>JAPZDV010000026.1:1891879-1905920 GCA_029814665.1 Acanthurus lineatus
AATCAAGCTTTCGTTGTTTGGCTGGAGTGGCTCCTCCTTTAGCGTCAGCGGAGCTAACGTTAACAGCAGCATCACCTATGTCAACCTCAGGGTCTTTTTCAACTAGCTTGGTAGATGCGTGTTGTTTCTGAAGATGTTTCATCAGATTATAATTGCTAGTCTTTGATGTTGATAGAGTTTTTGAACCTCCACATAGATTACAGGTCACCACAACATTCCTCTTGTCTTTTACCGTCGGAAAGGAACAATAATGTGCATATTTCCACGAGAGAACTCCCACGCCTGGACTGTCGTCGACTGCCGCCATTGTTGTTTTCGCTCATTCACTTGCACGTCGCAGCGTCACGTGCGCTTAACGTCCACCACGGAAACTGTAGTTCTGAGTTATGCACGTCAAGTAACGAGTAACGAGCCTGTTTAAATCGCAGTAATGATAAACGCATTACTGATTTTGACAGAGTAATTAGTTACAGTACTCGTTGCCGCAAAAGTAACGTAGTTACTGTAACGCATTACTTAAAAACGCGTTAGTCCCAACACTGCTCATACCTGAAGTGGACACCTCTCTGACCATAACAATAATACTTATCACCAGTTTTGGAACTTTTGAAATATAACTGAGTGTAACTTTTCAAGACTGACGATGTTTAAAAATTAGGTTTGAAAAAACTCAACCCGCAGCATGTTTTTGCAGATAAACTCTTGTCATGTCGGTGTGAATCAACAGTTTTTGCTGTTAAGTTTTCTTTGGAACAGTTTCATATCAAATGGATATTCTCATAGAACACTGCTGACAACATGTACTGGTTTAACCACAGTCTGGGGACGTGTTGTTGTGGACTGACAAAAAGTTTAGCTAGGGTGTTTGACTGGAGGACAGCAATATTTAAAGTTGTGGACATAATCTGTTTGTCATTCTGATGTGTTTCAGATGAAGTTGAGGAGAACCAGGATACAGTGGAGCAGATTCTCAAATGCATTATTGAAAATGAAGGTGAATATAAGTACTAGAATTGCAGATCAGTAATTTTGGTTTAATATTAGGTCATTTTGTTCAAGTTTATCAATCGTAATTTTTAAATTTTTCCCTCTTCACTGTGTTCTGTTTTGCTGTACTCTACTATAATGTCAGATATTTATCACATGTGATTGATATATTTGACAAGAGCTGTTAATGTTTAACCTGCACAAGATGGTATGTGTATGTGATGGTTGTGATTTGACCATTTATGTGCCACAAAATACAAAAATGAAACATTTATCCTGCATTTTTTTTCCTGCTCATATCAGATCAGTTTGTATCAGCAAATGCATCTTGTTCTACTCTGAAATGGGTTCTTTTCCATGTTACTTCTAGCTAACATGGAAGCTTTCAATGAGATGTTTGGAAACCACAATGTCTGTGTGCGCCATGACCCCAGGTAAACTCATGCAGCCTGTATTAGTATGTTCCTTTTAATGTCATTTGTTTGCATGATAATGTCACAATAAAAAAGCAAATTCTTTTTTAACTTTTAGCTTTGACAGTTCTGAAATCAGTTGAAATTAATGTTTTAATGGTCTAACTTTACTTCACCTGTAGCTTGCATGTAGAGGACTCAAACTATAGTTTTCCATATCTTACCATTTTTTTCAATATAATCAACCACTCTCAGACCAGAATTCAGTAACTTTACTGATTTATGGCTCCAAACAATATCAGTAGTGAACAACTTTAATTTTGTAGAATGATAAGACAGGATCTTTGGCCCACTATTACCACTATGAAAGTCTGACCAGCTAAACCAAATGATATGAAAAGTTTAAAATTCCAAAAATCATATCCTCAGTGTACCAAGTTGACAAGTTCCTAAGGACATGTTCATATTCTTAACATGGAATTAAGTAAAAGCCTTTGCAAACCTCCTAAATTTTGTTGGGAAGTTTTCTTTGTTTTCTGTCAGAGCTGTCAGGTACATTTTAGTACAGATTCCAATATAATTAAAATAATCTTCATGAAAATAATTATGATGATGTTGATGTCCAGGTTGCGTAAAGAGTCCATTGGTGGTGTTCCTCCACATCACCACACAGTCCACTCAGGCACCGACCACAACTCCTGCCTCCTCTGTGCCCAGGTTCGATCTAAAAAGGGCAGGCGACAAAGCCGGACCCCCCGCTTTAAACAACGACCTGGCGAGCAAACTGTCTTCTCTGTTGGCAGGTAACATCATATATCCCAGTGCAGTGTGAATACAGAGATATATTAACAGAAATATCAAATATATTACAATATTTGCATATTACATATACAGAAAGATTCTAAATGCAGAACTCTCTAAAAAGGATTACCCTGCTTAATGAAGTACAATTCCATGTCCAGCCAGTAAATCTTGCTACTTACTTGTCAAAGCAGAGGGTTTAAGAGCAAGATAAAACACATTCTTTTTCAGCCAATATTTCAGACAAACATTTCTGAAGTGCCATTAATGAGCAGACAGCATCTCACTTGCATAGCAGATAAGAGGGAGGCTGAAAACCCTTCCCCAATTAAATATGACAGTTAACTTTTTGTCTTTGTTGTTATTAGACAACCACCAATAAATGAAATAATTTGTATTTTGGTAGGAGGAGATTGGCTTTGGGTTGGTAGCACCTGCCCGACTGTGCACATGAAAAATAAAAAAATAAAATAAAAAAATTAAGCTTGAACCCTGAAAAGTTTCATTTATTCATTCAGGTTTCGGGTGACACATCATGATAAGAAGCTCCATGGAGGTCCTAATCCTATAGTCGGTTCAGGGGACCAGCTGGACCAATCCCAAGACAGTGAGGAGCGGAAGGAAGGCGGATACCATCTCAGAAGCATGTTCAAGGATGTTCGACCACCTTTAGAGAGCTCAAATGGGGTTGCTCCAAATGTGGGGAAACGTCGGAAGAGTGTAACTATATTTGGACTAAGGCGTGGCAGCGACCCTGTTGGAATTAAAGCAGAAGAGGGAACCGGTCGGGAGACTGGAGGTGTTAGATTTGCTATTCAGCAGCAACCTGCGGTGCAGGAGGAATTGTTGCAGACAAAGAACACTGCAATCAGCCCTGAAAAAGGTACTAAACCTGGTATTAAATCTGAAACTGCACTCTCAAAGAATAAAATAGATGCTTCACCTGAATATGATGGTAAACCTTCAGAATCTGTTAATTTTTCATCCTCTCAAAGTAAAAATCAAGCCCATGACTCTACCCCTGCACCCGAGGATGGACCCACCTCTGAACCTCGTATAAACCTAATGATCAAACCCTTAAATGCGAGTGCATCAGCTTCTGCCCCTAGCTCTCTTCCCATTCCATCCTCTACTTCATTTGGACAGACTCTTAAGACAATGAAAATAAAAGATGTTGAGGACGGGGTGATAATGAATAAAGACGCATATGATCCTGGACCACAACAGACCTCTACACCCATTGCCCCTGTACAAGGATCCATTCCCGGTTTTACTTCTGGCACTCCTACTGGTCAACCTGGACCCTCTTCGAGCACAGGTCTTCCTGTTACTCAAACACCCAATGACCCAAGCTCTAGCCCAGATCTGGAGCCAGGTTTTGACGCCAGCCAAGGTTCAGTAAGTTTAGGTTCATCCCCATCTTCATTCCAAATCAAGACCCCATCTTCAGTCTCTTCATTAAAAACTCCTACCTCACCCCTGGCAGTCACACCTAGTCCCAGACTAAGTTCAAGAAATACACCAACAGAGGCTACAAAAACTGCCTTTCCTCCTGCACTCACTCCAAGCCCCAAATTGCCATCAGGCCGAACAGTATCCAGCCAATCCCCCACTCCATCTTCATCCTTTGGAAAAAGTGGTACTCCATTACAAGCCCAAACTCCCACCCCTGCTTTCATGGGTAGCCCTAAACTTGACTCCATGCCAGTATCACCACAAACTCCTTCTTCCTCTCCAGCTGAGCGAAAGCTGTCCACTGGAAGTTCCCCTCAACTAACTTTAAAGTCGGAAAGTGTGACTTCTGTGACATCCATGACCAAAGGAAATGTGGTTTCAAGCCCAGTATCTCCAAAGGAACAAGAGCTAGAAGGTGTCAGGATCCCAAAGACAGAAGACAAGATACAAATTAAAACTGTAGGAATTCTCAAAAAAGCTAAACCCTCCCCAATTGAGGGAGATTCTAAAGCCTCTGCCCTTTCTTCTCCCACTGATCAGCTTTCTAAAGACAGATTGAGCAATTTGACTCTCTCATCTCCCAGTCTCCTGACCCCCTCCTCACCTAAAGGTAGCAGTGTAAGTAATGTGACCATTGTCAAAGCCAGCCCTGACAGCAAGCGTGAGTTTTCTGTTGTCACGATGGTGGAGGAAAAAGAATCCTCTATTTCAATGAATCGACAGAAAGAAGACACTTCTGAGCCTTGGGTTGAATCAGAAAAAGCAAAAATTACTCCAGCTGTTAGTCAGGGAGAAAAGGTATCTATTTTAGATGTTGAACAACCCGAAAGTCAACTTGGACAGATTTCTGGAGTGGAGGATAAGCCAACAGTAATCCAAGAGAAGGATGATATGGTGGAGATGGAAGACTTTAGGGACTGCAAAGTGATGCAGGTGGAAGAAGCAGGTAGAGTGGATGAGAAGTTGTAGAAGATGGTAAAGATGTTGTAGAAACACAACTAAGAGGCTAAGTCACACATCAAGATGGTTTTCAAAGAAAGAATTAAAGAGGACAGGACAAATAATGAAATAGTAATAGTAATTAAAACGCCCTCAGTCATTAACCACAGCAGTATATATATGTTACAGTTGGACTGGACTCGCTGGTTAGCTGACTAGTTGGTTGCCTAATGGAAGATTATCAGATACTCCTTCCCGTTTAAATTTAAAATGCCAATGTTGATATGCAAAAACGACCAATTGTCTATCTGATTAATTTTGCGCACCTCTAGATGTTAACTTGTTAGCAGATTAATCATGCGTATTATTTTTTAACCAGACGTGTGTTATTAATCCATGAGAATGAGTCTACATTGACATACAAGGTGCCATGGGCTGGCAAACATTATTTCCATTTAGTGATCTGATAGTGAATCAAGCCTAGGCCATGGAAATGTTTCAGTTAAGTGAATTTGCAGTTTTTGTAATTATGTGTGAGTCTATCATATTATGTACTTGCTTTTGGCAAGTACAGTATCTTGCCTTGTGGATAAAACAGCCTTTTCATCAGAAATATTCCCCTTAATTTTTTAGCACTGTGTAGAGCCTTGCCATCAGAATATAACCCTCACATGTTCACAATTCCCCAATGAGAGACCCCTTATACCCCATACAGAGGCTTCCCTGTTTATGCTAGTTAAGCAGTAAGGACTTGGATCCTGCACTAGCCTCCCCACATGCCAACACTTACAGTTGTTTTTTACATGGATCTGATGGTGGGCAGGTGCATTTTTTAAGCATCACCAAACATGGTGCCAGCAGTCATTGATATTACCATAGTTTAGTCACAGTGTATTGTTGTTTTACAAGTGTATTCAGGTGTTTCTGCTGGTAAATACACTGTTTCTTGTATACCGGTCACTCCAGTCTCAGACTATGTTGTTTCAGTTTTTTGAAATTGTTTATGTATTTTAATGTTGGCTTTTAAAAATCATATTTTTCTGCTACTATTTACTCACAAAAATTATATGCTTTGGAGGAAAGTGCAAAACAGCAAATGATGATAAAAAGTGCAGCCATATACTTTGTACTGATGATTGCATTATCAAGCAGTACATGCCAAGGCATAATAGTATGGGAGTCCCCTATGCAAAATAAGCTCTCAGACTACAGAGACATACAAATTTCCCAGAATAAACTCTGCAGTCCTTAATGCTGTGAAACTTAGAAATAATGTATTTTAAAGTAAGATGTATATTTTGAAATATAATGAACCGTTTTAAAGTTTATCTTGAAAAGCTTCTGAATCAGATAAAGACTGGTAATTGTACACTGGTGACTATAGTGAAACTTTTCATTGATATGTATTTTGTTCCTCTTCATTTAATCACATTGTACAATCTCACTAACTTGCAGCATGTTATGACACAACATCACTGTCTGTCATTCCTGCAAAGCTATTCATTCTTAAGGACTTTCAGATACTTATTAGAGCAGCTTGGTTATAGGCAGGAAGAGGTGTGGTTTCTGTTGTAGTTTCACATGTACACTTACACATGAAGTACACATAACTTCACCCTTTATCCTTCCTGTACATTATGTCTATATAATCTGCATACACAGAAGTATTCCAATAACAAGGTCATCATATACCTTGCAACAATCTAAAGGCATCTTCAAGAATGGCAATGAGTAATGTATGTACACTTTTACATAATTTAAGAAAATTACATATTATTTTTTACAACATCAAGTTAATTTTGTAGTTTTGGCACTTCAACCTTAATATAAAAAATAAAAAAATATAAAAGATAAAAGAAACTAAAAAGGCACTGTTATATCCTACATAAAGAGAACTCTTAAAGGCTCTCTTCATCCAATCAAAGAAACAAACTACAATGTATCACTTACTATTTTTTTTTCCAGAAGTTGTTAACCCTGCAAAGAGTTTTGAATTTTGTCACTTTTGCCCCTGAATGTTGAACAGCCACCCAACTATTGAAGGGGAATTAAACTTCATTCAAAGAAAGAATTAGGGTGGGATAAGAAAACGTGCATAATTTATTGACCTGTCATTTGAGGGAACTGAACATGCAGTAATTGTATTTCTGCATCTGGCCCCTTCTTCGATTTACAACACAGACTGTGTGCCAGAATGTACCAGGTGTCTATTTTGGTCATTTCTTTTCTTTTTTTCTCATTCTGACATATGACTAGAGAGTCCTTATACAATGAAGTACATACAATACTCTGCTACATACAATACATAATATTATCTCTATGCAGACCAACCTAATTATGTTTTTAATTATAAATGTTTCAAAGTATGATCAGAATAAGTAGTGCATCACCATCTGCTTATCACCAAACACATTAAACTTTCACATGTTAAAGTGTATTTCCACTACTGTCTTAATCACTGCAGTAATTAGGCTCCTCAACCTTGCTGTCCTCAGCATAAAATAAAACAGACTGTTTGTCTTTTCAATGAGTCAGTACCTTGTTGAAAAGTAATACATAACAATCTTGCTAAAAGTAAGTACGTACAAAGAGGGCCTTGTTTTTTTTCAAACCATGCACTTTATTTAAATCCATTTTAGAACTATAATAAGTAATGTAAAGCATCATATATTTAGATTGCAATGAAAATATAGAATCATGTGTTAAAAAATGCAGCTATTGGTAGCTATATTATACATCACATACACATAACCGTAGACACCTATAAACCTATAAACACACACACACAATCTTGTTTGTGTGTGTTTATAGGTTTCTCCCACTAGTAAACAGTGGTTTTCTGTAATTGTGAAATATGCATAGCTTTTCTTCAAACTGATTTGTAAAGGTGAGGTCAAAGGCTTGTCCTTCCCGATGCATGCAAAAACATGGAACAACTGTCCAGATCAAGTAACTCACTTCTAAATGTTAAACCAAACTGATGGATGCACTGAAAAATGTCCACTTCAACATCCGTAAGAAGCCTGGTCTCTTGTCTTCTTTTACATTTTAAAAAGGTATGTTTTGAAGACAGAGGTCAAGATAATCACTTGATTAAAAAACGGACACAAACAAATTTGCATTGTAAAAATAATGTTACAATTTTATGTTGTAATTTATATATATAGTAAGATTGTAAGATACAGCACTGAACTGTTATCATGTTATTCCAAGTATACGTGATGAACTCTCCTCCAAAAGGAATTTGGGCCCAGCATTCAGGACATATTATTACTGATGTAGTATCTTTTCTGGAGGATAATCGGGTCACAAAACAAAGTCAAAGATTAAATAATACTTATGAGGTAAATGTAAAGGCTTTCTGTTGGATCCAGAGAATGATTGTAATTTAAGTAATATCAGGAGCAATATAAAAAATTATATTAGCATTTTATTTAGATCCTTCACATTGCAGATATGTGTATGCTATTGACAATATTTCAAAACTTCTTATATGTGCTTTTCATAATTTTAAATGGGACAACTGCTTCTCAAATTGCAAGTCACAGTCAGCCCGAGGGTTTACACACCAGCAACAGTATGAGTATCTAACTTAAAGACTAAATAAAGCACAGCTTAGAAATCCAGTCCTTCCCCCAACTTCGGTCACCTGTGTCTTCATTTTTACTTTAGGTTAAACCACCACCAGTTATTTGTTGTCCATAAAAATGGATGATTTTTTGTTTGGTTTAATTTTTCATTTTTTACTGTGGGACCAAAAATAAATACAGTTTGGTCATCTTGCAACATTTGCACCATGTTGCTTTCCTTAAACATATAAAAGACAGTTTATTATAAATAAAGACAAAATAATGGTGATACTTAAGGAAATTTCAAGCATTACACAGATCAGCAGCTTCCATAACTACACATATTTAAGCACCACTGAAAACTACAAAGCTAAAAGCTTATTGTTTTCCATAATCTCTAATGATCCTTGGAGTTGATCAAAAGGTGTAATCAAATTCTGAAACACATGTACAGTATAATATACATGATGTGAAAGACTTGTAAATATGCAGATGTAATTTACTCCAATGAAATAAAGTACCACAACTATGCTTTTCAACATGTGTAAGAGTGTGTTTTGTCCTTGTTGAACTTGATGACATCCCTACATGAAATCATTCAATAACCTTGACAGGAATGAGCTCTGCATCAATAGCCATACCAATGTTTAATATACATTGAACCCTCCCAATATGATTCAGTCTAAACCAAAATGCTGAGTAGAAAAAAAACTGATTTTACAGCTTAACATAAGTAACCCAGGTTGAACAATTGGAAAATCTAACATATACAATAATACAATACCATATACATAATACAAATACATTAAACAAATACAAATTCTTACTTTTTATTGTTGCAATACAAGTAAAACCTGTGTCTTGGTTCTAACTAGTCAGGTTTTCTTTTGAACCTTTAAATTGACTGTTATTTTTGTCTTAAGGCTGAGGTGAGGGCTTCCGTGTTGGAGGAGGAGGAGGAGCTCGACACTAAAACAGTCCAGAGGAGAGGGAGAGATCAAGGATAGTTTCTTCAATTATAATTGGCATCCACCACTACTCATTTATCATTTTGTCACTTGAGACATGCTGTTATACCCCAAAATATAGTCATAAATACAGAAAACAGCACTTACTGGTCTCAGTCGACCACTGGAGAGATCTGGAGAATTGTGGCTGCTGCCTCCAGTGTCTGATGGGTCAGCAGACAACAAATGTTACCTTCACTAACACATTTCAAGTAAAGCAACACTAGGATGAAAGTAGACAAAAAAAGCACAAACTCTGGTGTAATGTTGTCACCACTCACCTACTGTGTCATCTGCAAGCCTTGGAGGAAATACCTGCTGTTTGTCCTCCACACAGCTAGGGGGAGTAGCTGAATCACAGTCTGGGTTTAAAGGGCTCGGGACGGGGGGCGATGAAAGGGGCATGGTTGGTGTGGGAAGAGGCTGAAGAAAAAAAATATATACAAAAAGCAACAAAGTCAGTCAGAAAAAAATATAAACTAGTTGGTTTGAGGAGATGTTAGATGCTAAATATGATAAAGCTTTAGAGTTTGATTTAGAAAAGTCGTAATTTGCAGGATTATTCAAGAAACCATGCAGAAATACAGTCTCACCTCCTCCTCCTCCTCCTCCTTTCCCTCCTCCTCCCTTTCCTCTTCATCGTGGACAAGCTCCACCACCAGTGACGGGAAGACACCAATCCGTCCATTCAGCTCCCCCTCCCAAAAACCATCATCCACCTGCAAAGCAAAATAATAAACTTAAACTTTGAGGAAAGAACCAACAGTTCTAGCATTGCCTCATTAGTTTGTCTTTTCCTTTGACAAAATTATCTGACCAAAAAAGTGTACTTACTAGCTTTTTCCAAGCTCTCTGCACTTCCACTAGCCACTAAATTCACTAGTAATCAGTTGTAATTCTCTGTCACAGGATGACAGCTTGAAAAATTCCATGATAACTGAGAGCAAACTATGTTAACTGGTGAAGATGATGAGGTACATGTGGAAAAACTATTAATGTGACCACGACTTAATAGGCTCATTTCGCCAGTCTACTATTCTAATAAGAATAAACTCACTCACCAATCTACTCTTGTCTACACTTGAATTGTCCAAAAGTTAAGCTGATACTGGTCAAAGTGGGGTCTGGGCTCACAACTTTGCCTGTGAACTTGGCCAAACAGGAACTTTTGGGTTCTGTTTCAGATGTAAGCAATCCTCATTCAATTTCCCACTTTTTTCTGCTATATTATTAAGTAACAGCTCATGCTTGGAACAGAGTCTTTCTCAGCAGTATGTCTTGTGGCTCATTCCATATGTCTATGAAGGGATAGTAGTTTGTATAAAATGATCTCATTTTGTTGTTTATTTAATATTTCTGTTTATTGAGCCGCTAAAAAACAGCATTTTCCTAAAGTTGGTACAAATACCACTTCTGTCAAAATGGCCTAACTCGAAGAGGCGAGTGCACATCTGTAATCTGTTCATCTGTAAGAAGACAGACCAATGTAGAAGTGTTAAGACAGCAGAGTTTACTGCAGTGAGTAAGACAAGACAGAGAATAAACAGAGAAAAGTCCAGACGTGACATTTAAATTTGTCATTGCACTTTGATAAGTTGTTTTAGGTCTGTTGGGATATTCTGACTTTAATTTTTACTGGAGCTCAGGTGATTGTGTGAGGAACATCTTTGCAAAGTCTGCAATTATTGTGTCCTCTAATTTTATTCAACATAACATTACATATTTCTGAGACCAAAATCCAATGAACTGGAACATGTAACACACACCTCTCCATGTCGACAGCGTATCAGGTGGATTAGGGCCCCCTCTTGGAAGGAAAGCTCCTCTGCACTCTGGGCCTGGTAGGAGTACAGAGCTCTGGCCACACCTGGCACAGGATTTAAGGCAAACTGCATTATTAACAAGACATCATCACCCTCTTATGCATCATTTGTGTGCTGTAATGCTGCACTGTAACTAACACACACACACTGCTGACCTCTGCTTGCTACCCTGTCCGTATCCCCTGTGGACGAGGTGGAGCTATAAGAACTGTCCAACTGAGTGGTAACCTCTGCTGGTAGACACAGGAACTGCACATAACGCTCAGGAACATACCCCACCTTACCACAGGAGTTACACACCTGGACAGAGATATGGGTCCACAGATGCATGAGACACTGGTGTACAAACACAGTGTGTAATGTGTGACACATCTTGAATCAGGGATTTTTTTTATTTACAACACATTTTTCAGAGCATGATTTCCTTTTCCTGAAGGCTGATACCCTGATGCTGTGTGTCAAAAAACAGTGGAACAGTTGTTACCTTCAGCCAGTCCTCCATTTCTCCATCCTCAATCACTTGAAGCTCCTCCCCCTCCATAATAGACAGCTCATCTGACTGGCTAGCCTACAGGATATAAAGTGCTTTTGTCATTTTGAGAAACTCTTCCATGAAATAAAATCATAATTATGTAACCACAGTATAAAACACTGACAGTTGCACTTGCTTCATAATTTTGCAAATGTTTTTTTCAAGATCCTATGTCTCTTCTCGTTTCACTAACAGTAATTTCATTTAACAGTGAGTGGAATAATAATGACCGTCTTCTTGCTTTAACAAGATCAGCAATCCAGTTATCTGGATATTTGTCCATATTTTAGAAAATGAAATATTCTCAAAAGACAAGTGTAGGGAGATAGAGAGAAAGTCTGTAACCATAATTGTTCAAAAGCTACAACAATAATACTTTATGAATTTTTCAAATTCACAGTGGGTGGCAACCAGTGTGAAGATGCATTACAGCCATCTACACTGGCAAAGTGAGAACGAAATGAAACAGACACACCAAGCAGGGGTTTAACTTCTCTTCCTCCTTGTTGGTATGTTAGTGTTAAACAGTTTCTCAACTGTTTTTGGCCTGTGACTTCACTTCACTTCATGACCACAGCAATTAGAGATGTGTCAACAACTCTAGCAACACCATTTATCTACTTCCTGACATCTTGAGAAGCCCTGACTTGAAGTCTAAGCAGACATGGTTTGCTGAAAGACATGAAGGTAGAAAACATCATCACCTGATAGCTATAGATGACTCTGCAGGCTGAAGGGTAAACACACAGCCCAGATGCTGACACTGGATCTGCAAAGATGTCTCCATTCTCATCATCATAATCCTCAAAGTCAGTCAGCTCAAACTCATCCTCCTGAAAAAACACAGACTATAAACCCCCAACACTGACAAGGTATCCATACATTTCATCAGACCATATAAAAAAATGCAACATGGGTCTTGTCAAGGTGGTTAATCATTCAAATGCTATCCAACTTTGTTTATTTTTTGTAAACTTAATGACTTTGATGTGATTTTAGAGGAAATTACCATCTGCCAGATCTGACTTTTCAGGGATGGGTCTAATGATATTCTGTATTTTTTAAATATATTTTCAAAAATCATCAGTCCCATTCCAAGACTTCAACCAAAGATTAATGTATCTCACTAACAAGTACCATGTGTCACTGGCCAGAATGGGATGTGACAAAAGTCAAAAGCCCTGTGTGTGTGTATTCACATACTGAAAAGTCCTCTGTAGACCTCCTCTGTTCACTGAGGCGTCTCTCTCTCTCCAGCTCCTCCTCTGCCTGATGCATGGCGTCGTGAAGCCAAAGTTCAGTTCCTGTGACACTCTCTGACAACAGAGCCAGACGGGTCTCTGCCTTAACCCTGCTAAGCTGAGACAGGAAGGAAACAGATGTTCAGTTAGACACAGAGACAGACAGACAGACAGACAGAAAGAGAGACATCTAGTTTTGTTCTCAATATTACAAGTCAAATTAGCACCAACAATTTAGCACGACAGTATAAAAAACTCTTTATGTTCCTCCTTTTTTCTCCGAATTGGTTTCCCAATATATTTTCTCTGCTTGAAGGAAGCTCTCTGTCAGAGGGAACCACATGTGAGAGTTTGAAAGCTCTTTCAACTGAACATGAGTCATATTTGACTTCTGAAAAGTAATGTTTTGAGCAGTGCTGATGTTTCCTCAAGTTTAGGAAGGCCAAAACCTAAATACAAAAAGCTTAATTTCATAAAATGCACGAGTATCTTGACCCTCCTCAGCTCGACCCATGATTGTCACAAGATGGGCTCTACCCTAAAGTATCAACCTCAGTAATGTTCTTCAGACTATTTCCTTATAGAAACACGGCAAATGGTGAGGAAAAAAATGTCTATGTGTGTCTTTGGCAGGAGGGTTGAAGATCCACTTTCATACACTGTCAATATAGTTTTGGAAATCATAAAGTGTTTGGGGAACTATAAAACTCAAACATTTTATGATGTCTGGGGTTTCTTTTGACAGCAGCTGGAAAAACTTCTGCCTCTTTGTAGCTTCTTTGAGACATTTTCACTGAGCAACTACAACATACTGTCAGATGTGCAGAGGCTTTCTAAGACAAGTTTTGTATATATCTGTAAAGCAATAAAGCACAAAGAAAAGGTTTTATGTGGCTGGGTTACGCCAATACTGGTTGAGGAGGGGACTCCTCTGGAACTAAGTTTTTCTTCCCATAAGCATGAGGCTGTATGTGTTAAATAATTTGATGTTGCTACAGCTAATCAACCAATCACAGGCTGAATAAAGAAGATTCAAGAAAACAATGTGGGAGATTTTACTATACGCAAGTGAAAATCAGAGCATGTAATCAGAGCGTGTGAGGCCACGTTACTAGATGAGCTAAACACATTTTATGCTCACTTTGATCTCCTAAACAGTGAGTCAGCTGTAAAGTCTACTCCGCCTCCAGAGGACCAGCCACTGTCAGTATCCACAGCGGATGTGAGGAAAGTCCTGCTGAAAGTGAATATGAGTAAAGCTGCTGGGCCTGATA
>JAPZDV010000026.1:1918056-1928839 GCA_029814665.1 Acanthurus lineatus
AAAGTTCAAAAATAGACCATTCATTGACAGTGCGCCTTATAATACAGTGCGCCCTATAGTGCGGAAAATACGGTACTGTAAAAAAAAACACAAGTAACCAGTACATTATTTGCACATACTCACACCTTAGCAATGAGGTGTGAGTATGCACGCTAGACTGGACTATGTGTACTCATACCTTAACAACATCGTCCCATATCCTGTTGTGCTGTTTGTATGTAGCCAGACAGGTATCCATCTCTGTCCCGCACAGCAGGGTAAAATGGCTTTTCAAATCCTCATAGATATCTCCATCCATTAGCTGATGAGAGTAATAAAGTCAGTTTTCATTAGATCAAAGTGTGCATCACTGGATAGATACATTAGAGTTTCCTATTTGACCCCGAACCCCCTATCCCCCAATCTCAGACAACTACAGTATGTATATTCCATGTCAAGTACAGGACACACAGCAGACTATAAGCCTCAGGATCGATGCTAGGCTGTGAGTGATAATGATTTAGTGGACATGCTTAGTATTTTAGAGTCTCATACTGCTCTATTTTCTTTTTCAAATATACAATCATGACAACAAAGTAACTGTAAAACAGAAAAAGTCATCTTTTCCAAAAATCCATCAGTGTAATCAGTATAGCAACTACTTCTGACTGGTTCAGTGTTAGTGGCTCACAGTTAATTATGAAGAAGAACAAACAAGGGTAGAGGGTTTGATTTTTTCTTTGCTTGGAAAGTTGAGCATCAAGGACAAAGCGATGATGCCAAAAATGTGAATTTTGTGACAGAACTTCACAGAATGAGCAAAACAAGGGGAAAGTAGACCAGGGGGAAAATAGACAAGAGGAAAGTGTTTTGTTCAATTGCATCTGATAAACATCAGGAAGCAGTGTAGTCAGTGTTGTACCTGATACTCAACTGACTTAAATTTCCTTTCCTTTCCTTTGTGTATGTCATGTGTTGTGTTGTGTTGATGGTTGTGTGTGCTTTTTACCTCCATAATACGTGGTAAGTCATTAGTATAGTAGTGTTGGCAGTGGGCGTTGACTGCTGCTAATGCAAGCAGGTAATCATTGCGAACTTCGTTCAAACGGTCATCACACTCTTTTAGTCTGGCACTGAGCTGCAAATACAAACAAACACACAAAGAAATATTTTTTTATTTCACATGAAGTGTGCTACAGACACCTCAAACACTAACATAAAAAAATATAATGTACTTTTTTATGTATTTGGTAAAGGTCAGCTTTAACCACTACAACTAAACTTTTACAAATCATTAAGTACTGTACATGTGACCCATTAAGGTATTGGTTCTTAACTGTTGACCAGACCCCACTGATGAGGCACACAGTTGCCACTAGTGAGGACCAAGGAAAAATATCTGGAGTTAATCTAAATTAAAATAATAGAATAGAATAATAAAATTATTATTTATTATATTATTATATTAGGAGCAGCACTTGCCCAGTAAAGTTGGTTCTTATGTAAAGAGCTGTGTTTTAATAAAAAAAAGGTCTACACACCATCAGCCTACAGTTTTCATTAAAGTTTATATTTAATATTTATTGAGCAGCTGGCATATTGATGTGTCCAGAGTGGAGTTTGGAGTTATCTGTAATACTGCTAGCTCACAGGTATAGTATCTGGATATATGGGCATGTTGTGATATCTTGGATCTATAAGACTAGTATACTTCACAGTTCATTTTTTTAAAAATTTTGTTCCATGTTAATAAATTTGACTGAATTCACATAATGTCTAGTTAAAGGTAGTAATTATACAGTATAGTTATTTCTGTAGTTCCTATTTCAGATGAAAGAGGACACACTCAAAAGGCCAGATTTGAGGGACAAACAGGAAAAAATGATGAAAAATGATGAAAAACAAACAAAAAAATAATACCATTAATTTCTTTCATCCATTTCAACAGCTAATTTCTTATGCAGGAAATGTTGTTTTACAATATACTACAGTTCATTTTAGATTCATACCTTGGCAGCCATTTTTTGCAATCCTGCTTTAAAGTGGAAAATCCCATGTTCACTCTTTCTGGCTCTGGAAGTCAGAGTTAAAACATAATAATAACATATAAGATATAAAAAAATATCATTAAGATAATAAAGGACATAGAGAATGTTGCTAAATATTATGCAAAACTTCTTTCAACACAGAACGTAAGGGTATCAAAAATACATTAGTTGCCACATCACTTTTTTGTTTCACTTTTATCATACACATTGTTTTTAAAAGCCATAAGAGGCCTGACCTTCACAGAATTTAATATATATATGATTTTTACTACATACAAACTAATTTCATGTTGTGACCTGAGATCTACAGACCTCTTTAACTCTTTCTGAGTATTTTTGCATCAAACAACATTGGATCTCATATTGTTCATGCGTGCAATACATGCTTTTCTACATGGAGCTACTGATCAATTTCATGGATTAGCATTATCATTTCTGATTTTGTTTGTATGATTGTTTGTTTGCTTGTTTGTTTGTTTTGCTTGTGTAACACACACTCACGCACACACACATACACCCACGCACCCACACCCACACACACACACACACACCCACACCCACGCACACACACCCATACACACACACAAACTGACTTGGCCTGTGCATCAGCAGCTTTCTCTCTGGCAACATCAGCAATGTGACTGAGATGGTGGTAACTCTTCTTGATCCTGTGCAGATCCCGCAGAGCATCCACCACTTCGCCCTGTACTTTCTGGAGCCGCTCCAGGCCCTAACACCCACACACACGATGTATTTATTTAGTCATCAGTGTCCTTTGGTAGAAATTTCATGATCATAATGTGTTGCAGTAATTAGAAATGCACCTGATGAGCTCCTAAATGTTTAAAGTATATGTGTTTGTGTACTGTATATGTCTATCTCACTCTCTTAGTTCGGATGTCCTTTGCGTTACGAAGACTTATGGAGGCTTGTCCAATCAGTCGGCGATATTCCTCTGTGGCAGCGAGACGAGATGTGGCAGACTGTGCTGTTGCATCTATCACTGACCTCCACACACCAAACACACTCCTGATGACACACAATAATGTGATAATTGCTGATATATATTTTCTCGAAAAGATAAAAGTGCAGATCTTTGCACCTTTCTTTAAATATGTGTGAAACTGATCATGCACATTATACTAATATTATGGTTTGCATGCATTTTCACAAATGTAAATGTATCAATGAAGAACCCTGTCTGGCTGCAACTTCAACACTACAAGACAAATCAGACCTATGTGATAATTGTTTCAACTCTGTTTCATCTTAAATACTTATCGTGCCCTATGTGGATACTTGGGCTATAATCCACCAAATGGAAACTTACACAGTCATGTTTCCACTCTAGCCCCATATTTTATTTTGTGACCATGTTAATACCCAGAAGTACTGTCAGAATGCTGGTCTGATCTTTACCTCTGTGTTTTTTGTGCTTTTTTGACACCAAAAAATGAGCAGCAGTCATCCTTGATGTTTTACCTGCCTGCTGTCAAATAGCTAAAGTGGTCTGAAAAAAGTATGTAAGAATACAAGTATGTTTACTCTTTTAACTGAGTTAGTTCAAAACATTACTTATGTGAATGAACTAGTATAGAACTTCTACTGTTTAACAAAGGTGCAAAAGCAGAGCTTTGACAACGTCCCTTTAAAACATAGGAAATTAACTCAGAGCCAGCACTGCTCCTGACAAATTTTGATGAATCACACTAAATGCACATTGACTTAACACATTTTCTGCATTTACTGAAAATGACAAGTAGTTGGATCCACCAGTCTAGTGCTTGGTTTTGTAAAAAAAAAAATCCCCTTTCAAAAAGTGCAACAGAAAACAGCAGATAGGCTATGTGCAGTATGTGTGTGCTGTTACCCAGATGTGATAATATCTGTATTTCCTCTTTGCCAGTCTCTCTTCTGGTACTGGACAGCTAATCTCTGAAGAGCCTGAAAATGCACAGGTTATAACTGGGTCACAACCTTGACCAAAGATAATAAAATATAAAGTTATTTTGTCAAAGACACAATTAAGGTGCTTTAACTGAGAATCGGGTAGGTCTCATATGGTAAATACGTTCCTTCACTGTCATTTGCAAACACACAGTTGTATAAATAATGAAAAAAACATTCACATTCACACTGTGCTTTTTTTTAATAAAAGGTATTTATGTAGCCCATAATGTTGTGACAATAAGGATTTCAAGACCCACAAAGCCATGTTCCCTTTTGTATTACACCGAACAACTGCCAAGCCCTTGTTATGGAGCACATTTGTTTTTCATGTCATTTTATTCTAAACTCTTTGTCTCTAAACTTGAATGAAAGTGTGCTGAATAAGTACTTATCTTATGTTAAGAATCATGTTTTGTATTAACTGAAATAATGTGCTTCTTTATCTTGCTATTGTCATGATGGTTTCACTCTTGTTTTTGCCTGATGGTACAGACGTGCATAAAATGAATTCAAATTTCAATTTGTTCAGCGTTTTGGTAATCAAGAACCCTAACCTGATAATTCCATGAAACCTCTGTCAGTTGTAGCTTGTGTACTTTAATGCTAATTGATAAACATTAGCAATTTAGCTTTAAAGCACAGCTTTGCTGACATCCAGGCCATTGACTGTGTAAAGATGGACTGCCTCCAGCTGTACAAAAAGTGCTTTTACTTTGTTCTGGTGACATGATATGGGACCACAATATGCGTAGTAGTTTTTAAATCCTTAAAATAACACTAGACTTATCAGAACGAAAGAAACAACCAAAATAAAAGTACACAAATGCAGTAAGAAATTCTCAAAATGACAGAGACCATGTTTGAGAAAAATTTGTTTGATGTGTACTTTGTTTTTAGCTTGGTTCATGCCCAAACTGTTAACAGAGATGTCACAGGATTTTTGACCTATACTGGAGCCAGCCACCAAGGGGCGATCGAGTGATTTGGCTGTATTTTTGAGGAGCTGCCAACTCCCTATGTTTTTACAGTCAATGGTGCAGCCTCACAGAATTGTTGGTGTAACTGTAGAAAGTAAGGAAATTTTCTTTTATATTTCTCTTTTCTTTTCACGGTAAAAATGAATTCTTTTCTGTAGCTCTGTCTTCCTGAAACATTTCCAAAATAAAATCCAAAAATAATTAATAAATTAATGTATGCTATTTTAAGAGTCAGATATCTTCATGTCTGAGTTGGATGACTGCAATATTTACATTGAACTGATAACATCAAGGCACCGTTTGTCCTTTCTTTATCAATCTTCCATTCTGCTTCCAAGCTGAGTAAGCTGTTGTCAGAATTAGTTTGAACACAAATGTGACACATTCACCACCATGGTGCAAAAACCACACAAAGCTCTCTGTAAAGTTTCCCCTGAAAAGTTCAAATTAAAACATTTAGTGAGAGAGCTCAAAACAGTGTGTTGAAACATCCTGACACTTACCGTGCACACAGTGTCATTAGAGTCACAACAACAACACAGCACTCAGGTACTGATATGGGACCTCAAATCAATAAATGATGTACATTTCCAGTAAAAAGTAAAAGGTTCCAGTAAGAGGACCAGTAGTGGACTAGAATAGCCTATGAGTGCTCACCTGACCATACTCTTTCTCTATAGCTGCTCGCTGCTTACTGAAAGACCTAAACACAAAAGAACACAACATCAACAAACATACTCTCACTCCCCAATTCTGTATTGATCACCATGCCTATCATCCTCTGTCTCATTTAAAACCCCATTAGAGGATTTCATGCAGATATGCACACACAGAGTATTGTACCTGATCTCCTCCAGCAGTTCAGTGTCTTGATGTTGTTTTGTCTGCAGTTTGCTGAGCTGCTCTGAGAATATGAGTTTCACCTGCTGGCTCTCCTTTACCTAAAGGCACACCCACCCACACCCATACACACATACACACAAACACACAAAAGGTGCAAATTTAAAAAAAAAAAATACTATCACTACCTAGCAGTGGTGCAAAGTAAGTATATTTACTAAAACTGTGTGCTTAAGTGCATTTTTTGAGGAACTTGTGCTGCTTCATACTTCTACTAAATTAAACTATAAAAAGTAAAGCAAAATATGCTCCACCTTCAACTGCTGCAATGCTGCAATTTATTAACAAATTAGCGCATTGATAATAAAGGGTTTTTTTTTTAACATGATTTTAACTTACAGGAAGTTGAGTTCTGAGTGGAGTGCAAGATGTCATGTTTGTCTCAAACACTCTACAATATGCGTACGTGCAGTACATTTATTTAAAAAATAACATCAGCAGTCAGTACTCCTAATAGAAATAGAACTTACATAGTTGGTAAAACACATTGTTGATACTTGCAGACTGATGCATTCACTCTTACACTGGATTAACACAATGCATCCACTATGCAAAAAGATATGTTAAATAAATGCCAAATACATTGTACAAATACAACACTACCCTATCTCACCCTTCTTTCAGACATGTATCTGGAGACATATGATGTAAAATTGCATTTGAAATGCTCATAATTTTAAAAAGTAATATTGGTTAGAGAAACTTAAATGAAAGTAGTGGAACAATAAAGACCCAAACGTGAGTAAGCAATATGCACCCTCTACATTACCGTAATATTAACTCTTTATGCACATTAGACTTTCTCTTTCACATTACCTTTCTTGGTGGGGGCTGCATAACTGGATGCTGATGGTAACCGTTATTGTCTCTCTTCTGTTAGTTCCTACTTCCTCAATATGCTCACATATACACATACGTGTGCAACTTTCTCTATTTCGTTCGCTCTCTCTCTCTCTCTCTCTCTCTCTCTCTCTCTCTCTCTGTGTGTGTGTTACAGCGCACACTGTAATGCTGTCATGAAGGAAGCCTGCAGAGGGCAGCAGAATCCTTAACCAGTACAACAGATACCAAACTCAGATAGACTCAAAAGAAAACTTTACAAAAACAGTCGAGAGATGGCCAAACAACAAAACACATGTGTATTTTAAGGCAGTGATATTGGATCAAAAACAAAGGGTTGGTACGCTCCGTAACCACCTCTAGATTTTACCCTCTAGTTTACCGGGACTTTTCACGGCGTATCTGGAGTCCTCACAAGATCTCAGTACCCTCTCCCTTCCTCTCCATATCAGAGTTTCTCTTTGCGATACATTAAGGTACTAAAACAACATTACCCTGGGCGATTCTCGTGTCGCTCAATGGTATGTTCCTATGGAGGGCCTCAAAAGGTGTTAATTTGTATGTTTGTTTTTTTGCTTGTTTGTTTTTGAGTGCCCCGCGAGGTGAGCAAAGGCCCCACAAAGTGTCGGAGCGTGTGTGAGTGCTTACAGTTAAGAGCTGAGAGCATGAAGCCTCACTATCTTTCTGCTCAGGCGAAGGAAAAAAAAGACAATATGAGAGTTAACTGCGTAAACAGCAGTCAGGTAAACTTGTGTTGTTTCTTTCCCTGTGTAAGCAATTAACAGTGTGTAGGTAGGCTATGCTAGCTTACAGCGTTAGTGAATCACTCTGTCCTCTGTGTTGCTAACGTTAGCTGGCGTGGGCAGTACATCTCCTCTGTCTGCATTTCACTGGATTTTAAAAGTCCCGAGAGTGAAATGGAACCATTTATGACTTTTGATAAAGGCAACGGTGTATAAACTGCAGCTTCAAGGCCGAGGCAGCGTGCATAAACACTCGCCTTTTGGTAATGTCTTTTTGTGGACTCCCCGCCACATAATATTTATACAAGACAACGATTAGCCAATTTAGTCAGACATTCCTAGTTTATTCAGGTAGAAAACTCTTCACATCATTTAGCTTCTTAAGTTAAAGTGGCCCACCAATACCACACTGGAAAAATAGCTTCTTTGCTACAAATAAAAGTCCTGCATTCAAAACATTTTCCCAATTAAAGTAGGGGTGAGTGGGGTAAGATGAGCCACTTTTTACTTATGTTGTCCTGCAGGTAAGGAAAAATGACACAGAAATATAATGAAAACATATACCTTTATTTCAGGATGTCTCCTATCAAATGAAGTTATCAGAATGCATCTCTGACAAAGCTGCCCAAAATAATGACTCCTCAATACAGCTGTCAAGGTTGCAGGGGAATATGAACTGTTGCTCCCTCCTTGCAGTTCCTTCAGCATTTTGAAGTTGAGGTAGCTTCTTGAGCACATCACTCCGTGGGAAAGATGCCTCATTTTTTTTCTTCAATGCAAAGGTAGGTTTCCTACTGCCAGTGATCACTGGGATTCTTTTGAGAAATCTGGCACTCACTATGTTGCCCACAAGGCTGTCAACCAGGCCAATGTAATGGTAGCTCCTGCATTTGGATGCAAATTTTACGATGACAAAGTCACAAACTACCAGATCTGAGACATCTGGTTCACTTCTTTCATCGCTGGAGCTCTCATGCTCAGAAGTGTCATCATATGGGATGGCAACATCACTCTCCTCAGAGCTGCTTTCCACTGCAATTTTTGTCTGGGTTTGTTTCCTCTTCAGCTTTTCTTGCTCTTTGATGGTTCTTTCTGTTTTGCCTTTTTGTTTATTTTTCCTATCTTCATGGACACGTTCGATTGCCTGCTTTTTACAAGTGTATCAGTCAAGTTTCTTGTCTTCACACGATTTCGGTTTGTTTGTTTCCTTGGCTGGTGACTTTTGGGTAGGGGTAGAATCTCAGTAGGAGACACATAGGATCCAGCATGGTTGGGGTGTGAATCTGTGTCATTTGGTGAAGCACATGCATGTGCAGGGCCTGGTGAAGGTAGCCCCGCAGAAAGGGAGGTTGAAACCAGGGGTGCATAGGGCAAAGTGAGCCAAAGGCTATGGGGTTGGCCCATAGGCCCATAGGTTGGGCCTGTCTGACACTATGGATATTGGCTACTATTGGCTCAATTTACCCCATAGCCTTTAGCTCACTTTGCCCCATAGCCACCATTTTGGAAAAAATGGGCTAGTTCAGAAATTCAGGCTAATCTTTAGTGGAGTGATTCACATGATTTTATACGTAAGCAAGTCACCAACATGTATAATATATAATTTTAGACCTGGTTAAATTTGCTTTGACATGACAGTCATTTTATGTGATATGAAGAAAATTTACTTTGACAAGCAAAAAAACAGTTTTTTGGGTAAAAAATACTTATCCCTTCTCCCATGTGCTTCTCTGCATCACAGCAAGATGGAAATGATGGGTGCTTCCTAAATTTATGGTCACATGACAAAACATGTGCATGGTTACCTAAATACAAGGGGTGGGTCAACTTACCCACTGGCTCACCTTACCTTACTCTCCCCTATGACTTATCAGCAAAATGCAGCTACTTTAAGTGCCCAAGACAAAGGTAGTCATTGTGCAATAGAATGGTCCTTGTCTGTGTTTTACTATTATATCTGGTGTTTTGGATCAATATTTTGGTATAATATCATTTCTAATTTATGTGCTGCATTTTACTGCTGCAGATGTTTAAGGTTGAGCAAATTTTATCTAACTTCATATATACTGCTGAGTAGCTTAATCTACAGTATGTCAAGTATTTTGTATAGTTATTTTCTAACTGTTATTGCTGGAACAAACTCTTTGTGACAGTGTTTTTTTGCCATTTTGTGTACGCTGGTAAGGATGCCCTGAATCCACCATTTCAGTTTATGCTCACTGACAACTGCACACTGTGAATCATGAGTGTTTACCTAAGTCATGTTTACATTGGAGAGTAAAAAAATAAAAAGTTATACAAGTGTAATGGAAAAAGCTGAAGTTTGAGCACAGTAAAGTGTTCCGAAAGCTTTATGTCTGCATGCAAGTGTGAAAGTCTGTGCAGAAGCACAGCAGATCCACATGCAAGCGAGAACTTTCAGTGCAAAGCTGGGTTTGATAAAAGTATTACAACATCCAGGCTTGAAATTTTTGAATCATGCTTCAAAATTAAAACATTGTGCTCTTGATTGAAGATAGGAAATAAAATAAATCGGACTATAATTCATTACCTTTAAGAAAAAAGGAGGGCAATTATTTAAAATGTCTAAAGTCTCAAAGAGCACGTTTTTTTTTTATCAACAGAACTAACTGTATATGTTTTTATTTATGAATTTTGACAAGGTCTATTTAAATAATATCTGTGAAACTAAAATTTATATTCATTTATTTCCACATGAGTGGACCTGTTTGACTCTCCTGAGAAAAAAACTTGAACATCCCTTGACTTTGCCGTACTGGGTCAGCCTCATCAAGCCACAGTATCATACCTGCAGGGAATGACTTAAGCAAATTATACCTTGCAATCATATTTAGGAATAAGAACATAGATTTTAGCCCACAATCACCATATTATCAAAAGCATACAGACTTCAAGGGTTAGAGACAACACCATGAGAAGAAGTCCTCTTCTCTATTGAGAAAAAGGTAACATACTGGCTTCATTTTTCTTCTCTCTTAATATTTCACCCTCTGAAATTTTGTGTTTTTTCTCTCTATCTACTAGGGGTGTAGTAGATAGATTTGTTAAGCAGCAATCCAATCAAATCGATGGAAACTGAAAATATAGATAAATATCGTCACCTTTAAGATAAGCCTTTATTTTGAAATTCCGACTGCATACCCGTTTCACAGTTTCCGCCCAATTGCGCCTCATTTTTAAAGTTTCAAACAATGAAAGCGGCAAGCAGCCAAGGTAAAGAGGATGACAAGATTTACTCCCCTCTTGGAAATAAGTCAGCTGTGTGGCAATATTTTGGATTTCGCAGGAAAGACGGGTCAACAGACAATGCAAGAAATGTCGTTAT
>JAPZDV010000026.1:1928939-1945508 GCA_029814665.1 Acanthurus lineatus
TCACCGATATTACATTTTAATGCCATTATCGGGGGGCCGATATTATCGGACATCCCTAGATAACACAGGGGAAAGTCTTAAAGTAGAGGGCAGAAACTGAGATGTAACATAATATTAAAGACACTGTCTAACGAAATGCTTTATTTTCTGATTACTGTTATTTTTACAGTGTTTTTCTAGGATGATTTAGGAAATAATCCATGCAGTTAAATTAATCTAAGAAGATCATAACAACAGTAATCCATGCTGATTGCGGTTTTTAAGGTATCCATGTCAAAAAGTGTTAGCAACTAGGCAGGAAAGGCTTTGGTAGGGCACAATCACAACCTGTCCAAAAGACTTCAAAACATTGAATAATATCTATACCGAGTTAATATGTACTCCTCTGGTCTTCAAAATATGCTAACCATCAATACATGGCATTTGATAAGCCAAGCAGGCAAATTGCAGCGTATACACTTAGATTTAAATCAGATGCACCGCTGCTAGCTAAGTCAGAAGCACAGTTTAAAGGCAATGTATTAAGTCATGTGACATCTATTACTAAAGGACTATGGGGATGAGGCAGGCTGAAGCAGGAAGGCCCAACATTGATCTTTTAAAGCAAAACTTTGTAGTTTTTCTACCTGAAAGTTATAGCTTTGTAATCATTTTTATGTTTCATTGACTTAACTGGGAGAACGACACTCCTGTCACTGACACAGCATGCCCAGCTGGCCTGGTATAGAACTATGCAACTTTGGTTGTCTGCCCCCCAACCTCTCACTGCAACAATTCGCTCTACAGTAACATGTCACACATTAACATCAATACCTGTAGCTAAGCTATAAGAAGCTAACTAGCTCACTAGTCTCAGTATGGCAGAGGCACCGAAGAGAACGCTGAAGATGTTGTTGGAGGAAGCGAATAAGAGCAGAACCCAAGCAAGGGACCCAAGAGGGGTTAATATAAGGCTGGCCTTTTTTACATTGGCAAGAGTTTCGTAAGTCAGTGGGTTGCAAGTCAGAAGCCGAGCAGGCTATGTTGCTGTTGGGCTAATGAATAGTATGCTTGTCGTAAGCTTTGTGTCTTTCTGTTGCACTTTATTGTTTATTCAAGTCATTATCCTTTTATCATTCAGCCAAAGAGTTTTAGTGGGCAACATTCGCATGTTACAGCCCGATGTCAGCAGCCTTACTGTCCGCTAATGCATTAGCTACACATGCTAACATTATCTGTCAGAGTTTAGAGCATGGTTGTGCAAACTTTTGACTGTTGCAAGGCAAAAAAGTAGCCCACTGGTTGGCAGTTGATCGTTAGCCAAATCAACCCATATTGACAAAAGTTAAGCTGGTAATGTTAAGCATGAAGGGCACAAATAGGCTCTGCCTCAGCATTCAGGAATGATAGATTTTATGAGACAACTGTGAAAAAAGGACCTTAAAACAACATTTCTTTTTGCTGGAGCACATGTAATCCTGAAACAAATTATGAATAATAAAAAAAATTCAAAGTATAAAAATAAAAACCTTTTACAATAGTAGTATTTAAATCAAATGGACCTTTTAATGAAGCCAAAATACATAATAGAAAATATCTTGTAAAAAAAACGTAATGTTACCATAGTAATTTTTGCTGTTGGATAATTAGCCAACTAATTGCAGTGAGTAATAATTATTTTTTTCTATTAAATTTACCCATCATGGATCATAACTCTACACCTTATAAATACAGAAATGCTAGAACTGTACTGCTGATACAGCTTGTCTCATCATATCTTACTGTGTCCAAACTAACCCAACATGTTTATCTTCTTTTACACCTCTGGATGCACAAAGATAAAATGATGATAATTTTCCTGTTTAATTTTGTACAAATTACTTTTGCAGTGAAAATGTTAAATCATCATACCAATTACAGATTACAGCTCAAGAAATATGATCATATAGTAGTGAAATTTTAAACTCTATCTTTTGATAACAGGATACTTATAAGCCATTCACTTTAACACATAGTAAGTCAGCCACCTAATGATCTGAAGAAAAAAAGATTTATTTGATTTAATTTGTAGTTATGGGATCAATTTAAAAATAAAACATTTGCCTTTGTAATCCTTTCTTTTTTTCCTTCCTTTTCTTTACTTTTTGCTTCCCCTTAGTTCAACCCCTTTATCTGCCATCTCCTTCCTCTCTACTCAAGGAACTCACTCCTTAGACTCCCATCACTGTCTGAAAAATTGATCAGCTCCTCCACCTCATCGCCCTCCTCATCCTCTTCTTCCTCTTCAGCCTCTTGTGATGTCTGTGCCTCCCCCTCACCTCCACCCTTTCCCCCCAGCTCCAGGTAGCCCTTAGCTGTTTGGTTGACCGCTCCACCACTCTTAGGCTGACCTCCTCCTCCTCCTCCTTCGCTCTCAGTTTTCCTTTTGACAGGCTGAACCATCAGGATGCCCTCATCCAAAATAGGGGTTCCTTCAGGACTGAGTCCCTCCCCTGTTGCACGGCTGGATTGGTCTGCACAGAGGGTATGAGCACTGGGATCCAGGGTAATAGTGGACTTGCTTGTGCAAAGACCCATGACAAGTGCCCTCTTGGGTGTATTAAATTAACGGAATCTCTGTATATCTCTGTATTAGAACCTCTTCTATTGAGTGTCTTATTTTTCCAAAGTAGTCCTTGAAAATAAAATGACGGTATCCATTAACTGGAATATAAATGCCGATTCCTTGAATGATATCCAGTTCAAAAGCAGCGTCACCTTCCACTTTTTTTGGGTTGCTTGTTCCAAAAGACTCACAAACTCCAACAATCCCAATGAAAATCCCTCATAAGCCTTGTACCTAGATGATTATTGAAGTTTGGTCAGGTAAAAAGCAAAATTAAGAATCATTTCCAGAAACCTTCTTGAAGATTGGATCACAATTATCAAAGATCTCACGAAGAAAACTGAACTTCCTGTACATCTCAGGATATTTCTGTTAATCATTGTTCCGTCCACGCTGTCTGACTGGATGCGCTCATGTGGTTTGAAACGGCAGTCCTCACTGAGTTGTGGGAACAACAGCAGACTTCAACAGACTGCTGTCAGTTCATAGAATGAGTTGGATAGAATGGGTTTCATCTCCTCTGCCGTCCAAAGCTAATTAGAAACCAACCCATCCAGTATATCTGGTCTGTTCATCCTTTGACCACTTGGAAAAAGTGGGTGGAGTAAGTGAGTACTAGTAAAGCAAGTGCTCCTAGATCAAGCAACTGGCCACTCTACTGAAGTTAGTGGGTCGTTGAAATCTGGCTCTCACATAAAGCAGAGAGTTTGAGCAAAGATCTGTGGAAATAAAATGAACTGTGTTGTGAGTAAACTTTACTATTATCTATTTACAGCCAACCCAGCAGAGACCTGTTTATGGGTATACACGTCCCTTTTCTAAACTCTGTCTTTGTATGGCTCCAGGTTTTCTGCCACATATGGTTTTAGCAGCCTGCATTGTGCTCTGTTTCAGCTGGTCCTCTGAGGGCCCTTGACGTTAACTCACCAAGCTCTTTAGAAAAGCACCCACTGTCAGAACAGGGACAGTCTGTTTGTGGCAGGTCTTTAGGAAGGCAGCTGTTTTTAGCCAAGAGTCAGGGAAAATTACAAAAAAAGAAAGGTCTTACAGGGTTTAATGCAGATGCAAATTATCATGAAAAAATGCTCCACTATTTTTTAATGTAGTTTTAATTGTTTCTTTGTTTTGCAATGACACTGTTCTCCTTTTATGATAAAGCCAATATTATCTTAAAAAATACTTTGAAATCAACAATACTACTCCAAAACTCATGAATCCAATCCCCAACTTACCCAAATAAAAATTAAAACCCATATAAGAATCTCAGTATTGAGATTCATAGTTATAGTTATACATAGTTATACATACTTATATTTACAAAGAATTTTAAGGCTATCAGTAGCTCTTGCTGAGTTAGGAGAAACTCCTAAGAATAAGAAGCATGTGAGTCCTAACAGCAGGACTAAGTTTTTGCTGTAAGAATTATTAACAAAGGATTTTAGGTCTTAAAATAAACGCTTCTCAGTCTGTTTATAGATGGATTGAGTTCACAGAACCTGGTGGCAGGCCAGGGCAAGGTGCTTTTTTGCAACCTTGGCCCTTCAGGAAATCCACCAGCTCAGCAACAGAGGGCCCATGTCTCTAGCTGCTCCTTCCAGGATGTTTCACCCTTTGCCAAATGTTGGGTGGGTTGAGTGAACATGGTCGTAAAAACCCTCTGAGTTGGCCAGCCCATGGGTGTGGTGAAGGCAGCGTAAACCCTTCTCATTCAGTTCTCATTAGTAATTCTTGGGACAGAGGATTTCTACATAGTGGTGTCCAAGAAATCATCCTCTGTGGAAAATTTGTAGTAATACTACCATTATGGCACCACTGAGTTTTGTCTGTTGTATTGTTACAGAAACCTGTGATTTGTATCTGCACAAGTGGTGTACACAGAAAGTGTGGGGGTACCAAAAAAGGCATGCAGGAGCAAGATTTTGGGCTGGCTTTGAAAATCATATTTTATTCTCTATGCTACCACTTTTGTCGCTTTCCTTAATTAAATTCAACATAACAAATGTCTTAGAGGAAAGATTGTATGTATGCACTGTTATTTCCACTTTTAAGGCATCGTGCACATCTTTAGGATGGTCAGTATTCCTCCCCACCTTAAACCGTGGTTAGTAAATACAGTTTTAAATACATATTAGTGATAGAACATCATTTGAAGCATACTTTGGTTTGATTGTTCCCCTGTATGAATAGTTGTGACCTGAGTTCAGTACTCAAGTACTTACACCTCATTCCCTTAATAATTAACCTTAAATTTAGAATCCACTTTTAAAATTTAAATTTAAAGTAGATCTAGTCGAACATCACTTGAATCATACCTTGTTGAAAGATAATGTTACAAATAACGAAAGTCAGTAGGCTGTAAAATTTTAAATCCTCAATACTTCAGGAGGGATCAGTCATCCTGTAATTGTTTACATTTATTCATTTTTTAAGTATCTTTGGTCCACAGGTTGAGTAAGTGTCAGAGCCAGATGACCCATTTTAAAACTCAGCATGAATAGAGAAAAAGATTTGTTTCTCATTTCAGAAAGACTGAGTAACTTAAAGGGATTTATGTGGCAAGCAGCATTTTGATGGCCAAGATAGGAAGAGAGAAGCAGCTGGTTTTTCTTATCTCCCTGCCGTGACAAAGACGTCTAAATGCAACAGCACACAGTTTTCCACCACACTGTTTATGAAAGGGAAAATTCACAAAGTTCCTCTGAACCTTCAGAATTCAGTCAATTCTTCTCTTTAATGACCTACTCACGTAGAGTGACTAAACTTATAGAGATCTTGGTGTCTTAAATGTCCCCTTTTAGTCCTAATTGTTTTATATTTATTTATAAATAAACTGGAACTGCAGGGAGGATTGTATAGGTCTTTAAATTAAAAAGTTTTGATCTCAGTGATGTGACTGTTAAGCAAAGCATGTGTCCTGTTTAAATTAAAATGTGCATGTTTGCTTTATTTTCATGTGTCAGTTAATCATATTAACTGAAACTACTGAAGATGAAGTAAGTGTGAAGGAACGTAGCTTATCTTACTACTGGTCTTTCTATGAGTGTATCAGGCAACCACAGGAACCTCTGTGATGAGCTTGCAGTAAATCGCGTAGACAATATGGAATCTTAGGATTCCCCTCATCAGTGCCGAGGTATTCCACCTGGGGGAGTTCCAGTGTGGGAGGTCACATCTTTGTGACAAATCATCAACTAAAAAAATGATAGTTTCTTTTATGTAGGGATTATTGTTTGAATAAACCGCGTTTTTTTCTTTGTTATTTATTTCTATAATTTCAAATAAAACTACATAATCTTCAAGAAAGACTGATTTTAATTGATGCCCATAGGACACTGGATGTGAAATGCAGATATCAAAGGTAATCCATGTACCGTAGCTTAAATTTGTCAATCCAGACTTTGACTTGGAAAGCTATTGGGATAAAATTGCTGTTTTTCTGAAAGTTCACTCATCCAAGGATAGAACAGTGATTAATCCTGATGAGTAAACACACATGAATCAGGAGTTTTGTAATTTCCAGAATTTGATCTTAGTCAAGCATTGCCCACAATACATACTCAGTTGGTAATGAATGAATTACAATAGTAAGACCACTTGACTATTGATTTCCATAATTCAAAACCAAAACTTGTAAACTAAAGCTTTAAAAAACATTGTTGCAGATCAGCTTTTGGCTTTGATTGATAAAAACAATGTCCTTAAAAAATATCAATCTGGTTTAAGGAAAATTACATCACATGACCTATTTTTCAGGTCGTTTATGGCTTATTGTCATCAGCTGAGGCCTTCACCCTATCCTTGTTCTTCTGGACCAAAGTTAAGCATCAGAGTACAGCCCTTAATACCACTGATCATGAAATCGTAATTGACCCTCTGGAAACGTATGTCATAGAACTTGGTCTTAGTCCCAGCACCCTTCAAAATTGATGCTTTGTCAAGCCCCTTAGCATCTAGTGTATACAAGATGCTAAGGGGTGCTCCCTTTGTGAGACACACAAACTCATAAGTTACTCAAAGAAACTTGAAGTGTTTAATTCCTGTTTTCCACAACTTCAACATCACAAAGACTAGAACATTTCCCTCCTGAAAACATCTGTGCATGCCTTCATCCCCCATTGTTAAGTCCTTGCTTCCTGTTATCTGCAAAAAGTCTCAATCTGGTTTAAAGACTCATTCCAAACTTAGTTGCCAGGATTTTACTGAAACTAAAAAGAGAAGACAATATTTAACCTTTCCTGCACTGGCTTCCCCTTGCATGTTGGACTTTTTATAAAATCTTATTGATTACTTCCTGAATATGCAGTGAAATCATGCTCACAGATGTTTACAGTCTTGTTCCAAGAATTAGTCTCACACAAAGGTAACCTGAGCTTTGTTATCAAGGATGCAGGACTTTGGAATAACTTACCTGTGTAGTTCACAACAGAGAACTTTATTTTTTAAATCACTTTTAAAAAATATATTTTTTTCCCGTTAATTCTCCCCGATGCATTATTTATTTTAATGTTAGCTCTGCTTGTACATCCTCTGCAGGGGAAACTGGCCAATTTCAGTTTGGCAGAGAAAAAAATTAGAAGTGCATTGTGTTATAATAATATATTAACACAATATATTTGAGCTCCCATACTTTCACTGAGAGTTCATTTACTAGCATGTGCCAACCAACCAACAGAGCTAAATGCTCCTAAATAGAATATATTCTTAATATTGTCAAAATGTCATTGCCATAGTCATCCTACTTAACTTTTTTTTATCTTTACTGATGAACACTTAAACAGAAGACAAAATACAGAGGAAATATATTTAGGGGGAAAAAAAACTCCAATACAGTCATATCATGGTCATAGTGTTATCCATGAGCCACACTAGTCCGACCTTCAAATCATGGTTAAGCAAGAATTGAGCACTTTCAAACCTGAAGTTTCACTTAAAGAGATTTGTCTCAAAGTGAAAATGTGACCCCTTTCATGAGTAGCCAATACAATATTTTGGTATTAGTAATCATAAAGTGATCATTGCATCGTGATAACAGTCCAGGCCTGTAAGATAAGCCTCTATGAACTTTTGGAAACAATGTGCCTTTTTCTTTTCTTTGCAAATAAGTAATTAGACAATGAGTATGGTCAGAATTATTAGTCCTGTAATCCTTTCAAAATTTTTAAACCTACATGTCTTCATGGGGGGGCTGTGTATTGTTTCTTGAGCTGCCTCAAAGAAGACAAGGATGTAAAATTGTACGTTGTCATACCCAAAAGAAGACAATTGTCTTATAAGGCTTAAACTAGAAAAAGTTCTAGTTGTCCTGGTGTATTCCTGGACTACAATTTAACAGTCAAAGAGAGACAATTGCAAACCAACATATTACCATGTTAAAATCATAGCAAAAACTAAAGATTTTCTGTATAATGAAGAGAAAGAAAAACTTTTCTCTTTAATTTTCAAGCAAGAAAGCCTATTGGGATGGTGCCTTGATGGATTTTAGTGCAAAAAAAATCAATCAGAGAGCTGTAGCTTGTCCAGAACGCTGTTGCCAGACTCCTCACTAACACAGAGGTAGTGGAGCATATTATACCTCTACTCAAATCACTGCACTGGCTTTCTGTGACCCAAAGGATGGATTTTAAAATCCTCATACTAGTCTTGGCAGCACTAAATGATCTTGGGCCTAAATAAATCTCTGATTTACTTGAATGTTATAAATGTTCACCGGCGTCTTCACAGTGTGTACACTCTGCTGTAATGATTAAAAAAAGCTGCTTTCAGTTGTTTCTAAATGAAAAAGTATGCAGTAATATTGCTGTCATAACTGTCATGGCACATGAAAGCAGTAAAAGGAAATACTGTAGTTATAAGCTTGAAGAAAAACTCCAGAAAAACACAAAATAAAACCTTTGCTATCTAAAAACTTTTTTAGACATCTTTATGGGAGCACTGGAGTTTCTCAGGAGGAAGGCTGTATCACCTCAGACAGTTTCATTGTGCGAATCTGAACAGTGTGTGTGTGTGACCATTCAGACCTTCAGAGAGACACAATACATTTACTAACATAAAGTCCTGATCCATCCTGTCAAAGTGTTGGGAGATTTAAATAATTAATGAAGTTAATCTGCTGCCCTTCCTTCCTGCACTCTTGCTCTCTTAATGTAGAGATGTTCCTTTTGTATCTACTGCTGCTGCAGGTAATGTCATTAGTATTTCACTCATTAAAGACACATTACATCAGCTCCAAACCCATCCGCTACATATTATAATGATCATTTTTATGACCCGTTCAGCCTGATTCATCCATCACTATCACAGGCACAGGGACCTGCATTAGTGTTGCTCCTCCTTTTCGCTTAAATAGCGGCGAACATGCTTACATGCAATCAATTGATGTTGGATCCAGCAGTTAACTACAACATATGTGTCCCTTGTGGAATATGAGTGCCACCATTAAAGAGCAATACAGCTTTATTTATGTTTGTACTGATTAATATTGTATAAATTGTAAACCTATATGACTGATTAGCCATTGAACCTATGAGTGACAAAAGGCAGCTTTACTAAATATGAAGCCCTCTAGGCCCACCTCTGAAAACAGCTGTGGAAAACTGCAAAATCTAATGGATTCAGTATAATGAAAAAGACCTTTTTATGTAAAAATGTCATTTGATCTCTTTTGAGTATTAAATATTTATTGGTACAACCTTCAAAATCATCATATTGTCCCCAGTTTTTAAGTTGCCTCTTGTGACTGTCAAAATAAACACAAAACACAAATGAAGCCAGAATATCCCAAAATTGATTTTATCTGCTTTTAGTTATGTCTGCACCTTAAACCTGGCATCACATGTGCTGTCTTGGCTCTTCAGTGAGCTTGTTTTCTCAAGAGTGATATCATAATATTGATATCATTACTATAACAAAATGTTGCTAGACCAGATTTTTTTACTGTATTAAAGACTGGCATTTTGTATAGAGACATTTGCCCGAAAGGGACAAATCATAATAGAACAAATGTTTAATACTTTGGAAGCACATGTTGTCATATGCATTCATTGTGCTGCAGAGCAACCTCTACCCCCTATGCCTTGAGAGTGAGGGAGGAGATAGTGATGTGACACCACAGTGCCTTTAATATGTTGTGACAAGAGATTACAAAGTTTAACAACTTCATCTTAAAAATATTAGAATGTATTGTCCATTATGATTATGATTATACAGTATACCCTTATATTTGGGAAATTCACATCAGTCAGTTAGATTTTTGTACCATCCCAGTGATTAGATTTCCCATCTCATTCCAGTGCACCACAACTGAACTGAGCAGGAATATGATCCCAAAAGCATGCGCACCATAGTAAACACCAACTGCTATACTGCCCCTATACCTTTAAAACCTCTATTGGCAAAAAAACATTCTGTATGATCCATAAATTGAAAAGCAAGTTCAGAAAAGTCTGATTCAGAAAAAAAACAGAAAAGTTTATTATAATGGCTTCTACACATTTTTTAGAAAAGGGCCAAAATAGCTTTACAATGACACTTGACCATATGAAATAGCTGTATGCTAAAGTAATTGTAGCATAGACTCAAAAGTATAAATATTTGTCAAGATTTCCCCTTTCTCCAAAGATCTTACTCAGCTACAGTCTCTTTATATTACAAATGGTTTTTGAATGAGTGAAAAAACAGAGCAAGTGCAAATCTAGAGATGATGGGGTAAGTAAGTAGCATCACACCAGAGTTTGAAGTAATTATTTTCTTCTTTCATCTTGACTGGTGTTTTAAAACAGATGTTCCTATCCAGGCAAGCTGCTTCTGTAAAAGTCTTAAGAGCTAATGTTGACATTAGAATAGGTGTCTTGAAATTCTGAAAGTTCATATTAACCATTTATTTTATTTTTAACCGTTTTGGTCATCTCTTGTGCGGGATTTTCACCATACAAGTGTTTATGACAAATACTGGAATTGAAATGTATAGTTTAAGATTGTGACAGATGCACATATTTACTGTCTTTGAAATGAGAAAATGAATATCACTCTCATGTCTGTGTTGCAAAGATGAACTCCACTTATTACACACATCAAAGGGCTCCTGGGTTTTAATGGTAAATGGAACGTGTATGTGTAAAAGTTGTATAACACATTTGTGTCTCCTCAGGAAGCTGTGTGGAGTGTGGCCAAAGTATTGGTTTCCAAGTTGCATAGTGGGCAAAGAGTCGGCCACAACTTAGCAGAAGAGGTGAATATGTGGATTTCTAGTTCTGCTGCATCAGTTTTTGTCTTGTTTTTCCATTATGAGACTGAAAATGTTTTAAGAGTGCAATGCTACATCAATGCAGTGCTTTTTTAAGAAAAGAGTGGCTAGCCCGGTAACAGGAGGAAATAGCTAGCATAACTATCTCATTTGTTGATTTTATACACAAACCTTAATATAGAAACAAATATTGGTGGTTTTTAAGAGAATTATTTACAGAAGTCAACCCATCCGTTGGCAAATAACAGCTGGACTCTTTTAGAGGCTGTACAGACAGAAACTAAACTTTAACCTGCTCACACACCTTGCCAGGCTGCTGCACTAAAAATAAAGACACCCTGCAAAAGTGGTGGGTAAATGAATGCACTTTTGTTTACATTGCTACAACTAAAATTACAAAATTACCAGAGAAGGAGCATTTGGGTCATTATACTAAGTTAGGCTAACCACGCTCTGATTCCAGCTCTGAACTGACCCAGATAAACACACAGATATGATATGAGATGTATCATCATCAGCCCAGATTAAGCCTGATAAGACAGCTGTCTTTTATGGCTTTGTGCAGCCTTAAGCTAATAGTGTCCATGTAATCAGCAACAAGGCTACAATAAAAGATGTTGTCCTGCTACCCAGAGCTCCATTCTGGCAAGTGCATTGTGTCCAGATGTGTGAACCTCTGTCCTGTATGCCTTTATGTTTATTTCCATGCCTGTCCCTCCCATGGTCCTTCCTCCTTCCTGCTGCTTCCTCCTTCTCTCTCTCCTCTTTCCATCGCTCCCTGAGCTCTTGTCTTCCCGCAGGCTGGGAAACAGAGAAGGAATGGTCGTCAGCCACAGGTGAGGATGAGGAGGAGTCAGGGCAGTCCAGCCAGTCTGCAGCAGAGGATCGTGGGTACCCGTCCTGCAGTGAGGAGCCTGGAAACATGAACTTCCAGTAGGAGTCTTCTTTGAAAAGATAGACAGAGCCTGCAGAAGAGAGGGAGAATTTTTTAAAGCCAACAACCTCCACGTGTTAATGCTTTGAGTTTATAAAAACTGTAATTTTATTCTGTTAAACAGTACAAACAGCATCAAAGTGCTTTCTTCTTTTTATTTTTGATGGGTTCTTTAATACAATTACACTATATCTGCCCTATTTTTAACCTATGAATGTTTTGATGTATCCCATAAAACAGTGATTACATCCAGCTGTAATGTAGCATGCTAACTGCACAGCCATGAATGCTTTCACCACTAGTTGGCAGCACAAGCCAAATAACAGTTACTCTATTTGGTTTGTGTATGAGCGTAAAACCTATAAAAAGCAGCATAATTGAACTCCTGACAAAAATAATGTTAATTTTTTTTATAATTAGGGTTCATTTTTAATTATGAGATTGCATGTTAGAGCTTAAATTTATGAGGCCAATTATGATTAAAGGGGCTTTTAATTCCTCTTTCTTGAATAACCCTAACTCACCCTAACTCATCTTAATCTTAAATTTCAAATTGAACCCTGACAACACAAAAAAACACCTTAATATTCCTGCCTGACAGATTATTGACCCTTTTTTTTCACTTGGCAGAGCATTTGGTTCACAAAGGGTCAGACAGATCTGATGTGACACACAGATAAAAACAAGATTCTTGTTCTCACCATCTCTGTCTGTTGTGATGCCACTGACACCCTCCTTAAGCAGTTGAGTCCAGATGTCTTCTTGCTTTTCTCCATCAGTTCCTCCTATGTTTCCCCACACAGGGCCCTCCTCTGGGTCCCAGACCAGGCCCCACCTTCCTGCTCCTTCCTCCCCCTCCTCCTCCTCCTCCCCATCCTCATCTGCTCCATCTAGGATGACCCCCATCCTGAGGGCAGAAAGGGGCTGAGGATAACCTTCCTGCAATGACAGATCTCTGAAAAGCCAGAACTGGGAACCTGTAGAAAGACACAATTTGGGGAGTTCAGTATGTCAGTTTGCTGGTTTACCACATGTTTAGAAAAATCATAAAGAAAAATCAAGCTGTGTGCTGGTGAATGGCAAGTGACAATAATTAAGAACATTTAATTGAATAATCAAGATGGCATGACAAGCAGGTAAAATAGGTTAACAATCAGCTCTCAGTATAAACATGAACTTCATTTTTTTGTATTTCTTTGTTTAAAGTCCATATACTGTTTTTTTCTCACTTTATGGTCTCAGTCAGTCTGTATGCTCTATTTGGCTTCATGTTAAGCTTAAGTGATATTTACTGTATTAGCAATATCAGAATATACCACTGATAAAGATGATGGCATGATCTGACTGTCGCTCCAGCACAGCATGAAGACGAGGCAGATCAGGTGGTAGACCCTTCCACAGCCGCCTGACAGGGACCCCACGACCTGATACCAAGCCGCCACCATTGACTCGCCACATGGTCGCACCTGGGGGGATAAGAAACATAAGACAGAGTGGCAAAGGAATGACTGATTAAGAAAGATCCTGCTTACCACAGCCAGACAGCTTTTAACCTCCACATACTAGATATTAATGTCAGTTTCTGGTGTTAGAGACCTTTGAAGAAGAAAGTCTCTCCTCGAATCCTTGCCACAGCATCAAAACTGGTGTTACAGCGATCTATGAAGGGGCTGAAGAGAGAAAACACACACACAGACTTACTCACAGAGCTTCATGTCTACATTGTTGGTTTATAAATAAGAGTATAAATAAAAGTAAAAATTAGAGAAATAATAAATATAATACAAATAAAAATAATATTATAAAATAGGAAAATTCAAAGATTAATTAATACTGTATGGCCATCCTTAATCATTCATATCACATGTAATATGTAGTAATTTAATTTTAAGCAAATTATACAATAATTATATTCAAAAGAGAGAGAAAAAAGAGCAGAGGAAACTAAATGGATTGTTTTCTTTTCCAGTAATCATGTTATCTGAATCTTCTTTTTGTCATTAGAAGGTTTTACATTTCTCTGTCTGCATGCAAGCATTATCAAATTCAAAAGAAAGAGGAGAAACATACTCTATCAATAGCATCTCACAATGTGACATTGCTTTCAAATGTTGGTTTAGACAAACTAGTTAGTGTGAGTGGTGTACTATGTTGCGCAACATATCTGCTACATACATGCGATGGTCAGATCTTGTTGACTTTGAATTTCTCCATGCAGCTAAATGTAGTCTAATTGCGACATCTGCTGGTTATTAAAACACACATTTTATGAGGACAATTTGGGCTAAGTCTGACTCACAGGATGTAGACTGTGGGAATAAAAGACCTGTTACAAGGCAACTATTTTAGCTGGAACTGTTCTGCTTTTTTTTACTTTTTTGTAAGATGACTGTAATTGGTTCAATGATGAACAAACAAGCCAAAGCGTTCCTTTCCTCTGAAGAAGAGTGATGCAGCCAAACCTTTCTCCAGTGCTGACAGTGCTGTGGAGGTAGGGCTGACTGTGTCAGACTAATTAAATAGTGCGCTTTGCTGTAAACAGTTATACACTAGTTATAACTGTACCAGTGTCTGGTGCACCACTGTCAGCAGGCTGCTGTTGTTGTTGTGGTTGACAGTCTGAACAATAGGTGTCAACTGTAAAGACAGTGGGTTTCATACACCTGAGGGTCTCATTATTGAATTGTGTTGGTTCCAAATGAATGTGCAAACCAAAACATGTTTCATGTCTGGATGCATTGCCTAAATTAATGCAAACAGACCAGACACCATCTTTGCAAAGCGTCACTCTTTATCATACAATCTGTTAATATTCAGCAACAGTTCTGTTGGCCTTAAATTCAACCGGGTGAGTCATATCCCAAAACATTTTCTGATTTTTACTTAAAGTGATAATTCTTGGTCTTGAGTGAAACAAAATATTTTTTACAACATGTTTGTCAACAAATATTTTAATGACAGAACTGTCCAGAGTTTTTGATGATTCAAGACTGACTAAAATTAAAATGGGTAATAAATAAGACAAAAACTAACAAGAACTTTTGACTGAAGGCTAAGAACAAAAATAAAAACAGCTGTGACTCATGCACTCTTGAATCTCATGCATATTGTAATCTATCATCTCCTGACTCTTTTGTCATTTGTTAAATGGTAGAAAAAAATCACTGTGAGGTATCATGAAAGAAATTCAGACAATATGACTCCAACCTGTAAATAGATTATCTCTTCAACTATCTCATCTTGTGACTCTTACCCATTCCTGTGATGATGGCGGTGACCTCCGTGGCGTAAGTGAGGCTCTGGGGCAAGGCGAGGAGCATCAGTGGCTAGCAGCTGGTTCCTTTTTCCTAATTGAAAAATTAAATTAATGATTGACAATTAATAAAAAAAATAAAATTGAAAGCCTGAAGACAACAAAGCAGCTGGATTATCTGGACAGTATTGATAAAACAACAATTATGGAGAGAGATAAAGGACAAGTGGTTGTGACTGTCCACTTAGTGCATAAAATTATAAACTGACTGATCATCAAGCCAAAAGGGCAAAATGAGCAGTTCTTTGGTATTATCATTTACCTAAATGTTGTGTCTTTTGCCACTATGTGCTCATTTATACAATTTTATTATATGTTTAATAGGCTTAGGCTGCTGGGGGACTCCATGACACACTGAGCTCCTCTCTTTCATCTCTCTCCCTATATGTTCTGCGTTCATGCTCAATTAATGTCTGTTGCTAACTTGCCACCTTCCCCGGAGTCTTTGTGCTTTCTCATCTCGCAGATTCCCATGGACTGAGGTTGCACCGGGATTGCTGATCTTAGCTGGGCCTTCTGCCGTGGCTCTGCTTGATGCTCAGAGCAATTGTTATTTTTATTATTACTATTATTATTGCTAGCATTATCATTATTGGTATTGTTACTAGTATTATTAATAGTATCATTATAAAAACACTTACATATAGCTTACATAAAGTTTAGCATATAGATTAGCTTTTAGCTTTTGGCCTTGCTTTCTCTCCCCTTCCTATCTATCTCTTTCCCCTCCCCCTCTTGCCCTCCCCTTCTCTCTCTCTCAATCCAACCGGTGCCGTCAGATCCCGCCCACCTCTGAGTCTGGATCTGTCCGAGGTTTCTGCCTGTTATAAGGAAGTTTTTCCTTGCCACTGTCACCGCCAAGTGGACCAGGTGGTCAAAAGAGACAAAATCAATGCATCTTTTAAAAATATTAGAAAGCGGCATGTTTTTGATGATGTGAAGCCTGGTGCGCAAACTGCTTGACTTCCATCTTTGTGTGCCCCAAAATCATCAGACACATGGACTTCTGATGACAAAATGGTAGATTGCTCTGTGTGTGTGTGTGTGTGTGTTTTTACATGTTTATTTGACAACGAATATTTATTTTTTCAACAAAATGAATGTTGTGTTATTGACAGAAAGAATTTCGCACGGTCGGACACCTCCTGGACTCCCGTCTTCCCCTTCTCAGTTATTAGAAGCCCTGATGTTAGAAACTCCGTTGCGCCCCCACCTCCGAAGTCGTCTCTGTGGAGCGGACTTTCTACATTGCACGTCCTGCGGGGACCCGTGACTCATCAGCAACACTGCCCCCTATACCGGAAGAGGAACTGCCGGGAGACCAAACAGACAGACTGCTGCCTGAGGGTTTTATTGACGGTGTGAAATCAGTCATCCTGCATCTGCTGGATACTGTTCTGCTGATTTTTTGGGAGGAGTCCTGTTACGGATGTCAAATCAATCATCCAAGTCAGAAACCTCCTGATTATTTCTACGTTTGTCACTCTGAACAACTT
>JAPZDV010000026.1:1949176-1984779 GCA_029814665.1 Acanthurus lineatus
CAGGACTTTATGCTTATTATGTGAGATTATCTTTTGTGAAAAAGCCACAGTTATGTTTTTGAATTAAGAATTAAATAAAATACATGTTTTGTATAACAACCATTAAATCTGTGTCTGTATTGCATTTTCAAACCTTAATACCATTCCATAACAGACTGATGGATACTTCCAATGACTGGAAATTCTGTAGAAAAATGTAGTCAACTAAAATCTGCTAATATTTGGTCTAGAATATAGACTAAAACTAGAATAAGACTAAAAGACTTAAGACTAGACTAAGACTAAAACTCATGATATTTGGTCGACTAAAACCAGACTAAGACTAAAAGATTTCAGATGACTAAAATATAACTAAAACTAAATGGTGTGTTATTCAAATGACTACGACTAAATCAGAATTTGCGGTCAAAATTAACACTGCACAGAACACAGTCTCTGGTTTGAAAGCAGACGTCAGTTGAGCACCATCCTCAGTCTCCACACTCTTAATTCCATCTTCCTATAGAATACATTTTTCTCTGCAGGGACACTAAACATTCATACACTTCTAGGTCCTTAAGTACACTGGACTGAAGGACTGCAATGGGGAGAGATGATTATCAGGTTAGTTTGAATATTTTCTGTAGAAAGATGATGCCTCTGGAACTGGCAAAGAATCAAAATCAATTCATCAAAATTAGCAGGATTTATCCTCTGGGACGATGACAAAACATGATACTTTGCGACTGACTGAAGCACTGGTCCAAAGCAAATATATACATGTATAATATATAATATATACATGCCAGAATACTGGATGCCTTGCTGTTATGAGACATGAATCATAACTTTCTGTGTTCATAGTCCTTCTTTGCTAATGAATATACTGAATATTAAATTGCGTTTCATCCAAAATGTCAGATGTGGCAACATTTACAAGCAGAATCTGGTTACAGCTCAGAGGTCACTGTGAAATACAGATGTAATGACTGTGCAGAAGTTTTTTTCTCATCCTCCCACCTGGCTGTCTAAAGGCCCACTCCTCCTCTGCATCCAAATGAACTCCTCCAGCCCGTGCAGGGTCTGATGGGAAAAAAGCATGACCGACTGCACCACCTGCCCCATCAAAGGGATAACTATCACCATGGTAACCATGGAGGAAGTCTACCTGTAGGTCAGCTGCCTCTGGACTGCCCACCTGCAGTAGGAGGACAAAAGGAAGGAGAAGATGATGATTTTCTGGAAAAATGTGGGAAAAATGACAACAAAAAGAAGTGACTACTAACAGTTAGCTTCGGTCATGGTGATGCTTCCCTGCAGGAAACTCATATTTCCCATCTTACCAATGTATGATGTGTCAACAAATGTACCAACCTCATGGAACTCCAGGGGTGTTGGCTCTGCCCAAACTCTCAAAGCATAATAGACCAGAGTGCGAATTGTTTCTCGGGACAGATGAGAAGAAGAGGGGTATGAACGCAACCTAAGAATGCGACAGAGATTAAAAAGAGAGAGAAGGACCATTACCCTTTACAGATGACTTGCGTGTGGAGCCTTACACATGCACGTCCTTTAGCTTCAGTTGAAGCAAATGCATGTCTGTCCATTAAAAATCAAATCAAGCTATAGATAGAATAAACTATGCAAACCTCCAGTTAATGTTCCTGCGTGTCCACATGGAGATTGCCCTTCTCCTTCTTTTCTTTATGTTTCTGCTGTCTTGGTTGGCCAGTAAATTGGTTGGTCCGTCCTGGTCATCAGGTAGGGAGCAGCGTGGACTGTTCATTAATGCCATTGTTTCTTCATCTGAACATTTGAAAGCATAGAAAAACCAGTAGAGACTCAAGAATACCAGATTCCAGGAATATACCCAACATCACTTTGGTAAGTCAGCAATACTTAAAGCTTCCTACAGTCACTGTCTATGATCCTTACCCACAACTCCAGTGTCTCTGAGGCCTGCAAACCTCTGCATGGCCCTGACAGCATTAGTGACAGCTGTCCAGGCCTGTAGCTGACCAGTGGAGGGGTCTGAGGGGGGGAGGTAGCCATACTTCATCAACCAATCCTGAGCAGAGAAGAGAACAGTTGACCTCTTTAAGTTGGTCTTCACCAATTTCAGCCCTGCATCTAAACTAAGTAGATAGTACGGTAAATAAATATAGTGTAAACCTGTTCCCATGAAGAAACGTATTAAAATTGTTCACAGCAAACACAGAATGTGCTTCTAATGATTGTGTTTGGACTGAGAGCTTGATTGAGGTAGGTTCAAAGAATCAGTGCAGGGATTAATGATTGAGTGTACTAAGAACAGCTCTGTGAGCGAAAATGTCCCGTCTTATGTAGAAATGACATTGCATCAGTGATCAAATGATCAAAGAGTTTTTGCTACTTTAAACAGTTTCAGCAAAATCTGAACATTATAACCTTTAATAAGGTTGCATCAATATTGGCAATATAGGCTTTCAGATTTAAGTTTTGAATTGAACTAACAGAAAGAAACCCAAAATTTCAGATCTATGGTCCTATGAAAGTATAATAAGGAACATGAATATCTTCTATGCATCTCGACTCGGCTCTTGCAGGTGCTGGTTAGCATGAAGCAGGTACGTTCAGGTTTGTATTTTTTCAATGTGTTGACACATGCTGTGTTATTGGATAGCAGATATACACACGCTGATTCACAGTGTCACTGTAAATGATGTACTTCAAAATGTGCTTTTCTTGCTCCCTTATATGTTCATGCTGTTTATTTTACCACCAGTTGGGTGCTTTCATCTTCAGTGGGTCTCACTGATGCAGAGGGGAGTGTGGGGGTGACATCAGCAGTGAAGGCTGTTTGCATCCAACCGTAGGTCAGGCACAAAAGAAGAATCCACATCTTCATCTTGGATGCATGTTTTTATGTGAAATATTAACTTTAAGAAATTGTTTCCAATGCTGCTTGTGTATCCATTTGAGCAAGAGATGATTTTGTGTCCCTAGAGTAAAAAAAGAAATATAATAAATATTGAAATTAAAATTTGGACACAAACTGCAGTTTTAGCTGCAAATATCGACAGTTTGAAACAACATGGTTTCGAGTTACAAAATTTGGCCAATATGTTTTGTCTAAAAAGAACACATTAAAGTAGAGAAGTGAAAAAAACACTTTAAATACTAAAAAAGAAACATTGTTTCATTGATGTGGCTGTATGAATATCTGTCTCAATTTAAATTGTGTTAAGAAACATTTGTCTACCCTTCATGAGTTACATTACTGACAACATCAACATACCTAAAAGGTTTCAAATTTCATTTTTAACAATGACTGCTGAGACCCATTTCAGTCAAGAGAATACACTGCAATGAGCATACTGGTTAGTATTTAAACCTAACCAAACTGTGTCTGAAAATTAAACGTAATAATTCATTTAAGCCTAAACGTAAAAGTCAGCAGTAAATCTTGGCTTTATACCAAACTAAACCGCAGTCTCCTTCATGGCAGTTCTGGATGTAATCCAATAAGTCACATTATTCAATGAATACAGATGTTTTTCATCATTTTTTTTTTTTTACTGTGGTGTAAATATGCTTTTCTTTTTTTGTTTTTCTTTTCTTTTCCCTTGTAGGCATGAAAAATTCCTTTCTGACTTGTAATAAAATCGATTTTAGCTACCAAAGCAGCATGTGGATGTCAATCAATCCCCTAATGTGGTCATATATTTCTGATATTGGTAAATAGAAAGAAGTTTCGACAGTTTAAAGCATAATTCAATGAAAACGGTTTTGGTCACTTTTGGTAAAAAAAAAAAAAAGGTAAGGACTAAAGAAAGAGCATTGCCGACAGTCTGGTCTGTTCGTTAAATGGTGCACCTTTCTCTGTTTGATGGTAAAATGTGTGAAATACATTCAGCTTTAATGGTCTCTAACTATTTCTGTGTGTTGAACATACCTGATATGACAAAGACTTTTTTACATCCAGGAGATTTTACACAGTCACACTGATAAGCTAGACAAGATTATCTAAATCGAAAACTCAACTAAGAGCAAGGGAACAATGGAGGGAGCATTTTAATGCCTTGCATCTTATGGGACAAAGAGGACCTGCAATAAATCATTCTAAGACTTGCTCTTTTTTTAGCCTTGGTTACTCCTCCAACTCCTAAAATTCCCCACTATGTGCGGCACTTCTGTCTCTAACTGTGTCTGTCTGCTCTTCGGTCAAGAGCAAGTAGTGAACAGTTTGTAAATCAGAGCTTTTTGCCTAAAAACAGCCGGCTTCTGTAGCCAAAACAGCGCTATGATCACAAAGAGAATGAAACAGAACAGTAAAATTGTAGGCTGGGTAGCTAAACAATATTATGAAAATCACTATAAGGCTCCACAAAGCTGAGGGGAATTACAGATTCAGCTTCTAAATCTCTTTAGGTTCATCGCTACAAGTGACCCACTTAACACCGTTAAATGCTCACTTTAAACTGCATGTAATATTATAAGCAAATGCAACATTTCCTGCAAACACTGTAAAGTTTGGCCTGAATTATTTTAGCCTCAGTCTTCTCCAGACTTCAGTAAATTTCTGTTACCATACCTCAGTCACATATAAGAATAGAGAGGATGCTCTTTTCATGAGGCTCTCATCTCCAATGTCTTTACTTGCATTTGAATAGAGAGAATACACTTATAAATACAATAAAAGCCTTTAACCTGCCTTGGCTTTCTGTGCTCAAATTATTCCTGGCCAAATGACTGAATTCTCTCACTGCAGAATCAGGAAACACACCATGACAACCAATGTCACAGCAGCATGAATGAGTTAAAGCTGTCAGTGAATGGAGTTGACGGGACACATCCATACTGTATTCCCATGGGGAGACAATATAACAGATGCAATCAGAAGATGGAGGGAAATTACCATAAAATATAAAGGGGAGGGCACCGCTGACTGCTGTACAGGACACGGGTGGATGTGAGTGTGTGTCCGTGTCAGTCAGAAGATGCTTCATTTAATTAAGTTAGAGGGTATACCATTTCAGTTAAAGCATGAGGGCAGAGAAGAAAGGATGAAGGGAGGGAGGGATGAATGGAGGAGAGCAGTGTTAAAGTAATGAGATTAGAGCAGCAACGAGAGTAGAGGGCAAAAGCCAAACCTGATAAAAACCAACAAACATTCTCCTTTAATCAAAGGTAATATTACCCTAATTTTGTTTAATACATTTTTAAGTCCCTGACACCATATTTTTTTGTGATGCACACACTTTTTTTTTTACTAGTTGACCATGACCCTTAAACAAACTGTTGTAGAGCCTTCTCTGGATTTGCTTTCAAAAGGTTACTGCAACAAAAACTGATGAATCTTTCACAAAGGTCATTTTGTTTTATTTATTGAGTTATTAATTTAGTTAATAGGAATCAAAATAAAAAAAATGCAGAATAAAGAATGTAATAAATTTAATGCAAAACTGACATTTTTTAAAATGATGGAAATTTATGCTAAACTGAAACCACTTAAAACTTCATTCATTGTTTTTTTTGTGACAGCAGAAAAAAACAAAACATCACTAGCTATATATGAGAAGCCACTGATATGCTTTTTGTTAAAGTTGATATGGCTAAGTCGAAGATTTTGGCTTAGTTCCACATCCAGCAGACACTGACCACTGGACAAATGTAGGTCGATCTACTTTTAGCTCAGATTTGGTCTCCACCAACACAAGAGAAAAATATCTGATTCTTCAGCTGCTTGAGTTGGCTGTTTTTTTTTCTTTCATCACTGAATTTAACTTGTCTGCCTACTAAAAGAAATAAGCACAGAAAGATAGAAAGCTAAGCTGCTTTGTTGAGCTTAAAGAAACTGCAGAGGTTTTTGAGAATCTCTTGTGGATTAGTCACTTTCACATTTGTCATTTGATCCACTCCTACTACAAAACTATCGATCACTGAGGCTTTAAGAATGTTTTTGACATTCTCTAATGTGGTACTTTTTTTCCAAATTTTTAAAATTTTCCCCATAATAAAAATTTTGATATTTATGCATTTGTTATATTTAGCATAAAATCATACCATCAACATTTAAAAACCCCTGCTAATGAAAATCGAAGCTGAGAGCCAATAGCTCTTTTTCAGTTGAAAGTCTCTTAGTTACATTTTACATGTGAGGTAATTTGCTTTTTTATAGGAGCAAACTAGAGTAAATTGGACCTTTTATAATTCAAAGTTCCCTTTTTATTATATGTGATAAAAATGTATTTTGTCTTTAAAAAAGGTCAGAAATCACTGTTGCTGTTCCCTAATGATACTGCAGTGCTGACCTTTACAGGCTTATTCCTGAATTTAGTTTATTCAATGTATTTCAATTTAAATTGTTTAAGAGTGGGTTTTAGAGTTTTACAGTTGAATAAAAATTACTCCAATTACCCCACTTTCTGAATCTTGGTTAAATTAATGTGCATTCAGACTTCAAGCTGAACAAAATTTACAGATGATCGAACAATTACCTGATTCAGTGTGAACTCATTTTTGGTTTCTGATCTAAATCCTCCTGGGCTGGGTTGATGGTACTTCAACCTTTGGCCTCACTGTTTCAAAAACCCTGAAGCTACTGCCCTGCATAGATCATAAAACTTCTTTTTTCCTTTCCTTCCCTGAGACTAAATAGCTCCAGTCTACAGAAGCCTGGTTACTGTATCACTGCGTGCAGCTGTGCAGTAATACTGATTGCATTGGCCCCGACACATTCAATGCTGTCACCATCTGGCACCGACTTGTAACATTTAACACCTTCCTCCATAACATCAGATAAACTTACATGAAATGTCAAACACTCCAACTCAAATTACAATCCAGCAGATAAACTGCACACAGCTTTAAAATCAAGTAGGTCATTATTCAGTTTGAATGAAAAAAGAAAGATTGTTTCCTTGCTTACCGTCTTTTTCCTTCTTGTATCCCTCCTCACTCTCTCTTTATCTGCCACTATCAGAACAGATGGGTCCTTTCTCTTCTCTTGCTTCTTCCCTCAAAGCCCAGCTCCTCACCCCAACCCCCCAACCTCTACCCCACCCACTCCCACACTGCCATGACAAATGTAGACTTGCATGTGTGCAGAGATAGCCTCTGTCTTTTACTCTAGAGGATTGTGAATCCTGCCTCAGTTTGTCCACTCTGTCGCTCTCTTTTCATCGGTCAGCTCCACATCCCAATGAATATTTAAATGTTTTCATTTCATAATATTTCTCTTTTCTAAAAATTAAAACAATTAGTCTCTGCATCGGGCTCTCTGAATCTGGAATCCTGCATTTGACCCGGGGAGGATTAGCGAGTGTTACACAGCAAAGATGGGTTTAGATTTTCTGTGTGCATGCGTGCAACATCTGCATGTTCATGTGTATATCTTCTCTCATGATGGCATTAACATTTTACGCACAATCCTCTTAACGCGAGGATTAAAACTAAAACTAAAATGAAGATGAACAGATTTCTCTTCCTCTCTCTCTCTCTCTGTTTCTTGTTTACTCATGTTCTTTCTTTGTGTTTAAGCTGCCTGTCCAACTGTTAGAAGTTCAAAACAGGTGACATTTTGACCTCCTTCCTTGAGTTCATATCTTAAATCCTACTGAAGTCACTTTTTTATCTCAATACATTTAAAAAAATAATGCAAAGAACAAATTGGAAGGTTGAAAAGACGTACAGGAATCTAAAAAAAATGTGTTATAATGATTCATATTTTTCTTAATGCCACAGGCTGATTCATATCAGTTCAAATATTCTTTTTCTCCGTCCTGACTCCTGTTCCTGTTAGTGGCTAAAGCGTCCCACTGGGATCATTAAGTTCCATCTAATCTGCTCTTTGTCTGCTGATGGACAATGGCTAGTGGTAAAAACACATGTAGGGCTACTGTGAAGTTTTTGCAGGAAACCTGATTCCTCAGATGTGTTTCTAAAGCAGGACAGGCAGATCCAGTGTCTGACTGATGCTCTTCAACAGGCATCCTCTGAGCAGCTCACAGCGACTCCCTCTGTTTTTCCTCAGTGTGGATTTCCTTTTTTTGGCGTGGAAGATCTGACAGAAGGTTTGTATCATTTTTGTTTTTTTGCTTGTGGATGAAATATCTCTGACCAGTGGGCTTGTTCACAGCCCTCAGTTTTGATACAACTAAAGAGAAAGTAGATGGGTTAACCGTGAGTTTCTAATAGTGTTGTTGTGAAGAAAGATTAGATTGTTCCTTGGTTTTATAATGAAATTAAATGTTGCTCACATTTAATGGTTCATATTTTTTACAACATGATCACTGTTTTATTTTTACTTCTGTTTTTAAATGAACCGTTGTGGGGGTAAATGGAGATTAAACAGTTCTTCTGTCACCGTGACAACAGGCTACTTCCTCATGAATGCAGCTGCTGGGACAGGTCAAAGGTTACTTGGGGTATGGGTGATGGATGCTGGGTTGGTGGCTTGGGTGGGGAACTTGAATGAAGCTGTGTGTCCGGGACTGTGTGGGGCTCAACTTGTTGTTGTCCATAGCAACATAAATGCTCTTTTTGGACTGCCTGGGCTCTCTGTTAATTGCTATAAATGACCCTTGCAGAAGTACAGGGGGGATTCCAATCCGAGGGATTCCATTTTACATATCCACATTACAATGTGACTGACAAAGAATTTTAAAGACCATTTTCAATTCAGATATTTTGAGGTTGAAGCTGCCAATAGACAACATTTAGTGTCAACATCCAGTATTCTCAGTTATGATTTTTCTAGACTTTAAATGGCTCACTAACTAAATTAATAAATAAAAATCATCCTGCTGCTAACAAGCTAATACGCTGTATATAAATCTTATTGACCATATCCCACCCTGAGGTTGGTTAACCTTTGGTGGTTGATGATTAGATGGTGGTAAACCACCAGAGGGCCTTGGGGTTGACGACAGCAGAAGTTGAGGCTCTGGGCTCACAAAGAAAGCAGTGTTGGACTTTGTTTACTAATGTTGATGTCAGGGCTGAGATGATACTGATGGTGTGCATGACTTCAGTCTTTTTTAAATAATGATTCAATTCAAAACTGAGAACTGCTTCCAATGGAATTGGTCATGCATGATGAAACCCCATCTTAATTACCATGGCAGTAACCCATTACACAGTACTACTTATGAAAAGTTTCTTTAATTTTTTTTAATGGATTGTGATGAAAACAAAAATTGAAGGATATTTCCACCAGCAAAAAAGAAAAAAAGGAAAAAACAAAACATATTTACTCACTTAATTTTAATGGCATCATTGAGTACATACTGTAAAATGATCAAGGTAGAACAGGCAGTCAAAGGAAGGAGACTGCCCACATTGCCATTAATACCCTGGAACTGTGTCCATGCACCTTGGACAACTGTCTTTGCTCACTGAGACCCAGCCTGCGTAAAGATAATGGACCATGTCTGTCAGAGTACTTTTCTCCACTCCTGACATCACTTTCAGCAGAGGTGGCTGGCCAGAAACAGAGGATGTACTGGAGAAACAATAAAGCATTTATTTCAGGAGTTGTAAAGTTAATCTTGCAAGTGTTTGGCTCCAGTAACACTGACTCCTACAGATTTTCCAACACTTGGTGGTGGGAGCAGGATTCATATCCTCAAAAGTAGAACACTAAACTGTATAATAAAGCACTTTGTTATGAGTAAATGTACTGCATTCAAAAAACTCATACAAAGAGTAAAAGCATCATGGGTGAAATATAATTAAAAGTCCACTGTGTAGGATTAAGTGTCATCCAGTGTTGAGTTTGCATACTTCAACTGCATGAATATCCCTCCTCCTCCTGACCTGCTGTGTCTGAGGGTGGTGAACAAGGAATTGGCATGATATGTGAAAGGCACTTTCTAGAGCCAGTGCATGGTTTGTCCACCTTGGACTACTGAAGAAACATGGCGGTGCTGGTGTAAGGTGGCCCATGGGTTGACTGTGGGGAACATGGATGTATCGGAGAGGAGCATCGGCTCCATTTTTAGACAAAGACGCAGACCTGTGTAAAGTTAGACCCCAGGTGGTGCTTTAACACCGGGCCTTTGCCCTCTGACTACATGAATGCCCTTCTGGTAAGCATCTTCTTTTTTTTATCTTAGCCCACGGAGGCATCAATTATCAATAAAATATGTTCCAATGTCAAACAACTGCATTTTGAGGTCTGATAAATTCTGTGACTGGCCTTCAGAAAGCAGCTACAGATCCAGTCTCCTGCTGTCAAATGTTAACAGCCAGCCAGGTAACTTTTAGTTTGTCTGAAACCTCGGCATTGTATGTCACTGTTGTGAAATTAGACCACAATCAAAGGGCCTCAAGAGCTTGACACAATCAGCCTACCTTCAGTAACAGCCCACCAGTAAGTGTATTGGCATGACAACAGCTAACAAGCTAACTAGTCTATGATAAAATAATAGCTTGTCATTGTAAGGTCGTCAGTGAAAACAAGTAAAGTCTGGTAAGTTATGCACAGTAGTTAGTCCTTCAGTCAGGTTAACAGTGAAACTAAGAAATATGCATTACAAATAGTCTATTCAGCAGGTTAAGGCTATAAGGTTGTGATACACTCTAAAACAATTATAGGAAAGGCTGTTGACTGTGTTACCGAAGTTAAAGAGGACACAAGAGATCTAATTGTGTTAAAATTTCTTTCTGGCTAAATTGTAGCACTTATTAATTACAGTGGTGGACTAATCAACATTAAATGTTTTTTATTTTCTCATATGGATACATATTATATCGTCATTATTTTACTGATTCTTGAGGGAATAATGAATAATGAAGACTATGTCTCTGTGTGAGCAGGTTATTTTGTAAAAGTTTATGGGATTTTACCGTAAATATATTTAGGTAAAGTGTATATATACATTAAACAAAAAAGCCAAATAAATGGGCTATAGTAAAAGGTGCGCTATGTAACTTTACTTTTAAAATATTTATAGTTTGCATGAGTACCTGCTCCCAAAAATGTCTGTACACGTAAAAAAGTCAGATTAATTCCATATTATTTCAATAATTTCTAGTGATACAAACGATGAAAAAAATTAGGAATATGGCGATCCATCTCCGACATAATTTTTTGATATCACCCTGTATCTTGGTCCTTTTATGTTTACTGAATATGCGACATGGCTCATTTTCCGAATGTTTAAAGTTTGTTGTTTAATGGTAGTCTATGGAATTATTTCTACTTATGAATATTTTATCCTTAATTAAATGAATGTCGGGTTTTAATAGGCCTATTTTATCCATGGTTGACCACTTTAATCTAGAGAAATATATACCCCACCTTTTTTAAATTGCTCAAACAATAGGCCCTCTTAATTTTCTCTTAACCTTATATTACATTTAGAATTCCCCGCTTTTATTTTGAAGGGTAAACTACAAGCGTATCCTTCCCAAACCTCGATGCTTACTGCACACGTTCAACGAGCTACACGTTGTATACGTGACTATACACAAAGGACTTTATTTTTTAAATTATGTGTTCACTTTTTATCTGTACTACCCATTTGTAGAAACAAAAATCTTTGGAGATGCCGGGGATTGAACCCGGGGCCTCATACATGCAAAGCATGCGCTCTACCACTGAGCTACATCCCCTTCCTAAGGATATGGAGGAAATCACGGTAAATATACGCGCTCATGATGACTTTTGCGTAATATTGTCACTACTTCTCTCAGGTATTTAAATATGAAAGTAGTCTTATACGCCGTAAGCTACCAGTCCAGTTCCAATGTAGGTCTAATGAAATTCATTACGCTAACCTAAACAATTACAATGACAATACAAACTTCAGTATAATATACATATGTAAAAAAAATTATATAGCAATATTTAGTGCAAAATACCTCCCGCCAAGCTTTTTACAATACGTCAGGAATAAAACGTCTGCTCACAAACAATTAGGCTACAAATTTTCTCCCAGTACGAGAACAAAATGTTTTATTATTCACCAAACAAAATGATTATGTGTAAATGGTATAAAATCTACCCTATGACACAGTAGTAGTAGTACTAATTATTATTAGAATCTATTAATGTTATCATGTGTCATTTATGTAGTCTAAGCTGCAGCATCTATGGTGATATTACATACAAATTTGATAATCATTTGAGCAATGCATTTAGGTGCTTTTATTACTGCGTCCATGGCCAAGCATTCTCTCATTCATCCAGTAGATGTCGCTATTGCCCGCGCCCGAATTATGTATGTCTGTGTAACAGTGTACACAGGGTACCCTTAGGCGGAGAGTGTGATACCAGGCATGCCCGTGTAGACTTTCCTGACGTAGGGGAGGGTTTACTCTGTTTATGTGTAGCGTCATTACCGGCAGTGTACCTGCAGCGCTCACATCCACCTGTTTCCCCCTTGGAACCGCGTTGAGTCGGCAGCCAAAAACTGACGGACTGTTAGAAATGAAATGAGGTTGTATTCCTTGAGATTTGCATGTCTGCTGGCTTGCCTGTGTTTTGTGTCGTTGACTTGGATCACAACCGTCCCCAGTGATGGAGGTAAGCTGTCAATACAACCTGTTGTCATTAACAAAATAAATTAGGCTCGAAGTTGTCTGAAACAAAAGGAATCAGGCTTAATTTACTGTCTTTCTAGAAAACAGCCAGAAACTAGTGGGTTACACTTTAAATCCTGTTTGTATCAGCTAATATTGCTGCTGTTTTAAAAAAAATCTAATACTCGAAATTAATTAATTCTTAGACTTTGTTGAACTCGCAAACAGTTGCTTGCCAGTCGACGCGCCCCATTTATACTGCACTAAAACATTCTGAAAACACTGTTTTTAATATTAGACAGTTAAGTTACAGTTGAAGATGTTCTTGTTTTTCAATTCACCTTTATTGATTTTTAAAAAAAATAATCCAAACAGGAAGTGCCAAAAAGAATAAATTGCATCCACAAACCTAGCCCTTTCCCTGACGTCCTGGCCAAAATAACAAAAAGGAAAAGTGAAATGCATACAAGTAAGGTGTATGGAAGTAGGCTAAAAGATTAAATTTACAATTGGATAAAACAAAAGGAGTAAAAAAAAAACAAAAAACAGGAGTATATCATAGTCATGTAGAAACCCTAGGTACTCCATAAAAGTTAGTCAGGCTACTTCCTCCCAAAAAGTTCCCAAGAGAGCCAGTCTTCTCCCTTTCTTTTTAGCTTGTGAAGCATAGATTCATAAGATGCAGTCTGATGTTCTACACTGTTAAAAATATAGGCAGTGTAAAATATACAGTGGCTAGCTCAACACCTGATATTGTTTGTACAACAGTCACTGCTTCAAACAAAGGAGTCTCATTAGTGAGACTGTGAAAAAAAATTAGCTCTGAAGAACATCTGGAAAATTCCATCTGTTAAACAGAATTCCTGTCATTGAGATGTAAGCTCATAAAGCCAACCTGTGGGTTCTGGTGTTATGCCAATATACTGACCCCACAACCAACGTTAATAATTGTCTGAAATTGTTTTACTTGAGTCTGCTTACTTCAGCTTTGAGTCAGTATGAACAGCCAGGTTTACAGGGTGAATACTATTTTTACTCGCCTTCTTTCCTAATCAGTCCGTAACCATTGTTGCCATTGTAAAAAAGCAGGTAATTCTAGTGCAACAGGTTGATTTGCTGAAATCCCCCTGATGGATATCTTAACATTCCTGTAGATCAGAATACTGAAAAGAAATGTCACCGTACCTGCTTTCCATTATGTCACCTGCATAACAAACAATGGAGTGTCACAGCATTCTCTGTGTCCATCGCTGAATTTAAATCATTTTTGCATTTAAAATGAAAAGACCATATCAAGTAATTCTGTTGAAGAGGAGATAATTCTCATCACAGGAAGCAATAATAATGTAGGATTGTACAAGAAGCCATGAAAAAAAGCAATTCATGAGTATCTATCAGGCATTGTTTCTGTGCTTCAATTTCATAGTTTGCTCCTTTTCTTCTGCATCAACCACAGAGTTTGTTTTTTTAAAACATTACACCTTAAATATGTCATTACAGCCAGTTTCTTTCCTTTCCACCTGTACCCTACATAAGACATATGTGACAGATGGTGGGATAGTATTTTGCAGTGTTTTTACGATACTCATTAGGATGATGCTGTAAAAATAAGGAGAAATGTTTGCAGACATGTTTGGTATTGATTCACTGAGTTCTTTGAGTCTGAAGTCTGAGTTTGTTCTGTAGTGTGAGTTTAGTGCCAAAACATGGTTCATATACAGTACAGAAAGATCATGAGAAAAACTGCATCATCCCCAGTCACATGCTGAGCAGTAAATTAAATCTCTGAGCTCTTCCTCCTTCCTTTGTTTTTTTTTATGTGGACAGGTTAAAGAGTGTTAGACTGTGATAACATGAAGATTTAGCATGTTGCTTCCCTTTAATATCTAACTAAGTTTATTAAGTTTCCTTACTTGAAATTGCTTCCGAATCTAACAAGATATAGAAGGAATAGGTAGGAAAGAGGGAGAGAGAAAATGTGCTAATGAAATCTACATTACTGTGTTTTCTCCCTCCCTTGCTTCTATTCTCATTCAAATACTATTGTACTTCTCCTTCAGCGTCAGTTTCCAAGACTGGAGGCAAAGAACAGATCGTGTGACTGCACAAAGAAAAGAAAGAAACAGACACTGTAGATGTGACTTGGAACTTATTGATTGGTTTATGGCAGCCAGGGAAGGACAGTGGTATGTGATACAAGTTCTACTCAGCATGTGATGCTAACAGGTTTAGAGCACACCTGCAGCAGGTAGATCTCATTCCTCTATGTCTGCAAAATTGTTGCTTAACTTTAAGTGTTCAGACATGACAAAAGAATCAAGAGACTGATAATGCACTGTGTTATCTGCAGTATTTATAATATGGAGGCAACGCTCCCGAGGAAGCAATAATATTTATCACAGAGCCTTTACAACTTGAACAGGCAAAGCTAAAACTTGACTCTCTTATGAGTGAGTCACCAGTATCTTTCCCACCCATCTTAACCTGCTTGTCTCTGTTGTGCTGTTGTGAAGGACTTTCTTTACATATATGATAGTTGAAGCCTTCTTTAAAACTAATTCCTCTGCAAACTGCATTTGCAAACAACATTGACAAGTAAAAATGGCCTGAAAAGAAAGCATTTAAAATCTAGAACAACGAGTAAGCACCAAATGCAGATGATTTTAAGATTAAGATAAATTCAGTTTCAATTCAGTTGAAATGTTCCACCACCACTCATGAAAGTAATTTCAATTTTTGTGAACCAAGAGTGTAGCAGGAGAATTTTCTAAGATACTTATGCAAAACTAAGTTCAGTTGTAAAACTTTTAACTTTCATTGTTATTATTCTTTAAATTATTATTTTTATTATCAAACAAGTATTTTTAGATTTTTTATAGTTTGACCTTTTTAAAGTTCAAGAAGATCATTGTAATTTTTTATGTTCAACTAAAGCCTGATGTCTTTCTAAGTCATGAGTCATGAGTAATCATGGTAAATAACTCTGACTTCAGTTTTGATCAAATTAATTGTAATTATTTTTCTTTTGCCATGATGATCAAGCAGTGCTACAAAGATGCCAAAATGTTGCTACTAAATTTTCCTAAACTGATGATTTTGTCACTTTTGGTGTTTTGGATTGTTAGTTGGACAAAAAAAAATGTGAAGGTGTCACCATGGGTTTGGGGAAAGTGGCAGCAGGTGGAATATTTTTAATAAATTTATGACTTTATGAAACCCAAGCACTCCATTGAAAAAGTAATACATGCAAAACATGTGTTCTATCAGAATGTAAATGTTCTCCACAGAGCAAAGACCCCAAAAAATGTAGATGCTGTTTCACTACTAAATCCCAGTTGTTAGGCTTCACCAAAATATAGCAAAGTACGTTACGGTATATAGCTTACTTCTAATACCTGAATCATAATCTAATAATCTAATAATCTAACATGGAAGCAGTGTTGTTTTTGATTAAGTAAAAACTAGTGCTGACAGAGCCCCAGGATCATGATGTGCTCAGTGAGGATTACGCAAACAGTTCCAACCCGTTTGCTTTTGTTTGAACGCCTCCAGGCTCAGCAGCACTGCCAGACATGCAGCACCTATACGACCGTCTGTCCATGGCTGAGGAGCTGGGAGGGCAGGTTAGCAGAGATCTCAGCAGCATCCTGGAACAGCTGAGGAACATGTCTAGAGATGCTAACAATACCAGTAACACAACCACCACAACCATCACAGGTACAATTAACAATGAATGCACAAATTCTCATTTCTTTTTTTCAGTATTTCAAATGGGTGAAATCTCACTTCATTTTACATCATTAATTCTCTTAGCCCCTTTTTGGCTCTCTCTCCTTAATACACACACACACACACACAGACACACACACAAACACACACACACACAGTCAAACTGTTAGACATTGCACTTGTCTGTAAAAAGCTCCTCATCTGTGCACAATAAACCGAGTTGTTGAGGTTAACATGCTATTCATATGTAGCATACAAAAGTGCTAGGAAAGCAAACTGGTCATGCAAGGGAATGAAATCAGTGCTGACTCTGATGCTGAAAGTTTGGTCTCTGAATCCAGATGAATGTTACAAAAAAAGCATGTAAGAACAGCTAACAGTCTAAAAAGGCAATGTGATAAAATATTAACTTAATTTGTTCTGAACATATCCAGGCTTCAGCCAATGGGGAGAGGGCCACGGAGTTGAGCTCCTCATAGATTATTTTATGTAAGAATTATTTAAGTAAGCATGGGTTGGCCTTCTTCCACTCACACACTTGTGTTTTAAACACCCATTAATTTGGGGATATACACCACATGAGAGCAATACAAATCAAAACAAAAAAGTTAAAGAGGAATGATGACAATGCTCAAGTTTTTCTTTAGCAACTTTTATATTAGAAATGAAGTACAAAATGCTTTACGGAATAAAATCTAAAAGCCAAATAACCCAAACAACACTTAAAAATATTAAAGTAAAATATATATAGTATAGCAAAGTATTGTACAAGAATATTAGGAAACATCTATCCTGAAACTAAGTCACTGAAAAGACGCCAGAACAGGAATGATGTGATCTTATTTTTGGCTCCAGTAAAAACCTGAGCAGAAGCATTCTTTCTAAATTGTGAATTATTTTAATTATTCTTTTGAGAGATGTGAACGAAACATAGAAGTAGAAGTATGCTCGAGCTACTTTGCTTTTCGTAGAGGAAAAAAAGGTCTGATTTTGAAAATATAACCTTTAAATTATCAATAAAAACCAGGGTCTCTGTTTTGTCCTGTTTTATAAATCAATCTTTAAACCACCAAAACCAGTTGAACCTGAAGACTTGTGTTACTGTACCCACACAGTTTTCTCAGCCCATTATCCAACCTTGTGCACGGGTACCATTTGATGCTCTTGGGTCAATGTACATTAAACAATCTTAGGCATTTTAAGTCTTCATCACAAACAGAGGAGAAACTACAGGAAATGGGAAAGATGTCCCAAAGGTCTGTTGCCATACCTGAACTGGGACGAAGCAGGTCATTGCTGGTGTCTTGAGCCCTAACTATGTGGCTGACCCATTCTGAAACATTTTACTACGTTATTAATAAGAAGGTCAGTTTCAGAGGTTTTTTTTGAGTCCTGTTGGATTGCTGTGAACTTTTGCAATAACCTATCTCTCTTTCCTCCAATGGACAGAAACAGTAGGCCTGCCCACAAGTGGTTCAGGCCAACAGATGATCTTTAAGCCCAACATTTACCTTTACATGCCGCACCTTAGAGAGCACCCAGACAGCCTCCGACCCAACATAGTGCTGGGACAGGGACGCCGTGGAGGTATGGAGCACTCATGCATAACCCACCATAAAAAGCATACATACTGTACATTCTATACATTTATAACTATTTTTTTTTGGTTTTAGCTCCATTTAAAAAACCAAGTTGGAAAAAATTGTAAAAAAAAAGTAGCTTCCTGAGATTTAGTTAGTGAAAGGCTAAGTAAAGCTTATGTTGACATTTAAATAGTGTAGTTTCCTCCCCCACATCAACACCTTAGTTGTGGTTAAGTTTCAAGGGAGCAGTGAGAATGTAAATCAAGAGATGCTAATGTTCACAAGCACTGTTCTTCTCTTCTCTTTACCATTCTCCATCATAACCTGTGTGTGTGTGTTTGTATGTTTGTGTGTCCTTCAGTGTCCATAGTGTTGGGCATTCCCACAGTGAAGCGAGAGAAGCAGAGCTACTTGGTCAACACACTCAGCTCTCTGCTCTATAGCCTGACGTCCTCTGAAAAGCAGGATCTTCTCATAATTGTCTTTGTCGCTGAGGTTATACACACACACACCCACACACACACACACACAAGCAAACATGCACACATGCACGCGCATGCACACACTCAGGGCCGACTTGCAAAGTCATTTACGCTATGTATACTTTATGTGGTATGAGAGTGAAAGCTGAAAGTTGCAGAAGTCTTATCTGTTTGAAAAATCTTGCAGAGGCTGGAGCCATCAGCCATTTAGCTGAAGTTCTTGTCTTTAATGTTCAGTTTTTACTCAAACAAATAACATATATCATGCTTACTTGGAAGCCTTAGCTTTTCTTAAATCTTTTTTTTTTGCTCAGACATGTTAATTATGTCATTTGCATCTATTCAGAGAAGAAATGAGGAATTTTGTTTTGAAACAAAATTTTGAACTGAGCTATGTTGTTTTTTTAAAAAAGCTGACTTTTCGAAATCAAACATCACTTGCTAAGTCCTGCTGGAATTAGCTTCTTATCAAGCAAACAAACATGGGGGTCATGTCTGATAAAGTCTTCTTAATAAACCAACATATGAGCATTTCCCACGCAGACAAACAATTTCTTCAAAGAGAATTATGAAACTGGCAGTGTAACTTGGTGATTTAAACTGCCCTGCCGTCACATATCGATTTACTGCCGTTGTATTACTGAGAACACTGCACTGTAGCAGCTGTTATTACCTTTCTTGCAAGGTTATTAAATGTCACAAGACCTCCAAACTTCCCCATATCATTATTGGTAAATTGCAGCTAAGAAATCATGAGCAAAGAGAAAAGTTACTGTAAAGTCAGCACCTTTTCTTAATTTAGATCCAGCAAAAAAAACTTAGCCTGCTCCAGGTGTCCTCTGCACACTAGACACCCAAGCACACACTCACAGCACAAATGCTTTTGACACAAAGCTGCTGCAAAGGTCTGGTGACTTATGCCTCTTTTCTGAGTGAGAACTAAACAAAAATCATGTCATTCTAGTCCTTTAAATGAACTAGACTGACATGATATAGCTGTGGTATAATAATGTTACACAATAAACTGTTTACAGTCAGAAGCATGTAAATCAAACAAAAGCATCTAAGTCTAATGTGGTTAAAAAGGGAACACTGTGCCCTTAAAGATCTTTCCAATTAGTTCCTATGTGAGTTGTGTGTCTGTCTGTGTGTTTAAGTTTTGCTTTTTATTTAAAGTTTTGTGAGGCTGACATGCTAGGAGGCTTCACCAATATGAGATCAACTAAAATTGGTTATATGCGGATGTGGAGAAGGATGAGCCCAATGAGGCTGATTCAAACTATCAAACCTCCATACTCTGTGCGATTTCTCAAGAAGCAGTCATAGTCTCCTGTTTTGTACTGACTGGCCACATCAGAAATCCCATACATCACTGACATCACTGACTTCCTTTTTTTTCTCTCTTTGTCACTTCAGACTGATGGAGACTATGTGCGCGACACAGCAGAGACCATCAGAAAAAAGTGAGTTACTTGAGATTGCTTTCCGTAAAGCAGCTCTTTGGCGTCATGTCTTCTGTTATCTGTGGTTTCTGACTGCAGCAAGCATCATGCTTTTAGGTTAAGGAGGTTAATTAAATTTTTTTTTTTTGTGGTTAAACTTGTTGTTGGTTGTGGCTCAAAGCAGCAACTTTTTAGTGTATCTAAGAATACACCAGTTCTTTTAACAGCTTGCATCGCAAAGGAGGCCTGCCTTGAGAAGAGCCTCCCATCCTACAAATTTAGACGTTATGAATTCTAATTGTTTCCCCTCCTAGTTTCAATTGTAGTCAAGATTGGAAAGTTTTTCTCATGTGCCAGTTTCATGAGTAACTTCACCAAGTTGTTGTGTCATGAATTTTACATCGACCTTCACAAGCAAAGTAAAAATTAAAGACAGAAATCTCTTCTACATCTCTTCTTTTAAATCAGTATATTCCTAACAGATTTTAAGCTTTTGAAATGATGTTTATTTCTGCCCACTTCATTTCGTAGTCTGTGGTTGTACATTTTTTTGTTCCTATAAAATGTTCTGTGAAGAGATTAAAGCTTCGCACCAACTGTTTAAACTGTCACAATCAATTTTTTTTTAACATTAACAGAGATTATGTGTAATATGAAAGGTGTGGCTCATAGTGACAAACAGTGGGAGAATAATAACCAGCTCTACAGATCCCTGTAGCTCTGTGGGGCTGGTTAATGTCTCTCAGTTCATTGTTTGGCCAAAACCAGGGTAAACCTTAAACGTTTGGTTCTGTCTGTCACCCATCTTGAAGACAGCTGTTTTGACTGAATCCTTGATAAAATCAGTGAACACTTTTGTTCAGCAGCAAACAACAGAAAGAGTTAGAGATTAGCAGGTAAAAATAAAGGATTGATCAACAGCTGAAGGCAGAAATTTCTATCAGATGTTGAGGACAAAAAACAAACCTCGATGGACAGAGAATAAATAGACTTAAATCAACAGGTGGATATAAACAACTTTACAAAGAAATGACCATGTTGCTCTGTGACTGCTGGGTGAGTTAATAGGCAACTGGTTAACAGCATGTTCGCCATATTAAGTTAATGATACTCTTATAAAGGCGTGTCCATTTGACTGTCATGACATGATGTGGTCCTTATGAGTGTTTATGTCTGTATTTATTAAGTGTCATTTGGTTAATTTTGTCATTTAAACGGGGGTTAGGGTGAGGTAATGATTCTAAATGACATCAATCACTAGCACTCAAGAGTCCTCCTTGTTAATGACTGGTGTCATGTCATGGCACCTGTCTTGTTTTTGCTTCGTTTGGTTTAGATCTTAGTAAGCAAGTTAGGTAGGCAGAGCAGGTGGAATAATGTGGCTTGTGTGAGTTGAAGAGAAGCTCTTTTTTTTCCACCAAGAAGCACTTTCTCTCTAGCTGTTGACAGGCGGCTTGAAATTGCAGGAAGAGTTGGACTAAGTGAAAGTGACTAATCAGGTGTGGTGATTTAGTAATTATGCTCTACCAGAACTTGAAAAAGGGATCTTGCAATTAGTCAGCATGTGACCTAAATACCAGCGGAATGTGGCTATACCACACAGACAGGTGGAACTGCCTGACATATAAACACAACAAAAATACCTACAAATAAAATTAGGTCAATCTTTTTCTGTCAAAGCCTTGAAGCAGCTTTAGTTGCTAATTTGTTTCAGAATAACGAGTCTGCGATGCGTTTGTCAGTTTTAAAATTGCAAAGTGCATTTTAATGGTTAGTATCACTAAAGTGCATTTATCTGTTCTATAACAGGTGCTGCACAAGTACAGACAGATTTTCCTGGCTGCAGCGTGGCCCATGCCATGCAGATTCAAATAATGCAGCTCTAAACTTTTTAAAGTTGCATAATGCATAAAAGGTTTTTTCCCTGCATGCAACAACACACTAGACATTAGCGATAAAACATTTGCTGAGCTCGCAGTGTTCAGGTCAGATCACTGCTGTCATATCCTAAGAGTGTGAAAGTCAAAAGCAGGGATTAAGGCTATTTACTCATAACTTTTAGGTCTCTATCCATCCCATTCTTGTTAACACGATATCTCAAGAATGCCCTGATTAGAGTTTTGAACTTTAAATGTCAAAGGTCATGTTCACTATGACCCCACAAAACAAGCTTTTGGCCACGACAAGCAGTCATACTCTCATTCTAACAGAATTTCACACACATCTAATAGCACAGAGTGTATAGGTGATGACATGTTCCAGAGGTTTTCTCACAGATGTATACAAAACTTGAATGGTAGGTTTAGGCACACAATCTGATGCATTAAATCTAGTCTGCGTGACTTGACATGCTAATGCATATTATATATGCAGTAAACTGGATACCATTTTTTTTTCACAATTTCAAATTAAATGATTTATTGAGTCTAATCCCTGGTCACAATTTGTGATTTAAATGTAGAATTGTTTGTGTATTCCCTTTGTATTTTCATGGTGAAATCTGTAATTAACCAGCTCTTTGTTTGTAGCTTTCCCCAGGAGGTGCAGTCTGGGCTGCTGGAGGTTGTTTCTCCTTCACAGTTTTACTACCCAAACTTCACCAGCCTCAGAGAGACCTTTGGAGACTCCAAGGACAGAGTCAAGTACATTTATCATTTCTGTTACTTTAAATTTGAAATGCTAGATTAGTTTGGTTGTGTTTATTCCCATTTATCATGGTATCAAGTCATGGTTGCTGCCGTGTGATAATTTATGCTCAATCCTCTGTATAAATAAATTGATGTTGGTGTGTACACCTTGTCTGTTTTTAGATGGCGAACAAAGCAGAATCTGGACTTCAGCTTCCTCATGCTCTACGCTCAGGACAAAGGAACTTATTATGTTCAGGTATGGTCAAAGGTCAGATTCCAACCACTGACATCTATATGTTTCCCATACTGTACATGCATGAAATTGATTTTGAATATTGATATTGGATGTATTTCAACATATCCAGTTTTTTCCATATGTGGTTCCCATGATGATAAGGGTTATGGTTGCTATTTTTAGTGATTAAGATCAGTAAGGGGAAAAATCTGAAGAGGAATAAAATTGATTCAAAGGTTTCTTCAACAACAGTTTATTAGTAGCAATCAGTGACACATTAGAGAATTGAATCCAAAACACCCTGATTGCCCAACAGTGTCTGGCTGCAAGAGAAGTAATAAATTATATCTCTTTGTGTGAGTAGATGGGACATGTGCCAAAATGAAAAAAAAATCAGAGAAAGAGCAATGTCACTCTAACCACATTCTATGAGTGACAGTTAATAATTGCTAAGTGCAGAGTAAAAACCACAAATGTTTGGTTAGTGCTGTTCTTGTTGAGCTGCAGTTGTTAAATGCTGGGTAGAATTGTTTGCATGGTTTGTCACTCACTTCAACTGTGGCTACATAATGACATGTGTTTTTTTTGTTTTGTTTTTTTTTTGCGGTATGTTTTACAGTTAGAGGATGATGTTGTTGCAAAAGCAAGCTACTACAACGACATGAAGACCTATACCACCAAGGAGGCTTCCAAGGAGTGGCTCTACCTCGAGTTCTCCCAGCTTGGATTTATTGGTGTGTGTCTAATGCATTAAAATGGAGGGTTAATCCGCTTATTGAACCTTGTTTGATGTATATGTGCCCACCTGTATGTTGTCCTCCAGGCAAGATGTTTCGAACCCGTGACCTCCCGCTGATTGCAGAGTTCTTCCTGATGTTCCACAAAGACAAACCCATCGACTGGCTGTTAGACCACATTCTTTGGGTGAAAGTTTGCAACCCAGAAAAAGACCAAGTAAGCACAGTGTTAAATGACTGTCTGCACATGCATGATAAGAGCAGTTGCAGCTGGAACAAAACACTCTAAATTATAATGAAATACTATATGGAACACAGCATTGTTAAAAGTTTTTGCAAGTTAATATGACATATTGCTTCAGCCTTACCAAGAAGACACATGTACAGTGGAATAAATCGAAACTCCTATAAAAAACCCAAACTTGTGTAACTCAGGTGCTGATGATGATCAAGTGATGTAAATTTAAATATTTACTTATGTTCTCATGCTCATTACTGTTCAACACTTTTTAACTTTTAAAAAGTCTTAGATAAACAATAGTCTTAGAACTGTTTGATTGCACTTTTACTACTAAACAATATCAAATACAAGAAAAATTAAAACTGGCGAACAGTAAAAGCAGATGCAAGATAAGCAGACAACTAGAGAGAGCAGTAAAAACCAAAGAAAACATAAGGACAGGCCTTATATGACATGTTTTTGGAACAAGTAAACAATCTTATCAAAAATCTTTATTGATTACCAAGCATTTTCTTTGGCTCTCTTGTGACGTAAATGTTGGCATTTCATGAACTATGACATAACCATGACTGATTTATTATTAAAATTCAAAATTTCTTCTAAAGAGGATCTTCACAGGTTCTTCAATGGATTTTTCATATAGTAATTGACAGTATGTGGCTCCAACACCATTACAAACTTTACAGCAGTGTAGGAAACTAATTGTTGGTGTATTTTCTTATGCAGAAAGACTGTAGTCAGAAGAAGGCCTCGCTCAAGCAGCAGTACAAGCCTTCCCTCTTCCAGCACGTAGGCCTGCACTCCTCTCTGCCCGGGAAATTACAGCAGCTGAAGGTGAGTTCACCTCTGACTCCAGAGAGATATTGATTTGTTATAAACCTGCATTACTGCTGCATGATATGAGTTGAACCAACATCCATAGAGAGTGTGGTTTGGATGGTATCACAATGCACATTGTTCCCTGAGTCATCTCAGTTTGTGATCAGCACTGGGGAGTAACAACGTGGCACGCAGTGATGCCACCAGTCAGGCTTGGGTTTCCTGCAGTGTTCAGATAACTCTCTGTCCCGTTCTATCCACCTAGTCAGATACAAGAGGCAGAAAATAGGTCACATCACACATTAACATTATTATTTGTAATGTTTTTAAAATCATATTTAAAAATAATTAATGAAGAAATTGATCAATCAATCAATCAAGCGTATGAAAGTATTCAACAGATGTAAACGAGACTCTTTTTTTTTGGAGTTGATTAAAATTACACTTCACAATACTAATACTATTTGTTGACTATATTATTTAACAGTAAATGTTTCATGTGTCCTAGTTCCTGAGTAGCTTAGAGTTTGGCTTTTCACTTAAAGTTGTGTTCAGTATTCAGTTTTCTTATGCCACTGGGTTAAAGTTTCATGTGCTAAATGTGTTTATTAGTGACCTGCAGTAAACTCTCTAAAATAAAGGTGATAAACTCCTTCCTCATTGCAGTTAGACAAGTTTGCTTTTCTTTTTTTTCTTTTTATTGGACATCATGACAACAGTGGAAAACAGTTGATAGCAGCATGGAGGACAGTGATAGTGTTTCAGAGGTCACTGTTTTTTACTTCCATAGTCAAATATGTTGTTGTATATGGCAGTGACAGTAACCTGTCTCCTTATTTCCACCTCCTCTCCAATTATGAGAAACTCTTTCACCTCACCATCTTACCAGTGTTGTATCTTTTATCCAAAAGGGACAATTCTCTCTTTTCCCTCCCAGGATAAAGACTTTGGGAAGCAGATTCTGTACCGGGCCCACAGTAACCCAGCTGCAGAGGTGAGCAGCAGCCTGAAACATTATCAGCAGCACAGTCTGGAGAGAGCTTACACAGGAAAAGACTTCTTCTGGGCATTTTCACCTGTCAAAAACGACCACATCCTCTTCAGTTTCCCACAGCCAATTCACATATCCGGGTAAGTTTGAAATTTTTTTTTTCAGTAAAGATTCAACTTCTTCATTACATTTTAATTTAATGGAATTAAGAGCTGATGACACAGAGTCTATACTGCACAATGTTAGAGAAAGAACCTTCCTCTGTTGCCTGCGGTAAGTGCTGGGACCAACCCTTGATTCAGTAAAACTAAGTGTGAAAATGTAAACATTAAGGTGACTGGGAGGCGCCTTGAACATACATTCAAATCATGGGACACCACCTTTTTTCGCATACAGACAAGGACACAAGGGGCATTTCTTTGCTCTGGTATTTGAATGGTGTAAAAGCAAATACATGAGCTGGTATACAAAAGCATGCAAACTATGCTAACACTGTGTATTTACATCCCTGACAGAACAGACAACTGCTGTTTGCATCACACCATGTCACCTATCCAAAGGAAGTTGCCCCATAAAGCCTAAAGATAATAGAACTGCTTAAATGCATCCATGTTTCGGTTCCAGTGCAAGAAAAAAATAATTATCTGATGTCTGCTTTTTTGACCCAGAAACATCCATTAAGTTTAGTTTCTCCATTAATGAAGTTCATTAGCTTCAGGTCTCTTTGATAAAAGAAGGGAATATAATAAAAAAGTTCAAAACAAAGAGAAACTGTAATGAGAGAAAATGAGTCAAAGAACACATCTTACTGGTTTTAGACCAATACGGTCACTGCAATTTATTTGTTTTTTCATTAATTAAACTACTTTTAAATAAAACTTCCTCATAGTCTACAAAATTTTAACAAAATATAGTTGAACTAAGCATTATCTTACACAAATAAAGCCTAACCCTTATGTCCACATTAATACAAATTAAGGCAGTTTATTTGTTCCTGGATATAGATGTTAGTGCTAAACATGACACTGTTTAATAACATTCAGATTTAATTATGACAATTAAAATATCATTCATTTTTACTGAGAACAGCTGAGTGCCTGGCCACATTTGACAGTGTTTTGATTCCAAACTAATCATGAACTCCAATTTCACTTGCACTACTAAGTTAATGTTGACTTCACAGAGCACCAGAAGCTGAGCTCCAGCACATTAGCAGTGAACTGAACCAACCAACATAGAGCTTTGCAGTTTGCACGGCTAACCACAGGTGTTGAACTGCTACGGATGCTCAAAATTGGCCGAGCAGCAATGAATTGTCAACTGCCTGTTTAGCATGACAGGACAATAACTATGACAACCAAGCAACAAAACACCCACATTTATCAGCTTGGGTTAACTTATGCTGTGAGCTCCATTCTATAGCTTGCACACACCCTCAGAACACACACTTACATAACAGGCTTTATCATTGTTGGGTGGTTTTCACTGGTTCGGTACTGAGAGAAAACAGAATCCTGTGTGGTGTGTATGTATTTATTTGGGTGACTGCGTGTAGGGGATCTGTACGTGCATCACTGTCTACAAGAGTGTTTGCCGGGCCTCAACTGGACATATTCCAGTGTTAAGTAGTTGACAGCTATTTACACAGCTGTTTTCCTCTCTTTCTATGGGACCACTCCTCCTTTAACCAACACACTCAAGTGTCTCAGTAAGGATTATCAGCACTGATAACATTTTGGCTCTGTTAGCATTGATGATTTAGCTGCACATAATTTCAAAATGTAGAACTACCACAAAGTGAAGGATGTGAAATGAACATCCCACTTGTGTTAAAGGATGATTTGACAAAACGCCACAAGTTCATTTCGCTCTTTTCTAATAAATTTAAATATTCAGTCTAAAGAGAGAGGACTGCACAGAAAAAAAAACACTATTGGGGCGTTGCCTTGTAGCTACATAGTGTGTAAAAGGAGGCACCAACCAGAGTTCGTTTACACCTTTCATTTACCTGAGTGTAGCAATAACCTTCATAAAGAGCTGGCGTGGTTGTCACAGCTAACCAGCCATGATGTCAGACTCTCTATGTTGTTGCTGGACACACAGAGAGTCTACAGGAGCTATGAACATCACTGGATAGCCCTTTGTTCTGGTGCCAAGGTAGCAAGTCAGTACATAGGTGTTGCCATAAATCATGAGAACATCGTCAAGAGAAAGAATGCAGTCTGCAGGTGCTTCAAAAAATGCCATTACATATGTCTGAACAACTGTGTCAAAATTAAAAGCTCCTAGGTGTTCCTGAGTGTTTGCAGACATTTGAAAATGGTTTCACAGACATCCAGTCAAAGGTGTAGGGTGGGAAATATTGAGCTGTCCACCTTTGATGGCATTAACTTTTTTATTGCATACATTTCATGCCACCACACTGTCTATGTCTATGCTAACCAGCACTAACATGTTTCATCGGAGTGTAGTCATATTGTTGAGTTCACGGCTCAAAGACTGTGTTCAAGTGGTAGTGGCTCTTGATATTGGGTTCAACAGTAAGTTCTGCCTGAGGGTTTAATCAGTAGTACAAACATAAAATATTGAAGGAACCATCATTTAGTAATGAAAAAAAAAGATTTAACACATCTGAAAATTATATGGTACAATCTAATACAGTATCCCAGCCCTAATCAACGAGTACAGTATTTGCCAACACTGAAAGTGTGCTGCTGACATCACTGCTGTCTTTTTTACTTTAGATACCTGTTTCGTAGTGGAAATATTGAGACCAATGGAGATAAATTCTACAACACCACAGTGGAGGTGCTGCCCAGCCAAGTGAGTGACCTGCCTCTGTTTGTGTGTGTGTGTGTCAGTGTATGTTTGTGTTGATGTTCAGGACAGGAAGTCTCTGCAACAAGTGATTAAAACTGCCCAAAACATCATTGGTACCCATCTACCAAGTATCAGTGATATTGGGGAGGTGAGGTGCCTGCGTAGAGCAAATAAGATCCTAAAAGACAACATTCACCCCAGCCACAGTCTGTTCACCCTGCTGCCGTCAGGCAAAAGATACAGAACTATCCACTGCCGTACCACCAGACTACAGAGCAGCTTCTTTCCTCAGGCTGTGAGACTACTTAATGCACCATCTGCACTCCTCCATGCTTAATCATTTTATCTTTTTTCCGCAATCAATTAATCAATCAAGAGGGAGTCAAATTTTAATTCAATCATACAACTTGTTGTATAATGTACAATAAACTTCCTCATATCTTTGTATCCTTGTAAAGGTATTGCCTTGTCAGATATGATCCAGATGTCTTACCCCTTTGTCCTACCATGTTGTCAAGTTTATTGATTTTTTTATTTCGCAGGATGTCAGCACTGTTCCAGACGGTTGTGATTCTACATGGGATGGGTAGAGACTTAAATATTAGTGCTTCCTGCCTGATTGCAGTATCTTAAAATAATTATGTCCTTAAAGCAGCTATGGAATTTGATAATGAGACTGATAAATGGCAGGTGGGCAACATTGATTTATTCACAGAATGTCTGATCAGTATCAAACCATGCTTTGTCTAAGGAACTTTGTATAATTCATATAAGAATATTTTGTAGTTTATTTTTGAGGTAGTAGTTATAAAAATATGGTAGTTCTAAACTACCACGATCTTGAGCCTTTTGTGAGTTTTTAAACATATACATGTTGGCTTCGTTTTCCATAGCAATTTGGAGATGCTAGAGTCTAATAATTTAAACCAAGCCGGAGGAGTTTGAATTGAGAAATATAATTCATTTTGGGCAGAACTGTCATTTTTTCCCATTTTCACTCTTCCCATAAGTGATATGGGCAAAGTCTTCCACCAAGGAAGGTTATTCTCCATTCTTTTAATTATGGAAGTGTGGTTTGATTGTGCCAGGTGAGACAGCCTGGCAAAGATGTTGATTTCTAGGTATCTGATGTTTCCTGACTATAGTGGAGTGGTTGACATACTCTGGAAGTCAGAGGTTAGGGGTTTAGAGGTAAGACAGTTGATTTGTTCTGGTTAAAAGAGTAGGCTGAGATAGATAAGAATTTGTCTATGAGCACTGTTGTCTTTGAAAGTGACTTGTCTATTTTGGAAGGAAAGTAGTACATCATCAGCATAAGCTGACTTATTGAATGATTCACCTTTGCTGTTTGGATTCCTTCAAAATTACTGATTTACCAAAGTGCAACTGCAAGTGGTTTGATAAATATGGAAAAAAGGGAGGGAGAGAGTGGACAACCTTGCCTGGTGTCCCTTTGGGAATTGAAGCTTGGAAAAATTTTATAATTTGTTTTGACACAAGCACTGGGTGAAATGTAAAATATTTTGATCCAGGATAGAAAAAATTCCCTGAACCCCAAATTTCTGTAATGAAACAAAGGGAAATTTCTAATTCACCCCATCAGAGCCTTTTCTGCATCTAATGAGACAATTATGGCTCCCTTATTTCGAACCATTAACATGGAGTTTGTTCACAGTAATGTCAGCCCAGGATCCTCCATCCCCAAGTCTGCTTTCATATCAGGTCCAATTCCCACTCTGGGTTGCAGAATTGGTCTGCTTTAGCAGGATCCTCAGCCTCTACATCTGGCTTTAGTTTGTTGGTAGTTCTCCCGCTCTCCCCTGTTGCATACTTGCAAATAATCTGCAGATAATCTGCAGCATGCTGTACTGTGGGCCCCTCGTTTTTTACTGTTTACATCAACTATCTCCCCTCACTCATCTTCCTCAACTGTCACAGAACAATTGTTTCAAAGCAGCTTTTTGCTGCTTTTCTAAATAATAGTGTATTTGAAAAGTTTTAATCTGACTTTCCCTTGCATCACAGTACAGCTCTATTCAGTGTAACAAATGATCTTTTAATAAATGCAGATACACGTTCATGTTTCATTCTTGTCCTTGTGGACTTTAGTGCTGCGTTTAACACTGTGGACCACTGTATTCTTTTAGACAGACTGAGTCTTTGGTAGGCAAACTGAGTATTGCACTATACAGGTTCACATCCTATCTGTCAGACAGGAAATTCTTTTTGTATCAATAAATTATTTTAGGTCTTCATTCTCTGATCTTTTCGTGATGGGCTGTCAGTGTGCATTGTCATTACTCTGGTAGAAGTTGGTTGTGTGTGAATGAAAAAACTGAATGAGAATGATCTGCCATAATATCCATGTACCATTTGTCCATATACATGTGACTACACTGCAGTAATAATTCCTGTTGGCTCATACACACACAGACAAAAAAAAACAATAAGGAAACTCTATCCTAACCGTATGCATTTGGGGAAACACTGCAGTAAGAGCATGGTATAAATAACAGATAGAAAGATAAAAAGACATAATAAAGAGCAAAAAAATCTGATAAAATATCAGTGTACATAAAATAGAAGTACATAAAATATCTACATGAATAATGAATAAGGTAATATAAAATATAAAGTATCAGAGATATAAAAGTACGTAGAATATTATAGCATAAATAAATAAATAGGTTTAATTAAAAGCTCTACTAAAAAGGTAGGTCGTAAGTTTGCTTTTAAAAATGTTGACACTCAGCTGCCCTCAGATCCTCAGGAAGGCTGTTCCACAGCCGTGACCATAACAGTAAAAAGTGGCCTCACCGTAAGTTTTTTTCACAACTGCAGGTATTACTAAGAGACCTCTACCTGTGGACCTGAGGGGTCTTGATGGCTCATAATTTAAAAACAAATTTAATAAATAAGTAGGACACAGGCCATTATGAGCTTTAAAAACCAAGAAAATGATCCTGGAGCACACAGGTAGCCGATGCAGGGACCTTAAAATCAGAGTAATATGAGTTCTCTTTCTGGCCTTTTAACTTGTACAGATGGATTTAGTAACAGTTCTTTTAATTTCATAGACAGTTTCTCTCTGTGTGTATCAGGACCGATAACCGATGTAGAGATTAAAGAGAAGTGGACCCGAAGCCCTGGAGCATATCATAATTCAATTTATGGCTCTTCGATGAACATTCATCTATACTTATTAAAAAAACTCTTTGTTGATAAGATATGATTTAAACCAATAAAAACAGTACCAGAGAAGCCAACCAGGTTGTGAGGGTGGTCAAAGAGAATAGTGTGGTTGGCAGTATAAAAGGCAGCACTGAAGTCCAACAAAAACTAGGACAGTTTTTTGAGTCCAGGTTACACCTGAGGTTGTTTTCTACTTTGACCAGTGCTGTCTCCGTACTGTGGTTGGCCCTCAAACCAGATTGTCAATTTTCGAGGATACTGTTAGATATAATAAAATCATTTATCTAATAAAAAACAAGCTTCTCTACGATTTTACTTAAAAATGGCAAATTTGAAACAGGCCTGTAGGGTTCACCTGCAATCCTTTGGAACTCCTCCTTGATGACTCTGACAGGTTTATGTCCAGGGAAAACCACAAAGATGGGTAATAGCCGTTTCAGGGCGAGGCACACTTTTCTGACTGCCCTGCATACAGTTGCCTTGCTCAAGTGCTCTGCATCTCCTATATTATACAAAAAACTGCCATTTGCAAAAAATTTGCAAAAAAACGGAGCGCAACACACAGTATCTGCTGGGATGTGAGAGCATGACTACGGCTGGTAATGTTGCAAATGTAAGGACGGATTAGGTTGTGTATGTAAATGATGGACTGTGATGTGAAAAAGATAACTGTCTGGAAATGCCAGAACATCTATGCGCGGCCTGATAACAATCTCACAACGAATATTTAATTCCCTGCGCAGTAATGCTGCACCTTCATCAACGGGATCATTGTCAAAAGGACATGCCATGTTAGTGAAAAAAGTGGACTTTAATATAGGCCTACTGACTGTTTTTTTAAATAACAGACGGAAGAACTATGTTACGCCAAAACTCGCCTGCTTACTGAATGAATGAGGAAATCAAATATCGTGTGTGGCTGAAAGGGGGCGGAGACAGAGAGAAACTTGAGGTTCATTGAGATAAACCTGGTCCCGACTAGGTTAGTTTCAGAGAGTCTGTTACTACGGTAACTGACCAAGAGCTTAAGTTACCTCTCTCTGTGAAACAGGCTAGAGTTACCCCTCTTTCTCTGGTTTGAGTTACCTCGCTTTGTGAAATGGAAAACTCAGAGTTTCCTTCATCTCAGGGTTCACAGACTCAGAGTTTTCACTAAACCTGCTTTGTGAAACGGACCCCTGCTCTGCTAACTCTGTGCTCTGTGCTCACTCTGTTATGGTTCTAATTTTGTTTTTGTGGTTCCGGTGTTGATCCCTCTCCCCCTCTCCCTTTCAGCAGGTTGGTGCAGAGAGGTGGGCTGATTGGCTCAGGAGCGGGGCTGCTTTTCATTGACTATTTAAACCACTCACGCTCTGGCTTCCGTGTGAGATGATTGCATTCATGCCTGTGTTCCTAGTGACTTCGCTTCTGAAGTAAATCTCCCCACTCTCGTGTTGTTTCCTGTGTTTATGATTGCTGCATTTTCTAGAAAATCTTCCAATGAGTTTTTTGTAGTCCTGGTCACTTTTTGTTCTAGCGATTTTGTAAGTCTAGTTTTTTTCCCTTCGATGATTTTTTGTTGATACTTTTGCTGTTGTGGCTTTTTGTGTTTCTTTTTTGTAGTTTTCAGTTTTTCAAATTTTTCCCTGTAAGGGTGTTTTTTGTTGTATTAATTTGTACAATAAAACTCTTTCTTTTGAACATCTCTGCATCTGGGTCCTGGTTCCTTAGACCATACCATAACACACTCACTGGCATTTGCAGTTTTTACTAACAGATTACCATAATTAAGGACCTTTACATATACTATGTCCCCTCTCTCCCTCACCGCAGCTGTGGTTAGCATAAACAAGTTGATTCTCCTCATGTTTCCTTGAGCTTTCCCATTAAATCTTCTTATTATAGCCAATTTCTCATGTCTCTCCCTCTGGTCTTGCTCTCTCTTTTCTTCACTTTCAAAGCTATCGCTGCTGTCATTTCTTACTCTTAATCTTACTAACTTGACTTTTATTCCTCCATTCACTCAATCGCTATTGCCTCTTTTCATCTCTTTCTTCATTGCAGTCCATTTCTGCCCAGCTGCCTAGCTCTGCAATTCAGGTAGCAGTGAATCTCAACCACTGCTTTGGAATCATTTGGGGGACGAGTGACCAGCGTCCCAGAGAAATTACTAAGAGGCCAAATGTTTTATACCTGATCTTGAAGGATCAGAGACAGAAAGGGAAAACCGACCTCACTCGTTGTGGACAAACCGTGTATAGATGGTCAACTACACTGGGACACCACCATCACCCCCGGCTCTTCTAAATGATAAATTTTTAGGGAAACAAAAAGCATGGGTTAAATGTGTAAATTTTTGTAAATATAACATTAACCTTTGGGGGGGAAAAATTTTCACTGGGTGTACATGTTCCACTCTACAAATTCACAAACTTCACTTAGGATTTTCTCCCTCTTTTTTCTTTACCCCTTTCTCTGTGTCTCCCTATTTTCCAGTCTCCCTATAACTCACTAATACCTCCCTCCCCACACACACATACCCTCTGTTGCTCCTTTGTTTGTTTTGTTTCTGTATATTGTGCTGTTTTGGTCTATGACGTTGTTGTTATGGTCCCAGGCTTTTCTGTACATCTATATCAGTGGTTCCCAAAGAGTTATAGTTATAGTATATCTCAGTTACTGTAGTATAAACTCTGTTGGGTTTTTTTTGTTAGGTCATTGTCTAGTTGTAATTTTGCATTTTGTAGTTAGGCCCATAAGTGATTGCTTGGATTTACTGCATATTCCTTTGTTAGCTGTTGAATTGTTTCCTCAATTCTTTTTTTGGGTGTTGTTCCTGTTTTTACTTGTGGGGAGGAGTATGATATAATTTTGCCTCTGATGAGAGCCCCCTCGGCTTCCCAAAGTAAAGGTGGAGATAAGTTTTAAGAGTCATTTGTTTCTAAAAAGTTTGCCCACCCCCTCCTTAGTATCTTGTCAAATTCTGCATCTTTTAGTTAAGATATGTTAAAGCACCAAGTTGGGGACGGTTTAAGGTTGGTGCATGGTCACTGATAATATTTGGGTGAATTCTAGTGTAAACTTTTTGTGCAATGGAATTGTTTGAGGGAAAAAAGTAAATTCTTGCAATTGACTGCTGCACCAGGGAGAAGAAAGTATATTCCCTATTTGTTAGATTTTTGAGAGCTATTACCAAGTCCAAAATCATCCATGTATTCCTGTATTACTTTGGCTGATTGTGATTGCTTTATATGTATTGAATTACCTAACAAATTTATTGATGGATTTAGAACTGTGGTAAAGTAACCTCCAGTGATAGTTGTTGCATTAACTGGAAAGTCAGATATGTGAGAGAAAAGTGTGTGAAAGAAGGCTGGATCATCATTGTTGGGGGCATACAAATTTGCAATTGTATATATTGATTAAAAAATTGTTGCCTAGATAATGATGTATCGGCCTTCTGGGTCTGTTATTGTGTTGTTTAAAGTGCAGAGTAATCTTATGTGGACAAGAATGGAGACTCCCCTCTGTCTGCTGTTATTTACAAGATGAAAAAATTTGATTAAAATTTGAATCTGTAAGACACTTATCTTGTTATTTCACTGAATACTTTTCTTTTAGGAGGAAAATATCTGCTTTAAATTCTGTGACACAGTCCAGAATGTTAATTTTTTTAGCCTGTGAGCGAATACTATGTACATTCCAGGATACTAGTGTTAACTGTGAAATAAAAAGAGAGGGAGCTCTGTCATTATGTGTATGAATGTGGAGAATAATCTGCTATGTCTCTATGTGAGCTATCTGATGCTATTTGTATATAGATTCTTACAGACATTGAGTTAAAGATGTTGTAGGGGATGGTTGTGAGGTGTTGAGTTGTTAATGTGTGGATATTAGTAATGGATGAGCAAAGCAAAAACATAAGTTATATCATATAGATCAGTGGTTCCCAAACTTTCTCTGCTAGGCCCACCTTTGGTGCATAAGAACATTTTTGCCCCCCCCAAATACATACACGTATTTGGTTTTCAGACTCCATTGCAGTTTATTTCACACATTGTAATTAATACAAACCTCAACTTTTTAAAAAAATAACTACAGGTTGTAATAAACTACAACTTCTTTAGAATGAGAAATGAATAACTGAATAACAAACCACCTTTACAGTGTAATTATTTTAAGTGTAACTGTTTTCAAGCACCTTAACTATGTAATTATGTTCGGTGTAACAGGTTTC
>JAPZDV010000026.1:1987552-2011566 GCA_029814665.1 Acanthurus lineatus
ATTCATATGTAATATGTTGTTTGGTCAACTTTTGGAACTTGCGCCATGCAGTGCTATAACTTTGTTGGATGTTTGTACAGGCAACAGAGATATATTTTATTCCTGTAAATTGAAAATATTTGCATCAGTTGTTACCAGTGCTAGTTTAAATAGGCCCAAACCTGACTAGTCATGCAGCCTTGCTCTTTTTCCGATTGTGTAGATTTGTGAGTGTGAAAGAAAAAGAGAAAAAAAAGTAACAAAGGACTTTTGTTCACTTAAGCATGGTATGAGCTAGCAGCTGAGAAGACCTTGAGTCAACTTTGCATTTTATCAGTTGAATTTTTGCACTTCAGTTATTATATGCAAAGCAAATTGGAGAAACAGCAGGGCAGACTGATAGCTTTTCAGATCAAGTCTCAAAATGACCACTAACTGAGCTGTAATCTAAACTGTGAGTGATGTCCTACATCAGTACTCAATGGAGATCACAGGCAACATTAGGCATGGGCCCACAAAGGAGAGCTGGGTCATATGACTCTACAGCTAAGTGCTGTCCAGCAATGTTCCATAAAAGTCATAAAAACATACATACAGCAGTTGTAAGCTATTGAAAGAACTCAAGCTGACAAAAAAAAACTTTGATGGAAACAAAGGATGATAGAAAGAAGAATGCACGGACACCCATCAATGCAGAGCAGTGTGACTCAAGCTTATATGCTGCTCTGATGCACTCTGCTCCAGTGGTGAGTGTCAGTGAGGTCAGCTTAACTTCTTTTAAACCAGGCTGTACAACCTACTGTTGTCCGCCGCGACTGACTCTTGGGCACCAGCACTGCCAGCAGCCTGGCAGGAGGGACCCTCTGTACTGGGCTAAATTTCAAAACTCATCCACATGCTCTTTTGTTGCTTTTGGTGATCTGACTTTTCACATCTCAAGTGAAGAAAAAGCATTTAAAATAAGACTCATAAAACAAAAGACTCATGTAAACTGATATTCTGATAATTGTGAGTCAGGTACAGGGAAGTCCTAGACTTTCAGGAAGTGAGCTTAAACTACTAAAAATGTATTCAAATTTCAATTAAAATACTGTATTATTATAAGCTTTCTCTACAACTCTTAGTATAATTGGAATCTGTTGTCACAGATTTTGCCTCGAGTCCACTGGTCCTCACCTATGTTAGATGCAAGTTCCTAGAACTAAATGTGGGCACTGCTCATTGAGGAGACAGCTTAACCATGTTCCATGTTCTCTCCTGCAGTTTTATGCACAGTGTTAATACAACAACATTTATTTAGATAAGCACTGCTTAATCATACAGGAGATATTCTGATGTAGATTATACTGTCCCAGCATTTCGTGGACCATAACAAATCCACACCTTCCTTCATTCCTAATCTTTAGAGGTTTATCTATGTAAAGATATGGAGTCACTATGGCCACAGCTTGTTTTTGATTTCCTGAATTTTGAACAGATCAGTGCGGATGGATGCTGCAAGCTGATAACATGTCTCATTTGCCCTTTTCTATTTAAAGCAGCGCTACAACTCACTGCACATTGACCACACAGTCTAACATGCCTCAAATTGATATTGTTAAGATTTATTAGACCCATCTTACACAATATGACATACAGTAAACTTACACAATTGTTGCTATTGCACAGTCTAAAGGCACCTTCAGGAGCATAACCAAACACCTTATCTGAATATTTTATCTGCTTTTTGAGTCAAAGGAGAAACAAGCAGCAGGCTGGATTAACAGCAGACATAAGAGAAGGAGCCAATCTGGCAGCTTAACTGTGAAAATGAACAAAGCTGGGTGAGAGCTGATCTGGAGCCAGTCTTGTACCCTCTCTTTTCCATTTGTCAATCTCTACCAATTGCTTTTTTAAGTACAGAACACTTGTTCAACATGTTCTTTCAAGGTGCATTTAATTTATTACTGTGAAACCTCCTAGAGACATGAACCTGAGTGCTCTGACAGGTTCTGACGGGATTTAAATGTAAAGGTGCATGCTCAAAGCTGCAGGCAAATCTGACATATTTCTCACCACTGACTGTCCTCACTGCTGTCTGCAAGTGATCAGGTGAGATTTGTCATTTGCACTGTTACACCATTTACATTGGTTGCTGTGGTAACAGTAAATCGAAGAAGCGAGTAGCAGTCTGGATGAAGAGCAGCAGTGGATCCTCTTGTTCTTCACACTATGTTATCATGTAGCTGTAGTGTGAAAGCAGCACCAAATAATACCAGCAACAGAGGAGGTTTATGTATGCAGCCATGTTTACACTACAGCCACTAATAACTGGATACGATACCATCCTTCTGCGTAGTGCTAAAAATAAGTTAATCTTACTAGAACTATAGATGTGGTTTGGAAAAACATGTTTTTGAGCATTTTGTTCAGCCCACACTTAAATATGTGATCACCTCACAGCGCGTATTTAGTAGATGATAGACAGTTTGTGTGTGTGTGAGCATTTTGTACCCTCTAAAGTATGCTGAAGTTCCAACACCTGGTTGATGAGCCTTGTCTTCTCCTCCAGCTCAGCCTGGTTCTCCATGTCACCTGCAGCCATGTAAAGGGACAGTTCAACATCAGGACTGACCCATGTGTGAAACAGCAACAGTGTGTGTGGGTGAGTGTGTGAGTATGTGATCTCACCATCATCTGAGCTCATGGTGAAATACTCGTCTTCCTTTTTGGAATGCAGGGCTGCGATTCAAGGGGACACTGCAAGATTTAAGAGTACAGACAATAACATTTCGTGTATGTTAACAACACAAGTTCCAATTTAGTGAAGACGGCTTAGTGGCTTTACTGACCAGAAGTCACTGTGGTACTAAGACATCTCAATAAAGAACATATTTCAATAAATAACTAGTGTAAGTGTTAGCTTGACTGCCACCAACCCTTCAAGTGAATATATCATAATATCCGACAGTAATAAATAAATATAAAAATTTGAGAATAAATAAACAAATAATAAACATAACCAACGTTCAAAGTGCTATTTTAAGACACAGAAATTGACCTAAGAAAATTAGAATTTACACAATAATCCTGATGCTGTATTGACGCTGATGTCTAGTATATTTCACAAAAAGAAAACCTGAAATTGTGAACAAAATTTCCAATTAGGAATTCAACACACAAGTGATCTGTTATCGTGGATGAATGACGTTACATCACATACTATGTGAATAGGGAAAAAACGAAAAGTAGAAGCAAACACAAAATGCATTATTGACCTGAAGCAAAGCTAATAAGAGAGTTACACTATCTTAACAGCTCAAATGCACATAGGTGTTGTGTCCTTTGCTTGCTGAAAGTATCGTGGACTCCTGATAGCTCGTTAGCTACCTTTATTAAAGCTGGTGACAGAAGAGGCCAGCTGGCGAGGAACCGACCCTGAGCCAGGCCTGCTCCTTACTTACTGCTAGCATGCTAACATACGCTAGCCGGATGCTGTTCAGGTTAAACTGTCACACAGAGCGGAGAATAAACAATGATGTGATTGTGAACTCGGAATACATACCTTACGACGTAAAAAAAAAAACAATAACCTGCGCCGAAATTCAGAATTTCAACAGAAAATTCAATGGATAAATCCCAACAGCTTGTGTTTGATACCAGCTGGGTTCAGCATGTCCAGTTCGCCACCATCAGGCTAGCACACTTCACAACCGCCAGAGGGCGATAAGACGCTTATAAGAAAATAAAAGCAACATTCTTACCTGGTATAAAACACTCACATGATTTTGCTCTCGTCGTTTCAGTGTCTTTATTAAAGGACTTTTTAAAAAAAGTGCTGTCTTAACATTCTATTGTCATTTTATACACACCATCCTCTTAATTCACAGAGACACCAAAAACTGTTGACATCATTTTGAATCATGTACATGTGGAAACACACACAAAAAAGTCCGCTGTACATCTTTACTGGAGAGTTGTCCTAAATGTCGGTATGTCCATTTCATTTTGCGTAAGTATATTCTTTTAGAAATAAAAAGTTAACTCTAACTTCTGCTTTGGTTTTGTAAAACAAATAGACCACAATGAAGTGTACGAATATACTGTGCAGTGATATTCCATAGTATATGAATCATAGACTGCACTTCATGACAAACTTATGTTTTATTACAATGAAAAAATAGACACCAAAAAGCCAGAAAATATGTCAGACTTAAAGGTGGTTACAAGAACACTGCACTTTAGAAGAGCATTGTCTTGCAGTTTAGACATAATCAGAAATGGATGAATACATTGTGTGGACAGCCCTATTCCTGAAATAAACCTCATTGTATGGGTATGCTATTTAAATGGTTGCTCTGCAAAATTAGGTGGAAGAGAATTCTTCAGAGGTGGATGCGGAAGAGGTGGATGTGAAAGTACTTGTGTAGTATTCCTTGCAGTAGTCCAATCAAACCCAGAAGAGACAAAGTGACAAAGACAGCCAACGTCAGGTAAAAACCAGGTAACCTGCAAACCAGAAATCCTCAGTCAAAATTCTTACATCACATCACTCATTAATACATCAACTGAAGTCCCTTTGGTAACAGTGTGTGATATGGAAAAACATAATACATAAATAGATGTTTTCTTCAAAAAAAGTTCTATCAGTTAGCTTAATAACCTTTTCTTGGTGGACTTGATATATCCTTTGACATATATTTGTCGTGCAATTATGTACACCAGTCCTCCTGCAGCTGCAGTCACCTCACTGAAGAACATACCACAGGTCCACAGTGTCACCAGGAAAACAGGGTAACACTCCACACAGTTCTGACTGCAAAACACACCACAACACATACAGTCCAATTTTATATCACAACATCTCTAATTGGGTTGGAAAAAGACATGCTATTGCAAGTTATAATTTTTTATATCTGAGTGCTGACACTCAGTATCATCGTCCAGGATTTAGTGTATATTTCAAAACTGTCCAGGAGGCAAATGTATTTCGGCTACAGAGGAGCTTATTTCATCATTGTATACATGCATTTAAGAGTGAGGGAGACTACGGCCACATCCATGGCTTGGTGTTGTTTGACAGCCGGAAAAATTGACATTGTGGCCTAATGATGGTGCTAGATGACAAGTTAAGAGATCCCAAATGTTATAACACTTTACTTCATGGGAGACAGAAATGCTTATATGACATCCTGTGATAATGTATCCTGTAGTTGTGTGGTGAATGTCTCATTTCAACCACTAATGTCAGACTAATGTAAAATATCAGAAGATAATCAAAGTCATTATGATTAACAATATCGTCTGGGGACATGGATGTCTATATATACATCTCTAAATGGTCAGAGATTTTTCAGTTGAACATGACTGACATTGCACATATTGTTTTCTTTCTGTTTGCCAATACACTTTGCAGGTATAAGGGATGCTGATATAAAAAAACAACAAAACATTTGTCATTATCATTATATCAAACAGCATGGGCATTGTTGAGCATGTGACATGCTGTAGACTGATGACTTTGAATATTATCTCAGGGGTCTGAAAAGGTGTCTCAGTCTTCTTACTGTGCACGGAAAGCTCTCTCAAATTCTGGAGGTCCAGTAACAGAGGGAGGCAGGACATTATGAGCCATCCTGGACAAACCAACTTTACGGGCAAAGTAGCCTTGAAGAAGACAGTGAGAGCACAGTCTTAGCCTCTTCAAACAACTCAAACCAAATATCATACTGAACATGAACATAAAGAAATGCAGGGAGCACAAGTCACACTTATCAATAATTCACTGAAACTCAAGGCAATTTAAAGTGTTTATAGGATCATAGATGTACATTAAAAATATGATATTAAGAAAAAATTAGAATTGTATTTAAAATACAACACACGCAAGACAAGTGACAAATGAATCACTAAAAGTGAAAGGAATTTGCAGGTAAAAAATTAAAATCAAAAGCAAGTAGAGAACCTTTATAACTAGGGTTGGGAATATAAAAACTAAAAGCTACTTCCCTTTGCATGGTTTTGATCCTGGAAACACTGAGCAGCCCTGTCCCAGATGACCTGGGGGGTCTGAATGCTTTGTGCTATACAAGCATATCAGAGATGCATTTGGGCCCAAGTGACCATTTAGTGTTTCACTGATAAATAAGAGAGTTTTAAAAGCAATCCTTTGGCTCACAGGAAGCCTGTGCAGTGATTTTAGCACAGGTACAATATGCTCCCCTGTCTTGTAGCGGACTGATTAAACTTTACTTAGACCTATGACTACACCATTACAATAGTTAAGCCTACTAAAAACCAAATGAACAAGTTTTTCTGTAGACAGAATTCCTTTGTTTCTTGTTATAAATGTAAGAAAGGTGTGGACCAATTTTATAATTGTCTTTACTGAAGTTAAAATATGGGTGCACAGACTACACCAAGATTTCCATCTTGATTAGTAGAGTTTAATGATGTAGATTCAAGGAGAGCACTGATTTTTAGTCAGTCTCTGGCCAACCTATATTGGACACATTTCCAAACTAGCACTTTTAAAGCTGAAAACCCAATCTCATATGACCTTTTCAGTGATCCAGTAATTAAGGGTTTAACTGAAAAATGTTAGGTTTGTCATGACAGTACATTAATGCAGTTTATACCCAAAGTCTGATCCATAACACTCCTAAGGTGATATCGTAGAGTAGGAAAGGTAGTTGGCAAATCACCACTACTCCCACTGCTCAACAAGAATGTTTCAGTAGGTATGCAGACATTTTTAGCTCACCCATTTGTAGGGCAGACAGAAGAGACACTGCAGCCAACCAAAAAGGGGTGTCCATTCCCATCGCTCAACTGAAAATACAGCTCTCCATACAGTTTGATGCTGGTACAAAGTATGCTTTACATAACAAGCAGGATGTACTTCCTGGGGGAGAGCAACGGTAGCACATCCCACAACAAGTGCTGTCACGTTGTGTTATTTAAGCCCTGCCCTGCTACTGAATAAAAGAGAGAAGGAAAAGCTAAACTGATATGCTTCTATAACTGATATCTGCACCAACTTTGCTTCAAGAGTTGTTTTATCTCCTGCCCTACACAATGCAGTAAACAAACAATAAGACTTCTAAATTGAGCTCATGACATATAGTGTCTTAAATCATAATGATAATCTAATACAGTTTAATGAGAACTATGGATGTTGTGTAAACCTATAAAATTGTGATTTAGGGTGCATTTCTCTTTGAAAAACTTTGAAAACTACACTTTTTAAGATGCAAGATGAAATGAAAGTTCTCACAGACTACTTCTCACCTCTTCAAAAAGAAAGAAAGAAAGAAAGAAAGAAAGAAAGAAAGAAAGAAAGAAAGAAAGAAAGAAAGAAAGAATTAGCCCTAGAGATATTACTTTTTAGGGGAACTAATGGATCATCAGTCACTACAAACATAACAAATTGGCACGAGATGTGAGGGTCCAGGACAGGAGGGCTCAGCAGCGAGCCATTATCCAAAACATCACTGATACCAATTTACAATAGACTATCTTATATCTCGAGGATATTATGACACAGCACCCACCTCAGCCTCAACCATGCTGCCTTGTGGCAAGAAACCGCTGCAATACCACCACCGACCTACAGGGCACCATGATCACGTCAGCACCTATTCGAGTCAGAGAGGAGGTGGTGACCCAGGACAGGGGGCGGAAACGTCAGCTACTTAACTTTGAGAACTAAGCAATTAAACAAAAGTGTCAAAATAAAAATAGAAATACAAAAAAAGTGCAGTAACCTGTAAGGAGACCGTACGTCATTTAGGCTACCACCTAGAGTAATGACTGTATAACTGCAAGATGAAGCTGATAACCTCATTTGAACTCATTGAAGCAATTAAATAAATAATTTATTTAAAAATTCTAGCCAATTTATGCTTCATCGTGTTTTTCACGATACAGTGAAAATTTCTTTGATCACGTCCAAACTTAGGTTTAAGAGATTCGTCAGTTGTCATATCATGCCATGCCCATGACACCCCATGGGTGACAGGAAAAGCAGTCAAAGCTTTGGTGTGGTCATCCAGCAGCCTCCTGCAGCATGGACAGCGATGATGAAAACATAGAGGAGGCCGTGGAAGGTAAGCTACATTTTACTTTGAATTTATTATCCCGTAAATGACGAAAGGTACGATATGTACGAGAGTTCGCTCTTGTTTTGAGTTTTTGATGTCGGTTCTTCGTAAATCTCCATGAGTCAGTGTGTCAGCGGGCCCGCTCGGTAACCGACGGGCGCCACGGACTGTATTATAGGAGGAAATCCGCTTGACAAGCGTCCGAAGGCGGCCTGAATGATCCCAGTGCCCCGCTGCGTGGCTGCTGGAAAGCTCTGACCAGACAGGAAGTGAAAAATGGCATGAAAGGTTACATTTTTATTTTTTCATTGTTTGCTACACGTGTAGCCTCCTCGGTTCCGTAATACACCAATAGGTGTGGTGATTTGATACTTGTTTCTCTTGTGAGTATGTACGTGTTCATTTTGTTTCACCAAAATATTGCTCTTTATAGTAAAATAAATGAATTCCTGAAAACTGTGCTGAGAGACACGTTTTCCAGTTTTTGGGGGGTTGAAAACCCACACCTGGAAACATGGGTGTTTGCTTCCTTTTGTAAATATGGGACGTTGTTGTGAGATTATTCTTTTAAATTCACTATCCATCCACTATTCAATATCCACACATATTAACTTTTTAAATACATTTTAAATCTTAAAATAAATGTATCTTTACAAATTATCAAAAGTCCTGTCATTCCTGCTTCACCCGGGATAACCACAAGGGGCACTCAAAACACAGCAGCTCCAAAAGACCAAAGGTTAATGGGCAATATTCCACAAGATCACAAACTCCTGCTATTTTGGGAGTTTATGTGTATTGCACATGTTCGTTTATAACGTAATAATTAAGGTCCTAATATTTTTAATAATTCAAAAACATTTTAAAATTGTTGGGATAAGCGTGCAAGTGTCTGTACACACAACCTTTCAGTTCCTGAAAACAGAAAACATTGTTGCTGCTTAAATCTTTTTTTTTTTTTTTGATAAATGTATTTGAAAAAATACTGTGCCAAATAAAGTACAGAGAGACAGTCTGAACTTAGCTCTGTTTGTGTGTGTCTTAATCAGGTCCACTGGATGAAGATGGTCAGCCGCATGGGTTCTGCACAGTTACCTACTCATCCAGTGACCGTTTTGAAGGGCACTTCACCCACGGAGAGAAGAATGGCAAGGGCAAGTTCTTCTTCTTTGATGGAAGGTACTGTAAAAAAGTTTGTCATTTAAAAAGTATGATGAATTTGTTCTGGCTATGAAGCAACAAAAACAGATAATTTGAAATAAGGAGTTTGTTGAAAAAATTAAGAGGATTTCTTAATTTGACAAATATTTGACTGGAAAAGTTAAAATAATGACTGTTTTTGAAAAAGGTGAGATTTTAATATGACATTATAGTACACACCTAAACTTGTGAAAATGAGGGTTGTGCATTTATAAGTTTTCCCGAAACACACCCCATTGTAACAGACTTAAGGATATTTAAATGAAAGGAAAGCACTAAAACATAGGTCACTATACTTGAAGCAGTGGCTGGAGCTGTGGCAGGGTCAGACATCGGCAGGCTGCTGCTGATGACTCCACCTGTGAGAGAGGTGGGGGCACATCTGAGCTGTGTCCTGGTGTGAGGAGAGCTCAGAGTATATTTCCAAAACTTTTGTGATTATACTGCTATAATAAATGTCAAAAATGGCAATCAGTGAAGCCCTAAGAATAAAAAAGATGCATGCACTAATAACTCAGCTTAACCTAGTTGAGGTCATTTTTAAACCTCTAAACCACTATCCCTATAATAACATATATAATAAAATAACACAAGTTTCATTATGGTTCTCCTCTTGTTGTCTCACCCCCTTACAGTACTTTGGAGGGTTTCTATGTAGATGATGCTCTTCAGGGCCAGGGAATTTATACATATGAAGATGGTGGTGTCCTCCATGGGACGTATGTGGACGGTGAACTCAACGGGCCTGCTCAAGAGTTTGATGGAGAGGGCCACCTGGTGTTCAAGGGCCAGTACAAAGACAACAACCGCTGTGGAGAATGCTGGGTCTACTACCCTGTGAGTCAGCTCAGTGCCCATTACAACACAGTGACTATGTTTTCATGTGTAGAGAGTTCACTTGGTTATGAGTTTAAGCCCTTCTGAGGCCACATTTCATAAGTATTTCTATTACAACTAGAAGTGCTGTATGGCACTAAATGCTCTTGAAAGCCTTGTTGCAGATTTAGAAACAATTAATTGCAGTGCATTAGTGTTCTGCACATACGAAAGTATATAGCATAGTAGAAGTGAAGTAAATGATTAGTGTGTATGAGCCGAATTTGTTGTGCTTGTTGGTGTGTACTGTGGTGAGTCTAGGATGGAGGCTGTGTGTTTGGGGAGGTGAATGAGGACGGGGAGATGACTGGTGAATCAGTAGCATACATCTACCCTGATGGACAAACGGCTCTCTATGGAAGCTTTGTGGATGGGGAGCTAATCGAGGCCCGCCTCGCCTCTGTGATCTCCAATGAGAGTGGAAGGCCACGCTTCGAAATCTCACCCAACAGTACGTACAGTACAAAAAATGTCCTGGTACGATTTGGGAAATGATTTCTCAAACACTGTTGAGTAGTAAATCAAATGAAATATAACTTCAGATACCATGTTACAATGAATTAATGTACTTAAAAAAAAAATCAACAAAAAAAAACAAGTACATTGGTTATGTTATATTAGGTAAACAGTGATACATACAGTGACTATAAAGGCTTAAGGGTTAGGGTGTATAGGGTTTAATTTATTATTTTTTACCATAATTATATGAAATTGCTTCACATCAAATAATGCAACTCTAGCATAATTCAGTACAATTCAGTGAAATGGCATATTTGAACAATGGATATAAACATAACATACTCCTTTTTAAGGTCCTGTATACTCTTATGACAAGTCCACATCAACCTGTATCGCCACCCACACTCTGCTTCCTGACCCTTATGAGAGCCAAAGGTAAATAAAAATACTGTACTGCTGGCCTGATAAATGCCACCTAAATTTCAACATCAGAATTTGAGTGATACTAGGGCAGATCTACTGAAGGACTGTTCTTCATACATCATATATTGTCTCTGTTCTTCAGGGTGTTTGTGGCAGACTCTATGATCAAAGGAGCAGGACAGGGCCTGTTTGCCAAGACAGATGTTGAGACAGACACTGTAATGGCTTTTTACAATGGAGTACGCATCACACACTCTGAGGTATGACACATTAAGAACATTGATTCCGCCCCACTGCTCCAAAGGGATCCTCTGCATTCGTTTGTGGAGTGGCTAAATTGATCAGAAAAAAATAGAAATTATGATTTGAACATGTAAATAATTAAATTAGCCTATATTGAGGCAGTTGGAACATGTGAACACTGAATGTTAGCTTAAAGTAATGATGGTTAAAATGGATAGCTTTAAATGATACATAAAAGATTGAAATATTTATCTGAAAGTAATGCTTATAGGAAAGTAACATTTTTGCCACCCTTTATATGTGTCCTTAGTTTTCTGTATTTTTACTAATTTTTTTTTTCTTGTTGTGTTTTCTTGGCTACTTGATTGACTTAGGTGGACAGCAGGGACTGGGCACTGAATGGTAACACAATCTCACTGGACGAGGATACGGTGATTGATGTCCCTCAGCCATTCGACCAGATGGAGAGATACTGTGCCTCTCTGGGTCATAAAGCAAACCACTCCTTCACCCCCAACTGCAAATATGACCCGTGAGTACAAAGAGTCAGAAGCAGAGGGCTAATAAGAGGCGGGTCATTTATTTTTAAAATTAGTTTTAAAATTGGTTTTAAATTTGTATATAGAAATGCCTATTTTTGAAAACAGTAATTGACAGAACAGTCTCTCTTCCTGCAGTAGCAGAGCATTTATTTGCATCACGGTCTTCCTCAGCAGAATGCAGATGCTCAGATGTTTTTTGTTTCTTTTGTCCAGCATTGTAACATAAAGTATGACGAGATTATCGTGTTTCTGTTCTTTGGGGTCAATTTAAATGTTTAATTTTTCGTTCATACAGGTTCGTCCATCCTCGATTTGGGCCTATTAAGTGTATCCGAACCTTGAGGGCTGTGCAGAAGGATGAGGAGCTAATGGTTGCCTATGGCTACGATCACAAGCCAACAGGGCAGAATGGCCCCGAGGCCCCAGATTGGTACAAGCAGGAGCTGGAGGAGTTTCAACACAGACAAGAGGCTCCCACTGGCCAATAAGAAGACAGATGGATTCCTCCGGACAGTGAAACAGTCCCCTGTACCTGTGCTACCACCCCACAAGACTCCTGCAGCATTATGACACCCAATATACCCTTCAGCTGCAAACCACACTGTAAAGTTACTATGCTTATGGTATTCAAATGGAATACTGCTTCAGCAATTCAGTATGAATGAAGACCCTGGAAATCCAAGGCCGAAGCTACACATGAACTATGCAAGAAACCAAATGTTATTAGAGGAGACATGTCTCTGGCCGGTGGTGCTGTTCTGACTGATTTTTTTTTTCCACTGTCCTCTTTCCCACATATTACTCATATGGATCTCAACATTTACATGCTAATGGTGCTTATAAATTTAGGATATATGAAAAACCACTATCATTTTTTCTCTTTGTTTTCACTTACTACCTTGACTAAGCCGACAGTTGTTGTATGCAGCAGCGGAAGTTTACTCAAACAGAGCTTTACTGAGTTTAACAGCGTTATTTAACCACTTAGTATTTATCTCATCAGTTTATCTCACATTTTATTTGGACTACTTTAGCTGGCCTGAACCATAAATTTTAAATGTAACTTTATAGACCTTTTCACTAAGCATGCAGTACATACAGTATTATGGTGACTAATTTATTTATAATAGCTGAAAGTGGTAGAGAACTGTATTTCCAGAGCTTTGTAAAGGTGATGTATAACAAGGACTCTGGTGGAAAACAACGGATGACCTAAATGACCTACAGTGAGCTTGTCACACTTTTCTAACCTGTCTTGTTCATACCCTACAAAATAAAGTCCAACATAAACAAAATTAATCCAAATGCCTCGCTTATTATGTGATGGAAACTGAAGGAAGTAAGTGTGAAGTGTAAACGTGAAATTGAAGAACACAAAAGTTTCCCTGCATGGATCTGACTTCTAAAAATACAATTAAGTGTTTTCAAAGTTCGTGGAAAACTAGAAAAACTTTATATGCATCAGTAACATTTATCATTTAGTCAGAAAGAACAGGGCTAGCCTCCCTCGCCATAAACTGCAGGTGAATACGATTCAGTCCATGGCCCGTGTAATATAATCAATTCTCTAGTCAAATGTAGAACCATTTTGGTTGTTTGGAGGCAAAAATGATTTGACTCACAACTCCGTATGTTTTGTAAATCATACTACAGGAGTAAGGGGAGCGGTGTATTGGCGGCCTGAGAGTCCAAACTGTGGGCGGCAAAATCCCCTTTGTCCTCCACCTGCTGCTCTCAGCCAGGTTAATGGATAAACTTCCTACCTGCTGAGGCAACACTGAAACCAGCCAGTGGCCCGGAAGATACACACCACTGGAGAGAAACTCTCTCTGCGCGGCTTTCTGGAATGTAATCGCGCAGACTTATTTGTTAGATTTCAGAGATATTTTCTACTGTTGTATTTGCAGCTTTTATCACCACTTGGACTGATGTTTTTGACACAGAAAGTCCACGAAACGACACAGAGCATCAAGCTAACGCAAAGTTTCACGTACATGCTTAAACTCTGACCGTGCAGAGATAAAGACTATCACAAGGGAACTTCCTAACGGTTATTAGCTGAATATGGACCGATACAGGTACTTCATCTTTAACCAGAGGAGCGTGCTGGTTCTCGGCATCCTCCAGATTGCTTGTGCGGGTCTTTGTGTGGTGTGCGGGTTCATGGACGCTGTTTTCCGAAAGGATAACGCGCTGAGTACCACCAGGACGCCGGTGTGGGGAGGACTGGTGAGGCGCTGACACTTTGTCAGAAACTCTTCTTGATACTTAATCCATATGAACTTTTTAATGCAGCATCAGAGTATAGAAACTGTCTGTTACGACCCCCTAGAGTGGTCTTCTGTTTTTGATTACCATGTATATCTTCATTGGTAATAATCTCTCACTGAAGTGGAATGTTACCTCTTGAACCATGACGTAACCACTTTTAAACATGGTCCTCATTTGGGTATCTATTCAATTAATTTACATTTCATGACTGGAACTTGTAAGTCTAGTTTTATCGAAACATTCGTCATAAAGGCGACACCTAACTTCCTAAACACTGAATAGGGTGTATTGAACCTAATGTTGATGAGTCTGTGGGGCATATTGCTGTCAGTGGGTCATTAACTTCCTCGCACTTCCTCCATTGTTCCTGCCCCATGCTTGTCTGTCAGTTCACTCAGGCCTCTCTCACCTGTCTTTAGGTCATGGCCTCTCCAGGTGTTCTGGCGCTCTTTGCCTCACAAAGGAAAAACGCAATACTAGTAAGTGCGACGGTTTTTGTCTCTTTTATCTCTGTAAACACAATTCAGGGCGATAAAATAGGACTAGGTCTAGCTTTATTCAAAACAAGTTATTAGGAGAGGACTGGGCCAGGGATAAGCCTTTTCTCACTGAAGTGGAACTGGTTTAGTTTGGTTTGCAAACCTAATTTTGAACCAGTTTGAGCATCTCAGCTTGTAAACCATGATAGCAGGTCTTTTCTTGACCTGAAGTGGGAACCACAGTTACAATACTTTTATATTTACAATTGTTTTTATGTTACTTTAAATGCGACTTTTACATTTTTAGTCCAGTTTTAGTTGGTCTACAGAGTTCATTTGCTAGTTTTAGTTCAGTTTTATTTTTCATATCTTAAACTTTAGCTTAGTGGTAGTTTTGGATTGTTTTTGTGAGGTCAGGTTTAATGCCAAGTATAATGTGTCAGAAGTATATAGCTACATAAACATACAAAACACGCCTACAAAATGTTCAACTCAATGCTTCTAATTTAAATATTTTGTATGTATGTCATACATCTTGTGTGGAATGACAGTAAATGAACCTGATACCTTGCTGCTAAAACAAAAAATTAAATAGAATTTTTGTTTATTTTTAATTTCTTTTGTTAGAAAATCAAAATTGTACTTAAAATGGAAGCAAATTAAACCATATTATTTAGACAGTCCTAGAATTATTTGATGAAGGCCCTGGATTTTTAGTCATTAGTTTCATGCAATTTTATCACACTTCATCAATGTTTACTTCAACAGCAAGGTTCACACTTGGGAAGGCAAAGCTCGCCTCTACATAAAGTTTATAAAGTAACCCTACATTATTCCATATGGATTGCAATCTCAGTAATCTAAATAATCTATCTGAATGATGACTCACCTGTTCATTTGAACTGGCATTTATAGAAAGAGAACTTGTTTTCTTGCTCCTGCAGGTGAGTGTGATGATGATAGCAGCAGTACTCTCCTGTGTGGCTGCAGTGTTAATCTCAGGTTACTCTTGTCTGACACTCACTTACGGAGAAGAAGATGAGGAGGTCTTCCACCACCTCAACAATCCTGAAGTGGTAACTTCCACATTTGAAAATACTCTCCACACATATACACACACGCACATGTTGATGCACTACAACAGTGGGATTATCTCGGGGTGATATTAATGTTTTTATTTGTAAATCATGTTGATCCTACTCACATGGAGTTCTCATGCAACAGTAAAATTAACAAGATTAATAGTGGCTACATTCCATTTACATAGGCAGCATTGTGTTGCAGTGGTTAGCATTGTTATCTAACAGCAAGAGAGTTTTGGTTGGGGTCTGGCCATTTATAATTTCCGTGAGGTGTAGATGTGAGTGTGAATCGTTTGTCTCTCCGTGTCGGCCCTGTGATGAACTGAACCTATCCAGGGTGCACGCTGCTTCTCACCCAATGTCAGCTGTGTTTGCATCCAATGACTCTGTAAAAGACTAAGCAGTTAGAGATCATGGAGGGATGAACGAGTTCCATTCAAGAGTTACAGTATTAGGTTATTAGTATTAGTAGGTATTAGTTGTAATATATGTATAGATTTTTTTTACATTTTGTCATAATACCCCTTACCCCCTCTGTAGTGCTGACTAGCTTTGAATCATTTTCTGACCTACAACACACGAGCTACTCTGGTTAACACACGCTACTGCATCTGGCTGAAAATTGATTTTCTGAGACTGAATTCACACTGATATACACTAATAAACTTACACTCTTCTGTAGTCCCTTGGTAGTATGCTGCGGGTGGACGTATGTGTCAGGGGCAGGAGGTGTGTGGTTCTGCTGGGCCAGGGAGGAGGGGCCAATTTTGAATTGTGTGTTTACAAACTCATGAAATGCTGCATATTGTGCATTGTTGTAGTGTCCCTTTTTAAATTACTATCTGTTTATGCATTCTGACTTGCAAGCACTGGGGATTTTAGCCAATATTTATGACTCTCTGATTGTTCATCTTGTCTGAGATTGCACTTTTACCAAAGTGCTGTCTGTATTACTAAAACTAATGCAGAACTAACTACCATGCATTAAAGTACATCTGAGTTCAATCCTGGAGGCCACAGCAATCACCAAAAAACTACAAGAAAAACATTGCAGACGTCTTTATACAGGTTGTACACATTTTTTGTTTCACTCTTCAGACATTTGTGCTTCATCGGATGGTGAAGGGGGCCAACGCCACCATACTTCTGACATGCACCATCAGCCTGGTTCTCTCCTGTCTCATCGCCTATGTGGGCAGTCGTAGTCTACCATGCTGTGGCTGCTATGATTCCAGAACTGGACTGGTAAGAAAGAACATGGTTACTACAATTGGCGTTATTGTAGCATCCAGAACAAGTGTGATGACTAGATGTCCTGGTCCTGAGTGGTGCTTTCTCTAACAATATCTGTTCGCTTTTCTGTGTGTATGTTGCAGGAAACACTGGTTCCTCAGTGTGACCCTGGGGACACAGAGATGGTTTGTACTTACCGAGGTGAGTTGATGCTAATTTTGTGCTTACAACAGTTCTCACCCACAGTTGCTGTTGTTATTGGTAGTTTCATAGCTTTGTTGCAGCAGTAAGGAGGTGGGCAATATACTTCTGCTTCTACTTTCTGTCTTGCCCTCTGTCTCTCTCTCAAGCTACCTCCCCCTTCCCTCCCTCCCTCTCTCTTTCTCTCTATGACTACTTCTTGCCCTGCCTTTTTCCCTCTCTTACTCTCTTTCCCTCTTAACCAAACTGGCCCCGTCAGATGGTCGCCCACCTCTAAGCCTGGATCTTTACCAAAGTTTCTGCCTGTGAAAAGGAAGTTTTTTTTCCTCGCCACTCGCCACTGTCACCAAGAACTTTCCCATGGGGATTGCTCTCAATTATTGGATCCTCATAAATTGAATTTTAGAGTGTGGTCTAGACCTACTCTATATGTAGAGTGTCTTGAGATAACCTTGGTTATAATTTGGTGCTGTATAGATGAAATATGATTTGACTTGATTTGCTTCAGCAGGTGGTGACGACAGGCTCTTCAACTCTCCAGCTCAGTCCACCGAGGAAGAAGAGCGTCCCTCCAAACTGCCCCCATACAGCAGACTAACCTGACACACATTGGAATTACAGACTGGTCCAACACATCCCTGTTTGTTTGCTCCATTTCAGAGGGAATGAAAATGGATATGATTTCCCTAAAGTTCGGACTTTGCGTTCCTAATATTAGTTAGAAGGATAACTCAGCTGAAGTAGAAGATGTCAGATTGTAAAACTGTATAGAGATCTAATAGAGAGGTCATTTTTGCTCTTGATTAGACCAAGCACTTTAAACTGTGGCAATGTCTTCATTTGCTCTTAAACCAAAGATTTCTGTCGCCACATTAAAATCGTGCAAAAGTTGAATATTTGTATATGTGATGTTTAAAGACTGAAAATGCCAATTTCCTTTTATGCTGTGAATGTGAGTTGTGTTCTTCATATATAAAATCTTAGATGTTTTATGTGTATTTAATAAATGAATCCAGACTGAGCTGTTTGAGCTATTTCATCCAGTATTTCTTCAAAAGAGAGAAGACTCCACATTTTGAAATGTTCACGGTAGTTTATTGCCAGGTTACACATGACAAAACCATTGCAACTATTTGTCCCCAGTATTTTAATTTAATAGTCACTTTGTGAATTAACACCATTCTATAAGTAACTTTTTTTTCTGTCCAGGCATTTGCCATGAGAGATTCAGTAGCATCACCTGCTGTTCATGGCTGTAGTGAAGAACGGTAAGGCAAAGGAAATTAAAGCAGGACCGGGAGTGAAGGAGTGTGGGGGGGGCATTTATCAAAAACAAAGGACACTTAAAGAACTGAGGAGAGCAGCCACCAAATCTGCAACAGAACACACACATCAAGCCTTCCGCTGTTGATTCTTTGTTGGCAAGCCACAGGATGGAGGATAACACAACCCATGTCAGCACTTGTTAATTTTTTTTCATCCATGTGCATAGCCTCTGAACAAAAAGTCCTGAGAGAAGGCCTTTTGGTTGACTGATAGTCCATATCCTTGAAGACATTCATGTGCAGCATGACCTGGGGGTGATCAGCTGAGGAGCCACAGGACCAGCTGGGGCCACAACCAACATCCAAAGCTACTTAGATACAAAGCTGCAAACCAGTGTGATATGGACATCAAACGATAGATACATCATGGCTAATGATGAAGTAAACGTCAGCCTATATCATACAATGGTATTAGCGAGACATGCTGAATATTGTAGCACAAGCTTACACAGGATAAGTAGTGGGTACAGGCATCCATGTACATGTGGGGGTGCACACTACAAAGCCTTACACACTATCAGAGGTATGTGTTTTCACTGATTGTTTCACTGGCTAGCCTACACAGTACTACAGAACACCAATCTGGCTATTTGTAGTTTTTTATAGACAGGAGAGGGAACAGTTAGCAAACTCATTTCTCTCCAATTTCATTCCCAGATTCCTCTCAGGTTCCCTTTGCATCCTTCATCATAACGTTAACAAGACAATTTCTAGTGACATTAACCCATCACTGATTGCACTACTTAACAAAATCTCATTCTGCAGGCCTGTTTGGCACTAATGATGTACAGGATTCACTTAAACAGTTAAGTGACAACATCAGTGTTATCTCTGTTACTGCATGCTAACAAACTGAGCTAAGCAAAGGTGCTGTCCCTTAGAATTAAGTCTCCCCATTTACACGTGGTAACTGCATTACATTGATATAACTGTATGTCCCTGTATACCGATTCCTTAAAGGGTATGTAAAGTAATAAAAAAAATGAGAAAAAGCATTCCAAAGACAAGGATTTTCTCCTTGTCAAAAGAGCTTGAGAAACGATGAGTATTAACTGTGACAGAGTCTTTTGCATATTTGTTCCTATTGTTATGAGTGACTTTTTATTTAACTTTTCTCTCTTCTCGTACTCTCTAGCACTGTTGAATTGTTTTCAAGACTACCCCTATCTTAGAATAGTTGCGTTAACCTGACCTGACCTGATGGCCAGCTGAGACAGATTTAGGAAAATATTTTTTTTTGTTGAGTCACTCCAACTTGATTACCACACTGAGCTAGACAGGTAACCATCCCATGGACCCTAAATGCCACTGCTTCACTGTTTAGCAGTTAATTTTTTTCTGTTGTGCTTATTTGGAAATATGAATTACCAAAAACGTCCACCAATATTAGGGCTTAAAGTGGAGACCCACTGAAAAATTTAAAGACCTGTATTAATAGTGTTATAAAACGGTTGTTAAAATGGGCCTGGCCTTTCCACATTGGCATTTCTATGTGGACAGGCCTGGACCAGACCAAATCAAACAAGTTTCCAGACGCACTTGCAATTAGAGTAATTACCAAAACAGAGTGATAAACTATTCCCTTATAAGTATAGGTAAGTAAGTGTGAACATGTGGTTATGTCAGGGTATCTTATAGTTTTCACAAGTAGTACAGGAAATAAGAATTTTTCCACCAACACCCTTTTTAAAATTAACTCCATCTCTTTGCTTCTGCTATGAACAGAAAATTAATATAAAAAGACTTTGACTCAAGATGCAATGCAGTTCTTGCATTTCAATTTTTTTAAAAGGTCAGTCTTTGGATTTACAGCAACCAAACATCAATGGACCATGTGGAGTTATAACCACCTCTAGCAGCCACTATGGAACAATGTTTTTATGAGCTGATCTAAATGCTCCACTGACACAATACATATTTCGGACATTGTGATAACATGACAAATTAAGCAGCTTAATAGCAAAAAGACTGCTGGCAAACACAAATGTGTTTGTTTTTTGAACAAAGTCATGCATTCAGGCTTCAACCATAATGGTCAGATCCACATCAGTGTAAACATGACGGTTTGTTTACATCGGGCACCTTTAATGAAACTTTTGAAGAACGAAAATTAAACTACATCCCCTTTTAAAAATCCCCTATTTAGTAATATCACCCACCATGTTTTCTGCTGCCTTGAAACCCTTGAAAGAGAGGAAACTAAAACTTAAGATTTTTGATAAGGTTGCATCACATTTATCAATGTTGAAAATGATCAGCCAATTATGGAAACTTCATGTTATAATGTATTATTCCAATACTGAAATAAGAACCGATAAATGGAGCAGATAATATGAAGCTAAACTGACTCAAAAATTGCAGCATCTTCACACTGAGATACAGTAAGTGGCAGTATGCAGCTTTAGAGTTGGTTTGCCACACACCAATTAACACAAAAACAAACCAAAAAAATGCCCAGTGCACTGTTGTCTTGCTCATGATGTCAACTTCCGCAACTAGGTAGGTTGATCAGTCTAGATCTGAGAGCTAAACCCGTTGCTGCCCTTGTGGGTTTCACAGTTTCAATTAAAAAAAAAAAAAATTTACCCAAAGGTGTGTATGAAGTACAGGCTATGGGTCTCTTTTTAAAACACAAATGAGAAATTATTGTTTATCTTGTCTGTATTGGCCATGAGAAGCAGGTAATTGTTAGTTGTCATTATGGGCTGAAGATGATCAATATCATGCATCCCTAATATTTGGCCCCTTGTTCAGTATAATAAACCGATGATCAAATTCAGCATTCCTAAACAACAATCTTCTTGTAAATTCCACTGCAAAACCATTTAAAGTAAATTATAAAGTTAAGCTCAAGCACTGGAAAAAATGGACGCTCTTCTAATGAAGACATTCATCTTTGTGTAGTGCTGATTATGAAGCCGCTTTGCTGGAATCATTCTTTCTTCATAGACTTCCACTCTTTTTTTCAGCTCTTTCCATCTTCAATTTTTTAGGTCTTGTGCAACCTCAGACTGACATTGTCTCTTCCCTACACTGCTCTCTCTCAGCAGCTGCTGCAGCCCCAGCTCCTGGCCCCGTCTCCCCCGTCATCCCTTCCTCTGCTCAGGTTGATGGTACCCCCTGATCCCTCAGGCGGCTGGCTCAATACCAGAGGCTTCTGAGACTTCAGCTTGTGGGCCACCGTCATAAAAATAGCCTCAACATGGTCACTGTTTCCTCTGCCATAGTTTCCATCTCCCTGGCTGTTTGGATTCTTTGCAGACGTCTCAAACAGGGGCATGGAGTGAGCATCAGCGAACTGTTGAGCCACATCTGTGCCCACCTGGACGGAGTCTTGGAGGTCACACTTGTTTCCAACCAAGATCCTGGGTACCTCTGTGCCCAGTGCATGCTGCTTACATTCCTCAATCCAGGCTGGGAGGCTGCGGAAGCTGGCAGCATTGGTAACATCATAGACAAAGACAACAGCATGCACGTTGCGGTAGTAGTGCTGCACCATGGATTTCCTGAAGCGTTCCTGACCTGCAGTGTCCCACAGTTGGATCTGTGAGGGGACAGTGCAGAGATGGATCAGTTCAAACAGATAAAATTGAATTATACGAGCCAAACCAAGGGTTCATTCATTCCACTCACAAGTACTGTGTGTGTATCAAAAGCATTATATATCTTATTTCACTGGGCCATACAGCTCCATCATTATCAAAAAAGTATTAAAACACATGAATGAGCCACGCTGTTGCACTAAGTGACAACATATTGTTGTATTTTGTCTCTTTCAAGGGATGTGTTGACAAGAAAATTATACAGTAACTAAGGAAATTTCCAACCAAACTTAATTCAAATATATTAACATTTTAAACAATGCTGTTACTTCTTATTACAATTTGTCTGATGTATTGCTTTCCTGAAATTTAACTGAGAACTATTTTCCTAGGCAAACATTTAGCCTAGTCCTTAAAGACATTTTTCAGAGGATCTCTACTAAAGTTGCTCAAGGATTAAGTGTAAATGCAAGTAAACCAACTCTCCTAAAACCTGCCTCGTCCTCTTGATTTCCCGCCAATCAAACAAACCCCAATGTCTTCTTTCTAAAAACAGTCAGTTTGCTCATTATGGGGATTACATCAGAACTCTTGAAATGCTTCTAGGAATGCAATATTAACAGTTCTATCTCAGATGTACCACTTATGGGATGTCCAATTTCAGACTGAAATAGTTAATTATGAGAATTGTAGGATCTTTCAACCTTGACCCACGATAGGGGGCAATGGTATCTCATTGTTTGTTTTGATTTTATAATTTATTTTTTACGTGCTACTTGAAGGTCTCCTGACTTTAATTAATCCTAAATTGCTCGAAAACCACTTAAATTTTGTCTATAAGAAAGGTTAGCGCCATTTACTAACCACTAATTTCAATATAAAGTGTTCCTCAAATGAATATCATGGTACACTTGTCAGTTTTTAATTTATTACAACAGGAATGCCCTTGAGCAAGACATTTACTGCAGCAATGAAGATGCTCAGTGGCCCGCTAATAAGACTGTTGACAGACAGACACGACTACTACCTGTGAGTCCAGTTGCAACCTTGTATTTCAGCTATTTTTTTTATCTTACAGGGAAACGTTACTTATGTCCCTGTTCTCCCCTGCTGCTTCGTTAAAAAGACAGTGTATCTTGAGTTTTGCATGACTATGTTCCTCATATCAAAGCAATATGAGATACCCAGACGCCCAAGAAGTACAGTGTGTCTGGACTGTAAGCCTTTTTAAATAAAAAAAATAAACAAAAAAACAAAAAAACAAAAACCCTTTGTCTGCAATGCACACCTTGATTTTCTCGCCGTCAATCTCGACCAGTCTCTCTCTGAAGTCCACACCGATTGTGGCCTCGGTTTTCTCGGGAAACTTCCCGGCACAAAAGCGGTACGTGAGGCAGGTCTTCCCGACACCCGAGTCCCCGATAACAATGATTTTGAATATGCGGGTCCTCGGTGGCGGAAGACTCGAGCTCGTCAGTGAGCCGGAGAATTCAAGCGACGACCCGCTCTCCGCCATATCAGACCGGCAGGCTGGATGAGGAGCAGGGAAAGCCTTCTACAGCAGCAGCCCCTGCACTAGCAGTGCGTCAAGCTGCTGTATGACAGGGAGGCGTCAAGCACGAGACCGGCTAACGTTTTTTGCTAAAACTTAAAAACATACGTGACAATACTTAACATTCATTCGACGTTCAGTTATTGTCAATATGCATTACACAGTGCAGCTAGTGCATCTCAGTAAACACTCCCAGTCCTCAGCTGTGAAGCCACGTACAATGTTGTCCAATGAGGTCTTTCTCGCGAGACGTGATTTAATGCAGCGTTCACTGCCCCGTGGGAAAGAATGTAAAGACGAGTGTCACTAACTTGTTTACTCCAATTCGCATCGTTTACTACCACTTCAGAGTGTTCGCCGTGGTTTTGTGGTTGCTGTTTTAAAAGCCAATATTCACCTCAGAATTTGAATTGTGAATAAATAGAAAGTGTCTGCGTCACACCCAAAAGCTTGATAGATAGATAGATAGATAGATAGATAGATAGATAGATAGATAGATAGATAGATAGATAGATAGATAGATAGA
>JAPZDV010000026.1:2011666-2037636 GCA_029814665.1 Acanthurus lineatus
GCAAATATCCCCTGGGGTCAAATTGACCCCAAGGGTAAAATGTGTTAGTAATATTTGAGGATAATAGGAGGGTTAAGGTCTGTGAAGATTAAGTGCGTGGCAGTGGAGAACTGTGGAACTGTGAGGGTTCAGGCTGATTGGGACTCTGTTCATGATGTAATGGAGAACCAGTTTTTCAAAGCAACTCATCAAAAATGGAGTGTGTTCCAGAAGAGGATAGCTGTTTGGACTGGACACTGCAGACTTTTTAGGTACAGGTTACTCTCTCAGCTTGAGGGCAAGTTTATTCATCTCAGCTGATGTGTGATGCTGCAAGGGTTAAATAAACTCAGAGAAAGAATCTCACACTTCTGTTTGCTTATTTCCTTTCTTACTTCAGCTGATCTGAAAGAGGGTAAATCCACAGAACTGGACAAACAAGGTTTCATATCTTATATTTAAAGTAGCCTTTTACACATATAACATTTGCAAATTAGTCACTTGAATACATTTGACCTTTTAAAACCTGTTTATGATAACTTGGTTTGTGTTCAAATGTGGATATTGTGTCTTTATAGTAAAACTATTTTAATTGTTATAATCTAAATCTGTGTATCATAATATTGCAGTTTCAGTTGGCTTGTTTGACTTAAAAATGTTTGTGACCCATAGAGCAAATTTGTGTTAAAAAAACAAGATAGGACGAGCAGTGCCGTGTCAGCGTTCTCTCGCTGCGGTCGTTGGCCTTATTGCAAGTAGAAAAGCAGAAACATTGCGAAAGAATACCTTTGTTCTTTTAATAAATATAATACATTATTTGAAGGCCTATCATTGAACTAATTTGTCTTTATTGTCCCAGACTGTAATGATTACTAAATGTATTCATATGTATTATTAAAATGTATTAATAAAATGTAATCAACAGATTCAGGAATAATGAAAACCTTAATTTCAGACTTAGTTTAAAAGAGAAGAGCAGACTACCTTTCTTGTAAAAATGACAGAGCTCTGCATTAAAAACGTACAGTCTTGTAATTTATATACATACCGAAAATCAGTCAATGCATTCCTTGCAGCAGCAAATGGAAATGAATCAAAACTGAGCAACTGATGTCTACAAACAATCTTTGTTCCATCAGCATTAGAGTACATTGACAGAACTGTGAGGCTATACAAAAAACATATGTATGTAATATCTTAAAATGTGTTAAAACAATTAACTACCACATGAGAGTAAAAAAAAATGAGGTACTCCATGAGACAGATAAAGAACAACATTCAACCAGAAAACAGCAGAGGCAGAGATATCCTGACTTCTAGTCCTGAGTATGACTCATTCTCTAGAAACACATGGCAGTAATGTAGGACACCAATCAGAACGTAAAGTAGGCCTACGAAGAAAAGCTTTTGGATTGATGTGCCATAACCATGTTTCACCAGCAGGGTGCAATGAAGCACCATTATTACGGAAAAATTAAACAGGACAATCAAACCCACACTTAAAAATTATTCAGACACAAAGCCAACATATGACATACTGTCAGCACATATTCATATACTAAGTTAGCACCCCAGTGTATACAAATTAATGAAAATAAACATACCTTGCTGAGAAAAATGATAGGTGTTTAATATGTTTTTTCCACAAAAAAAGTATAAACACCACATTAAAATCCTTATAATCACAGCTTCTCCTTCTAATCATTATAAGAAAAGATTTCTGCAGATATTTTCATATTGTAACTTAAAGATTTGTGCAAATATTTTCATATTTTTACTTGCCAAAGCATAAAAATGACTGAGTCTTGTTTATGTTGCTCATCTGACCAAGTTAAAGCTCTGTGGATGAATGGACCAAGACGCACCACTGGCTCACTGCAGCCACCTGCTGTTTAGGCACTAGAAGTACACCCAGATAGTTCCAATGTCTTTTTGAGGAGGAGAAAACTAAGAGTGTATGAAAAAAAAATCCTCTTAAATCCTGAAACATGTTTTATAAACCTAGGGAACTGGATAAACTGTTGTCATTTCAGCAAAAATAGAAAGAAAAAAGCTGAGTCATTGCAGGAATCAGAGCTAAGCTAACCCAGTTTGGACCCAAGGCTGAACCTTTACCCAACATACTTCTGGCTAATGTGCAGTCACAAGACCATAAAATGGATGAAATAAGACTCAGGCTGACTCAGAAATGGGAAATCAGAGCATTTCGTGTCCATATCTTTCCAGAGATCTAGCCTCACTTAACCATACTGAATCAAGCTATTGCACTTGATGGATGATCTCTTTCTGAGCAGACAGAACACAAGGAAAGTGGAGGACAACTTTGTGTTTGCATCAGTGCGCTTGCTAATTAAATGCAGTCAAACTGGTGGACAATATTTAATTTATGTGAAATTTTTAATACTAAGATGTTGACATAATATCTGTCCAGAGGATTTAATGGGGTTAGGGTTGTTTGGCGCTAATGTTTACTTTCCACCAGATTTTAATTAAAAAATGGATGAGTGTATGAGGTTATCATATCCACATGACAAAACAACTAGATGGTACTTTTAGCGATAGCTGGTGATTTTAATTAAGCAAACCTCAGAATTATTTTACCTGAATTTCACCAGTATATCTTCAAATACTATGGACCTTTACATGAATATTTTCTGGCAGCTACAGTGTTTCCTCTTTTTTTCATTTTGGAAAAAAGGAAAGCTAAGCCTTGCCTATCATACTGAAAATGAATAGGTTTAACAGTTTCACACTGCAAGGGTGATTCTGAATACAGTGACATTTCTGCTCTGCCATGTTCAGTACTGTAGTCTTGGAACATGTCTGTTGTTTTATTCTGTATTGATAGCTCTTTTTTATTTTGTGCTATTGTTCTCCAAATGCCGTGCATATGTTATTTACAATTGATGTACATCTTTTCTAACTTTATTCAAGTTTGTCTATTTGCATGTTTTAATGACTTGTAACATGTTTGCCCTTGTTGGCCACTTTAATCTATGTAAGAAAACATCATCACACAATGAGATAAAACCTGGGATGATTATAAGACTGCTGAAAGTATATTTTTTTTCTGCTATTACGGACCAAATCTTAACCTTTTAACCTTTTGGACAATAAGGTGTATGGTACTGTAAGCTGTAAAATTCATTTTAAGATCAGTCATGAACTTTGCTGTTAATAAACTTATTCATGAGGACAAAAAATACTGTCTGGAGTGAAAATAAATTAAATGACACATTATTCCTCTTCCCATCATTAGTTCACCAAGATAATCCAATTGATGTTTATAATTGTTATTTTACCAAAAGAGACAATTTTGCAAGCAGAGAATAGTTTGCAAAGAGACAACAGCTGAATAACGTGATCACAAGATTACAAAAACAGAACAGACTAAATGGTAAATCAATCACTGATGGCTAGGTGATTTTGCCTCCAGCCTCTTTTAGCAGCATTCTACTGGTTTATCTAGTAAATAAAAAGTTATCATCATTATTACCATCATCATTATCTTCCTTGTCTTCATCATAATCATAATCCACAAGTATGAGATAAAGTATGTTTGCTGTGACTTAGGTTATAAAAAGGAGTGAAACATTTTTGGTATATCCAGATTTTTTCTTCAGTCCAAAAAGTTTCCTTCCAAGTAAAACACTGAAACACATTTGGTTGTTACATTTTGACCATTAATTATGGTATTCATCCCATTTAAAAAATGAAAATTTGTTTTTGATGCTTTACTCATCCTTAGCGAAAGAAGTCAACTTCTAGATTATGATTTAAATTATCTATGTTGTCTAAAAATAAGGTCAATTTAGGTCGGATAATGATGTAGAGGCTGCAAATAGACAATGTAAGCTAGAGACACAAACTGATTTTTATAATTATATTTTTCTGTCACCTAGTAGACAACATTTTCTTTACATATCACATATTGCAGCTGTAAAGTGTAAAGAGATCATAATGTTTTGACTTTATTCACTGGTGGTGATACCTTTGATTCCAAACAAAGGAATAACCATTAATAATAATTGATTAGTCAATAGAACTAGACGGAAAGTTAAAAAGAGACTTTGTGAACATTTATAGGACTTAACGACTTTTTACAGATTTTTAAATTCATGTTGCAATTTTCAATCGTAAGCATTAGTTTACAACGTTCTTTCCTTAATGATAATTCCCTTTTTTCCTCTTGTGTGATAGCAAACTGATTTTTTGCTGGGGTGATGACTTCTTTTTGAGTTTAAGAAAATCATGATGGTATAATCTTTACTATTTTGTGATATTTGGCCTCGGCCAAATGATAATTTGGAAAAAAAACAGCTATTAATAATTTGCTAAATTAATCACTGTTAGTTACAACCCTAGTCTCAGAGAGCCTTCCCCTCCTCGGTAGTACAATGACTTCTGCACCATCACTAATGATGGCCTCTGAGAGTAATGCAGATAATGCAATAAAAACCTCAGCACTAGATATTTTGGAAATTAACAATTAGACCTATCTGGACTTTCTTTACTATTTTAAGACAATTATTATTTGATACAGTGTGCTGTCAATCTTTGCATTTGTAAAGTATCACCACACTGTGTTATAAGGTCAATGTTATTAAGCCTAACGTTTTCTAGTGGAAGGCAAAAAAAGGGTTGCTCCCAGGTTGCCTCTTGGATATTGATTTCTCGGATATTTAAATATAAGTATGAATTGTCTTAGCATTTTGTGCACATATAAACTTCGGCATAAACTATAGTTATATAGTTCGTACTTTATGTTACAACAGCGTGTTCTTTTTCATATCTGACGTAATACACGTGAAACCCTCGCGTACCCCTTGTTACATCATGACCTTCACATGCCCACTACGTATATCCGCCCTATTCTATTTATGAACAGTATAAAATAAAAAGTGGCATTAACGTGTTTGGTTTTTCATCTAAAAAAAATTTCAATAAATATTTTGTCAAATTACCAGTAAAACGCTCTTTTATCATAATAAATAATTATGTTATATTATATTTACATTTAAAAACCCGTCAGGCGGTAAATGGACAGCCGGAATTTGGGGTCCTTTAGCGGTGCATGGTGCAACATGTGTTGGATAATTCCAGAAGAAGCTTCGCAGTTCCTTTGCTTTTGCAGTCCAAAGACAGGTAGTCCTGCTGGACCTGACAATTAGTCCTTCACCGCTGGAAGTCCAGAGAGAGCCGGAAATTTTTCAAGTATCAGCTATTCTTTGCTGTTTACCAGTTTAACAGTCCCGGGAGTTTTTTTGACGTTAAACACTGCGAGCGTTTTATTAAATTTAGCAAGCCTGTTAGCCGAGTCGTCAACATGTTGAGTGTCGCCAGAAGCGTTTCAAGGACTCTCCCGACAAGAAACTGCACAAGGAATGTGTCATCTCTAATAAAAAAGGTCAGTTTCAAACAGACGCACATTAGTAATCTTACGCACATTTCAGACACAGTTACTAGATTTGATGAGCAGTCTACTAGCTTAGCATGCTAATAGTGTTAGCTTGAGGCCAGCTAACGCAATATAACAAAATGTTATTGCAATTTATACATCAGGCTTTTCTATTTGAATTAGAAACTTCAGCAACAATAATAACTTTAGGTGGTGATTCATTTACAGGCGAAAAGACTGTCTTTAAAATGTGGCTTACTATATCAGAGTCATATCAAGTCCTTGGGGCTAAGCTAATAGCCTACATTTGACGTCTTATCTAACATTCTTGTGGCGAAACTACTCACAGCATTGCTATCTAATGATAGCTTTGTTAATGTCTTATTTACTCGTTATAGGTCAGCATATGTAGTGATGTAGTGTTTCAAGGCTTTCTAAGACTGTAGCGGATGAGTGAATCAGTGACCTTCAATGAGGTGTTCGCCTCCCAACGTGCTGTATTTCATTTCTCACATGCTGCAAAGTTTGATGAACTCATTCATAACCAGTCAGTTGTCTGTTGTAATTTGTTTTCTGCTTCTTAACACAGTTTATGCTATGTTGTCTTATATGAGTTGATAGTCCTCTCAGTATGCCAACTGTCATTTATTGCCTTACCTCTGTAAAATTTAACGGTGCATAGCAATATTTATGTTTGTGATCTCTTACTTGGGTTTACCATTTTTTATACTTTCTAGTCACTAAGCAACTCTGATAAACCCCTTAAGCCAAACATTTTTGATTGTAATATGTCAAATATAAAAATGTCTTTTGTGATGTGGATGACACAAAATGCAACTACATACAACATAAGAAACATAAATGTGTTTGTTTTTCACATGGTTTTAGATGATTACTAAAAGACAACTTTTGGTTGCAGCTTTTTCTTACTGTTTTGTGATGTTTCCGTAGGCATGCTGGAGTGGCATACGACCAGATGCTCTCAGAGCTCTATCAAGGAGGGACTATGTGTGAGTGTCAACACAAAACTAAAGACTATTTAATATTTCCTGTTAAATATGTAGTTTGAAAATGGTCACCAGAAGAAGAGTCAAAAATATGTTGATTTCTGCAAGCATGAACACTGTAAAATGAATGTAAGTTCTAATCTACATTAGTGACATTTTATTATGTCATCTAAATACTCACTTATTAAAGTGCCCAAGAAAGACAATATTTGTAAGCATAAAAGCATTCTGTGAAAACAAAGTTAACATCACTTCTGTTTTTATAAACCAAAAGAAAAAAATAATCATAATAATAATGACAATCAAAATAATAACAGTAATCATAATAATTGTATATGTTCTGTAGGTCAGAAGCTGTCAAGGGTGCAGTCGTTGGCATTGACCTCGGAACCACCAACTCATGTGTTGCAGTGATGGAGGGCAAACAGGCCAAGGTGAGGATCAGCAGACACTTCACATGTATGCCTTGGATGATATATAGAAAAGGGCATAGGCAGCTCGATAGCTCAGCCTTTAAACATGTATGAATTTTGGCAATCACAGTTCAGTAAGTTAAAATTCTAAGTTGACTTTAAGAAGGGGGCGGGAGGGACATCTTCTTTTGAACTCTCTACTTTTCTTATCTCACACAACTATTTCTGTACTTTAAATAATAACCCCCAGTTATCACTGTTTCATTTTCAACACTGAGTGGCCAATTAAGCCATTTCGAAAGAAATTAATGAAGTGACAGTGAAAGGAGTGAAACTCACTATGATTTTTAAATTTGAAATTCTACCTCAGGCCCATCATTTTTGTGAAACTTGTTTGACACAACTATGAGCTTCTTTTTACTTTTTACTTGCATTTAATGTATGCAAACAACATCAGCATCCTATGGAAGTCTGTGTGTAGTTTGCCCTTGACTACTGATGTTTTTGGTCTTGGACACAGACCCCCCCCCCATGTAAAAATGTCTTACATTGGGGTAAGGTCTGTCTTCTGTTTTATGAAGGTCTGTAAGTCTTGCCTGATAATGGATTTATGTATTAATTGGGAAACAATAGTGTGCCTTGATATATGTAGAAATATAAGATGCTCCATAGACCAAAAAATAAAGTGTTGGTGATCTCAGTAGCTGTAAGTGTAGAAGAGTGAAGCAGCTTTTTCACAAATTGTTGCCTTAGAATGTAAGATGAAAGATGTAAACAGTTTTATCAGACTATCTTTAGTCAGTAAACAGTCAAAGAATGGCATCCCAAATTGACGTTTGCTGTGACAACAAGCATCAAGAAAGTTTTTCTGTGACAGCAAGCTGTTTTCTGTGTGAGAGTTCAAACAAAAGACTGAGTCATACTCATTTATTCTGTGTGTCCTTCAGCCACCCCTCCTCTCTGCCTCTGACTCTGTGCAGTCACAGAGGCTCATAAACATAAACTTTCACTGGGGTAGAGTAACATTTTAAACTTGAGCTGGCACATAGCAGCCCCTTAGTTTTGTGGATCCTAGAGTAAAACTGCCTCTGTTTGTTTCTGTTAGTCTTTTAGTCCAGTTTGTTTGCCTTCAGGGTGTTTCTAAGTTTTACTTTTCCTTGTAACTCAAGGAAACGGCACTAACCATATCTGCATTTGAGCAATGGGGTTTGGAGATGTTTATCCAACAAGTTCTGACATGATCTTCATCAGCGATTTTCTTATCTAGTTTTAGTAATTTTTAGCTTTTAGTTTAATTTAGAAAGATTTAGAAGATCTGTTTGCTTTAAAAAGCGGGGCAGGGGGGTTAAATGTTCAAAAAGGCCATTTTTTTATATGTTCTGAACTTTCTACAATAGATAAATGTACAGGTAGATGATCAAATCAGGGTAGATGAACAGTGATGCCTGCTATCGGATGTTGCATAAGGTAACTGAAAGATTTGTTTTCTTCTTTTAGGTGTTGGAGAACGCCGAGGGAGCCAGGACAACTCCTTCAGTCATCGCCTTCACAGCAGATGGGGAGCGTCTGGTGGGCATGCCTGCCAAACGTCAAGCTGTCACTAATCCTCAGAACACACTGTACGCCACCAAGAGACTGATTGGACGTCGCTTTGATGATGCCGAGGTCCAGAAAGACCTGTGAGTGCATTTTGACCGTACTATTTAAGACATTCATCATCATTGCATGTAATCACTGCTAATTTCCTTCTGAAAAATGGTGATTCATTTCACCTCTGTGGGTACAAACAACAGACAAACATTGAGTAAATGTTTGAGATTTTAAGCAAAATAACAGTTTAATGGACTAGACTCATCAGACTTACTTTAATTTTGGTTCATCAACAGGAAGAATGTGCCCTACAAGATTGTACGTGCATCTAATGGTGATGCCTGGGTGGAGGCTCATGGGAAAATGTACTCCCCCAGCCAGGCTGGTGCCTTTGTCCTGATGAAGATGAGGGAAACTGCAGGTATGACTACAACTGCTCTGTGTACATACTGCTAGTGCTACTTTACCATAATTAATGCTCACATATGGATGTTAATGTTAGAGATGTGGTATTTGTGTTGCAGAGAACTACCTGGGAACCAAAGTGAAGAATGCTGTAGTGACTGTACCAGCCTACTTCAATGACTCTCAGAGACAGGTAAACACACACTTAAACACTTAACATTCATTCATATTTACTTGTGTACATTATTTGTATTGTTCACTACCAAGAATACTTGACTTGTATGTTTCTTTTTCACATACCTGACTGTTTATGTTCCAGTCCTAAATTTTCCTTATTCTTAGCAAATCCTCTCACTCTACTTGTTCAATATTTGCTGTCCTTGCTTGTAGCTGTTATTCTGTGTTTGTACGAGCACATGGAGAGCACTCAAAAAGCACAGTAGTAAAGCAATAAAAAATCTGACTCTGAATACCTAATGCTCCTCTCAGGCTACAGTTTTATGGGCAAGTGTTACAGAGTGGAGAAAAAAATATCCAGTTACATGCAATGTGATAAGGATTTGTGAGAGTGGGCATTGATTTAAAGACACCCAGAATCAGTTTCTTAATGTTGGTTAATAGTGATGTTGATGAAACGAAGGCACAACAGTGAGTGCAGTGCAGAACCTGACAGGCTACAGCACAGACATGCTAGAATAATTGTGCAACTATTAACATTTTTATCCTAAATAAGGCTGAGATTTAAACTGTGTTTTAATTTAATGTCAAAGTAATTATATTTGCAAGAGAATTGTCACAAGATTTCCCTTGTAAACTTAAACAGAGCAAAGCAGCATTCAGCAGTTATAATCAAGAGTATCTGACCAACACAACAGCAGCATTGAAAAACTTAAACTGCTCTGAGGTAAAGACAATAACTCTGTGCCCATCCTGACTCACCAGAAAAAGTCTGCCCCCGCTCAGTGTCTTATTTAAAGATAGCTTTGCTCCAAGCTAACAGTGCAGCAGATAAGAGAGGCTGCTCTTCCCTTTTAAGGTCTTAATGTTAATAAAACAGTTGGTCACCTGCTTTATTTTGATAAATTTATACCCACAAGAGACTGTAAGGTTTCTTAAAACTAATTCAAATTATGCAAAAAAAATTGAGATGGTTCTTTAGTTGTTTTCATAATCACATTAACCCCTTATTTAGATTTGAATTGTGAGGTTGCAAGAGTTTCCCATTCTTACATGTGTTAATCAGTCTGAGTAGAATCAATGTGACTTATAGACCCTAAGAGAGTATTCAGAAGAGCGCTATGCCAAAAATATATGATGCCATGTTACAAGAAGAACAGCTCAGAGGCTTAAAAGATGAACCCTTGTTCAGAACTTTGTGCTGTTAATGATTTTCTGATATGCTTTGGTATTAAAGTTTATAAAGTGTTCACAAACTGGAGTTTCTTAACAAGAGTTTCTTTGGATCACCCAGAATTAGTAAGCCGTCTATTATGAAATCAGAGCTTGTTTCCTACTGAAACATTACACTACGTTAAACAACTGCAGACGGAAGTAAATGCACATGGGGCTAGATTATCTTAAATGCAAAGTTCATCAGTATTCAGCATCAGTTTGTTAATGAGTTCCACCTTCCATTTTAATAAATGCACATCAATCTACAAAGAATTCCTAAGAGATATGTGAGAGGATGCAATGTACCTTCTTTTTTTTTTTTTTTTAAAGATATTGCAAATCATGTGACTCAGACTACTTAAACTAAATCTTATGCATTGGTAATACATTTTGTAGTCTAATTTTTCTATCATTTACTATCCGTAGCCCTGCATAAGTAGTCACCGCTGTTCATGCCAACTCTGACTTCATGGTTTTAGTAGTAGCCTGAACAAAATATTAAATGACCAACACCTCACTACATGTCATTATGTTTGAAGTTTGTCATTATGTCTGTGACTTCCAGGCTACCAAAGATGCCGGTCAGATTGCTGGTCTGAACGTCCTGCGTGTGATCAATGAGCCGACCGCAGCTGCATTGGCCTATGGCCTGGACAAAACCCAGGACAAGATGTGAGTACAGAAGGACCAGCATCACCACTTCTACAGTGCATTAGTATTATCTGGAGTGTCCTTTCATAATAAATGGTTCTGAGAAAGGAAAAAACCGAAAGTCTATGATATTTGACCTGTCTTTGTTGTGCCTGTTATTACACTGTTTGCAGTATTGCTGTGTATGATCTGGGTGGAGGTACCTTTGATATCTCAGTCCTGGAGATCCAGAAGGGAGTGTTTGAGGTGAAGTCCACCAACGGTGACACCTTCCTTGGAGGAGAGGACTTTGACCAGCATCTCCTCAAACACATTGTCAAGGAGTTCAAGAGAGAGGTGAATAAGTCAAGTCTCTGCTGTAGGCCCTCTATTCACCGTTATCCGTTGAGTTTGCATTCTCAGGTTTCATGATTGTTTGTTTTGTCTTTTCAGTCTGGTGTGGATCTGATGAAAGACAACATGGCTCTTCAGAGAGTCCGAGAGGCTGCTGAGAAGGCCAAGTGTGAGCTGTCTTCTTCTCTGCAGGTATACACAAGAAGCTTCCTCTGAACATCTCTGAACAGTGCAGAGAGAACACAGAAATGGCACTTAAGACGCAGCTCCATAACATCATAAAAGTCACCAAAAACCTTAAGACACTGAGTGTTGAACACTATTTGTTCTTCACTGTTATATATCTAAGAATATTTTTAGTCCTGAAAGAGTCATCCAGCTCTCAGTCAGCTGTCCAGATAGTGTGTGTGTCTGACTCAGTGTTACAGTGCTGGTAGAGAAAGTCCTGTGTTGTACGTTGCTGTAGCAGGTTCTGTCCTAGAGTCTGCTGCTGCTGAGCTGCTGCAGGACTGGGCCCAGTGAGAGTGGACTGTCCTGATACTGACCCCAGGGCAGGCCTAGTACAGGGCCAAACAAACATGTCAACTGATCTTATTGATCTTAACTAGTACCACAGCCTCTTTAGGTGATTGATTTGTTGATGGATTGATTTGTTACTCCGATTGCTATTACATTTGATATTTAACTGTATACACTACTAAAACCAAGTAGAACGATTCTATTTATATTAATTTATAGTTGTCCATATATTTATCACCATTATGGAGAGAAATGTATTAAAATTGTCTGATTAAAGTCTGTTTGCAATGTGCTAGGATTTAATTTTAATGGCTGTTATCAGACATTTTTCGTCTGATAATTTAAAATGGTGAAAGCAAATGTGATCACATTACACTTACTGTCTTTCAGACTGACATCAACCTGCCATACCTGACCATGGATGCCTCCGGTCCTAAGCATCTCAATATGAAACTGACTCGCGCTCAGTTTGAGGGCATCGTGGCTGACCTGATCCGCCGCACTGTGGCCCCGTGTCAGAAGGCCATGCAGGATGCTGAGGTGTCCAAGGGAGACATAGGAGAGGTGCTGCTTGTTGGAGGCATGACTCGTATGCCAAAGGTACAGTATGAACCCTGAGCCTACGTGTCTTAGCAAAGAGGCTCTGGTGTAGTTTATTGTTTTACAGTTTGAGAAGGGGGGGCAGTAAATCACACACAGCTGTCAAAAGGATGACCCTCATCCAAGACTTTTTTTCCCGTGCTCCGTAATGACAGTGGATTAAAGATGCAAGAGTCAGTGTGGCACAGTGAAATCATTCTACCAACAAAGCAACACAACACCTGAACATGGTTACAGGGTTTTCTGGCAGAGTCCAACAGTCACAACACACTTTTTCTTTTCTTGTTCATTTTTACACTCGGAGAGTCACTAAAAAATGACATAATCCATAAATGACTCTAAAAAAATAAATTCAGTGTTTTGAAGTGTGACATCTGCTGGCCAAAAGTGGCATTACACTTAATGTACTTGTTTTTGAAGATATTTTAAGTAAAGTTGATGTACTGAGCGACTTAGACTGTATGTTAACACACTCCTTTCTAAGTGTGTTAGTCAGTAATTAAAACAGTGCATTCTTCCTTCTAGCCACATGACATTTGTTAATCCTATTCATCTGTCAGCAGCACTGTAATTCTGCAGTGTAGAGAGGAGCAGTGTTTCTTGTACATTTAATATATTAAGAAAATTACTTGCTTTTGGTCTTCACATTTTATTGTTTTCTGTCATAGTTGTTTATCTCAAAATGATTTTTTCTAATTTCCTTACATCCTTAATTGCAGAACATGTCATGATAAATATAGATGCGCTCAAAAAAACAAAATTCAAGGAGCATTATCAGATCGTCATGAGTTATAACTACTGTATCAGTATAATACTAATTATTCCTCTCTGCAGGTTCAGCAAACTGTCCAAGACCTGTTTGGTCGGGCCCCCAGCAAGTCTGTGAACCCTGACGAGGCTGTTGCCATTGGAGCAGCCATCCAGGGTGGTGTTTTGGCAGGTGATGTCACTGATGTGCTTCTGTTGGATGTGACACCACTGTCTCTGGGTATTGAGACCTTGGGAGGAGTCTTCACCAAGCTCATCAACAGAAACACAACAATTCCCACCAAGAAGAGCCAGGTACATATACCAACAGCTTTGTGTTAGAGAGCCATTTGCATCTGTCAGTCTACAGGTGTAAACTTCAAGTGTATTGGAGCCCTGAAGTATCTCTGTCTGCTCCTCTCCAGGTGTTCTCCACAGCGGCTGATGGACAGACTCAGGTAGAAATCAAGGTCTGTCAGGGAGAGAGAGAGATGGCATTAGACAACAAGCTGCTGGGTCAGTTCACTCTGGTGGGAATCCCCCCTGCCCCCCGTGGTGTTCCTCAGATTGAGGTTACTTTTGACATCGACGCCAACGGCATCGTCCATGTCTCCGCAAAGGACAAGGGCACAGGAAGAGAACAGCAGAGTAAGTTTCATTCACAAGTCACTTGAACAAATTTTCTGGTGACAAGAGCTGAACTGAAGTTCATGTTTTTGCAGACTACTATCATAATCTGCCTTTAGCAAGACTTGGTGAATTCTGTATGCTAATGTGCGTGTAGCTGTAACCACTGAGGACTGAACAGTTGTACTGTCTGGTGAAAGACTCAGTAAGCTTGGCAGTGAAATGTTGTTCAAATAAACACTGAATATTTGACTTAAGATCAGAGATGTTTTGGCACTATTTTCCTTCCAGTTCCAGTCTCAGTTATCCTGAACTTTGTATAAGTGTTTGTGCCAAGAACGGATCCAATATTTTTGTACTGGAAAAAATAATTAAACAATTATATTCTGACTAACCCCATCTGGATGTTAAGTTATTGATGCGCTTAAAGTAACATAGGTCAGTTGTCACTTGCAGTTATATTTCACTAGTGCAGTAAAACGGTCTGGTTGATTGCATACTGGTGTACAGGATTGTGCTGGGAAGTAGCCACATCCATTTTCTAAAAAATCAGCTACATGGTAGTGGATGGGTGCATAGACTTGTTAACCTGCTGATACCCAATCCATCATTTCAGGTGGAATCAGAGGATGACACTATCAGTTAAAAGGGTGTCAGAAAAATAGGTTTAAGTTTTCAAGTTTTTTCTACTAGTTTTGTTTGGCAGTCATAATGATCAAACTCCTATTTGATGAACCTCTAAATGTCAACTTGTCCCTGCACTGTCCTCAGTTGTGATCCAGTCATCAGGAGGTCTCAGCAAAGATGACATTGAAAACATGATCAAGAATGCTGAGAGGTATGCCGAAGAGGACAGGAGGAAGAAGGTAAAAACAGTCACGTGGATTAACACCAAACAATGCTGTGTGTCTGTAGTTGATTTAGTCGTATTTTTATAGCATTTCTACATATTGACAGTCCTTCACTGACATTTTTGGTCTGTGTGTTGCTGAACCATGCTGCTTTCCCTCTCTAACTCATTTAATGTGCACAGGACCGTGTGGAGGCTGTCAACATGGCTGAGGGCATCATCCATGACACAGAGTCAAAGATGGAGGAGTTCAAGGACCAGCTGCCTGCTGATGAGGTGAAACAAAAATCTTTATTTTAAGTTTATTCAGATAAAGTTATGCTGTCAATTTGCTGGTTTTGATCCATAAAAATGTACACTTGTTGTTTAGACTTGACATATCCAGCAACAATACTTGACATAAGTTGTGGAAACTTTCTTCATAGCAATTTGAAAAAATAGGAAGATCATAAGGCATGCAGCAACTCTATCTGCTTATTGTGCATCTTTACAGCAAAGATAATGCTCCTAATGTGATGAACCAGTTAACACAGCTCATGGTTCCATACATGACCCAGTTTTTTCACTCGTGCCTTTTCTTTTCTCTTTCCACTCACAGTGCACTAAGCTGAAGGAGGAGATCACAAAGGTCAGGGATCTTCTGGCCAACAAGGACTCAGAGACAGGAGAGAACATCAAACAGGCAGCCACCACCTTGCAGCAGGCTTCACTCAAACTCTTTGAAATGGCCTACAAGAAGGTAGGAACATGCTTTTAGTGAAAATGAGATCAGTAAAAAGTATTCCAATCAAAAAAAAAGGTTGAGGTGTTATTAGCACCTGAGCTTAGCCTGCTATGTTTTGACTTAAGAACAATTTTTAGTCAAAATTGAATACTCTGTATTTTGGTACTTAAACAGTGAGTACCAAAATTCTCAGTTCCTTCAAGCAAAAGAATATTGTAAGATGTTTTTAGAAAATTAATTTAAAGAAATGGTAGACATGAAAAATGGTGTATTTGTCAGTTTTATTCAAAAACTTTGACGTGTTAATCACAGCACATATTTTTCTTTATTCAGATGGCAGCAGAACGGGACAGCGGCAGCAGCGGCAGCAGCAGCAGCTCAGACTCATCAGAGGGGGAGAAGAAAGAGGGCCAGCAGTAGACCCTCACACTTGGGTGCCAAATGGTTCCCATGACAACAGAGGACTGTCAGGCTTGAGGGTGGACCGGGTGGGGAGTGGCAGTCTTGAGTGACAGGCAGAATCTTAGTCATTCTCACCGTAATATATTATTCTACTGTGTTTTGGCAGTAAAATACTCTAGTTAAAGATAAATGTCAATGTGTACTCCTCCATGTTCTATGATATCTGTCTGTTTATAATTTAATTTTCTCAAAGCAATGTCCTTTATGTTTATTTTTACAAAGCTGTTAATTTGCATTCTATGGTAGTGAAAGTTCTTTTATTCTTTTTTTGTTTCAAAAATCATGTAGGTTCAATGCTTTTGTCAACTTGTTTATTGCTCTGATCAGTTTTCTGTTTGTACCAGTTGAGCTGAGTTCAGAATCTCGTGCACTGTTTGAGCTTTGATACGGAGGATAGTCTGACATCGTCTGCACACTTAATCGTACAGTTCTCTTTATGCATTATAGCTGTCTTGTTTTAATAGTGTGCTTAACAACTTGGAGGTGTGAAGTCAACATACAAAAACATTGAAGTCTATTTGCCCTTACTGACTTTTTTATGTCAAAGACTTGTCACCTCTTAGTTGTCAGTCCACTCTAAAGAATCACAATTTAAGCAGAGCTGCAGTGAGGATTCTTTTTTTTTCATTTCATCTGCTTTATTCTTGAAATCTGTCCAAAACACATCTGCATCACTGAGAGGAATTATGAACCTATTTGTTCGTATTCTCATTCTTATGTTCTCTGACTTTTAAGCATGCTAGTTTAGCCCAAGGGACCTCATTTGAATACTGTCTAATGGCAGGAAGGACAAAATAATAATAGATACTATGTCTGTGTGAAGATGTGGTCAAGTAAAAGCATTGAAGGCCTTGATCTGTGAGAAAAACCCTGTGTTTTAGTTCTTTGCATCCTCTTTTGTAGCCTTCATCCTAAGCAGAGCTCAGTTCTGACTCGAAAACAAATGTCTGTATGAAATGCTGGCTCTAGTGAAATGAGGAATAAGTCAGGGGAATCTGGATGTTAAAATTGCACAATAGAGGATGAGGCCTTAGTTTGCTTCTCATTTAAGGGAGACGGCAGGAGGAAGAGCTGGGAAGCAACAAACGGCACAGGACTGAAAATTCAATAGGACACCAGCCCCGTCATTCCGTTTCAGAGGGAAGTTAAGTTGCTGCCATTAACTGCTCCGTGTAACGTCATTGTTCCCAGTGTGATGTTCTCAATCAGAGGAAGAGCTACATGAGAGGCAGTGTGTTGAATTGAACTTCAGATTTTTTTTTTTTTTTTTGGGGTGGGGGGTGTGTGATTACATTACAGGAGTGAAAATTGTGGGTCATGATACCTGTTGTCTTTTCTAATAAAAATTTGAAATGTGATACCGTGTGATGTGATAATAGTTGATAGAATAAGTGCTGTAGTAGTTTTTAATTAACATTTTTATTACATTTAATTTTAATCTGTCCAATTGTTTGCTGGTATGAACAACAAACATTCTTATCAGCCTAATTTTTACTTTGAGTTTAATGCAAGTTAGCAAGTGTTAGCATACTAACACACTAAACTGACATGAAGGGGCCTGACTGCTAAATACGCATTTAGTGCGATTTTTATTGTGACCATCATGAGCGTAAGTATTGTTGCTCTTCACTCAACTTCACTCTGTTAGATAAAGACTGACACTTAAACCTCTGTAAAATTTTATTACCAGGTCAACAACTGTGGAAACCTGCTGGTCATTCACATACGTGAATCTCTCCAATCCTCCCACAATGGCACAGTGCTGATGTAACAGTCAAAGTGAAAATGTTGAGGAGAGCCCTGCCAACCAATAGGAATCAAATGCAGCACAAATGCAAAACTAACTAATTAAGACAAATTTACTATTCTAAAAAAATGAAATAACAGGAAAAGGTACATTTAAATTAGTTTACCAATATTAGCATTTAGCTCGGTGTAACAATGTACTTAAGCACAGCTTCCTAGGACTGCTTGCTTGGTTTTAAATTTATACTTTTATTGTGATTTATTAAAACTGGTATATAAAAATGTATAAAATGACAAGAATTTAATTGAGGAAAGGTTCAGTCTCAGTGTTGTTTTTAATCTCAATTTTTAAATATTGCTTGAAAGGGGTTTTGGAATAGATGTAACTGTAGTCCTTGTACAGCATGTAGGAGTCTCTGCACTGTAGTGTTAGTGTGATACTACTAAAGTATTGGCTTTTGTGACCCTCAGTATCCCAGCAGTAACACAAACCCCTTAAAATAACACACTTCCATGCTAATTTCAATTGAAAATTTCAGTATCACAACAAAATTTGAGGCTAAATGTTTCTTTTAAATGTTGATAAAGTTCAGTAGCATTATTAAAGCCATTTAGTTTTTAATATGTTCATATATACACACAAACACACACATCCATTCTTCAGGTTTAATTCCACCTGTGCAACCTTCATTTCCTACTTTGCCTCTGTCTCTAATGAATCATGCAAACATCCAGTAGAGGGAAGCAATGCTTTATCTTTCAGCTCTAGTCTTCTGTGAACTGCAGAGGTTTTCAAGAGTGCATCTGTAATCAATTCATGTAGTCATCCTCATCTCCTGTGATGTTATTTTGTTGTGGAACAACGCAGTGGGCAGAATGTGTGCTGTGTCAGCATCTTTAATTGGCAGAGACATGGTAAATTCAGAAAGTCCCAAGTACACATTTAGATGAAAACAAAGCTGATTGCATAGTGCTTATACAAATATAGCAGTGCCTGTCAATGATGTTGATCCTGGTGAGTGAACACTGACCCCTTCCATGTCTGTTAGGTTTGTTTAAAACAACAAAAACCTTGAAAGGCCACCAACAGAGGCTTTGAGATAGAATCCAATGATGCAATAAGCCAGTAAGTGACCCCTAATTCAACTTTTTATCAGAGATTTAGTCAAAGGGTCAAGGAATGATAAAATATGAAAATACTAAAGTGCATCAAGAGATTTACTACAGTATGCTGCACTTTGAAATCCCTCACACAGATGCATGACATATTATTTAAGGCTTGAAACTTTATATTTCCCATTGCAAGGCTGCACTCAACTTCGATCTCTTCTCTGCAGCTGTTTTAAAGCAACAATTGAAAACAATAGAGAAAAATATCACAACCTTGAGATAGCTGAAAGGCTTGCATCACAAAAACATGTTGGGGTATACACAAAGTGACTCAAAGTACTGGCTGGGTTTAATAAACTTAAATATGGGAAAATCATAGGGTGGGACACAACTACATTAGCAAACATGTTATTAAGCTTATAGAAAGCTGAATTCCTTAATACGGACATGTTACTTTGTAAACTTACTGTGAAAAGCCTGCTCCTTCATCAACCTGCTTCTTCATCATGATTTTTTTCTGCTGTACTAATAGTTGTAGCATGTGCTGCATCTGCAAATAACAAAGATACACATGTAAGTTCTCTTGAGTATCAGAAGATGAGGAAAAAGTTTAAATACATTTCAGTAACATGTGATCATACAGCCACTGGCACAATGTGTCACCTTTTACTATAGTCACCCGCTCACAGAGAGGCAGACAGGAAGGTGGATCCTGAAGAAAGACAGGCAGCAATCTAACTTAACCTCAGATCTCCTCCACCTGTCCAGCTTAACAGGGCTGTTAGAGCCTCAGGACACTTTGCAAATTGTACATGACTGACTGTGGAAGGGACACGGTCTGCTAGCACAAAGACTTAGAGATGAGCCACAGCCAATGGGTGATCTTTTTCAGTGCAGACAGGAGCCTCCATGTCTACAGCACGAAAAACAACTCCAACATCACAAGCCAACACTTATAAGGAGACTCAGGCACTGCAACCTCTCCTCCTTTTCCCCTTCATGAGCAAAAACACAAGCCTCTCACTCACTCACTCACTCACTCACTCACTCACTCACTCACTCACTCACTCACTCACTCACTCACTCACTCACTCACTCAAAGTCAAGGAAACAAAGGAAGCAGCAGCCGTAATTGACAACAAATCTAGACAGACCAAATGGGAGGAAGGCAGCTCCCGGTGATGGACAGAGGAGCATGTTTCCTTATTACAGAGAAGACAGAAAAAAGCTTCAGAGCAACAACTGCTTCCCAAAGCCCTCATGACAACAAAGGACTGTAAATAATTGAAGCCTGGGCTATGCTTGAAACAAACCACTTTGCATCAAGTGTCACCAAGCACATCTCAGCAGGGAAACAGTGTGCTCTTTACCGCAGAGAGGCCAGCCATTACAAGTGGTGCTCACTGCAGAGCCAAACGGGTGGAACTTGACCACAGGCCTGTGCTATGAATTGAATTCAACATAGCAGGGGTTTCTTCTCTTTACCTGGCTTTAACAAACCTAGAAAACGCAATCCAGATAAGCAGTCACATGTTTACAAATCAACCCAGGTTTTCCCAATCCAAACAGGAACATGTTCACATAGAAGGTGTTGTGTCTGAAGCATATGACCAATCGCAAATATGGATGGGTCTACTGTCATGTTTTTAAAAATGAGAAGCAAACTAAGATATTGGACAAATTCATACAAAAGTCAAGCACATAATCAGACTAAAAGCAACACAGTTGCAGCTGCCAGATTCAGAAAGGAGAGCTGGCAAATAGTTGCCTCTGTGAATGCGTATGGCTTATAATAGTTCTGCAAAGATTATAATAAAACCCACAGCCATGAAATGTGTGCTGGATCACAAAATACCTGGCAGTGGAGTTAAAAAGGAGGCAGAGATCCACACACTAAAAAGCTCCTGTTTAGAGGACTTAATGCTCTGGGACGTTACAAGAATTTCCTCTAGCTGCCTCCATATCTTACATTGTTGTGACTTCAGTATGGCGTGTGTACATCCAAAGCACAAGAAGAGAGGTTTAAAAAAGGATAATGTCCTGGGAAGGGACAACTGTACCAACCTCCCCTCAGCTGAGATGAGAAGCACGTTGATATAACCAAAAAAAATTTCATTTTCAAGCCAGTAAAAAATGAGATTTCTAAATCTGTTCACATCCACTGGATCACTGGTGATCTGACTAATGACTAAACACAACTTATTAAGATTTAAGTGTTACATTAATTGCCTTTTTTTGGACATGCTTGATATTTTGCAATTTTGTTCGATTATCTACTAGCAAAATCACTAATGCACGAATGCATTTTTGGTCTATTAGTTTTTCTGTTAAAAGCTTTTCCATTTAGTTTTTTAAATAGGCCGAAAAAGGTGGATGTTAAAGGATTAAAACAAATGAGATTTCTTAAAACAGTTTGAAGCCTGTTAACTCTTACAGTCGTCTATGTCACTTAAATATCTCCATGGCTTTGCTGCAAACTGCTTACAATCGTTATATTTCCTTATGATTTCAATAAACTAATGTGTTACTTAGATGTATTATTGTGGTTTTGCAGCTGCAGCCATGGCGATGTCAATTGCAATAAAACTGTTCACGACACTGACACAGGGAAGTCACTTCCTCTGACAAGAATTTGCATCTATCTCATAATAAATCTTCAGGTACAGTCAGAGAGTTGTGTTGGTTTCAGAACATTTTTTCTCTCCTCAGGGTTCAACAATTAAACCTCTCTCTTCGCTTTGCCTCTTTTTTGCATGTCAGAGAAATTTCAGTGGTTTGGCTGCTCTTTCTTTTATGATTCTCAGTCAATTGAAGATGATTTTAATAGGTATTTTAAGACATCATAACTGACACAGACAGAAAGTCTTTAAGTCCCCTAGAACGTTTCCTAGTTGAATCTATTTAGTTTCTCTGCAGTGAAACAGACAAAATAAAAACACAGACAGACAAAAGGGAACATAGATGGTCAACACACACAAAGATAAAGTGGCCATGCTTGTAACTGACAATTTCCAAGTAAGACAGGAAAACAAGCTGAGAAAAGTGGAGGAATGAGCCTCTGTAGTTCACCCAAACATCTGAAACAGGATTTGAACACCATCTCCTGCCTTTGTTCACATAAAATGTATTCTAAAATATAAAGCATTTAAATCATCTAAATTCCTGCTCAGTCTGTATCATTCTCTTTGTGAGGCAAGTTGATTTAACATCCACTGAGAGGGAAGTCATTTGTTTCTAAAAGATTTGCTTACAGCTACAGTACATTTGGTTCCATCATAGATTCTCTGTATATAAATGATTTAAATGTGTAAGATGATGATGAGAAAAGCTTCTTTCTTGATAAATGACCAGATCTCTTCTTTCTCCCTGTCAGCAAACAACAAAACTGCTGATCACAGCCAACATCTGTTAGAAGTATGATGGAGGTGTAAAATGCAGCTCCTGGTTAACACATTCACATCAACAGCAACCTAAGTTGTCACTGTTGTTCTGTCCCTGATCCATTAGTGTAAGTTTGAACATTTTTTGCCTTGTTAGATTTATCTAGAAGAGTTTTTAAATTCAGAAGTAAAATATGAAAAGTCTTTAGAAATAAATAATGGTTGAAATATTTGCCTTTTAATGGCCACTGGTAAGGCAGGAACTGCAGGAATATAGAGGAAGTTGGTGCTGCAAATCAGCTTGGTCACTTGACTTGCCCTGGATAAAAGAAGGTGTCCACATCCTTTCTGCCTTTTATTCGCTGAGTCCCAGTCAGCTGTCCCCACCTGCTCCTCAAAGTAATTAAGCCTTTCTGTCACTGGGACGCTTTTCAGCCTTCTTGGACTCCAGAGAGAAAGTAGCCTACAGGAGATTAGTGTAGACCCACAAAAGGCAGCTTAGTTTGGAGACACATGGGGGAGAAGGTGGCTTTGCTGCCTGAGGTACTCTACAAATCACTTACCATCCAAAATGCCAAACCCTTCCTGTTTGATTCGCAGCTCATTCAGGCTGACTAAATGCCTCCCTGCTTTCATTCATCTTTAACAAAACCCATACTGGCTTTCAAAAAGATAGAGAAAGACTCATTTATTCCCAAATATTGTCCTTGGTCTTTGTTTCATATTAGCATTAGCTTCTGTTACCCCTTTTCAACCAAAAAGAACCTGGTGCTAGTTCAGAGCCGGTGCCAGTGCCTAGTTGGTTCAATGTGTGCATCGCCTAAGAACCTGTTTGCTTTTCCATTGGCGAGGAGCCAACTCAGAGCCACGCCATTATGTCACCGTATAACATCAGTATGTCATTGTATATGTCTCTGTTTAACCAGCAATGCTCAAGCACCACAATGAAGATAGCGGAGCTTGTGAGGGAATTTCTCTAACCCCCTCGGCCTTCTTACCTCTCCGTCTCCCACTATACTTCTTTGCACTTAAGTAGAGCAAAGCAACAAGTGCCTTTGTCTAATCGAATGCTACATTTTTTAGTTTCTGATCTTTTATATTACTATTTTTTCAATAGCAAGGTTGATAAAAACATGGTGAGTATGTGGTCTTTTCTGAATGCTTCAACATGCTTGTGAACACAATTCAGATGGGATGCGTGCCAATGCTTTAAGCTTATCAGATTAACCGAATAAATAGGGTGTCATTAGATGTTTAATTTATTTAACCCTGTTTTTTTCTTTGTTTGCTCACTTTTCGTGTTCATCTCACCCTCTGCATAATTTCATTGGTCCCTCTTTACAAACAATTTAATATTGCATTACTTATCTGTTTGTGGATAAAATCCTAACATCAAGGACCAAAATGTTTTTTTCTGACCTTATGCAGTGAAGTATTGTCACCCAAAGTCACTGTATTCCCCAAACAGCAACACGCACATACATTCACACACAGGTCAGCACTTTCTTTACAAACTCACAAAACTCCTCTCTCTCTATCACACTCTCACTCACACAAAATCTCTAACACGTACAGACATGCAAAGGGCAACATTGTCAACCTTTTCACTCAGATACAGTGAGTGTTGCTTGTGCTTCTGTCAGCAGCCATAGTAGACGAATACAAACACACACGCACACACACACACACACACACATAGACAGAGCAAGAGCTTGTGGTCAGCCAGGTCCAAACTACGCATTAGTGATTCTGTTCATCTTGGTTTATTTAAAAGTGGAGGCTTGATATTGTGAAACTTAACTGCTGACTTTGTTGCCTGATTTCTTGATGAAGTTTGGGGCTTTTTTCCAGTTGAGTTCATGTACCTGCTATTTGAGAAAAACAAAGTTCAGGGGAAATTCTGACATTTTTGTATTACGCTGTGTTTTTTTTCTTGCTAAACATCATCATGGAAAACAATTCATATTTTTCTTGCAGCTATCACAATGCAACCTTCAACTGCTGACGAAAATATGTTGTATTATTATGAGCTGAGAGCACCCAAAGGAAGAAAGTAATACTGGGAAAAAGGGAATTTATCACAATCCCCTAGATGCCAGATTAAAGTCAGGGCACATAAAAGCACTGCCATTAAATGGTGGTTAAGGTGATGAATGAAACTTTTTGATAAAAAAGAGGGAAAATAAACAAACACATGTTGTTGATGTACACTGCTTCTTTTTCCTTCTGGTGCTGCAGTATGCAAGTCTGGTCCATGTCAGTGTTTCACTACTATACTACATGGTTTAAGATTAAAATCACTACTACGTAACTGTGTATGTTGTATTCTAATGCTGTAATATGTAAGGTCAAACTATATTTGACTACTGTACTATATAAATTATTGGGAATTTTTATCTACAGCCATGTATCACAATTACTTAGTTCACTGCATTTCTGTAGAACTCAATAAAAGCTCTGTTTTGAGATATCAAACACCTCCTTTGCAGAGCAAATCTGCTCCGGCCCCACTAGACACCCAGACCTCTCACACTGCATGCCCAAGCTGCCGAACAGGACAGGTTTAAAAAAAAGAATGAAAGAATGAGCTATGCACATTTTAAATTGGTTATGTTCTTTATTTTTTGTAGTTATTTGCCAAACTACAGGTAGACAGATAAAATTAAGCTCTGAAAGACATTTGTAGAATGCCCAGCCATTATTTTATTTGAGGAGTGCAGCTCCAATGTTCGCCAGCTGTGGCCACCTCCAGGTTGTGCCTCATAGGTGACAGAGGGTATCCCAGCTCAGCTCAGCCAATTAGCCTTATGTCTCTGTTGTTTGAGCCTGCCCAGAATGCTATTGAGGCCAGGCCAGTGGGAAATTGAACACAAATGGCTGGAATGCATGCAAGATGATGCCTATCAGGCCAACTGAAACATCTGCCACTTGAATTTCTCCAAAAGTCACCATGGATGTCAAACAGCATGGATCAGGAAAAAAATCGCAATAATGGTATAAATGTTTTTCTTTTTCTTTTTTTTTTTAAACCTTATTTAGTTAATTTAGGAAGATGTCGGGGGCATTTTCGAGTTCGTTAAAGTAATCAAATTTTTTGAAGTTCTGCATGTATGCGAGAAAGGCAGATGCCGTGTGGTTGAAGCAAACATTAAAAATGTTATTCTGTTTTAACTTATCAGTATTTTAATTGATGCACATAAAGCAGGCCCAGTCCGGCCCGAGTGTGAGCTAGTGATGTGAAAATTGGCCTGAAGCCTGCTCTTGATCCTCTGGGTAGGTTGAGCCCCTTTAGACGCAGGCTGAAAAGCAGGGCTATACTCCTCTTTATGCATGGAGGGTTTCACCCCAAATCCAGCACCCTGAGGCTGTACACTGAGCAAAGGGAAGGAGGCCCAGGAGAAGTGAGCATCTATCTGAAGTACATGAAACGCTATAACCAAATGGTTTGCATAGTGTACAGAAACATCTGTGCTGAATAAGTGCACACATCTGTGCACCCTCAAAGATGGTGTAGAGTGAGCAAGCTAAGATCCTGTGGGACTTCCAGATACAGACTGGTAAACTGGTAACTGGTAAAACTAAACAGACTTAGTGATGGACAAGCAGCTGAAGAAGGCCATAGTGATAAATGTAGCAATCCAAAGCAAAAACAATGTCAGGAAGAAGGGACCAAAGAAGTACCAAGAAGGACCAAAGAAGTACCAAATACCAGGGACTGAAAGAAAAGCTAAAAAAGATGAGGAAGGTGAAGGCAACAGTGACTCTTGTGGTTATCAGAACACTCTGGGTTGTGTGTGAGTGGCTCTAGCACATTCCAGGAACATTCGACATCTCTGTCCACAAGAGTGAAGTCAGGACCCTCAAACCCCAAGGACTCTGGTAGAAGACCCAAGGATTTTTTTTTTGACGCATGCTTAGTGAATAAAATATGAGCAGTAAAATATGTCTAAAAAATCTGGCTAAATTCTGATAACTTCAGATATTTTCTCTGTGGCACAGGTAAACTATCTTACACTTACAGACAGACACACACACAA
>JAPZDV010000026.1:2048224-2099013 GCA_029814665.1 Acanthurus lineatus
ATCTATCTATCTATCTATCTATCTATCTATCTATCTATCTATCTATCTATTTTATATATATATAAATAGATCTTTATTGTATAAAGATCCTAGTATTCTTAAAGTGACATACATTAATTCAAACCTTGTTTATCATTTAATTACAGTTGATCACCACTATCAAAGCCACATAATTAACTGATTATGATTAAATTATTGGTTGAGGATGCAGTTTCCTCATTATCATGGTATTTACATAAGAGGATGCACCTGCAGAGCACAGCCAGACAAACAACAATTTATTGATTATCATAGTAACAGTATTTCCGGAGTCCACAGATGAAAACAAATGTGTTCCATCTTTAATCATCTCCCTCAGAACTTATCCCTTTGCTTGTTTAGAGTCCGCTCCCATGATATATGGTGCTATGCCACATCAGTGCAGAGGAGGTGTGGAAAGGAAAGGTAAATGTTGAGTGATCATGACACTTACCTCTTTGGAACGATGTTTTTTCCCTCATATCAGTAGTGGAGCAGTAAATTTTGCACAGGACAGAAAACATGCTTTTTATGTCCTACTGAGAGTTAGAAGCAAGAAAGATTATATATATGCTTCAAATAAATTTGATTAGATGAAATATTTGCTTTTTTGACCTATGGAAAAGTCCCACAACCCTTTTGTTAAAGTTGGCTTTACAATATTTTACATAAAAATGACTTACATCAGTTCAGTTCAAGTGTGCAAGATACAAGAATTGCACTCACTGATTTTAAAATGCATTCTGGGAATTTTGAGGAGCCTGGGGCTCAGTATATTGGGCCAATTTGGCCATTCAGGAAATCAAGCAAAATGCTGAATTCCCAAGCGTACTGAACTAAAGGAGCAGTATTTTAGACACGTCCAATGATTGTCAGATTAATTGTTCTGAACAAAAATTATCTCTAGGTTAACTTTAAAGGTAATGCTAATGATCCAGCACACATTCCATTGTACCATAACTGAGTAAATTAAATACCATAGTACAGATACTGAAGTTTTATAACAGCTGATAAAAGTAAAATGTTATGGTCTGCACCATTTCCTCATTTGTCATGCGTAAGCTCTTCGCAAACCTCCATGTGGTGTTTGTTGGATCCATGTTGGTCTCTGTCTGTGTGTGTGTCTGCCTGCACATCTAATAGTTATCCACTAATAAAGCGCAAGCAGTACCAATACACCAGCTATTACTTTTATGGTACAACTCTACAGCAGCCTATGCGGATTAATACTGCTGATTTGGACTTTGTGTAGCCTTTTTCCCCTGTTTTTCAGACTCAATACCTGGTCAACCTGTTTGTCTGCCCATACATTTTGTCTCTCTGATACCAGCCCAGCTCCGCCTGCCTGCCCTGCTCCATCATAAAAAAAGAAAGAAATAAAAACCTTGGCTTATCTTTTTCAGTTTGATTACTTTGTTTTCTATAAATCCACTTGAAACTGTTGAATTTGGCTTCTGAGTCTAGCTTTTAAGTCCACTTTTCATTATAACAACATAATATAAAACAGTGTAAGATTACAATGACGTATTAGTTTCAGAGTGACTTTTTACTGTCTCCCCTTGTCTCTTGGTTTTGCAGGAGATTGCATCAATCCCCTTTCATGCTGTCTAAGTTTATACCATTTATCCCTAGGAGATGCTGAGTAGAAATAATCTATTTATTGTACTGATATTCATCTTTGATCTGCAGGATGTAGGAAACTTTGATCCGTCCTCTCTCTTTGTTGTATCGACAAGTGACTTCACTGTTGTCTGAGTGGAGAAATGTTCCTCTGTGTCTGGAAGCCTGGAAGGCAAACCTTAACGTAATGACTGGTCAAGATTCAAAATCAAAGTAAAAGTGTTTCAGTTCCTTTGGTCTTTTTTGTCACTTGTGCAAACCAAATTTTGACTTTCTAAATATTCTTTGGTCGATGATTGAGGATTGAGGATTTATTTCTTTTAAAAAAGGTTTTTCTTTTTGTATTTGTCTTTTAAAATATTTTTTAATTGTGCACCAAAGCAAATTATTGTCAAAGTGGTGTTGGTCTTTCATTATTAGAATGGAATTTAGTTTATTTTTGGAAAAAAATCTTTTTCTGTTAAATATATTTTTCATTTGCCAGTCTCATGGAACTCATGGAATTTCTCTCCCCAACAACAGATAAATTAAGAACTTTGACAAAAATAGCAGTTACTGGGTCTAACTCCTGTTCCGTTAGTACACACAAGGCCCTCTGCTGGGCTTTGGAATTGATTAATCCTACTGGTACTCTTTACTCATCATCCTAAAACAGGTATATGACTAACTTTCCATAAAGAGGTATCAACCACACTATAAACACCAGCACACACACTGTTCATGTTCCTTTAGAACTCAGCAATGGAAACAGAACTTAGGCCAGCGAGGCCTGAAGTTTAAACACAACTTAGATCTGGAGTTATTAGATAGAACCCTAATCCCTGATGAAGCCATTGAGAAATTCAAGCCCCCATAGCTGTAGGACACTGGCATAAAAGTGATGGCATCTTGTTGTGTGGCTGTGTGACTGAAAAGGAAATTTCTTTTATTGAAACTGAAGAGTTTTAAATTGTGATGATGTGTTGTACTCACAGTTGGGCAAAATTTCATGCATGCAACAACTAAGGCAAAGCAAGTCAAATAGCTAACCCACAGAGCACCACCCGCCAGTGGGTCAAGGTCAAGGTAAACTTTATCATCCCTAAGGGGCAAATTCATTTTACAGCCAGTGGAAAACAGAAAAACAGCAATTACACACAAACACACACAAAAGGGTACACAAAATTTAGATGTACACAACATAACACATTTTTTAAAGCTTCAAACAGAATTCTACCTGCATGTAAATCTGAACTGGATGGGGCCCCTATAGATGTATACATACATACATACATACATACATACAACAAGATGTCATATCTTCTGGTCCCAACTGGAGAACACAAATAATTCATCACAATTTGTGGGGTGGGGGGGTGGGGATATTAACCATTTGCAGATCTCACCAGGCAATCACATTACAGTTCGAAGGCCACAATCAGCAAACCTTCCCATGCCTTACATGACATAATCAACCTCTAGTCAAACAGAACAAGAAAGATACAAAACATCCTGCCACTGGCAAGAACACAGTTAGATTGTGCCCTTTTTCTAATTTACTACACTATACATCCTTGATTCCTTTCCTCGCCTCTTTGCATCACAGTCTCTCCAACCTGAGATATGGGCAAAGGAGTCAAGAAGGAGACTCAAGGATAGAAGGATTGAGGCAACAAGTAAAGAAATTCAATGTCAGACTCAATCCCTCTTTTTTTGCACTAGCTTGCATGGCTGTAGAGGCATTTGATTGGACAATTCAGGCCAGGCAGACCAGGAAAAAGCTTTTTGGTTAAAGCAGGAGTGTGTCCCCCCAGTCCTAGGTATGCCTTGGCTGCCCCTTTCAGCCATCAGATTGCATGAGGCAGGTACTGATCTCTGTCTCATCTTATGCTCACTTTCTCGGTCTTTGTAAAAAAAACTTTAGATTTCAATAAAGCACTGCTGAAACTGTGCACCTTTAAGTCCCGTGAGGCTTCCTCACTGAGAAGGTGAGAATAAAGTGGGACATAGAACTTCCTATCTGCACAGTGCAAGTCGGTGGCTGAGCTCAGCACTGATGGACAGCCAAAGCATCATTATGCTTATTGGGAAAAGGCATGTTCCATCTTTGAGCAAAGAGATGTTGCCTGTCCTGTTTTGCCTAGACAGCAGCCTCTAGTGCCTTTACAGCCATGCAAGTGGCTGGTGGCTGTGAGCAGCACTGAGCAGCGGCTGACGCATCCCTAAGTTACAGGGTGCTTCTGCTGCCCCTCATCCCAACTCACAGCCACCAACCCTGTGGCTTTGGATACACTAGAAGCAACTGTCCAGGTCAGATAGACGATGCAGCAACTATCTGGTCTAAATAGGAGCTTGCCTCTCCAAAGTAAGCCTAGGGATGCTTAAGCTTCCTGTCAGCATTGCTTTCATGCATTAGCTCAGATTACTCTAAAGGCACTAGAAGGGCCTGTCCATAACAAACAAACCAGGCAGCAGATCTCTAACCCAAGCAGAATGCCTTCCCCTACTAGGCCTAAAGGTGCTTTGGAAGTCCCTTAGTGCTGCTCTCAGAACACAGTGCTCAGCACTGCCACCCAGCTCAGTGATTTGCCCCAGACTTTCAGCCCCTAATCACCTGCCCATAAGGAAGCCTTTTACACCATCTGCTGCCCCCTGACACCCTCCAAGCCTGTTCAGGCTGAAGCATTGGGGCCAGTTCTGCTGTTATTCCCAGCAGCAGCTAATCTTTTGGGTTGCTTTCACCTTAGAAAGATGGAGGTAGCCACAAACCTAGTTTCCAATGATTTGCTATCGCTGCACCCTCTCAAGAGGTGGCTCAACAGCTTCCACTTGGATGCAAAATGACATAGGCACAGGAAACTTAAGGTGGTTTTGTGTGAGCCTCCCTGCTCTATAGGGCAAGCCCATAGACTCTTGTCCAGCCTGTCCAGAGACCTTTACCACTGATACCTCACAGTATGAAGCAACGTCTGGCTGCACCATACAGCTCAAGGGCAGTGGTCTGCCCGGGTCTGTTCAGACCATGTAAATGTTCTGGAGCTGCAAGCTGTTCACCTTTCACCGAGACACTTTGTGCCATACCTGGGAGGAGGCATGTCCTTTATGGGTTGGGCAACATCTCGACAGTCACTCAGGTAGCAGTGCTTGGTCTGTGTACTTGCTACTGTTGACCCTGTATTTTTTTATCTTGGGCAGACCCCCACCTAGCCAGCATGAGATGGACAAAATGTCCCCCTCTGGTTCTCCAAGATGGAGGTTCTGCCTCTCTGGGGCAGGACACCCTGGCTCATGATTGGCCACAGGGTTTCTTCCATGCCTTTACCCCACTTCCTGATTCAGGCTGTACTTCAGAGGCTTCTTCAGCAGAGCCACGGGCTGCTCTTGGTTACCCCTCTCTGGCTGGTGAGGATATGGTTTCTAAATCTGTGCAGGTTTTGCTGCAGCCCTCCTCCTCCCAGACAGGAAGGACCTACTGACTGTGTTTGGAGGTTAATTTTTTTCTTTTTATATTAATAACTCTGATTCCAAATCCGTAGTCTTACAATTGTTGTGCTACCTTGTTGAAGCAATATAAATGTTCAAACATCTTCATAAACTCAAAATAAATTTATTTGCCATATTTTGTCAAAGTATCAATCAGCTGTTACTCTAGTATTTGAGAGTTTTAATGACAATTTCTATTTTGTCATGTTTTTCAAGACCAATGACAGAGACAAAACAGACAGGGATGCTGAGCATAAAAGATCCTTTTAGCCTGGGATTGGGGTTCTCTTTGCCTCCTACTACATTTACAATCTCCAGTACCAACATGATGCAGCACACATACACAGACATATACACACAAGCATACACATACACACACATACGAATACCCAGATGTCAACATGGAAAAAGAAAAAAAAATTAAGAAATTACATATTTAAATAAACTGATACATGAAATATTTAAAACTTGCATGTTGCTTAGAAGAGTAAAAGAGTTAAAATAAGCATACTGCTTTTGGAAGGTCAACAACCCAGAAATGTGACTCCATAGTCAGCAACATCAGCTCTATAAGGGCCATACTGACTCTCATTTTGGCTTTATATACTCTAGTTTTAGGTGTGGAGGTAATCTAACAGATCATAATCTCTTCAGTGTAGAATTTTGCTGGGTAGATAAAGAATGTTAGACGCTTTTTAGAGTCACAGTCTTTTTGCACAGTCAAGGATGGGGACATAGGCCTCGATCACAGCGCATGCACAAGTAGTCCAAATCTGATTTTTTTTCCATAAGTGACTCAAAGCTATTTTTTTGGTGTGAATAGAGCAGGTCACATTGAATCTTATCTTTTCAAATTAGATTTGATAACTTACATTTTGTGGTCCTAAATCAGATACAGATCAAATTGTTTGCAGTGTAACTTCAACTTAAACAGTTACATTTGAATACATTTGACTTTTACATCACTATCTGAAATGAGTGTCTCATGAGACTCTTGTAGAGAGGAGCTGACAAGTGGAAAAAAACTTAAACAAAAAACTTTTTCTGTAAATCCATTTCTGTCACAGTCTCACTGCCCCTGCTTTCAACTATGCATTCATGTAAAAACACATATGTAGTGGCAAACTGCTCCACAAAATGCCATAATGACATCATGTCTCATCATGTTTGACCTCATTATTATCAACTCATGAATTTTCTTGTGTTTACTGTACATAAACTGATAAATATTCATAAATTAAGACCTTTTGTAACCTCCAACTTTACTTCTGTATGATGGTGCTCTGGGTGTGACATCTGTGTCACTGTCATTTTGCACACATTGGTATCTGTTATAGTTATATACATTTGCAGAAATATTGTGAAGAGCCAAATAAATTTAAAGAATAAAACAAAATAAAACAAAACAAAGCAAAATTAAATAAAATAAATATCTGGCTAAAGCAACAAATCTGTTATGTTCTATAATGAAAACTGGACCAAAAAGGGGAATCTCAGTTGCAAAGTTCCACAGTTAAAAGTGGATTTACTGAAAAACAGCTACGACAAGAGTGATGTTAAAGTTGTGTTGCATTCCGATTAAGAACCACATATGAAAGTGGCCAAAATCAAATCATGTGATTTTGCTGTTCACACTATCAGGAGAAAATCAGATCTGGGTCATATAGGAGGAAAACATCAGATCCAGGCCACTTGGGCTCTCTGTGTGAACATGGATGTGAGAACACTTTGACCAATTAGAGCAAAGTGATGGGCAGAGTTTTTAATGACCATTTTGTGATTTGGTTCATGTTACCAATTGTGCAGTTGGTTCATATTAAAATGAAATTGATTAAAGCTTTTACACCAGACTGGTAAAACCAGAAACTCAACAAACCCTGACATGCACACTCAAAATTACCATGTGAAACATGGATTAACATTTAAACATTTGTGTTGAGGATCTTTAAACACTCATCCTCTCACCAACCTTTGGTTTAAAAAAACTTTCTCCTTCATAAAAGGTTCTTTGAGTAAAAAGAGTTCTTCATAGAGACATCAGTCTGTGAAGAACCCTCTCTTAAAAAAGAATTCGCTCTGCAGGATGGACACTTTTAAAGCCCTCCTTTCTTAGAGTTTATAGAGCATGTGTCCATAGTTTCATCTTTATATTTAAAATAGTACTTCTGGAAAATTGCTTTCATGCACTTCAGAAAGATTTTGCTGTCCCAGTCTAGTATTTCTGAAATTAATCAGAGAATGTAAGTTTAGTGTAAGGAGGAGTTTTGGGCCATATAACATCATAAAACTTTATAGGCACATAAACTTAAACACAAGTAAGAGAAACTGAGCAAAAGGTCAACACAACAAGTATTTAACATCATAGCAGCAAAGTCAGCAGCAACAACATTACAGTGAATTTTATGAAGTGTCAGTGGAGTAAAAGTTGTATACTTGCTGCTGTCAGTGTTTTAACACAGCTTAACGTGGACCCCCATCTACTCCTGATGAAAAGCTGACAGCAATATTTCCTTTTTGTTGCCTCGTAATCAGCTTTTCATTTGAAATTCGTGTTGGACAGATGAGTTGACAGCAAACAAGTCCGACCTCAGTGTCCTTAATAGCCCCTCTGCAGAATGTTGCTGAGAGTTTTCGGCACACACTGCAATAAAGCTGACTGCTGTGATTGCTGTGTTTGTCTCTTTAGAGGGTATTTACTTTCCGGCCTGGGCCTTCACTCCAGGTGGAAAGAAGAGGGATTTAGAAACTTTGTATAAAGTCAGAGAGGAGCAGAGTGAAGGCAACACTCCTGATTAAACAAACACACTTCCGTGGAATGCTCTGTCATGCAGGCAGACAAGCAGCTTGTCATTTTCCAGACAAAGACTGGCAACCATTAGTGCTCTTGTTAGGATGACTGTGTTCTTTTAGCTTGTATATTTGTCCGCGACTTCTCTATTTTTTGACTGCAAATTTGTCTGTTTAATTTCACTAATATCTCACTCTCAGTTTATTCTGATTTTCGGACAGAACTGCTATTATGTTGTCACTTCTTCATTCAGTCTGGCGTTGTGTTTTGTTGGCCATTTTCTGTTTAGAAGAGGTTGTTCATGTACCTTAACTAATCAGAATTCCGCCCTGTCACTGTCATTTTTAGTTATCATGGAGGTGGTTAGCAGTAATGGCAGCCAGGAACAGTGAACATTTCTATTGCCAATTGAGGAGGGGTTGATTTTGCTTTAGTTCAACTTTGAGCAACTTGTATAGCCAAGACCATCTTATTTTTGTGTCACCATTTTCCTTGGGCATTTTCCTAGAAGATAACGTCTTTGTTCTTAATCCCAACAAGAAAACCCTGATTGGCTTATCAAGACAAACAGTATTAACCATACCAATTTAAACTGATGAGAAAACAGGGATGTTTGGAGTGTTTCACAGGTCTGGCCCGGAATTCCCTGAACCTTCTTTCACATTAGTCACAGAACAATGCCATTATTTTCAGTAGCACCCTTGTGAGCAGAATCTTACACAATATAAGCTCTCCTCATTCTCTCACAGGTTTTGCAACAAATTTAAAGTAATTTCTATTCATTGTATTGTTAGATGTTAACATTAATTTATTTTTAATGGAGTGAGTATATACTTTATACCACAAATGACAGAGCTATAAGATTACATGGCATGTAATGCTTTGAGAAGTTTTGGGATTTATTGGTCTGTTAATGGTAAACTCATAAAACACATTGCACATAATTTTATAAATTTAAATGATTCATGAAGGCTAATACCAGCTGGAGTTTTCATTCAATAGATGTGCGATTTCTGTGAATATTCTTATAAATAGGTTTGATTGTTTTTTGGGCTGTCTTGCCTTTTTCTTTCTTTTTTATTCATTCTATTGCAATTAAATATTTAATTGAATGTAACAGATTGTACACATCTTTGGCAATTACTGAGAGACTCTTGTGCAGTTTTTCTTCTCTCTCTAAAGTGATCATCTAAGATAGTTGGGAGTGCTACCTCCTAAAAAAAGAAAAGTATTCTATTTTTTTTGTTGTTTTTCTACGAACACTTAATTAATTAATACAGTCCTCAATTAAACATAAATTGCAATTCATTGTGTGTTTAAAATACTCACTGGTTCCTTGTAGCGATACATACATAAATCTAGCTGCAGTGGAATATGCTACACCCAAACCCCAAGGATTCAGGGAACTCTTTTCTCCTTATCCAACATTATTTACATGCTGACATTTAGATGCTGAACATCAAATGAACATTTAAAAACAATTTAAGATTCTACAATGTGAAAATTTTGGGAAAAAGGCATTTTTTTTCATCCTCTGCAGGAGCTTATTAGGGACACTGGTGTATAAAATGATATCTTTCTCAAATGCACTGCCATAGAAGGCTTGTATCATTATCTAATGACTAGCAAATTATATAATGCAAAATCAATGCAAATTTTTTTTCTTTCTTTTTTTGTCTTTGATTATACAAGAATAATTAAGTATGGACAGTTTAAAAATCCCAAGTGTTCTCCCTTGCTAACTGGTAATTACACAGTACAGTTCAGTGTGCTGGGTGAACTATGAAATATCTACCTACTCCCCTTTTTACCTTGTAATTATAGATTACGAGCAATGCAGACAAGGGGTGTCCACTGTTCTCCTGATCTTACTGTGTAATTACCAGAGAACAATGACCAAAGTACTGTTTTTCCTTCCTTCATTTGGAATTACAAAATAAAAACAATCACAATAAAGACTGTGGAATATTAAAGGATCTATATCCATCTAATGTTAAAGGAACAGACCCATGAGTAGCTCTTCAGTTTGGTTATTGCCCTCACCAACACCCTACATTAGCCTGGGCCTGGTGTCCCCAGTGTTATAAAGTCTGTCCCAGTGTGTCAACTGATGGAAGTCAGAGCCAGGAGACTGTGATAGTATAGGAGACACGCTCCCCACTCTTAGTTTCTTTTTCTAATTTCTTCCATTCAACATTCCACGCTATTCTCCAAAACATGCATACATGCTGGCATTACTGATCTAGTTACATATCTCATGATCTAAGTTGGTTTCGCTAGTTTAAAAAATAAACAAGCTTCATTATTTGCTTCAACTGTGTTGCCTCCTGTTATTTGTTGTGGCCTTGAACCAGCTGTGACAAACTACATACTTGTCAAAACAACTGCTATTGTAAGTTTTGATCTGAGGCTGTGGCTAAAACCATTACACAGCTCTACCAGAAAGCCAGAAAAGCATTTTACAACTATTCCACATGCAAACACTGTTTCACTCGTCCTTGGCTATGCAAAAAGCAGTGGTGTTCATTGGCCAAGGTTTTGTTGGCAGGAATGTGAGATTTAAGTGTATCTGTGCTTGTTGCCTGAGCTGAAAGGAAACTGAGATGAGTAAATTGACTTTTAAAACATTTTGTTGTACTTGGGTATGCTCTGGACAACTTTCAACCATCATTAAATCAATCATACTTGGTGCTCAAAAGCAGCCAGAGTGAATGGACAATAATTATAAAATGTCTTGTTTTCAATGTTCAGATGTCTAAAGAACCAGTCTGTGTGTTTTTTTTTTGAGGCTGCTTACATTGTTTAGGATGCAAACTGATGCACAGACTGATGCCCTGGAGGGACTGAGTGAGGTTGTCAGCCGTCATATGACAGAACAACTGGATTTTTATTATAAATACAATACTGATTGAAAAACTTAACACTCTTAACTTGAGTGCAACACTCTGCATATGGCAATTTTCCACCAACAGGCTTAAGAGGGTCTTATGAAAAAAACTTACAAATTTATAAAAGATGTATACTTCCTATATAAATATATTAACTTGTACCCTGAGTTATTTATTAACCTGTTACTTGTTTTACTGTTAGTACTCTATGGGTAGCTGTGGCTCAGGAATCAGAGGAACATGGTTTGATCCCTGAATCTTCCAGTCTGCATGTCCAAGTGTCTTTGAGCAAGATTCTGAACCCAAATTGCTCCCGATGGTTGTTCCATTAGTGTGTTAATGTGTTTGTATGAGTTCTTGATGAGCATGTTGGCACCTTGTAGAGAAGTCACCTACCATTAGTGTGTGAATGAATGTGTGAATGTTGACATGTATTGTGAAGCACCTTGGGTAATTAAAAGACCATTTACTCACCCCTGTCAGAAACCATGCTAGACCCTCTGTGTGGACACCACAGATGGCGCAGAGCAATGGAGAGAAGGATTAAGTGAAGATAAAACTTGGAATGATTAAAGACAGAGCTGACAGAGCTACAGCAGAGCACATTCTGTTAAAAAACACTTGTGAAGCTCTTTTTCTCGCAAAGCTCTCCCTGAAATTTGTTTTTATTATTTGGAAATGCCATTAACACATCAGTTATAATATAGTTTTATTGAAAACTCAAATCCTGACATCCTGGCATTTGTTCCTAGATTTTTTTTAACTGTGTTTTCTTTAGTACTGTCAAGTGTCATAAAAAGAAGTGTTGTGCAGTGAATCAAATTAATACAGCTTTTAAAGTGGTTCATCTGGATTTCAAAAAGTAATTCATAAATATTTTTAGGCAAGTCCTCTTGAGCATATTTAGTACCCTTTGCTGTCACTGCAAAAAAAAAAAGTTCATCTGCACTGTGTGGTGTTGCTGATATGCCCGTAAACCAAAATGAAGTGGAGAATATGTTAGCCTTAAAGGAACTGCTCCACCCAGTCATATTAACACTGCTATTCTTCAAAGGCACCGGCTGAGGAGGTGGAGTTTCAGCTGTTTTTTTTTTAATTCCAGCCTATTTATCAACCCTTAACCTGAACTCAATTATTACTCATTTAAAAGTCTTTTTCATAGTATTTACACCCAACCTGGAAAATGTTACAGCTAATCCTGTTAACTTGTATAGCACCAATGGCCCATATTCTGAATTTCTCTTCAAATTATCAAAGTTTCTATTTAATGTAGTTCTTTAATCAAATAAAGTTATTCTTGAGAGAGATTTCAATATTCATGTGGACTTTGACCCCTTCATAGTGTAACCCATAAATGAGTGTTGTGTATTTTTTTCTTATATCAATAGTTTATTTGAGGAATTTCAGTCATGTTTTAGGCAAAAAAAACCCCCAACCCTGATGAAAGTTGCTATCGTGTCAATACAGATGCAGCAGCCAAGAAGTAACTCCTTTAAACTTTCTATTGATTTTTTTCTGTTTTAATCTGATATTTTATTAGCTTCATGCTGAAACATTTATGACATACGAGAGAGATGCACATGGGAAAAGGAGGGGCTGGGTTTGGTTAAGAGGGGAGGGAAGAGAGCTGGGATAAGGGCCATTATCCCAGAAAGACTTCTGGTCTGGTTGCAGAAAAGTAACAATGGATGAAATAAGAAGGATGGAGAGGAGGATGGAGCAGAAGGACGAAATGTATCGTTTCACCTTCAGGCTGGAACTCATTCTAAACAGGCTTGAGAGAACAAGCAAGACAAGAGCAAATATTAGACCTGAGAATTAGAACTGAGTGGGTTGAATTAAATTGACCATCAAAATGAATAAATTTTCCACTACCTTCAATGGAATGTTTCAAGGCCTTCATTGTGAATGGCTGACTTGACTAAGGGTTAGGGGTTATGGTTAGTTTAGGTCGAGTAGTTTTGACCTGTCAAGTTATTTTCACCATGTAAAGATGCATAAAAATGTAATTACCTCAAGCCTTTGTTTTTCTTAGATGAATTTATTCTTTTTTATCTAAGGAAGATGTTTTGTTTCTCCTGTTACACAGACAGCTTTTAAAGCTAGGATGGCAATGGAATTTACTAAAACTACTTGTCAACACTGAAACTTGCTGCAGCAGCAGTTCAAGCTGCCTTTGTTGGATCTGTCCTTATTGTCTCAAAAGTCAGATAGTGTCTACCTCTCTTTATGAACTGGCTCACACATTTAACCGCAACAGTGAATTAGACATGTTATAAACTGTGCAGTTATTCAGAATTATATCTGTCTGTATATAACTAAGTCTTTTGTGCATCTGATAGTTTGTAGTTCTGATGTCTGTTCTGTGTCATAAAGGAAGATGGCCAAATGCAAAGGAGTTAGAAAAAAGAAATAAGCTGTTTTAATGCTGCAAAAATAGAATAAATTAAACAATTCTGAAGTGGCTCTCTTGGTTTATGATAAAAATGTAGAGGAGAAAACAATGAGATAATAGAGAGTTCTATAATTATGACACATACTACAGGTTTCTGCTTACAGAGCCTCCATGGGGAACAATCCCACAGGAGCTTGCAATTCTAGAAGCCTTGCAATCTAAAAAGATATTTTTGCCTTGTCATTTTGTTTTCTAAAAACAAATGTACCTACACAACAATTTTAAGTCTGTAAGCTCTATTTGAGTTAAGACTGCTGCAGAGCTGCGTCTCAGGAGGTAGAGCAGGTTGTTCACTGATTGTATGTTTGTCTGTTTGATCCCACCTCCTCCTGTCCACATGTCAAAATGTCGGTGGAAAAGATTCCGATCCTCAAATTGCTCCATATGGTCAGAGCAGCACACCGCATAGAACACTGTTCCAAGCTGCAGTGTGTGAGGGAATGTTTGAGACAACAAAGTTTAAGTCATCAGTGTTTCAGACCACAGAGTCATCTTTCTTGGGCTTTGAAAGCATGAACTGTTGGGTGTGCATGTAATGGGGACTGGGAATAGTGAGGACACTGAAACTGAAATTGATCGTAACTATTTGTACAGGACATTGCTATAGAAAAGAATATGTACATTTACCATAAATGATTTTGGAACATGACTGGATGCATCAGACCTTATTACCGAGTCTGACGGATGATGCAAGGACAAAGCTTTTTATGCAATCCATCTCCTGTACTGTGAGCCCATGTAATTTGTCTGAAATGCGGTTGTCCAGCCTTTCTGGTAATGCTTCTGATACATGCCAACATCAAATCTGATTGTCACAAACATTTTAAAGTTGTTAATTTGACAGATATATTAAAAAGTGAGGGTTCACAATATATACTACATAATTCTGTGTGTGTGTTCTGTTTGGTGTGCATAATGCAACCCAGTAGTCCACAGATGGTCTATAGTGCCAGTGTCTACAGTGTTATTTGCCAGTGCAGGTGGAAAATAAGGTTGAGCATGTTGGTTGTTTGCTTTGACATTTGTGGTATTGCGCACCGTAAATTTGTCGCCAGAGGGGAAATTGTTTGTGCCAAGCACTACTGTGACATTCTGAGATGAATAAGGCCGAACATTCAGAGCAAACAACCTGAATAGTGGCTTCTCTAACATGACAGTGTGCCTCCTCAAAGCCAGTTGAATAGAACAAGATCCTCAGGCTTCACTCACTGAATGAGGCTTCCTGTCATTTCTTTCTGTTCTCCAAAATGAAATTTGGTCTCAGTGTAGTAACCATAGACCCAAGTTTCAGGTCATTGGTAAAATAACAAAAATGTAAATACCAGTGGTTACAAATGTAACTTTGAGTACTTGTTAAAGTTATTTGTTGCACATGCTACATGCACATCACTGTGCAGTGCTTAAACTCAAAGCAGCATAAAGCATAGAGGCGTAAGTGTGAGCACCACATAAAGAGCACTTCAAAACACTCCTACTTTTTCCACTTTGCTGTTGTCCATCTGTAAAGTCCATGCTAATAGTCACTGTTTTGCAAAAAATATAATTAAACGTCCCAAGAGAAGCATCTCTCAATCCCTTAGGGTTTCAAAAATAAAAAGATTAATGTGATGTTGAATGTCTTTCAGGTTCATGTTGCAGTGTCTGTATGTATTTGATGGCTTCTTTTTTTCTCTCTTAGATTTGCCATCTATAAAGTATCTGTCTATCCCTCTCGTCTTCTCTTGCTGTGTCTCTTTCTCTCCCTCTGTCTGTCTGCCTGTCTCTCTCAGGACGGAACAGTGACAACTTGAGATGTTAAATTGTCAGACAACATTGTCCTTAAAGACAGAATAACAACACAGTGTTGGGCATTGAACACATCAGTCAAAGTCAGGCAGGGTACAAACACACCGAACACACAAACAGAGACACACTCCTACAGACACACAGGCACACAAACAAACATAAACAAAAACACACACATGCACAGCCATTGTTTTTGACAATCTATAAATAATTGTGAAAAGGTAAATTATCGCTTTTAAATAAATGTATGCAGAAAGGAAGGATTATACTGCTGTCAGTGTTCTTAAATGTCCTGCTGAGTTTTGTATGTGTGTGTGTGTGTGTGTGTGGGCAAACTCAAAGGTTTGATTTAGAAGAAACTATCACTGACGTTTTAGCAATAACATGTTCATCCAACTTCCAAATCACTGGTAAGTTTGTGAGTCAAAACTTTTAGAAACTGTAATTTTATGGGATATTTTTTAATAGTTTTAACTAGCATTGTTTTTTGTTTATTTATTGTTTGTTAGCTTTTTTAGCTTTACAACAAAAAGACTTCCAGTAATGGCAATAGACAATCGTGCTTAAAAGTTAGGGTATCACTTCAGGTTACTTCAGGTTATTTCTCAGCAAATGTCTTTGTGCTTAAGAGGCATTATCTCATTGTCTTTGGAAGTTAGCATATTAGCTTTGAAACCTCACTGAAATTCGTGATTTTGTGTGTGTGGGTGTGTGGGTGTGTGTGTAGGTGTATGTTCTTGTGTGTCTAGGTGTGTGTTCTTGTGTGCGTGCGTGTGTATGTGTTGAAGTTGCTGACTATGGAGTCACAACCCTGGGTTGTTGACCTTTGAAAAAAACTTCATAAATAATTTTTTAAACTTTTTTAAAGCAACATTTTGATTTAATAAAAATATAGTTTTAAAATATTTATTTACTTATTAATTTATTATGTGTATGGGTGTTCATGAGTGTGTGTGTATGCGTGTGCTTGTGTGGGTGTGCATGTGCGTGTGTGTGTGTGTGTGTGTGTGTGTTTGGTATACAGAACCTGACAGTTTCCACTTGAGGAAATTTGTTTTCCTTTCATTTTCCTCATCCTTTCTGCCAATCACAACTTGAAAATAAATTATTTATTACTTTTTTAATAACTACTTATTCGATTTTTTTGTATATTGTTTATCTTATATTTTCCTACTTTTCCAAAAAGGTCAACATGCTTATTGTTTTTTTAAAACATTCTTTCTGCTTTGTTTACCCACCCTACTGAAGTTGTAATGAGCCTGATCAAGACTACATACGTAAATGTGTTGGTCTAATAATGAAGTTTTTTCATTTACTTAAAGTCAAGTTTGCATTTTGACCGAGGTATAATCATGGGTGTCATCCTTTGTCCAGTCTACTTAACTACTGTAGTAACAATGAAAAGGCAGCAAAGCATCATTCTTTTTTTGGATAGCTAAAAAGGGAGAAATTAGTGATGATTAGTAAAACCTATTTGGCGGCACCAGGTATATGCCTCCCTCAAAGGGGCAACATATATGTGAACACATGCCTGTGAAACATAGTGCTCCTGTATTTATTGAAGTAGCACTTCTCTCCTGGATATACTGCGGGTGCCTCAAACATATAGGTCAGCTTGATTTACCCACTAACTACTTCCTCTTCATTTACAGCAGACAAGAAGGATGTTCTCCTTTGTTTTTGTTTTTTTTTTTTTTTTTTGCTTGACCAGGCACAGTTTAGTGCACTGCTGCCTCACACAGGTAAAAAACAACAATGCATTTGGTCTTTTTGCATATAGAGAGAGGGAGTAAGATCAATTCACAAGTGGTCACTGGAGACACGTGGAGACACGTTAATGCCAGGTGGGAACAATGGTGCTTAGAGCTATCGACTTGTGATCGGACAGGTCAGGATGGGTGAAAAAACCAGGTGGGTACAGAGCTGTAAAATGTAAAACAATTATCATACTATAAACATAACCAATTAATTTTGCTGCCTCAACCAAACAAAACTCAAAGTGAAAAACCACATTACTAAAAAGAAAACACTGTGTGTTTTCAAAGGCTTTTACCACTTATGCAACACCGTTTGGTGTAAATGCAAATTTGTGATTTGATGCAGATTTAAAATTCTTTGACTCAAAAAAATGCATGAATGTATGAGGTTTAGGGTTGAGAACAAATGTTGGTACAGGCACAGGTTTTAAAGGCATATGAGATCAGTCCATGTAGAATTTCATGGATTGTAATGTTAACTAAATGACTCAGTTGAGTAACAGCTTGGAGTCTCTGGCAACCTGACAACGATGACAAACCCTTTGGAGGTTAAGACTCTAGCTGCCTAAACAGAACTGTTCCTTTAATGGTCTTATATCTTTAAAAACTGATTGTTCAATATGTGAACTTTGGAAAGGATAAAGAATATTCTGTGTCACTTTTCATGTGAAGAACACAGTCCAAAACTATTTTTTGTCTTCCAGAAGAGACCATCATAAGATTTGAGCTGTCCTGCCAGCATTTGACCATTATTATTATCTCTACATTCTGCATGATCAGATTTTTACTGTGTCTTCTGATTTTGAATTCTAATATGGTTTGACAACATGCCATTTTAAACCACATCTTTACGAGTATAATCCAGCTGTTAATGCAGCTGTTACTCCAGCAGTAACTCCAACCAAAGAATAGTTCAGTGCCAGTCCCCTGTAAAACCTCAACTTGTCATTTTTACGAGATATAATGTATTAATTAGTTATCTTTAGGAAGGTAGATTTTGTTAACTTCAGTTAAAGCCAGGCTAGTTTTTCCTCTGTTTTCAGTCTTTGTGCTAAGCTTAACTACTCAGCTATTCACTAATATTGTCATTTTACCACACAGATAGAGTTTGTATCTATTGCGTGAAAGAGTAAAAGATGGTGGTAAAGAAGCTCAGGGAGTATTTGTCTTTTTACTCTAAGTCTCTGGCTCCTCTCACCTACACTTTCTTCTTTCCTTTATCTTTACCCTTGAAACTAAATAAATGTGTAAAGATGATCTGTTCCAAGCTGCAAAGTAGAGTCATAAACAACAGCATATTTCCTCAGAGACGATTCTTCTTCCTGAACAGCTGATAAATTTATCACATTGTAAAATCAAGGCAGGCCTACGGATATGTGCTGACACCGTTTACAGAAGCAACAAAAAGTCAAATGAGGTTGCAAAATTGTACATGAAAGCACACAGAGGGCATGTAACTGATCCAACAGGGAACAATTTAAAATATAATTCATGTTACTGGTGGCCAAACTTCAAAACAGTTTCAACTTAACAGTGTTTCTATTTTTTATCAGAAGAAAAGGGTGAATGGATAAATTCAGGCAGCTGAAGTGATCACTCAGTCTACATTTACTGATCACTCAATGGTTTAGATTTATAACATTGTATTATACCCCTCCTATCTGAACACAATTTTTTTTTCTCCACAGTTAATTCTAATCCAGACAGTGAAAATGCTAATCTGTTTAAAGCTGCCATTTTATCTGCAAAGAGAGATCATAAAACTATGATACCCTCCCAGATAATATTCTGTTGTCTGGGTCCCAAAACACAGCCAAGCTGCTAGACGGCAGCTGGCTCAGAATTAGAACAGATAGAGGGCAAACTTTTCTGTCTAGAATATAAAGTATCATTGATGTTGCCTTGGAAATAAGCCCTGTTGAATGAGTGTGGAAAGTCCTTGCCAAGTCAGACAGGTTGGACCAATCATTTGAGCAAAGTGCTGAAAATTATCTGCCCTGCCGAAATGCCATTGAACAACATCCCACTACTTCCTGCTGCAGAGGCACTGCTCTTAGCTGATCCAAACAACTTTAACAGTTTAGTCTTATAGATTTTTTTCATATAAGCACAAAGTCTGACACACAATAAGTGTTGTGTGTGTATAATATGAGCAAAAATTAGGTCTGTAAGTCCGCATTGTAGCATTAGGGTGGACAAGTTATCAGACTTCATACAAAAACCATTAATTTCTTATAAGTTCATAAAATTGTCAAATATAATTCTCAGATACATATATACTGTATATATATTTTTCTTATCAAATCAAACAAATGAGTCCTTGTCAATTCTGATATTTACCATAGCAAACTCTAAGGTAGGCTCTGTCAGGGTTTAGGAAGTTAAGTAAAGGCCGGTTTACCAAATCAACCAATAGAAGTGTCTTTTTTTAAACCAAAGAAAAAATATTTAAAATTAAATATCTTGCTTCAATCGTAAAGCAGGAATCTCTGTTTATGTTAGTTGTTTTAAGGTTGTTTTCTTGCATGGAATCCTTTTTTTTGGTGCCCCCTTGTGGTAGAAACAAACAACAACAACAACAAAAAATTGTCACTATAACTTCTGTTTTCACTTCCCTGTATATGCATGCTCACCTCTGCCTGTGGGTCACCAGTTACTACAACATGTATCCAACAAAGAAAATAAGAAAAAAAACATTTAATTTGACTGAATATTTATATCTCTATCAACTTGGGATAATAACAGGAGAAATAACCAGTTGGGAGCACAACAGGGGAGAGGTTTAAAAATAGGGAGACTTTACATGTTATCATTTTGGTCAGCATTCTTTTTTCATTTTCCAAAAAAAACCTGGATTACTTTGAGTGTGACTTCCTTGATGAGTAAAGTAGAATTTCTTTGTGAAAATCAGTAAAGTCGTGTCTTAACACTTATTAATCACCATTGCTGGTTTCAGTTGATGCCTACTATAAAGCATTATAAAGAAATCTATTCCAGCAATATAAAAAGACTTGCAAAAGAGACTTCCAGCAAAGTTATGATGAATGGTAGTGCCCTTTATATTCTAATCTCTTCAAATGTTTGTGTCTGGTAGGGCAGCTATAGAGACAGATAAATAGGCAGAGAGGCCACAATCAGATATAGAAAATAACGAGAAGAAGTAAATGCAAAGTATTAATGGAAAAGAAATGGGAAGATAGGATGGATGGACAAAACAGGCATAATCAAAAAAACAACAAATTTAAAGGAAGAGAGGAAAAATTTGAATGTGTGGGAGTGTGTGTTTGAATGTGTCATTGTCTGTGTGCACCTTTTATTTACAGGCATGAAACCCCTGCTATGTTTCTGATCTGATAAAGAGATGATTTATTCCCTGTTCTTTTGTTACTTTGTCATCACAAATTGAATGTGTGTGGAGAGAGATCACAAAGCTGACTGAAAATTGTTATTCAACTCACAGACGCACAGACACACAGACACACACACACACCCACGCAAACACAAAAGCACACATGTGCAGCTATAAAAGTCCTGGAAAAATAAAATGTCTTCCTCGAGCGTCTGCAGAAGATCGTACATCCAACTGATGTGTTGTTATGAGTGAGTGTGACAGATCGAGGTCCAGTCACAAAACAGTGAAGCCATACAAACTTTATGGGCCGTGCGATGGCCCTGCTGTCAGCTCTAATGGAAAGCTGTAGCACAGTGCTCAGAGAGGAGGAGAGAAAGTAGATCTGGGTGTTGAGGCAAGTGTCCTCTGGCTGCATGTGGGCTTTTTAACACATGCAGGTTGTTGATGTAACACTACCAGCAGTGTTTTATTATTGTGGCTGACAAGGTAAGTGACAACACTGGTCATTTTGCAAGAATAGTCAGGGACAGCAACTGTCCTTTTTCCCTTTCATTATCCTTTTATTGAGATGTAGTTGAGCACAGCAACTGAAGCCGCTGTGGCCACTAGTACTAGACTGGTTTTCCTCAACGGCTTTCAGTGAGACAGTTTTGACACCTGTATGGATGTAAGCCGGATCTCACTGTAGGACTGTGATGATTTTGGTGTATATAAGAGTAAGATCTAAACCCTAATAAGTAGAATGTTCCAATTTTTAATGCCACTTTTGTTTCTATATTTTCTTTTTCCTTTTTTTGTGTAAAAAACTATGCAATGCAGGTAAAGTACTGGCGCTGTTCTATTCTATTCGTGCTATTCTTGCTTTTAAGTGTTCCTATATCTGATCTGTAAGGTGAATGCTGTCCTTCAGGGAGGCCCTTTGTTGAACTAATATAAAAATATGTATAGTTAAGGAAAGAATATTTCAAAACATGCAGTGATTCCTGTCAGTTCCAAAGAGCGAGGCATGTACATAATCATGGTAAGGTTGTAATCCATGACACTAATAATCCTCATGTCACTGATATTGATCTATGCAGGCAGACAACAATTTGATGCATCACCTTCTGACAACATGCAGTCTCGAATGCTACCTACTGCATGATAACTGACTCACCACTGAGAGAAGCATCAGTGTTGATGCCAGCAGAACTGCTGCCTGCTGCCAGGACGAGGGTTGTCTGTGGGCAGGGGATGGTAAAAAAGCAAAAGCAATTTAAATTATGGAGCTTTTCACTTGTTTTGCTGTTCTCTCTGTTCTTTCTAGCTGTTTTTTACCACCACTTTTACATTTTGAAGGCATGATTGCCTGCTGTGCTTGAAGATGTACTCAGCTAATCAGTCTTTTTGATTTTTGACTTAAACTAGCTGCTCTCTAGATTTTGCACAGAAACTAGCTACTGTGTGTTATCTCCTCATCACATGATTAAATAGAGATCTGACATCAAACAACATCAACATATGAACTACCCAGCAACCTATACAAAACCATAACTGTGGAAGACAGAAAAAACACAAGGAAAGTTAGAAAATATAACCTTGATATTATCATATATATATTAAATTGTTTTTATTTATGTTTAGTATGGTTTGAGTAGGGGAAGCATTTACTATTGTCATCGACTAGCTATTCTAGAAAATAAAAAAAAGGAAGGAAACCATGACAAGGATGTGTTTGCCTTCACTTGTTTGGTGTGTGGAGAAAATAGCACATCAAAACATAAAGGAGGCACAGAAATAGGCAGGGCGAAAAGAAGGAGCAACAGATTGATTGCAAAACATTTCCCGCAGAGGACCTTGGATTGAACCAGAACCCAGAACAAAATGAAAATAAATACTTGCAAACATCCATGCTTTCTCTGGCTCTCAGCTGTAAGAATGGCTTTGTAGATTTGAGTGGACACAAATTGCATTGTGATGAATAGCAGCATTGATTCAGGCCATCGTTACCATTCTTCTTTATGGTTCTGATCATTTATTGTTATTTGTGATGAGGGAAGGGCTGCCTCCACTAAACACCACTATCCTTTTACATTTACTGTATCAGGAATGGGACACACAAACCATTCGTTCACTCATTCATTTATCTGTCTTTGGATATATTTGTTTTCTTCTAGGCATAATTTCTATCTTGCCCCATCTCTCACTTTTCTTCTACCAAATATCTTCTTTCTTTTCTTCTATTATCCTTGTCTTTGTTCATTAATTGATCTTAAGAACTGCACTGATTGACCTGAGCAGAGGCTATTATGTGGTTTACTTGTGGTTGATTAGTTGATTGTGTCCTCTGTCCTTGCTTTCATCCTCCCTCCGCCTTCTTTCCCTCTCTGTAGGTTCCACATTTCACTGACTTCATTTAATCATGTTGCCATGTTTAGTTTTCTTGTTTCCTTCCTTTGTTCTGCTTTTTGTCAGTCATTAACTTACTGAGAAACTTATTAAATATGTCCTTTCTTCTTACTAAGTCATGCTTCCTGACAGCTGGATGCTGGATGCTGCAAACGCTTTTATTATTTTAACCTAGGTAATGCTTCAGGTACATTAAAAATCTTAATATTTATTTCAGATATCTCTTATTACATTCTGACCGGTAAGCTGGAAATTGAATGGAGAGTGTGATTGAAATTTGCCGAAATTCAAACAGACCAAGACCATATATTTAATGTTTAACCGCATCATCCTTTCAGATTTTTGTAAATACATGATTATTCTGAATTTGATGGTAACAACAGCTTCAGCAGTCTAAAGCAATATGGGGTGGGTCAGCATTATTTAACTGATTGTTTTGGTTTATGGCAAGCAGCTTTATTGTTTTGGTTTAATATCATGGCTCTTAACCTTGTTCCCATCTGTGAAAAAGCCTTGATAAACCTACAGTGATCCACCCTGCCAGCACCAAACAGCAGACAGAAAAAGTTAAGACTTATCTTATACCCAGTGACAGAGAGCAGCTAAAGAGATGGATAAATTTTTTTGGAGTTGGTGGAGACAAAGGACTGAACATTGGGCAGGATTTTTACACATAAATACACACACACACACACACACACACACACACACACATATACATGTATATAAACTTGATTACTAAGGGCTTAATTGCTTATGCTATGAGATAAGTTTTTTATTCATATTTCTTTGTACTAAGAAAAAGAAAATCTGTTGACTTAACATTTTATGTAGAACATATTTTGCTCATTTCAACTGTTAAGGACAGAGCAGGAACTTTAAAATAAATACTTGACAGATGACTGGCTGATATTAGACTGACTGGTGATTCAGCCAATCAGATCAACCAGCCAGATGAAGTTAAGCTCCCTGCCTCATGTAGCAAATATTTTAACATGATTTACGTTTTTCTGGTCAACCTATAATTACAGGTAAAAATTCTAAACTGATTTTGATGAGGTTTAAACTAAACTGACTGGTAAGAAAGATAATCCAACTGATCTTTAATTACAAACCGACTAATAAAAATGATAAGTCAAGGATTCTGCAAATCTTCTTTTTACACATTAGAATATGTTTTGATTGAGATATCTCATAATAACCTTAAATATATTTGTTAGTTAAAAAAAAATCTTTAAGTCGTTCAAAAGTCACAATTTATCTCATTAAGCAGCTGGATTGGCGAGAACACGAGAATCTGTCTTTCCAGGCGCTGAGTCATAAAGCATGGGTTCGTACCAATCAGTGTCCTGTGAGAAACCACTGGCAGCTATGGCCAAAAATGCTTTCTTATTCAACAATGCTTGGTGTGACAACAGTTGTAGCAGCAGTTACATTACAATTTGAGCCAAGACAGCACTGAAAGTTATGCGCTCTGCTTCCAACTTCAGCAAGAGTTTTGCTTTCCCAGGTCTGCATGATATAATGATTCTTCTAATGGGAGCCATTACTCATAAATGTTCATGACTGAGTGCAGCATTCTTTCTTTCTTTCTCTCAGTCATTGGAACAAAATACTGTCGGCTGATCATAAATATTCAGAACTTTAGTTTATACATTCATATAAAATATCAGTTTATGTAATGTATGCAGTGAAATATTAGAGAAACTGCACAACACACACACCAATATTAACTTTAGTAATAGTATATCATCTTGTAAAGTCCATGTATGTTTATAGCATATCTTTATTTGTTTTATCTCTACTGATCTTTCATCTGATGACCATCACTAACACGATGCAAGAGTGTATAATCCTACATTGAAAACTGCAACTGTTCCTGAGACCTGTACTCCTCTCAGCTCTCTTCTGTGTTCTTTTTGCAGACTGTTTACATTATTAGATCAGTTTCCTTTGCCTCGCCTGCCCTGCTGTGTTCATTCATTCCCAATCCAAAGCTAACCCCAGTCAGAGCATAGCCTTAAGGCACATCGCAGCTATTTATAGAGGAATCAGCAGCTGTCCTTTTCTGTATCCACCAAACTTCTTCATGGCTTTGGGGGATTCACACCAACTACCTTTTTGATCACGAGCTGCCTGCAAAGCTCCCAGCAGCCTCTGCCCCTTGAATTTGTAACTGCTGGTAGAATGACTTGCTGGCTTTGTTCCAATTTCTGAGAATAAGACTGTCTCACAATCACACACTCAAAAGCAAAACCAAATACTAAATGAATGCCCATGTTTTGCCTGAAGTAGTTTAGAGAAGCACACATATGTGATATAGATAAAACACACAAGGAGGCTATGGGGAGCATAATTCCAAAAAAAACAGACATCTATTGAACACTCACCTTAGTATGGCCTGGTGTGATGTACAGCAATATATGGTTGAATTATGTAGTTTTATCTAGTAGGCAATATATATATATGGTTTTAATATGTTCATTTATTCAACTTTGTGTAAATTCATATTGTAGTTAGTTAAAATTTTTGCCACAAGGGGGCATTGTCCCCTTTATGAGATGTAGCTGGAAGCTGGAAGCTGCGGACTCTCATCTTTACACTGAGCCAGTGTATAACTGGAGCCAGAAACCTGTTAACATGGCAAAACAACAATTTACCACATCTGTTATTGTACAGTAAAGATAGAATGTGTTAGCACAGGTGTTTCCACATACAGAGCTAGGCTAGCTTGTGTACAGTTTTTGGTTTGTGGCTCCAGCTTCATAATTACCTTAAATATATGGAAATCAATCTTATTATGCAAGGCTTTGGAAAAAGAAAAATATGCCTTTACTTTTTCAAACTAATCCTTTAAACACCTAGACAAGCATATATTTGGTGAAAAGTATTTTAATAAAGTCACTGTCATCCCTCGTTATTTTGAATGCATTAAGGTTGCTTGGAAGGTACACCAAACCTCCTGTTATTGTTACTTTGTAGTGTTCATATATTATTCAAAGATGGTTACCTCATTTCAAGTCCTAAAATTAACCTTGATGAATACCCCAACTGGCCTCTTTTATTGTGTTACTTTGTAATGGTTTGTTATCAAGTAAGAAAATGAAACAAAGTCCAAGCAAATAATGTATTCTGCTTTATATCAGATAATTTTTTTCAAATAGTGTTGATTTTATTTGTTTGTATGTGTGCTTTTTTGGTACTGGGAGATATCACTGCTGCTGGAAATTCAAGGTATCTTTTACAGAATTTGAACTTAAAAGCCAAAATCAACAGTTTTACTCATAGACACTTTGTGAAAGATAAGACAAGATATGGTGTAATTGTGCAAAGATGCCTCAGAGACGGCAGAGCCAGGTTGTCCAGCCTACCTGACAACCTGTCTGCACTTAATTGCACAGTTAAAGCTGCGAACAGAAGACCAAGAGACCTTTAAGTGAAATAATATTTGGTTATTATTTGAATACATGAAGATTAATTGAACAAATACAGAGACTCTGGAATGATATTTTCATCAGACATTAATTTTGTAATTGTTTCAGGGTATGTGATATCTTTATAAAGAAGAAATGGAAAGAAATGTGAAGTATAGAAGAGCAGCTGAAATCAAGTTCCTCCATATGGATATGAGCAAAGACAGACAGACAGAAGCAAGACAAAGCAAAACATTATGTTTCTTACAGTTGGCAACATTATCTGACTAAAGGCTTCATACAAAGGGCCAGATTTCTGTAGCACCACAAACCACAACAATTACTCACACATGTATCATCACATATAGGCTACATTCAAACAAAAGTGATGTTTCACTGACAGCTCACTCAAGATGTTACTGAAAGAGACTTTGGTAAAATGTAACTACATCAAATAAGCAGCTGGTGTTGTGGACATAAATGTGTATGACCAAATGCCATAAGATACTATGCAAATTCAGATAAACATACATCAGTCACAAGGGGGCAGTGCTACATCAGATATCTACCTTTATTCTGTGTTTGTGCTGATCTACCCTCTGTGTGATATGTACGTGAGTGTGTGTGTGTGTGCGCGCGTGTGTCTCAAGTGAGACTCAATAAAAAAAATTAAACTTACCTACATTAAAATTTAAGCTTTAAGGGGTAATGTCCAATAGATTTTTCATAACCCTGTGCATGGACAACACTGGTTTTACATTTATAATAATAAAATGAACATAATTGAATCTAACACACTATTGTAGAATATAATCTAATACAGTTAGTCATACTGTAAAATAAACTGCAACATAAACCAAACTTTGTATTGCCAAAGTTATTTATATAGCTCAACATTGTAAAACAAAGCAGAGCCTTTAGAGCTCTTTGGAGCTCATTGACCACTAATTAAGTCTGCTTTCTGTTTGCATTGACAAAGGCTTTAGTTGATGCCAGTGTTTATTTAGCAGCAGCTCTCTGTGAACCATTGATTAATACAGAACAGCAGACGTGACATGCTAAAGAAACAATTTCTCCTAAAGTTGCTGCTCACTTGTGAGTGTCTATTAAATCTATCATGTCTGCACCCAATAGATGTTTTGTTTTTCACATGACACTTTAGAGGATCCAGGATACCGAAAAATAATTTGAAAGATAAAGAGAAAGCTCTAAGTTAGACAGCTGGACAGGTCCCAGTCTGAGGATTTTGCAGTGATCATAAAGAAGTCTTGCTCAGCCAGTGAATTACAACATAGGCTTCTGAGGAGGAAACTGCCAAACTAGTAAAACCAGCAGTGGTACAATTAGTAATAGTATATAAGCAACATTAACAGTAAAAGTAGTGCTGGGAGCAGCAGTAATGGTACTACTATCAATACAAGTCTTCTCACGGTAGCTGATGCTCCAGAACTGTTAGGTTTCAAGCCGTAAGTCATCACTACCCTCCCCTCTGACTGGTGGGTGTTTGTACCTTTGGTCCGAGAGTAAGACTACGAGCACGGCAATAACCCTAAACTTGCTGCATTGTGCCAGAGGAGTCATTAAGGGGTATAAGCACCTTGCTGGGAGAATGCCTTTATGATTAGGTCCTGCCTGCAGAGCTGCATGGGCTTGAGTCAAGAAAAAAAGCTCTGTCTGTGTGCTCAAACTAATACGATAAAAGGCTTGTCAGATGAAAAAAAAAAAGAGGACCTCTCTGGTTTCTCTGAGATTTCTCAAGAGTAAGCCTATCCTCAGTGTGAGAGGGGCAGGCACATTCTCTGATGCTTAAGTCGTTTTTAATCTTCTCATCCACAAGTGAGTCACAATTTACAGTTAACTCTTTTGCTGTGAGGCAGACTTAGTATCTTTAAGGCAATATTTGCAATTGTTGAGATACAACCCACAGGACATTGGTGAGTTGTGTGCATCAGTCTTATTCAAGATAGGTTTGTGTTCTTACAAAATGAGAGGAGACAGAAACTGTATAAGTGCTCCTTAATGAAGATGAAATGTATATGAACTACTGCTGGTCATATTTGGTCACATTTTCAAACTTGCCTTGTTTTGTCCGGACTTTCACACTTTTCGGTTTGATCTGAACCAAAACAGCAGGTGAGAAATCTCCCCCAGTCCATGGTCTGGCAAAAAGCTGAACCTTGATCTGACCAAATAGGTGGTCTCGGTCCGGACCAAACTGAACCATGATTCAGTTCATATCCACTGTTAAAGCGGAGGTTCAGACCTTTTGACCTTTGTACCAATGACGAGAAGTTATGGCAGGCTAACTGTAAAATGGAAAACCAAGTAACCATTGCCAAAACAGAAATGAGCCAAGGAACCACATGGGGGGAAGAGGAGACCAAATGCCTTATTAAAATTTGGTCCAAAGACTTTATCAAGGGCCAACTGGAATAAACTTATAGAGCTACAATCAAATAAGCTACAAAGCAAGGCATTTTCAATGTGCAGCCGTTGGACACCTGCCCACCAGCAAACCAATCAATGTAAAGCATAGAGACACGCAACCCACATACTCAAGGACGATATGACGTAGGTTTGTCTCGTAAAGTCTGTTTGCAAAATTGCAGTATGACCAGACCAAATTTATACACTGTAACAAAACCTCGGTCAGGACCTTGGTCCAGACTTTCAGGCATGAAAGTGCCCAAAGACTTCAGTCTAACAAGGTGAGTACTGAACAACAATCTGAACAGTGTCAGAAAATAAATGGTAAATGAATAGTCGGCCCTTAAAATTCATGCCCAGTTATTGCTTGTGTGCAGTTCCACATTACATCCTCGAAAACCAAGAATAATGATGAATGCCATGGTAAATGGACTGCATTTATGTAGCACTTTCCTGGTCTGTTGATTACTATTGAGCACTGAGTACAGGGAACCAATATATGTCAACACTCAGTAACCACAGAGGCATCCAAATGATGTGCCACCTGCTCATCAAAAACAGACACCAATGATCTCAGGAGAGATGCGGGGAACCCAACCACTCACTCTCTGATAAGGTGATGAAATAATTACATCACTAAAACTGCCTTTTTTCATCATCAAAAAGCAATGCCCATCTTTGTTCTACCTTCTTTTCTCAGCTGTTAAAACATCTCAACCACAATCCAGAACCTCACAACTCAGCTTCTGCAGCAGCATTCTTCACGACATCTCCACCAAAATCCTCGACACACTTCAACAGATTGTGACTTGGCTTCTCCCTTACACCTGCACCAAAGATCACAGTCCTTCAATTTACCACCGGCTCCTCATTTAGAAAGGAATTCAGTTCAAAATTCTTCTCATCACCTAAAAAAGCCCTCCACAGACTAGCCCCCTTCTATCAATAGATCTGCTGCACCGACATGCTCCTACCTGCAACCTCAGATCTGCTGATGCCAACCTTCTCACCAGTTTCCCCCAAATCCAGAGCCTTTTTTGTTGCTGCAAAACACCTCTCCTAACAACTCAGACATTCTCCATCACTCTATTTTCAAAATCTCTGCATCTACTGTTTCTGGTTGTTTGAACTTGTATCTATACCAATGTTGTCATCATAGCTTCTGGCCCTTCTAAAAGTGCTACAGCAGTACTGCAGCCTGGACAGGGTTATGTTTATCAGAGACCAGTGGAGAGAAGCCTCATTAACTCTTCTTACAGTCTGTACAGGTAGAAAATCTCAGTCAAAGTGTAGAGTTCTTGGACAGTAAGATACTATTTACACTCTCTAGTTCAAGCTACACTGACATTAATCAGCTTTGTACGCGTGGAAACAGAGTGAGACATACACTGGTGCTTTAGTGCTTGGAAACCTTCTCATGCACTGAAATGCCCTGATCCTATAATGAAGGCCTGTCTGACCTGAGGAGGCAGGACAGTTGGTTGCTGAGATGATCTGTGGCACCGGAACAGGTATGACCTTCACTCTGATCTGAACATAAAAGTCCTTGGTACAAAAAAACCTACACAGGATTCATGAATGCCCCGGAAAACTCTGATTTTATCGTAGGCACATGTGTGTGTTCATGAATGTCTATTAAATTGTAAATTGACAGCATGCTCCTGCTAGTCAGAAGTCAGCATATAACACCGCCCACAGCCAATGACAACCATACAAGGAGGTGTGGATATGTGCATAATGAGGATCAGCTAGCATGGCGCAAACAAAAAAGGAGAAGGAAAAACTTTTCTGATGCTGAGATTGAAGACTGAGGACCTTTAATACTGGAGTGGATATCATTGGAAATGACGACACCTGGGTGTTCTAATATGCAGCATGACCGTTACAATGTTTTACGACTTTTTTGTGATTTATCATTCCAATTATTATTCAACACGTTTTAACCAACATGAAGTCAATTTGAATGACCCATTCATTTTCTTAATAAGGCTAATCTGGAGCTTAAGCCTGCTAATTTCCAACTAATCATGCTAAATATGTCATATTTCAATGTTATGTCAGATTTAAATAACATCTTTTCAAGGCATCTTCCAATTGTGAACATAACAGAGCACAATATGAATTAAAATTGCTAGAGAAAGAAGCATGTGTAGATTTTGTTAGTAACGATGAAAAGATTGAAGCTACTAAAATATTGATGAAAGCCAAGATACACATAAATCTCTTTCTGCAAACAGTTTACACACAAATTTGTTCTGCTCATGTTACATGAATGAGACCCATTGTGTGTATCACAACCAATGCATTACATGCATTACACATTTGTTAAGTATCTTAAATTCTGTATTGCTTACATTCAAGTTTACTTGCCTGTAGACTTCTTCTTCACAGCCATTGTTGAAGTTCTCTTCTGTTAGTCAGATGTTTACCACCACCTGGAGGTCTGTGATATAGTGTTAGCTGGACCGCTGACATTGTGTCACCTGTGTGTGACATACACACATGCTGTTACCAGTAAATGTATGGTCTGTTTCAACAGATTTACTGACATCCCAAAATCCCTTTGTAATCATGCCTTTTTTTAGTTGTTGAATGAAGGGAAACTTTATAAACTTATTAAAGTGAGTATGGCAAATCATTTATGCCATGTTGTAAATTTAGTGTTAAATTTAATACATCAAGTTGTTTCGTTCCTCTCTGTTTGTTGCTGATCCCGTGAGAATGATACATTACACAGAGAGAGAGGTCTGGCTATGTGATATTACTCCATGTCTAGAAATGAATCTTGCCTGCCAACATTTAAAAGCTGTTTAAAAACACTGTTTTGAAGGTCCAGTGTGTAAGATATAGGAGATCTATTTGTATAATAGGGCAGGAACTAAATATAATATTCATAAACATGTTTTCATAAGTAAACAGTCACCTTAATATAGGGAATTTTTATTTATTAGCTTAGAGTAACCCTTTTTTGTTTACAAAGGGAATAGGTCCTCTTCCACAGAGTCTGCCTGATTGCCATCCAACCACAACCACGCACTCATGAGAGAAACATGGGCAGATGGGCTGTAGGTCTGTAGACTGAATGGAATGGATGGAATGTGTGAATCACTCTTATATGGCTTCCCCTTTCGCATCTTTCTCTTATTTTGCCCTCCATCTTTGCCTTCTGTAGGGGTCTGAATGACTTTGGCCCATATATTGCCCATGTGTCACCATGTATCACAGAGTTTGATGTACAAATGCACTTTCAGATGTGTCATTTTTTTCTCCAACAGCAGCTGACCATTTCTAAATGTCAACATGTTCTCCAGAATTGAGGCTATAGAAATAGAATTAGATAGAAGTGACATTCACTGTAAAAAAGCATTTTTAAGTGCAGAGTAACAGCTTCAGAAATCTCTCTGATATTCTCTATTTTTCTTGTTTCTTTAAATGAAATATAAATGAAAGTTCAAAGAATGGGGATGTAAATATTACTTTGATAAATAAATGCTTGACAAATGATTTTTAAGTGAAAGTAAGAGGTCGTATCCAGCTGCATGCCAACAAAACTGATTTTCAGAGGCCTGCAGTTGTGTAGTTGACCAATTAAAATAATTAATAAAAACATCCAGTCTCATCTTCACTGTATTTGAAAACGCCACTCTGCAATTCTCAAGCGCACACATATACATTCAAACATAGCACACTGCCTGAAAAAAATGCATTTCAAAGGCTCTGTGTCCAGATAACAAGTGATTAACTGGTTAGTGGTATTCCCTCCCAGCTGGGAGAGTCCTGTATTCACAGCCTCCCCAAGTCAGCTTTGTTTTCCTTTTTGAAAAGAGTTTTATTTTTGCATTTTAAAAAGAACTGTTTTGAAAAAACAGGGATTACCTGCATGCAAATGTCCATGCACTGCACTTTTGTATATTTTAAAAGTAGATGACAGCAAAGAGCTTTGCAATAGTACAAAGTCCTCTTTATGATCAGGAGTCATTTGAGGAGAAGAACAAAACTTCATGCAGGTAATGACAAAAAGGGAAAACTATCTTTTGCCAGAAAGCTGTTCATCCCTCCAGTAGAGTTCCACAGACTTGGGATATCTGTAAGACAGAGCTCCGAGGCTTTTCTGGAGGCTTAGTAAGACGTTATGCTATTTTTCTTTTAATTTACCACTGTCCTGTAGGTGTGGGAAAAGAAAATTACCAGCCATTACAGTCACCTGTACTGTTGCACCTTTTTCTACATGACTAACTACAGTGATGTCACATCAGGAGCTGTGTTTGAGGGAGCCAGCTTGTTAATGAACATGCTAAAAAAGTTTGTCTGGACTTATGTGTTTGGTAAATAGTGAACATCTGTTTGTAACTATTTAACACAAACACTAGTGTTGACTGTTGGCAGTTGAGCACTCACAAAAATGCTCAACTGTTTTTAAACCAGCTAGTTGTGTGTGTGCACGCTTTGGGTTCACCTATGAGTCAGTGCAAGGCTGGTTTGACAAGACTAGTGCAACTTAAACCAGTTTTTATGAATTTCATGAAATTTTTATTAGCTAAAAACCACAGCTGACTTAAGCTCCACTTAGTAACTTTTTTATTCTATATTTAACAGCCTACATTTCTGCTGATCTCCTGGTCTTATATGTTAGCATTTGTCGGCAAAGGTTGGTTTTATGTTTTTAGCTAGTCACTGAAGTAGGCCTGAAAACAATGTGCATATCAAGTGAACTATTTAGATCACTTAAAATTGGTGATGTGTATGTTGAAAGAAACAAAACTGTCAATCACACTTGTGTCTCTGTATGTGTTGGTGTGTGTAGGAGGGCAGTGCGTGAGTGTTTGGAGTCAAGCCATAACCTTGCCAAAAGGCGGGTTAAAGATACTATCTGATTAGATCTGACTAGACTGTCTCACTGACCTACAAGAACTCACACACTCAGCAAACGCATGCATACACACATAGCAAAAGTCACAATGTCCACAGCCTAAACACTCACAGTAAACCATATGAGAGTCCTTTTTGTAAATGTGAATAAAGAAAAACAGAAGAAATGGAACAGAACAGAATGCATCCAAAACAACCTCTGCTTGTCTTTTTCATGGAGTGAAATACACCTTTGCTTATTCTAATTTGGTAAGTGGAATGTCTTTGACAAATGTTGGCATTTTCAGAGTGAGGTATACAGTGTGTGTATATGTGTGTGTAAGAGTGCGTCGGTGTGTGTATGCCCAAAGTAATTTGCAGATTGGTTCCAATCAGGCAGATTGCAGCGAGCAGGTGGCCATCTGGAGAGAACCAGTTAACACAGAAACCCCCATCACTGTCACTTCTCTGAGACCTTTTGTCTATGAACAAATCACAACACAGCAAACTCTTACTCAACACTCTATCACCTAGGCAACAATCCTGGTGAAGATAAAATCTAGTAGCTCATTACACACCAGTCAATGTCTTAACCTTGTGGCACTGTGCACAGATCTATGCAAAAAAAAAAAAAACCCAGCCTATGTTTAAAAAAAACAGACATGGAGGCCCCAGACATCCAATCATCCAGGTGTAGGAGGTTCCCTGATGTGAGGATGTTTGATTCTGGAGGATGTGGAGGTATGGAGCATGGGGAGATGCTGATGTGGATGTGAAGCGGGAGCATCGGGAGAAATCCTTTTGGGCCACTTACTCTGCGGGCCACTTCAGCAGCCCATTATACAAAAACAAGAGTGAGAGAGATGCATTGGTCGCTATGTGGGCCGCTTGAGAAGCCCATTATACAAAAACAAGAGCAGTAGAGATGCTTCGTCTGCCCATTTTGATTATGCACCAGCCCACATCCTCCTCCCAGGAGTGAGAGAACAAGTGGATTCATTGCGAGAAGTAGTTAGCTGGGCTGGTCTGAGTAGAAAAGTAAAGGGCCATTTTTTAAGTTCAGTCAGTCTTTGTGTGGAGGTGCTAGTGTGCAGGGTTAAGTCAATGAAAGGTGCGTCCTCACATGTATAGCATAACATTATGCAGACAGCAGCAAAACATCATTTAGGAAAGAAGCCACATACCTTTTAGGCCTGTGAAGATAAAGAAGTAAACAAAGTGAGTAATATGGTGTGAAGGTGTACAAAAAGAGGGTGGAACCTCTGTAGTTATATCTTTTCTAATATAAAGCTGCATTTGAAATCTGATAAATAAAACATTAACATTATTATGAAAATACTGATAATACTAACGTGTTAGCAAACCAAAATGTTGTCACAGAGAGTACCAGTGGGAGGTGAACCAGACTTTAATTTTATCTTACCCTTTTCACAACATTTAAAAACTATTATGTTTGCAAGATGCAGAGAGGTGAAGTACTGCGCCATAAGACTTAATTTGTGAATATAAAAGATTACTTATTACAATACGCCAATATGATGTTAACTTTGTTTCAGTCCCATCATATTACCGTATCGTAATAAGTAATCTTTGAGGCTACATTTTCACAATTTCATGGCTACTTATAATGTAATATTTTTACATTGTGATCTTAGTACTTTTACTATTAAGTAAATGATCTGAGTACTTCTACCAACACTGATCAATATTCTGAGCTATTCTGATGACCTCCTGACTTTTTCTCCAACTCCACCAATAGGCCAGCATTTCCATACAGATTGGCATAAAATTTACTAAGCACATAAATGTTGAACAAATGACCCAAGGCCTTTTCTGCAACATCTAACTGTGACTACGTACTGCTCAGACTGTGTGAAAAAATCCTCAGTATGTTGTTTGTTTCTTCTACACTCTCTCTATGTGTCTGCAAGCTGTGTTGACAGCTGCACTTGTCTGCCCATGCAGCCAGACCAGTGACTGAATGAAAAATCAGCTACTAGTCCCCTGCACTGAATACAAAATGTGTGTGTGTGTGTGTGTGTGTGTGTTGTTTGGAAGGAAGTCTTTCACACAAGCAGTTGAATAATACATTATGTCTGTATGTGTCGTCATTCTGTTTGTGTGTCTGTGTGTGTGTCCATGTGTGTCTGTGTTTGTGTATAGATAGATAGATAGATAGATAGATAGAATGACAGGAAATATGGAAAAAAGGTGAAGTTTGACATTGAAGTTGAGTTTTCTGCGGTTTGTTCAGATGATTAGAGCTTTGCAACAGCACACATGGCAGCATTCAGGTATGAGTGGGACAGTTTCTTAACCAACTGCAAAGCAAGCAAAGTTCATCCCCAGTCACTGTGTCTTAGATCATGAGCAGCTTGTGCCTCGCGGGGGCAGATGCAAGTTCTTTCAGTGCACCAAACAAACCCATGAAAAACAGAGTAAAGTCTGCTGTAAGAGTGCCTTATGCCACGGAAAGAATGGTGTACACAGTAAGACAGCCTGGAAAACAGGTGGCAGTCTGTATTTATTATTAAATACCTGTCAATGGCATTCTGAAGTGCCAATATACTAAAATATCTTTTAAGAATTAACCATATAGATTCTGTAATATGACCTATATTTCCAGGCAAATACATGTAGCAAATATTAGAAAAACACACTTGACTGGCATCTTACATCTGGAGTCAGCTGTATAGCAGTCAACATTAGAGCAATATCAACTACTATGTTAGTGGAATATACATTTCCCGATTTTTGTTAAGTTGTTATAGATTTTATAACAATTACATAAAATCTAGAAATTTATAACTAGCTTTAGTCCTCCATGTTTAATAATTTATTTTATTTTTATACAATCAAATAATCAATCAAGAGGGAACCACATTTTAATTTCATATACAACCCGGCACATTGGGTAAAGCCGCTAAAGAGCTAATCAAGGACTCTTCTAATTCACACCTCTAGATAACCCTCACCTACATTAGTAAACCCTGTACTACCCCTTCTTTTAAAGAAAGGGTAGTAAAAATTCTGGCATAATCCGTTATTACCTGTTATTTTAATGTTTATTTTATTAGAACATTTTTAATATAATGTTAGTTACATTACTGTATATATAATATGTACAGTAATGTTACTAAAATGTGCAATGTAAGCGCTCCATTATTTATTACTTTTTATTTATTACTCTTTGTATCTGCATAAATTAGATTCATGGCACAGCACTTTTGACAAAGACAATACATTTCTTTTGAAGCTGGTAAGCTTGTTAGTCTGTTTAATTCCTTCCTCTGTTACAGGGGAGAACACCAGGAGAAAGCGCCAGAAGTTTAATTCCATTAAAGCATTATTATTACTGATGTGTTACCTGCATTACAAATTAATCAAAGCACATAAAACCAAATTGCTACAGAACTGATTGCTGGGATAAAAGGCTACTCTTTAATGGAGTTTGGCGCAGTGCTTAGTCCACATAAAACACACCTGGGAGGCAACACTTCATCACTCTCAGCAAATTTACGGAAAAACAATAGGGGCAAAACTATAAAACTGATCAGCTTTAGCTGAATGTTCTCTGCTATATATTAGTTAAAAACTCTATATCTGTCAGTATGTTAGCATGTTGTATGTTAGCTGCTGTGCTCAAGTGTGTGAACCCAGCTAAACAGGGGGCCCACAAAAGGTGGCTTATGTGTACTTATTAAAGCATGGTGTGCAAACTACTTAACATTGCTAACACTGGCAGATCACTCTCAGGGTCCGATTCATTAAGACTGAAATGTGCCCACTTTTAGTGCCAAATATTTTGCATCATTTGCCCCGCTATTTGCTCCATCTCAATGTCTGATTCATAACGCAAAAAACACTAATCACATGCTAGTGCAAACACGCCCATCAAGGATAGCAGCTGTGAGCAATTTGTGCCCATGTTACGTTAGATTGCTTGCCATTACGATGCCTTCTTCTCAACATTCACAGCTGCCATGATCATTAGAAAGTTTGGCTGTACTATGACACAGATTTAAAATGTCGCGCAATCACCACCAACTCTAAGGCAGGCAAACTGCACCGGGGCAGAGAGATGGAAGCACAGTTTGAGGCTAACATCATCATTAGCAAGGGCTCTGTGAATCCAACAGATACACAGTCTCTGTTTTGGGTCCATTTAGCTGCTGCAAAAGCTGCACAACCCTCAGTGTTTTATCTGTCGAAATGACAGTCTTCAGATTCTTCCATAATTATGAAAAATTATCCATCAATGATGAACAGAGAATATTTGGTCAACACAACCTCTGCTTTACTTAAAGTATTTTAGAACCTTTTGACATAAATTGATCATTCTTATTGGGTGAAAAGAGGAGGATCTCCCTTAAATAGTCTACCACTTTTTGATAGAAGTTGATGACTAATAAAATCAGCAGTCAAGAATGAGCTAGTGAACGTACAGAAAAACATACAAGGAGAATCTTTAATAAGTGGAAAGTGACTGTAGCACAAATACCACACAAGGAAAGTGAAAGAACTGGTAAAGACAGAAATGAAGAGCCAGAGCTGAAGGAGCTGGAGGAGCTGGAGGAGCTGGAGGAGTATGATTAGTCCACTGGTTGCAGGTGTGCTGATTGACTGGCAGCAGGAGGCAGGTGACTGACAGCAGGTAAAAGGAAGAAGAACCCTTCCAAGACTTTATCTTAGCACTCTAAACATTTCTGTTACACACACAAAATACTAACACAATATCCAAATTAAACTCTTAAATTTAGCTGTCTCATTATGGTCAATCCTCTCTCCCTGACTAGAATACAAAAAAGAAAACTGAAAAACAGAAAATGCATGTTTTTTTTGTCAATAGTAAACAGAGATGCAGAATATCAAAGACCTTTGGAATTCAATCCAAATTTTTAATCACTGTCCACTCTGACTGCTCAGACCATTAGAAATTAAGCAAGCCACCATTAAATGGGTGCAGTTTTGATCTTGAGTAAATTAATTTAAAATGAGGCCTGAGTGCACCAGCACTGGTGGAATTTGTCCTACTGTAATAGATACTCTTAGCTAAATGATGGTGATGACTTTTTTTTTTTTTTTTAGCAGAAATGGAATATAGTGGGGAACGGTTATGCTCACAAAGCTGCTTTGATGTCAAATAGTCAAAATATAGATAAAATATATAGTCAAAAGAGAATTCCTGTTGTGATTACCTAACTTTTTATCACTAAGTCTGTCATTCCCCTAACTTCTACATATATTTTTCCTAGAGCTTCACTTCTTTTAGGTTGTCTTTGTTTGTTGGTTGCCTGAAAGGGGTGTTGATTGTACCTGCTGTTTTATTTGTATCTTGAAGTAGATGACATTAATTACATCATAATAATCTAAGTTTCCAATGATGTGTTGCATGAGTATGCACTCAAAATAACAGTTGGCAACAATTAATAGAATCATAAAAAAGCACTAGTCCTGCTAAGCTAAGAGCTCGCAGTATGTTTAATGCAGCGTTGAAAATACTGAAAAGCAATAAATTGACCTCAGAGTGAGGATAGTTATTTTGAACTGCTCATAATTAACATCACTCATGGTTTCACATAGCATTGTAAACCAGGAGATAACCAAGTGGAGGGGTCTTGTAAGCCCAAAATTCCACTCCGAATGATTTAAAGAGTAACAAACATTGGGACCATCCTGAATATGAGCCCCTTTAAGTTTTTATTGATTTTCACTCTTTTCTTTATTCACATGCTTTTGGAATAACTACAATGTGCCTAATTCACTAGGCATTACATGTATTACTATTTTCAGGATAAGCTAAACTTATGTGACATTTCCATAATAATAATATATTGGCAACCAAATACATTTTGTGTGGAAAGTCTGTAAATCCGAGGTTACATAAATATTTTTTGTACACTCACTTTAAAGACACCTGCTTTTTCTGCATTTCTGTGTTCCTACTTCTTTTTTGGCTGCTTACACACACATGTGAGCAAGTATCGATCACCATCATGGGGCCTTTGAAAAAAAGTGTGAAATCTTGTTTTTTTTTGTTATGAAATCTTTCTATCCCCAGCACTTTTACTTTTGGCTCTAAGAAAGCTGCTTTGGACACAACAAAGTGCCCTCTTTTCTTTAAAGCAACATTGAAGTAATGCTATGGAAGCTAAATAAAGAAAGATCTACAATATTGCTCCGAAAATCTTAAATAGTGTACCCAGGAAAAAAGGTTCAGTTTTCTCAAGTGTGTTGAAGTTTATTTAAGCACTAACAGAGTATCAGTCTGTACTTGAGAGGATATTATAGGTTTTGGATATTTCCATTGTTTCAGTTGTTTTAATTAATGACTGATCAAATCCCTTAAGATCATTGTTATCTATAACTTTCTGACACGTATCCCTCCCTCTTTTTAACTCTTCCATCACGTTGCCTTCCAAATTATTTTCCTGACAATGTCCTTTTTTATCTCTCATCTTTAACTGAAACATAATTTATTAAACCACCCCTTTAGAAATTAGCATCTTATTACCCAACAGGCTCGAAATATGGAACATGACTGACCTGCAGGCTCATGGGGTCTTAAAAAACACTGCCATACCCCATTTGTCAACTTTGGTAATAGCTGAAATAGAAAAAGTTAAAGAAAAAAAACCCCTACATTTCTCACAATTCTGTTATGTAGAAGTGCCTCTCTGTGTGTGATAATGTGATAAAACATCTCTGTTTCAGGAAAAGTTCACATATGCCCACTAATATACATTGTACATCACAAAAGGTATCCGTGGTGTTGCCAATTTCCTGGTAGGTTTTCCACTTAATAATGCACAACATAGATGGTACTGCATGCGATGCACAAGTACAACATGATAACCTACTGAGCAGACAGGTGTCAAATAAAAACAAAAAAAAGTGTAAGTGCTAGATGTAAGTGCAAAACAGATGCTGCATTATGCACCGTTCTGTCCACAGTATACGACAGTGAGTGTATACTTGGATGTGTTTACACTTTGTGTGCACTAGTGGTATGTGCAGTCATAATTTAAGCCCTGCAGACATGCAGACATGTCAATCATATAATTCCCAGTACATGAAATAATTCGGCCATTTGGATTGGTAAAGTACAAATTGGAAGAGTTTAAAAAGCCCTTTATCACCATCCTTAAAATCCCAAATGAGGGGATAAAGTTTCACTGCTAGCACTTGTGGAGAATTAAGATGCTTTGCTTTAAAAAGCAGAAATACCACTTTTTTAAAATTACTCTTTCACAAGAATTCACAATTCACAATGAATGATAACAGCAAGTAGGGGTGTCAGGAGCAACAACTGTGTTACAACAGGGTTAGATACTTTAATGTTTCTTGCCTGCGTTGACACGTTGTCATGTTAGAGAGCTTGATTGTCAGCACACCACAGTTCAGGTCATCTGTGCCGTCCTCTGTCATGCCTCAGGACGTCACTCACTGTAGTACTCGGCGTTCACAGTTTAACTCTGGTGGACTAATTCACAATCTCCCAAATGTCAAACTCCACCACCAGCACGCTCTTCATTGCACTGCTGAACTGATGTGTCTTCCCATCTTGGAGACTGCAGTCTCTTCCGCTGCTCTGTTTGGTCTCCATGCAGAGGACAATCACTGGTGACCAGAGTGTTTTCCACAGCTACGACCCGAAGTTTGGGTTGTCCTGTTCCTGTTGATTGAGACCTCCACAGACTCTGACATTGTGTTGCTTCTGTCTGTGACATATAGAGAAACCTATCTTGTGTGCGCCAAACATACAAATGTGCATCATTCAGCAGTGGTGCGTTGTCAGGACAAGCAAGGCAAGCAAAGTCTGACCAGCTAAAGCTGAAAATAAACAACAGTTAGGAAATACTCAAATGGAAGCTGTACGCCTCTTTACATCTAAGAACAGTGTTCTGCCCCATCAAGGATCTGATATTGTATGTTTTCATGAATCTTGTAATTTGCTGCCTTCTATTGACTGCAGTGCATTATCTAGTAGCTATTTTTTAATGTTGATGCTACTTATCTTTTCTGTCATTCTTCCCTTTGATAAAGGCTGGGTCAAGTTAAGCAGAGAAAAACAGTATCCTGGGATCTGCAACAGGTGGGAAGAGTTTTCTTGTTAAACTGCCTTTAAATCAGCTTTCACCATACTGAGATCAGTGGTGATATTGCAGACATTATTATACACATGATTGATGAAAACTGTCCTTCAGCATTTCTTGATTACATTATCTGATTTTTCTTCTGAAGTGTTAACAGATGTAGCAGTAGCTTGTAAACATGTTGCACTGTGATTAATGTCTTAACTTTATTAAGAGACAGTTTATCCATTTTAAGTTAGGGGTTAAATGTCAATCATTTTAAAATAACTTTCTTTAAGTTATACCTTTACACAGAAGATCATTGATCATTGGGATTTATAAGAAAAGACTCCAACCATGCCATGCTTGTTTAGTGCAAGTTCTACAATCCAGGTTAATGTCTCAGATAAGAGATCAGCTCAGATATTTATATACAAAAAAGAAAATACTGTAAACCATGTCATATGAAACCCAAGCCTCTTAATTCTATTATGCTTTGTAGTTAATGTATTCATTTTCTTCTCTGTTAATCTGAGTGTAAAGTTCCATGTGCAAGATCAGCAGGTAGTTGCAGAGGTTTAAGACAGCACACTGAAGCAGAAAAACAGCAGCATTCTGCTTTGTCACTGTCAGTTCATAGTAAATATTTTAAAGATTGCCATAGAAGTGAAATGGAGTAGATTTTTTTTCAGGTTTATTGCCTCAGTACTGGACATTTGATATGTTCAATGTCAGTTCCAAGAAATAATCCTAATACTTCTTTAGCCATTAAGCTGAAAATGTCCAGGCGAAGTGCAGCAAGATGCAGGAGGGAGACTTTCATTACAGAAAAACAGCAAGAAATATAAAAACAGTATGTTTTTGTTGTGGTAAACAGCATGATTGCATGCTGTAAAACCCAGCGCACACCACTTGAAAATACTATACATAGGATATGTTTTACTTTTTTATTGTACAGTACTAATAGTACATGAAAGATCCTGTATGTGAGGCACAGATGATAATGGATGCAGGAGGAGAAAGTTGACATTCTGTGACCATGTGTTGCTTTGATTTCTGCTTCATAAAAAGGTGTACTCCCTGATGACACTCCCTCTCTCTTCTTTCCATGTCTTACCCTTTCACTGTCCTGTAACTGTGTAAATGTGTGTGTGTATTGGAAGAAGAAGAGATTGTCTCTGTTTAAAAGGGGACAAAGGGGAGTTAAAAAAGAGCACCTAGGAGATCAAAGTAATTCAATTTGCACTGACTGAGGACAGTGAGAAAGTGTGTATGTGTGTGTGTGACTGAAATCTTAGTCCAACAAAAGTTTCCGGGGATTTCAGGGTAATGCATCACTTAGACTGTGAAACATCAGAGCAGGACGCAATCACAAATACACAAACACAGTTTTTGGCACTAACTAAGCTTGCCTAAGCTCTGAAAATAATGCGTCACAGGAGCTGAGCCGCAGCTTTTGCAGCATTCACAAGTTGTATCAGCTCTTTGTGTTTGTGTGTGTGTGCGTGCGTGCGTGTGTGTGTGTGTGTGTGTGTGTGTGTGTGTGTGTGTGTAAAGGATGTATAATCTTAGTTACACCACCACTGGTTCATTTTTGTGTGTATGTGATTAATGGGATAAAACCTCTCATACACTTAATAATGCTTACATATACCCTTTAGTGGCATTATGCAAACGCTTTTTAAGACAGTGTGGCAAAATTTGTGACTAAGAACACTTGCTAAGCAGCTTGCAAATACACACACCAGGGGTGACTGCAGGTCAGGAGGTAGAGTGGGCTGTCTACTTGTCAGACGGTCAGTGGTTTGATCCCCAGCTCTTCCCGCCTTCATGCCAAAGTGTCCTTGGGAAAGACAGTAAACCCATTTGCTCCCAATGGCTGTTCCACTGGTGTATAGATCTTTATAGTGCCTGATGATCAGGTTGCCACATTCCCCTCAATGGCTCCTTACGTTACTCTATGCTTCATGTGTGATGAGCTTTGAGTGGCACAATGGGTGGTTAAAGAAATGAACACTATCTTGTGCCAGTTCCATTCTGTAATGGACCAACACACTGAATGACCACAAAGAAACAACAAGCAAGAACTTTGGCAAGCTTTGCTAAGTATTTTTACTTTTAGAATAGAATAGTGGATAATGGAAACTTGAGTGCTCACAGACAGGAGCTTGGACACTTAGATGTGACTTTCAAGATTTATTGTAAAAAATTTAAATTAAAGTCACTTTTCAACACTGCTTCATTACAGTTGGTATTCTTTAAACAAAAATTGAACCCAACAGCACAGACAAATTCTCATATGTCTCTTAGATTGCTAATGATTTTCCTAGAGCTTAGTTCACAGTTGAGTTTCAAAATGTTAAAAGTATGTTGGAGGGGCATTTGGGATTTTGGAGCTCTGTGGTATTGTCTTGTCACACTTCCTACTTCTCTGTTCAGGACATAAATAAAAATAAACAGTGACACCTCATAAAAAACCTTTGTCATTTTGTGACAAGTTTGAGACATGACTCTCTAAATCTACTTTTGTGTTGACATGCTGACACAGTGGTGTGTGTGTGATCGATCTGTGTGTTTGTTCATACTCAACCAAATGTGTCGACCTCCAAACATCACAGAAAACACTTCTGTCACTTGGAAAAAACCCCTCACATTACTTAACTTCTGCTCTGCTCTGCATGCATGTTTTGTGTGTGTGTGCGTGTGTGCGTGTGTGCGTGTGTGTGTACGTGTGTGTCTTCTGTGGGCCAGCTTTGTTCTTATGCTCCAGTACATTTTGGTTACATCATCACACATCAAAATGAAAGCATCTCAAAGAGCAGAAGAGAGAAAGAGTGAAGCTGTACGCTTTTGATCAAGGATGGCCTCAACTAAATGCCCCAGAGTTGAACTGTGGAAGTCTGTAAGTCTGCAGGCTTGTTCTCATGGACAAAGACCAAAAACTTTTTTAAAATGAAAGTCTCTCTCTCTCTCTTTTTTTTTTTTTTTTTACAATTAATTGCTCAAACATTCACTATCTTGCTTGCAGGGTTTGGATATTAAAGGACTACTTTGCAGTAATCTTGGTAAAAAGAAAAAAAAAAGTATTAAAGTTTTTACAGAATAGAAAGAAAAAGACTGTCAACTTCACCTGTATCCAGGTTGGTCATGGTTACATTTTTAAATTTTTTTTAAAATCTGTGCTTATTTGAGACCTTTACAGCAAGAATTGGGAGGTACTGGGGGAAGAAAACAATGAAATATCAACTCCAAGTAGTGAAACCATCTGCTAGTTTAAGAGTAGTTGATAAACACTACAAAGCAGCAGGCTTGAAATGTCTTTCTAGAAAGTGTGTGGTGGTTTCTGTATCTGCAGAGATCCTTGCACCTGTAATTTCTCACTTTTTTTCCCCTCATTTCGCTCTCCTCAGGTTGTTTCTTGGCTTCAGCTCTGGGCAGTGGTGTGTAGTTCCCAGCCAGTGACAGCACAAGGTTGAGCCTCCACGAAATCATAACAACCAGGTAATAATTTGGGTCTGAGCATTGTACTCTCTCTCTCTCTCTCTCGCTCTCTCGCTCTCTCACACACTCATACGCACAATCTTACATTATTGTCCTGTCCCTCAGCATTGTGCAGAGGTATGAGTTTGTTTATTTGTGCTTCAAAATGCAACTGCTGTGAAAAATAACGTGATACACTGCTTTTTTCTCAGTAACAGGGCTTCCTCTCTTCATTTACTCTCTAACATGCTCAACCACCTCTGCTCTCAGTCTGGTTGAGTTGAGAAGCAGGAACCAAGTTTCAATGTTGTCTGCAAACAGTAATTAACATTTACCTCATATTATGCCTCCTCTTGTGATTCTGATGGCCTGCTTGCAAGCTGTTAGCTTAACACAATTAGCTTTTTAATGTTGCTGTAAATGTACAAAGGTTGCTATTTTAAGTGTGTACTCATGCGGCATATCTGGGGTCAGACAACAGTCTTAACTCCCCAAAGAACCCCTGTAGCATTGCACAGATTGATGACATCCTCACAAAAATTTCCAATCAAACATCAAACCTAATTCATTTTACTTGAAAATAGGTCATAATATCTGTGAAAGAAAAATCTGATCAAGGATGAGCTGGAGGTCAGGAGACAGTAGATATCTTTCGCAGAGGCATTTATTGCAGAACTTGACGTTGAGGAGATCAGAACTAGCAACATCCACAAGCAATCATGAGCATTGCCACCACCAATCTGAGGCTGTCCTGAGTGAAAGATGTATTTAATTCTTTGTGCCCTCACATGTCATCAGTCCTAAACTACGTGTCTAAATAAGGTCAAGCTGTACACTTTCAGGATCTTACTGGGTATCAGAACATTCATACGTCAGCCTTGGTTGCTATGGCAAGGGCTAATGGTAAAAGTCTGCACAAACAACTGTAAGACCAAACACTGATTAAAACAAGGGACTGTGTGACACAGCCATCAACTTTGCTCTACTTAAGTGCAAAGAAGTCGTGGCAAACGAAGAGGTGAAAAGGTCTAGAGAAATTCCTTAACAATATCTATAAATACTGACAGACTGCTGTTGCAACTGCAGCTGTTGAATTCCATTTTCTCTTTTTTGTCCTTCTTTTGTGTCAGCATATAAACGATGCTCACAAAGCACATTAAAGAAAGGCTCTTATGCTTAGAGTAATGCAAACCATAAAATAGAACCAAAAACAGTAGGTACAATAAGCCCAAAAAAAGACACTGATAAAATTATCTGTAGTATAATATTTTTTATAAAAGGCCTACATACTCATTAGCAATAGAAGGCCTTTCTTTCTTCTGTCATTATCATGTCCCTAGAAAAAGACCTCAACTTTAGAAGCAGTTTTCCATATAAAGCCTTCCAATAAAACATGCTCATAATTAGCCCATAAAATAACCTTTGTTAGGCTAAATGGCTGCAAAAAATGATCCCAGTATTCATTATAAAGAAAACTGTACAGGATTAAATTGCATTAAATTATGTAGGGGTATCAAATGAGCATCTATAATAATCTAAAAGATGTTACTTGTCATTCTGCTATTAGTTTTGCTAAGAAAGCCAAGTCCTCATAAATTTATTGTGAAAAGTCTTTGGTTCATTATTGCACAGAATATCTTGCATACCATTACATTATTTCAGAGTGTGCTTGTATGTGTGGGTGTGTGTGTGTGCACTTCAACACTGAACCTGCAGCTGTCTCTTTCCAAGGTGAGGCTCATGTTGACCTGTGTACAGACTGTTTTCAGCACAGCATTTGGTTCAACACTTACATACAACAGTTTGATTTCTGGAGTGAGTTCAAAGGCTCAAAGACAATTGAAAGATCTGACTTTATTCTTTGTATCTCTTGGTAACAAATCTCTATCCTATCTCTTTTTTTTTGAGTAGCCCTGAAGCTTCTCTTCCTACGATTAATTCTTTGTAATTTTGACGAACTTGGAATTGACTCTCACTCTGCTTCTTCTTCTAAGGCTGACTATAGGATGGCACTCTTGTGGTAATAACAATAGGTTTTGATCTGATTTGAAGGATGAGAGAGTTCAGAAATACAAGGTCCTGGAACAGAGCGCATACAATGCTGTTGCCCTTTGCTGATGTTGTCTCAGCAATGGAGCGGCAACGATGCTGCAGGCTTGAAAGCTTGCAGTGTGTGGAGAAATGTCAGGGTTTTTTTCTCTTTGCTGCACTCCAGAAATCCCTCTCATCTCTCTCACCTCTTGACAGCAGTGATGTAGTCTAAAAATAAGTGGTGGGTAAACCATCAATATAAGCAAAAATAAACTGTATATTATCAAATTGGAGTATTATGTGAAAGTACATGCCAAACGTGCATTTTAAGAGTCACATAAAGCATGTATGCAACACATGCAACCTGTGAGTCTCCATCAGATCATGCAGACAGCTGCATCTTTGCTCGCTTATATTGCTTGTTAAGTGTGCATGTATCTATGTATTTTGTAGGTAAAAGTCTGACCTAGATAGAGTAGAACTGGACAGGATCATTCATGTGTGTCTGAACAGGTGTGTTTGTGTGTGTGAGCATTTGTGTGTGAGTTTCTGTGGTGAACTGTGTGTTACCACTTGCACAACTAGTCAAGTGTTCTGTGTGTACAGTTTTACAAAGAAGGTGATATGGCTGAGATATTGATACTGATGAATAACAGATGGTGAAGTCTTATTGTTCCCTGCTTATGGTATTTTCAGAATGGGCTCTTATCACACTGTCATACAATATTTTCATGGGACCATAGGCTAAGGTGTGCCTGTGATTCAAAGTATTTTACAGTAGCCATGTTTGATTTCCTTAAAGGATATTATACATATAGCTGCACAGATATTTATCTTTTATAGAGTATATACAGTGTTGCTTCATAAAGCTTACTGTGTCCCTAATTTTCCTCTCACTCTGTCTTGCAGCATTTTTTCATCATTATATTTGTGTGTTCACTTCTGCCCACGCCCTCCTTTTATTTTCTCTGTGACTCCCCCTCTGTGTCTCTTCCTCCATCTCCCTCTCTGTCCCCCTGACAGTTTGTTTAAAGCATACTTCAAACCAGACCAAGGCTTTTGACCATGGCAGTTTGTACTTGCGTGTGTGTGAGCAGAGGGAACAGCTCCTTTCATCTTTAAATAGGCAGGCCAATTTCCGGGTCCCTTCTGTCTTGGTTTCCAGTTGGATTTGTGTCTAACTTTCTCTCACAGCTCATCCCTCTTTCTGCTCCCTCTTTTATTTTCTTTCTTCCTGTCTTTGTTCTGCCATCAACCTCTCGCTGTTAGCTTTGTGTCTAATCTGCCTAAACAATAGGGTGACCAGACCTTTCTGTTTTTTTAACTGTGTTAAAAACAGATCAAAAAGCAAAATAAAATGTATGTGCAAGTCAGAGAGGAAAGCTGAACTGACGTGTTATGGTCTCCAACTGAAAAGCAAAAAAGTTTTTTCAGAAAGTGTTTCTTAAGTCCTTATATATATCACCTGTGAAAATAAATTTAAAAAAATTAAGGATAATTTATCTAAGATCCTTTTTTTGTAAATAGTAGGTGAACAAACTGATTATCTTTTAACTTAGATTTTTTTGTCAGCATCATTTTAAAGTTGTGGTATTTTTCTTAACCCAACCCGGCTTTTTTTGCCTAAATCTAACCAAACTGCATGTGAAAACTAAGAATAATAGAAAGAGAAGAAATTTCTAATAAGTCAGGGAATATCTATCACCTGGCAAAACATTCCCCCTTGTTTTGCCAGGTGAAATAAACTGTAAACTTAGAGAAACGATTAAAAAAATAACTTTGCAAAACTATTTTTAAACCTGTTTAATAAAATCAAGAGAGAAAACAATTTGTATCTGTATAGAGAGAAGAGAGCAGAAATAAAAAAACTTCACATTAGTGGAATTAGACTTAGTTTACATTTACAGGTATTGTAATCTGAGGCAGGTATGCTTGAATATTACTTAAGTCTTTTATTTACATGTTATTTATATACAACTGCATTATGTTTCAGTGGGGAATACTGGACTCTTTCTCCATCACACCGTCTGACTGCTTAAGCTATTAGTTTCTTTGCAAACTAAGATTTTTCATACAAACTAAATAGAGTTCATGAAATCTGATGAATTATTACAAATAAAGCTGCTCAAGTTTATAAAAGAACAACTGAAACAATTAACCAATGAATCATTTGCCAGAAAACTGAAACTCTTCCTATTTTTGCCACAGAAATGATTTCATCCAAGCAAAAGTCCTTCATGGTTCCAGATTCTCAAAGCTGAGGATTGACTGCTTTGCCCTCTAATCATTTTACTGATGCAGCAGTCTCCAAAAAGCATTATGTGGCTGCAAACCCCTTGTTGCATGAGGAAATGGCTGCTACATATCCTCTTTAATAGTCACGTTAAACAAAACCTTTTTAAGTATATGCGATAAAAAGGATAGATTAGACCCAACAGGGCCAGAAAGGGGGACGGAAGGGGATGTCTGGTGCCTACACTGGATTTCCAAATACATTACTTCACAACAGACAATTGTGGATCCCACTCTCCCCAGCTCATTTAGATATGTACAACTTATGCAGACAGATTGCACAGCAGGTTGGCTCAATGTGGGCATCATGCCCATCCCCCTCCAAAATTGGTAGCAGTTTAGAGCTTGCATCTTGACGTATCCTGGTGCCAAATGGTTAAGTTTACTGCCAGCTGCTCTTAACATGTCAACCATTCAAGCAGAGGTGGATCAGATGAAGTTGGTAGCATAAAGCAGCCTTACTAGCAGTGACATGTACAAATGCATTCGTCTCCGAGGGTAGGTTGTCTTGCAGTCTTGCAGCCTTGTAAACAATAGGCATTGTACAGGCTGACAATCTCCTGCACCACATTGGGATGCGGGCCCTACTTGTCTAATAGGAGCCCTCCCTTTAGTATGAGAATGAACCTGCTGTTCTCCAGATCCAGCAGATGGAAGGACCTCAGAGACAGCAGGTGCTCTGCAGTACACAGTCTCGAGTTCTTTGCCAATTTGCAGACCTGACACTGCCTTGCCAGTTGATTAAAACCACCATGGTGCTTTTTCTTTATCAGGGGTTTGAGGAGTTTGAGAACTAAAAACATCTCCTGGAGATTGAACAGGTTTATGTGTTAGTTTTCTATGTAAGACCTCACACCAAATATTTCCCCTTGGGTAGCCACCCCTCAGGGGCTTACCTGTGAATTCATTAAGAAGTTATTTAAGCCAGCAATAATATACACTGTGGTGACCCCATATAACACGAGTTGTTCTGCAGAGGTGAGGGAACGGTAACCAAGTGATGGTTGTCTTCCTTTGGCATCTAAATGGAGGCTAACAAGCTAACATTGCAGGTGGGGCATTTGCACTTAACCCAGTGGGACCACTACAGCCCTTTCACACATGAGTTTTGGACAAAATCCAGAGAATTAGTCCAGGATAATGTCCAGATGTATCTGTTCACCCATGCAGCAAACATCAGAAGACTACCTGTATGCAATGTGTTCACACATGTTGGACATGTAGTTTATAGCGCAGTTTGATTGAGGAGCAGCACCGGGGTAAGAGCCTGCAGGCGGCAGGATATTGACACAAAAGGTGCACAGCAGGAACCTCGCTGTTTACAGTATGTTGAAGACGGTCTTTGAGACGATTTTGTTGTCGGCCTGAAAAAACAGAAGTTTGGGGTCTCTTTATCCCTTTAGTGTTCAGACATTTCAAATTCTTTGTTGTTGTTTCAAAGGGCTCTCCTCCTTCCTCCTCTGACATTCATATTTTTCAAGTCACTTGATGGACACAGCTCACTGGTTTCGGTGGTAGTACATGAGGGGGGCAACATCCTCTGCTCTGCTGTTGTGCACATCACATTCGGAAAGTCATGGCAAACAGAGAGTGGCTGAATATTACCACTGGCAGTCTGATGGATGTGTCACAGCCTGCTCTTCCCCTCTCCTGCTCTGTTGCTCAGCCACACCCCTCATTAGCTATACTGCTTCCACCTGCCGCTCTCAC
>JAPZDV010000026.1:2099113-2125569 GCA_029814665.1 Acanthurus lineatus
CCTGCTGAATAAAGACTGTTCATACAACAAACCTGGTTCATTTGTGCTGCAATTGGGTCCACTCTACACCCGTTACAGGATGTCCCTAAATTATAAATAAAATTGTCACAATCAGCAAGAGACTGCAGAGGTAGTTCCATTGTTGCAATCTTTAGCTGCTTTGTGGCTCCTTTTGCTTGTGGAATCAGCGAGCAGGCCTTGTGCCTTGGCCACTGGCACTAACTTAAGCTTGTTCCCTCCTGATTAATCCTACGGCAGGCTCCTGGTCTCTGCTGTTGAGAAGAGTGCAGTGCAGCAGTTTGCTCTGAGCAGGGCTGTGCAGAGGGAAAGCACTTTAATCCCTGGGCCTTTAGGAAAAGAAAGAGAGCTGTTTCACAACTTGGGAGACAGAGGGAGAATTGACCTGATGACATCATGGGTCCAAGGGCAGAGTTAATGTACAGATGTGAAACCTAGGGAATAATGAAAAGTTGCGTTCTTTTTAATCTATCAAAGTTCCTGTGGGTTCAGTCCAAACCAGAAAAAAACAGGTTTTAGATTCAGGCCACATCTCACACTAAGGTTGGATCTGCAAAGCCTCTCTTTGTTAAACCATGTAGTGAAGTCAAACTAACTAGAATTGCTTTAAAGTAAATAGGTGCTATGTCACACAATAATAATTACAGCTAAAACATGTGTTTTTTGAGGCTAGATGGTTGCTTGGACTGCTAAATAAAGGGGGAAAATACATTTTTTTTTATTCTGTGGTAGCTCTTTAATGAGTGAAACATTATACTGCTACTAGTGTTGGTGTTCTTGCCCACTATGATTTTTTGGATTGCCTTTGTTTTGGATTGGGTCTAATTATAGTATTTTAGATTCGGTATGACTGTTCTTGGATCAGGTCTCTCTTTTTGAAGTTTAAATAATACGTTTTGGGTTTGCGTGGGTTTTCCTGGGGGGCAGATTTCTCAGCAGATCTAAAATCATGAACTTGTGAAGACCTCTGCTCTGGTAGTTGATTTTAATGCTGTCAAATCACATGAAAGATTGGCTGTTAAAAAGCCAGAGCGGGCTTTGCCTCAAAAGGGTAACATATGCCCAGTTGAAAAGAGGTCAAAGACATAACATGTGAAGGGGTTTAAAAGGTGTTTCTGTCTTCTCCACAAAATCATACTTACACATTTTAGTATACAATATACAGTACATTTGAATATATCCTTAAATTTAGTTGTTTTGCTTAGGTGTATGAAATTATGCTGCAGCAAACCTTTCTTTAATAGAGAAGAGAGAAAAGCCCCAGCAGTCAGTATTTACAGCAGCAGTGCCAGATGCACCAGCTGAGCCACACAGCTAGTCAGTTTGACAGGCAATCCCTCGAGCAGGCTTGCAGAGATAGACAGGGCAGCAGATGCAGACAGACAAGGGTTAGCCCACACACAACGGGCAACCATGACTGTACGACAGGCAACTCAGAGATAATAGTCCTTTCAGCACTGGTCTCCTTTTACTGGAGGAATACTTTCCAGAGGCGATGGAGATGAGGACACATCACTCATTGTAAACTTGCTCAGGTGCTCAGGTCTAGGCCTTAGAAGTAGAAGATGACAGGATTACAGAGGAGAAGGGAAAGAGTTGCTCCTGGCATGCAGTGTTAAATGACAGAGCATGACAGAGCACTTTCATGCTCACAGGAGACAAGCCAGGGGTAGTTTTTATACAATGAACTGACGGGGATGTTCAGTCTGCCATGGTGAAAACAACTCATCAACTAGAATAAGTAGGCTGAAAACAGACATGTTAATCTATTTTAATAGCTTGAGTATTTGCATCAGGACATTGTTTTGATCATCCTTTTAAAAGTTGTACTGTAAAAATTTCAGTTCAGTCTGTCAGAATTTAAGCAAGAAATAGGAAGGAATATTTTATTTTTGTGTTGTTAGTCTCCAAATTAAAAAAACAAACAAATAAACAAAGAAAAAAGAACTAGAATCATTCAGGTTGCAACCATTAAACAACACTTGCCTTTGCATTGAGCATCTACTTGGTGATGACTGGGAAAAACAGACTGATAAAGGATATGTATTAATAAAGTCAGAGTTGACCTTGCTTGCTATTGACCTGAGTGTCCCATCATGGTCTCACTACGTTGTGGACCAGCAGGTTTGGACAAAGTCATTATAAGATGAAGGTTCTGTTAAAGATTTTTGATGTCAGTTCCCTCCTTGGTTTGGAGAGAGAAAAAAAAACAGAACAAAAGTTCTTGGCCTAAACTGACTTCTGTGACAAACTCAATTAAAGGTGGCGAGCCAGAGTGCAACTGAGACACTGACAAGCCAAACTCATCCATCACTGCTGCTGTCTTTGAGGACTGACCCCCCGCTGAATGTCAAAGCTGCAGTGAGAACCAGCATTTGACCTATGCCTGGACATTCAAACTACATCACCTGGCTTCTTCAGAGAGCACATGACAAGCTGACTTTGTAGTTATGGCCTATTTTCTTTGCTTAGTGGTTTAGTAAAGTTTTGAATCTCATTGGGGTGGTGTCAGAGCCTCAATCTTCTGCATGATCATCTCCTGCAGTATCTCACCCCTGGAATAGGGACTGACCTCTGCAGTGGTTGAACATATACATCAGACACTTATACTAATAGATTAGCCTATTTCTACTGATTATGCTGATTATTTTAAGTAAATGTTGAAAAGACCTTGACCATTAAACTCAAAACTCATTCAAAGTTTCAATGGCTATGAACAGCAATTTGCTTTAAATTTCATTTTTTTAAAAATACGAGGTGTCTATTTGTACCTTTTCAGTGTTACAAATGGTTCAACATACCAGCTGCTCCGTGAGCACCGGAGTAAAAGCCCTCACCTAACCTCCCCTCCTCTTTAGTCTAGCCAATGTGTTAGTGAGAGAGTGAATCCAGTAGATCTTAACTCTAATCTATTATTCATCAGTGGCAAGTGTTAATGTGAAGAGAGGAGAAACCTTAAATGAAGGGAGTGAAAATTGGCAGTTGCAGCTCTGTTTGTGCTGCGGGATGCCAATGAAGAGCACATGTTTCCTAACTGTGTTTTTCAATTTTCTTTTCCCTTTTGTAAATAGTATATTTTGACCAGTGGCTGTTATGTATGGTTACACTGTTACATGGCAATCATTACACAACAGGGATATGATGTAAAATGATTTGTGAAGAAGGCAAACATCTAAAGTAGCCTAAAAAGAACTGCAATTTATTTTAAACTTAACCTGTTCCTATGAGAAAGAAAAAGATAGTCCTGAAGCCCAGATCTTAATCACATCAGTTCCTCAATGTTCCCTCTACTACCAACAAGGAACACTTTACCCTTAAATGCAAGCAAAGCCACACTACGGTCCAATGGCCATGTGAGCTCATGGATCACCACAACCAACAGACCCATAAACGCAGACTGATAAAACAGACTGCTGTGTTTTTCAATGTTTTTGCCTCGTTTTTGTGCCTTTTTCTCTTTCTGTAACTTTTCCACACATACATACACACACACACACATCCTGAGGGGCACAGATAGCTCAGTAGCATAACTCAGCTTTGATGGTTTAGGAATGTGCGAGCATGTCCGCCATTCTGCTCCTCAACCCCTTTGTTCATGCTCGGCGGTCGCACCGGCCATCCTGATCTCTGGTGTGACATGATGTGATCGCTTTGTCAACCAACTCTCTCTCTCTCTCTTCTCCCTCGTCAACACCACCACCACCACCTGCAACCCCACCCTACACACACACAAACCACTGCATGCACACACATACACATATTTAGTTGCCACCTGCTTGCTCGCTGCCATCACTCCTGTCTGTCTAGTCTGCTTGTGTTGTACTCCCAGATGAACATGAATGCCTACTGATTGAAGTGATTTTTAATTGATTATTAGTATGAAATTAAATGAGTAGAATTGTATATTTAAAAAGCAGTTGTCTGCAGCTATTTGCACGAGTGTTTTTGTTCAGAGCTCCCAGTCTCCCTGGTGCCCCAAGTAAAATTCTGTTAAGTGACCCTCCTACCTGATCTGAGTGCTATGCAAACCTTTGCTGCAGATGATCTTGTTTAATGTAGTGCATACTGTAGATTAAACTACCCAGCAGCATATATGAAGTTGGATAAAATGTACTCAACCTTAAAACTGTGCACTTACTTAAGAAACTTAACTAACTTACTTAACTTAACTTAAGAAGCTAAATGATAATAGTTTTCTACCTGAATAAACTACGACTGACAGGTGAAATTGGCCAATCATTGTCTTATTTGAATATTATGTGTGCTGAGGAGGAAGAACCCTGATGAGCCAGTGCGTGATCTGGACTGAGCCCACAGAAGTGACTGCTGAATGGCAAATTTTTTTTTTCTTGCAATGAGTGCATGGTTATGCACGCTGCCTTACATGCCTTCAAGCTGCAGTTTATACAACACTGTCGCCCATTGTCCTTTATCAAATGTTATGAATGGTTATGTTTCACTCTTAGAGGCAAAGTGACGCATGCTCTAATCTCTAAGTGTGTGTCTGTATAATTCGGACACACACGTTGACAGGAAGGGGAGGTGGGGCCCTTGCTCACCTTGCAGCCTGTGCAGTGTGAGTATAGCAAGGGCCTGATTGCAGTAATAGCTGGTTGTGAGGGTCAGTGCTTGGATGCGACCCTTTACTGTTCACCTGATAAATGTAAAATGGTGTTTCAAACACTGGGAGTTAAAGTGAACTGCCCCTCTTGACTGTATTTACAGTTTGATTATTGTTGCCTGATTTCATGTGGGCTCTTTTATTATTTTGAGGTATCATCATATAACATTGATCTGATTAAGGTTTTCAGAAGACCTATGGCATGCTGGCAGAAAAAAAACTGGCCTTCCAATGATCATCTTCTTAGATGTGGTGCACACACAAGCACAAAAGCCAAGACCTTTTTTCAGCAACTCAGAGATGTTCTCATATCATTCCCTTTGAGAGGTGAGAAGTCTGCATCCCAGCAATATAGACACTATAGACAATTCTGAATAAATACCTCAAATATAGTGACTTTAGTTCAATCAATACAATAAAATACCTTACTTAATGTTTACAGACTTTACACCATATGTACATTCCTCCCTTTACACAATATGATTTCATCCTATCTCAGTCATCGGAGCTAAAGTTTTTTTCCTTAGCAGAAGAAGTGAGCACACACACACACACACACACACACACACACACACGCACACACACACACACACACGCACACCCACCCATACACACACAAACATAATTTTTGTTGTGTACATGTGTGAGTGTGTGTCTCTGTGAGCATGTGTGCATCTGTACAGCAGTTCAGACCTGTGCACTTACATAATCAGTTCAAAGTCTTTCACTTTCTCTCTCTGTATTTGTGCCAGGCATGGCTTTTCAGGAGGAAATGGGCTTCTTGCATTGCCAAGTCAGCCTGCAGGAAGAAACTGTGGGAGAAAGAAGTTACTTGGCTTGGAATTGATGCTAAAATGAAGGAGTATTGATGTGTGGAGCTGCCAGTTATTGCTGGAAGAGGGAGGAAAGGGCACACCAGATTCTCTGATTTACCAGCTGTTGTAGGATTTTTATTTAGTCAACCCATATTTGAGGGGTTGCTTGCAGGGTGAGAGAAGTGAATGCAGTATTTATGGTCATATTCTTCCATTGAAGGCAGGCATTCACTGACAGATCAGTAGGAGGTGTGATGTTCTTATACTGTGGAACAGTTAAAGTCAGTATAAGCCTTCAACACACTGGCAGTATGCTGAGTTTAATAACCTCATTTAAGTATTCTGTTGACTTTTTACATATTTTATGAAGAAGGTCCTTCCCCTAATCTTAACCAAATGATTACCTAACCTTTATACCTGTGCTCCATTTAGTGAGAGGAAAGTTGAAACACTGTATATATTTGTTAATGCTGAATTATTGAACTGTCTGGCAAGGACTTTAAAGACAGGCATTCACATCTTAAGTTCACAGATGTCCACATTTAATCTGCTTTTCAGAATGTACAAACTTATGTCAATTCTTTTTCAATATTTGAGGCAATATTAACAGGATGTTCGATTAAGTGTCATGGTAAATGTCTAGTTGAAAATTTTTATTCTTTCATTTTACCTTATTTTATTTAATAACTTCCTGCCTTCCCTCTCATACACTGTGATCCAGCCTGAACTATGCCATATTGTGTCTTGACAGTAGGTTTGGCCACCATTCCATAAAAACCAAGTTTACAAGACTAATTTACCACTATTCACTCAGTTTGGTTTTATCTCCAAATAAAGTGAACTGTTTACTCTGTCTTAACTTTTGCTTTTTCACAACTTGTCTGTTTTTCTCATACTTGTTCTTATTGCCCCATTAACTTTCTTTTAGTGACATCCCAGCATTTCCATTCCTCATCTCTCAGGTGAGTAAAACAGAATAGCACATGCTAATTATTTATTCTCCTAAAATTGTACCATTCTAATGCTAACCTCGGTGCAACTCACAAGTTTTACATTATACAATGCAACTGTAGATGATTACTCATGATATATTTAGCAACATTTAATACATAGCCTGACATATTTTTAAATTGTTATACCCTTTAATATTCTTTATAAACAAAGCAAAAAAGTAAAACCTAAAATCATCTGGAGCAGAACACATTTTTTTGTGAAATATTCAGAAAAAAACCTAATGATTTCAGGCTCCTTTGAATGTTTTCAGTGCTGTAACTGTGGGCCCATTTACTTCTTGAAGTTCAAAAACAAAGCTGGATTCTTCTGGAACCTCAGGCGAGAGTTTTATGGCTGCCTGTCATCTGAGAATGACTTCCAGTGTTTTTTCTTCATCACAACAGTTTTTTCAAGGACCCGCCAAGAAGAACCTTCAAAAAGGCTCGATTGTCCCAAGGGATTTCTTGTGATGCTGCATTGTTTGAAGTGGGAACAAACAAATCAAAGTGGGACTCTTGATTGGCAACCTGTTTCTTCTTCCAGTGTTCAACCGTTTCCACAAAGTAAAATGTGTAACAGTAGAAAATTTTTTTACTTCCAAACTGTTGCAGATGAAAACCATTTTTTTAGGAAAGCTCAAGTTTTTAAGTCCAAGTCAGTCAGAAAGGAATTTGGTAGATTTTATATTTGTTTCTGCAGACTGTCAGTGATGTAATATAGATTAAGTGTTTATATTCGTCGAAAAGATTTTTGAGGGATGACATCGCAAATCATGTTTTTTTCTGAGAATCAAAGCTAAAAAGCATGTCTTGTGGTGGACTCCATTGTGTGTCAAAAAGCTGAGACACCAGTGTTGGGTGTTAGGCACAGTTTAAGGCACAGTTGTGCACAACTCTGACTGAAGGGTTGGAACTATATAACCACACAGGGAATTTTAAAAAACTGCCTTTTGCATTGTATTAAGTTGCTTTTTCAGTTGGACCTGTGCTTATTCACCAGATTCCAGCACTACAGCCTTGCATGAGTCACAGTTTACCAAGAATTCTCATCTGACTTCTTATTTTGCCCCTACTTTTATCCTTTTTTTTTTTTTTTTTTTTTAAGAAACAAGCTGTTTTGGCTACAGCTGATTTTGTTAAACTGGATCATATTGCATAGACAAAATAATTCAGTTATTTTTTTAAGTGTCATGTTGCAGATTAACTTGTGCCTCATTTAGTTAGTTCAGTCAGCTTTGCAGCCAGTTAGCCCAGTTAGCCATGCAGCTAGCTGACTCTGCCTAGACTGGGAGTTCAGAGCATCAGTGTTGATGTGTACACATCTAGCATAGGAGCTGTGGTTTGCTGATAGGAGGAGGTTTTCATATCATGGGCCGGGAGATTTATCTAAGCTAACTTTGGGGTAACTGAGTTAGTTAGCTAATGACAGCGACAAAACAGTTTAGAGCAGTTACTGGTTACTTTTGCAAAAATAATGCTGTCTGTCAGGCAGGAAACTCCATGGTCAAGAGTTCGGGCAGAGCAAAAAGAGGACATCAGACAAAAAGGGGGAAAGTATTTTCTTTCACATTTATCAGAGTTCTGGTCAATTCTGTTTTAAATCACCTTGGTACAGACAGACAAAGCAGGTGGATAAGTCTGTGGCAAATTGTAGGCAATTTTCTGGGTTACACCTGGAGCAGATGAACAAATAAACGCATTGATGCCTGCTTGTCACTGAAGTACTAAGAATGTTGAAAAAAAAAGCTCTTAGCAGTCTGAAGCCTGAGCTTCCTGCTCACAGAGGTAACTTTTGCACAAGTTTACCTCATTATTTGAAACTTGCACCATTTTTAATATGGACATCTGATATTGCACTGTTGACAAGAAACAAAGGCAAACATAACAGGTTCTCTTTGTGTTTAGCCACTGGGTGCTTGTATGAAGTTAGGAAGACATATTAGAAATCAGAGTTTGAGATGATCAATAATGGTCCTCTCAGACTGTCACACTTAAGAGTAAACCCTTACAGTGCTGTTTACCTGGAGGTTCTGAGCAGCAGCATGAAACATCAAAGCCAGACTGGGACTTTAAAACTGAGACATTTACCACGTTGTTTTCCATCCAGCCCAGATTTGCGTTAATTTTCTTTACTGAAATGATGATAAGGTTACATGGAATACATTTTTTAGAACTGCCTCACAGCTCAAAATGTATGTGAGACTGTTTATTCAAGGTCAAGATGGTTTTGTAGCTATAGGGCTAATGAGCTGTGCTTTTGTGAGCAGTTTACTTTTTTCTCTCAATTTACAGGCATATGAGACACAAGTGATGCAATACCAGTACTCTTAGTCTTTCCACAAAATGCAAAGGAAGAACAGATAAAAAAGAATACTAATGGTTAACTGGTGAAATTGCTGTTAACAGGACATTTTCTCCCCCCAGGTCTGCGAAACCATGATTCACTCTATTCTGTCACTGATTGGCTGACAGATATTTGGTCAATGTAAATTCCATTATATTCCATCACAGTTGTTGAGACATTTCACTTTTAACAAAACACACATATGAGTCTCTTGGGCACTTCAGCCTTCAAAGATAAACACAATGCATTTTAGGGAAAATCACTGAAAAGATACCTAACTTTGTTTGCTTGGAAGAAAAACTTAACAGTGTGTTCTTAAACTCTTTAGAAAACTGTGTCATTTATTTTTAATAATAATTTTTATTTTCTAACCCTATAATTATTTTTTTCTTAAAAGACAGCTGGCTTGACAATTCACCCTCAAAATAACCAAAACAATGAGTCACTCTCTGCTGTATAACATTGCATCAAAATAAAAAATACATTTTTAGGAATTTTAAATGTACATTACTTTTTCCAGCTTGTGAAAAAAATGCATTCAGCCTTGTGGAAACACCAGTCCCTAGATGTAGAAGCTATTGGATGAAACAGCTGTATTTTAAGACACAAAGTAATACAACTTTCCATCTTCAGGGTATGTTTTTCAAGAATGTACTTTAGGCATACATAAATAATTAATACCTCCTTCAATAGTGTTCTATTTTTGCAGAATGTATGTGCATTTATTAGCACACAAACCTTCAGACACAACCACACACTGATAAAGTAATTATGTTCTAACTGTGTCACGCTCAAAAGCTGCAGTCCATATTGATGGTATACAAAAGATAGGACTGTGTGCAAAAATATAGGAACAGGCACAGCATTTAAGAGTCCTTTGAACATCTGTTGAAGCTGTTTCTTGCATTTTAAGTCTGATGTCAAATGTATGTGTTTGTGTGAGAGAGATAGAGAGACATACATACAATGAAGTAGAAGAAACAAGCATAAAAAAAACTAACATGAAAAACAAATTCAGTGCCTTGTACACTGAAATAATATGCATATTGATGCATGAAGACCAGCCTTGCTGTGACTTTATCTTTCTGTTTGTCCCTGGGATTTCTGAAATTTAAATGTGTGGAATGATCAAATTTTGGAATATGTGTTCTGCTTTGCATGTTGCATGTGACCTCTGATTGCTTAGCAGGGAAAGGAAATTTATATGGAAATGAAGTGTATACTGTAATCAGCCCGGCATTTATGTAATTGTGACTTGGCTGGAAAAACGTATTTTACTTTCACTAGATGTCACGGCTGTCAACCATTCATGCATTCAATTTTTTACACCAATTTGTGCCCATTTTTGATATAGCCAGCTCTGTTTTGATTGAATTCCCTTTTAGTGATCTAACTGTGGACCTTTCTAATCAAATCCATAGCCTGGAGTAAATCTATAGCTTCCTCTAAGAAATGTGTTTTGTTCGAATTTGTTGTTGTATGAGTCTTTCTCTGTCCATATGACAGTAGAAAAAGACAAACTTCAAACCTCAGGGTAATAAAAAATGAGAACATTTTAACTGGGGTGACCACATGTCCTGGTTCTAAATGGAGCATCCCAGTGTTCTGAGAAAACTCTGAAATGTGTCAGTATGTCCCTGTTTCAGCTGTCTGTCTAAGCTGTCTGGTGTCAGTTATATAGTAATAATAGTAAGAATAAAATAATTTTTTAAAATTTTCTCTCCACAGCCGAGAACATATTCCACACACAGCACTGAATCCACGCCATACTGTTACTTTTTAAAATCCTTTCACTCCTCTGAATGGAAAAAAAAATGACTGAAGTGAAGGTCACAGTTTCCCTCTTTCTTCTCTCTTTGTTTTCTCTCTCACAGAAGTGCTGTCTCTCCCTCAAGCCCTCCTTTTGCAAACTAGAAAAAGAGGATGTTTTATGTTGTCTTTCATTTCATTCTCTTACAGTCTCTTTTAAATTTCTCACACACATCTTTATCAATCAGTGATATACATTACATATCCTCATATCTGCCACTATGTAATATCAATTCCCTCCTACCTCTGTGGCCAGACAAGTTTGCAATAATAATACAATAAAAATAATAATATATAAATACAATAAAATCATTCACTTAGTCACATTTACTTAGTTTACTTAGTGTTGTAAGTAAATATGTATCAGCCAGCATTTTGGTTGTGTTGTGTTGCAAAAGAAGTATTCAAATCTTTTACAAGTAGAGGTAGCACAACTTAAGTGTAGAAGTTCTCTTTTTAAAGTCCTGCATTCAAAAACATACTTAAATAAAAGCACACTAATATTCCACCATTATTCTGAAGATGGCAATATGGAGAATTTTATATTACGTTACGTTAACAGCATATTCCATTTTTCTGAATGAGGTCTTTTTCTACATTTTCCCTTTTGGACATGTAGGATATGTTGATATTATTCATTATTCAGGTTGGGGGAGTATTCTTTTCACATTTATGAAGTGCATTCAAGATATAAATGGAGGCTTTTACTCAAGTTTACTCAAGTTTACTCAAAGCCATAGTAATCACAAATCTGTGATTCAGATATATCAAATTTTATATTCTGATTGTTTCAGGTTATAGTCTTGTACACAAATAATGGCATACACACCTTTGTGCAACCATTTGTGGAAATGCTACAAATCTAGATTTGTTTAAAGTTAGAGCTTTGTCCCATCTGCTTAGGCTCTCTGCTCTTAATGTTTGTATGTTTGTCAAAAAGACACACCAACTACAGAGGAGCAGCACACAGCAGAGGAGGAAGATAGAAAAGCTGATGTAACACTGAAACACATAAAACAAACAAACAAACAAACATAGGTCTCTATGTTATGAGCCCAATCCTTGCTAAAGAGAGCAAATAAAAGAGGGAAGCTGTGTTCATAACTGGGAGTATGCATGGTTTGCATGTAAACAGGGGCATTACTGGTTGGTTTGGATTCATCATCCCTTGGCAACAGTGGTGCTTGCAGACATAGTTAGTTCGACATGTTAGGTGATATGTGTTTCAAAGCTGAAAAAAATAACACATCAAAACAATAAAATGCAGGAGCTAAGAGAGAAACACTCTCATCAGAGTAACAGAGAGTCATGACAGAGGGTTTGGATTAAGTGCAGCAGATTTTTGAAACAGTCACTGCCCACAGCACCTCCTGACCATCCAGCAAGACCAACCTGGAGACCCCAAGAGGGGAGGAAAAGAGCCATTAGTCCAGCTTGAACCTGAGGCTGCTCCTGTCTGCAGAGACCTGTCTCCACCACAGCATCCTGGATTAGGTTGCTGCACCCGAAAGGTGTACTGTGCTCTAAGCCGACAGGGTGTAGGACTCTGGCAGGAAGAGGGGAGAATAACTGTGTGTTTTATATCAGTGGTACTTGTTGTTCAAGTGAGGTGAAGTTGCTGGACAGTGTTTCTCAGGTGTCAAACTTTTAATACAAAGATGTTGACCATATTATTACTATCTTAAAAATTACCCACATTATTTCCTGGGTGTTAAAAAAAAAGTTGTGAATCCCAGTCTTGTACAGGAAAAATTACATTGCTCTAATACCATGTCACTCATTTTCATAAAACATGTGAACTGATAAAATTATTATTATTATTATTATTATTATTATTATTATTATTATTTTTAAATAAGGGAAAAAAACAGCAAATAAGGCCCCGAGTATTCTATTAAAAAAAAATTCCTAAGACCGAATTGCGGTGAATATTGTGCATCATTTGTTATTTGCTTTGTCTCATTGTCTGATTCATAATGCACATAGCGCTAATAACATGCCAGCTAAAACATGCCCTTAAGGATAGCAGCTGTGAGATTGCTTTGTCCTGGTTGTAAAATAACAGCAATCTATACCTGCAGAGGATTTTGTTGTCTATTAAATCAAACAGTGATATTTGTGTTCTGAATATACGTTGAGGTAGGGAGGGATTTGTGAATTAGACAAATGCGCAGTCTCTGCTTTGTGTAGGTTTAGCGGCCGCAAAAGTCACACTATCCTTCAGTGTATCATGCCCTCAGTGTCCCAACTGGTGAATGTTGGGAATTATCCCTACTTCATGTCCTGCTGGGTAACTTAACCATTAAAAAATTAAGAGTTGTTCATTAGCTGGCTGCACTTTGTACACAAAGCTCTTCCAGCAGTCCTGGGTGACTTTTTTCTTATAAATGATATGGCTGAAAGTTTCATTATGTGTTTCTCAAGTTGCTCTGAATGCAGCCTGTTCTTCTCTATTATTGCCATTGTTTTCTCATTCCTCAGTGACCGAATAAAAACATAAACAGTGCGCAGCTTTATTTTTTCCCCACACATCCTCCTCCCATCATTCCTCTGCTTCTGCAACCTAAATAGACAAAGTAATGCATACGATTTGCATTTTGTTTACTGCTTTTGCAATATTGTAATGCCAGTAGTAAAATCAATGAATAGAATTTAAAGACGAAAATTAAATGAACCAGCCAATTCCAGGGAGAGAGCCATGGCTGGCCTGTTAATGCTGATGGGTTCGTGTTGTTGTTGAAAAAGACATGAAAGCAGAAACAACAGAGAAAAGAAAAGAAAAGAAAATTGACTGGAAAAACTACCATCATTGTGTACCTATAGTTTATGGGCCTCGCTATTGTTTATTGTGCTTAACATCCCAGTGTGGTGAGAGGCTGCTGATGGTGAGCACTCTAATCTTAATTCACAGTGAAGAGATAAACAAAGGTAAGGAAACACAGAGAACCAGAAGAAAATAAGATAAAAGGAAAGGCTGGAGAGAGGCTGAGATAATAGTATGAGAGAAATTATGAGCAAAGGAAAAAAGGTGGAGGATAGGAGGAGAGAGATGCAGGGTGGCTAAGGTAACTGAAGGACATTTTCAGGAAGTAAACACAGCTTGTTAAATACTTTTTGACTGTTAGATTTGAATGGCATCTTTGTTTAAATAGGAATGTCTTGTTTCATTTTATTGAACATCAAGTACACAAGACATAAAATAACATATTTTTTAACATATTATTTGTTTAACTTCACCCTCAAGTTGTTTTATCACTGATAAACAGTTTTTTTTTTATATAAAGTTGAAATTTTTTCACTTCAAACTATTGCTTATATTTTTGATAAATCCTTTGATTTCTTTTCAAATAATTTAAATGTCTCAGTCACAGGTTTATATTTTTTCATTGGATAGTCTGCAAAACTTCAAGGACTTGTCTTTCTTTATTGTGTTGGTACAATGAGACGAGCCTCATATTCCATAACAAAGACTCAGACAGAGGCAATATGAAGGGTGCAATGGTGCAGACATTGCAATGTGTGTGTGTGGATTGTGAAGAGATGAGATGGCTGTCAAAATATAATAATCAGGAGTGCTTCCCTGCAAAGTGCTGATCTGACCGTCTTGGGCAGTTTAGGTTTCAGATTCTTGCTCAGTGACACTTTGACATGTAGACGGCATCCAGGCGATCAGGGTTGGAGCTTTTTTCTTTTAAGCTTTACACCTTTAACATTTATTTTGTAACATTTCAAATGATAAAATTGTCAGTGTTGCTGTTATCTTAGCCTTTAAAAAAACATACTAGAAAAGGTATATCATATTCACTATGACTTTCATATATAATTAGAAATAAACATCACCATTGATTCACTACATTTATTTATACATTTATGCAATTATCTGGTCAGAGCAGCATGAGAGAACTATAAGCAATTTCATTCTACAACCACAAGCTGTTCTTGACTCTTAAATTCTGAGCATGGTCATGGATAGAGAGAGTCATTGTAAACCTTCAAAAATGGGAAACAAACACTTTCTTCCTTGTCAAAGCTTGCATTTTCAGTTGAACCAATCCCCCTCCTTCTGCACACTCTGTGACTGAGAAACATCACATTACTTCCTCCTCTGCTCCTGGCAGACTTTGTCACTTGAATGTAAACAGATTTTTTCAGGGGATTTGCTCAATCATAGATACTATCAAAACTTGGCAGGCTAGTCTCCATTCTCTGCCAATTTTCTAATGAATTTTCTTGCTGTTGTATGGTGCTTGAGTAGTTCATCAGCATATTGTATTAAGATTTTTTAACTATTCATACAGTTTTTTGCAGTCAATTGTTTTTCAGTCAAACAAAAACAAGACCAGACTGGTGGTATTTTTCTACATGTGTTATATGTATATACATATATATATGCAGCAATATCTGTAATTTAAAATGTGTGAGCCTCGACCAACAAAGGGTCATCGTGGTCTCATCCATAATGCAAGGTTCTGCTGTTCATGGAGACATGGCTCTTTCTGGACAAGACCAGCGGGCCGTGTGAGATACCGTGCAATGTCACTCTGAATTCTTTACCCATGAGTAGGTACTTGAAGAGCTCCCACTATTCTGGCAGCAAACACAACTTGTCACACATTCATGTGTTTTAGTGTAGAAATCATAACAAAAAGCACTCTACGATCAAAATGCTTATTTGATTTTTTTGGCTTGTTTTGTTCTGCAGTGACAGAATGCTAGGAAAATATACACAAAGAGGTATCATGTCATACCACAAATGACAGTGTGTGGCAGCCATTTTACTTGTCTCTGGCAGAAATCTGTCTGCTCCTTCACCTTAACAGTGTGTCACATGATTGACATCCATCTCTTGTGCCTGTAAAACTTGTGCATTCTGTTCTCATACCTTACCTCAGGAGTCCTTATTAGACTGGTGTAATGGGTTTGGAGTATGTCCAACTTTAAACCTGTGATAACTGATTTGCTTTAGCCACTTAATGAACATCTGTTGACGTGCAGCTAGAAAAAATGGACTTGTTAGCAAACAGTTGCTTATTTGCACATCCAGCAGTTACAGAGCAATGCTAACAGCCATTTGGAAGGGTGTTTGCACCCTGTTTCTTTACTATGTTGGGTTAAGTAGTTTCAATCAATGTCAAATATACTACTACTACTACTAGTAATAATATTAATAATAATAATTTAAAAAGACAAACTCAGATAAAAAAAGAACACATATCTGAGGTTTTCTCATCTCCATGGAGAGGTTGAGCATCTTTTAGCTTACTGTTTCAGTTTTCTTTACTACAACACTACTGGCTTTGTTTACACTATTCTGTGACCGTTGTTTTTTCAGCTGCAACATACATCTCTTTTAAGTATAGTTTAATCATTTAATTTTTTAAAGTAAATTTAATAATTTTGATAAACCAACAGACACATTTATTAAGTAACCGGTAAACATAGTTGAGTATTTAGTATCAAGAAAGCCGGATTCTTTTTTTAAAAAACAAAAGAGTGAATATTAAAATTACATTTATTAGGATGACATTAATAGAATGTTTTATACATTCAAATGAATGCTCTCTGTTTCCTTTTTTTGTCTGCACATCTGAAATATTAACTGACAAGCGACCATATATAAATGTTGTCTTTTACTTATTTTACCTATTGCAATGCCCAAAAGTTAAAAAAAGTATTATTACACCTCTTCTACCTCTACTTCTTCTCACTTCTTTGGTGTCTCTTTTAGTTAGTTCAGTTTCACATTTTCATTTATAAACAAAAGGAAAACATGCTGTTTTGAAGTGAGAAAGGAAATAAGACTCAAAGAGAAACCCTCAGCAAGGGCTTAAAAGCCCAGTTCAAAAGTGAGTGAATTTGGGCCTAAAGTGAGACTATGTAACAGCTACCCTTGGTTTGTAATTTCAGCTGAATGATCTGTCACCAGGAGGAGTGACACACACAAAAAGACACTCATGCTGTACTGTGCTCTTAGATCCTCTACAATTTTCCACTGTCACTTGAATTACAATGTAAGCAAATGGACTCTTCAATAGAGTGACTCAAGACTAATAACAGCCATCAGAACACAGACAGAAACACGCACATCTCCATATCTGTATGTGCTGCCGCTAATGTGCGTAGTTCCTCTTGTTTGTGACAATAAAAGGGCCAGCGTGTGTTTGTCCCCTGTGAACACACACATGCTTCATTTGCTGCATGTGTTGACATGAGTGTGTGCATCCTGTCAGTCATGGTCATGCTAAGGCAGAATGATGCTGTAGACAGCATCCAGCTGTTACACCTGACAGGTGGTTCATAACATTTCAAATTTGTATTTCTTTACCTCACATAGTTATTTTTTTTCTGGCAGTGTTCATATTCGCACAGAAGCTCTTTTTATGATTCATAGTAATACCCAAAACTATGAGGAGCTCTTTGCTTGATGATTGTCTGTCTACTGCTGAATCCAGGCTCAACATGCATCATGTTATTTAAAAACGGCCTTATTCACCAACCACTCTCAGTATCCATAGCAGAAATTTCTTTTAAAATGCACTGTGCACTGATGCTCTTTTTACAAGGTTTCTGGCATTCACCAATGTTTATTTTTTTAAAAATGTGGGATTTGTTCCTAGATAAAAGCAGAAACACGCATCTTACACACATGTGAGTGCTGACATGTTTGAGCTACATAAGTGGTTATTGTGTTTTATTCTGTTCAACAGTTATGACATAAAATTAGTTTTTTTGTCAATTATGGTATTTTTTTTATAATAACTTTTGACTGGTTGCAGTCAGTCTTTCAACTGATGGCACACCTAGTAATGCTTTGTCTAAAACGATGGCCTCTGATGCGCCGGTCCAGCTCAGACAATTCTTTATCTGCTGTCTCCCCTCTTGCGCTCTTCATCTCTCGTCTGAATTTTGCAGTGGTTCTTTGCGTGTATGTGAGATTTTTAATCAAACCACTACTTTTAACCTCAACTGCACAGTGCACTCTTCAGCTTATATTGCATTCACTGAATGTGTGATTGCATCCCATGCATCTTTTTGTATTTGATTTTATCCAGAATTAACGGTACTAAATATTGCCAGCAGCAGTGCCTCCCTATATTTTGTTTTAACGTAATTTTTATAAAACATGGAAAAGTTGATACCATATAGTGCCACAATTCAAATATGAATGTCAAATGTTTAATTACTCATTCCACTTTAATTTCAAATTTAAAATGAGTTTGGGTGTATATGTAAAAAGCTCTCGCTACAAATGTTTGTATCTCACTTAATAAACTAAACTCATGTATTTTCTATCCTCTTAAGACACCCCTTGTAGCTGATCCCAATGTATTTTGTGTTAAACCTGAACTGTGTTCTTAAGGGAATCTGGCTTGTCAAAAAAAAGGGTGAAATAATGTAATGTGTTAATTATTATGTAATATGTGTTTTTCATTTTTCAGACACGTTCAGCAGAGGCAGAGTGGTGAGAGGTAGCAAGTGCTTTACAAGAGAAGTGGCAGTTTCTTCATGGTTTAGAGGCCATTGATGGTAAGCACATATATATCGAGCCACCTGCTAACTCTGGAAGTACCAACCACAATTACAAATCCAGATAGTCTGTGATTCTTATGACAGTAGTAGACACACAGTAAAAGTGTATCTATGCCACCGTTACTACACGAAAAAGAGTGTTAAACACAGGGCTGTTTGGCCAGTCAAACCTCTGCATTGCTATGGACTTTTGAATGTTCCCCATCCAGAGCCTCTGCCAAGTACCGACATAAATCTGCTGTATGCCTTTATCAGTGATGAAGTCTTTCCTATTTCAGCCAACTTGGTCAAGCCATATCCTTATTAGAACCTGGACCATGGGCAGCAAATATCATAACTTTCCCAGGGAGAGGGCAACAGAGGCCTACAGGCCCCAAGCCTTTGTGGATGCGGAGAGAACCACAGAATCATTCATGGAGCATGGCAAAGGGATGGAGAACACTGTCACCACCTCCACTTGGCTTTAGACAGGGCATCTTTCCATACTGTGTTCCCAGTGAGGTAGGTTTAGTATGGTCAAAGCCGGTTATCACCATGGAGCGGAGGCATCCAGGTATCCACCACAGAGAATACCTGAGTGTTGTGGATCAGTGCTTAGCTTGCATGTGCCTTTTCAAATAAAAACAGATGGTATTTCATTACTACTCAAAACTCTAAATGATAAATTTTAGTTTAGCTTTATTTGTGTTTCAAAACTTATTCCAAGTTATGCAACTGATTTACCTGCCATACACCAACTGATCTCTGTGTTTTTATTACTATTACCATCATAGTTAATTTTATTAATTTTTAAAGTATTATATTTGAAATGGTAAAGAAATTTTACCTTTAAGTCAAAGTCAAGTGTCAAATTCTTCATGACCCACTAATGGACAACACATCTCCAAATGTTCCCTTTTGGTTTATGTGAAGTTTATGTACTTGGAAGGGTTTTTCATTTGATAAAAAATGTATCCCTCAGTAAAAAAAAGGATAAAAGAGAGTGCTTAAGTAAAACAGAGGAAGGGGAAAGTTCATGATGTAGTAAAAAAGGGGAAAGAAGGAAGAATTGCAAGGAGCATATCTACATGGATTAACAACCCTGGACCCATCAGAACATCAGAATCAGAATTAAAGACAAAGTGTTGTGTGTGTGTGTGCATGTGTGCGTGTGTGCATGCATGCATACGCATGTGTGTGAGTGTGTGGCACTGACTTAAGGGGATATGTGTCTGATAAGCCTCTTTTCCACCCATCACATCAATATAAATTTCTGTGTCATTTTTTACACACACAAAAAACAGAATGTGTGACTGTGCCAGGGGATTTTTTCCTCAAGAACCCAAGAAATCCAGTTTGTCTCAGCAGAAATGAGGTGATGCTTGAACATGTTCGGCTATTAGACAATTAACCTCTGCTGAGACCCTTAACAATGAGTGAGGCAAGGGTCAACTGTGGCCTGATAACAGTTACATAATCCACAAAGGTTAAGGGAATGTGTGTGTGCGTGTGTGAGGGTGCATGTGTGTGTGTTGGGGGGGTGGGGGTGGCTCACTGTTTTTATGGGAGAGAAAAAAGACAATTTTCTGACTATTAATGCCTTTGATCCATCAACATTCTAGAACTCTTAAAGGGACAGCATGTGTGTGTGTGTGTGTGTATGTGTGTGAGTGCGTATGTGTGTGTGCGTGCGCATGCGTATGTGCGTGTGCATGTGTATGTATTCTTATATGTGGAACTTCTACTACTCAGGAACCTTTCATTCCTTTGATTCATCATCATTACTTTTTTAAGGACCTTATTACATGCTTACTCAACTGTTTCTGTGTGTGCTTGTGTGTATTTATGTGTGTATGTGTGCGTGTGTGTGGAGGGGGGTTGTAAAGTGGTGTCTTGGGTGTATTGTCTGGTTTCTGCTGTTGTATGTGTCAACAAGGCCCAGTCTAACATGGGCTCAGAAGTTGCCTTCTGCTGTGATGCTGACAACAAAGTGAACAACTGGCAAAGGAAACAAACAAACAAACAAACAAACAAAAAACACGAGTACATGGTTGGGACATGCAGGGACATACTTGCAGGATACTCCGAAGTCTGTGTGTATGGTTATTGGTACCTGGACTCATTATAGTGTGCGTCACTCAGCTGAGATGTATTCATAGTTACCAAATTACATTTTTTGTTTGTTCATATAATATACAGAATGTGAAATCCAGACTGTTGGGAGGCAAAAAAATTTTGTTGAGCAATGATTTCTACTTTTATTAGAAGATAGAATTCTAGAAAATATGTTTCCCCCTTATTCTTTAGCATATATTATGTAAAAAAAAATACTCCACACATTATTTTACTAGGATATGCAAGAATCTATGAACTTCATATACATGATTGCCTGATTTGGATAAAAGTGGTCTTATTTAAATCTTACAAGTCCTGTCAAGGGTAAAAACATGCTTTGCAAGTACAGAACTTAGGTTGAATAAGTTCACATATTAGCAAATTTGTGAGCTAACACATGGTTGGTTTTTATATTTACTTCTTTTGTTGCATGAAGCTTAAATCCTTGCTAAATTTATAGCTTCTTTAGCATTGACTTTGCCGCGTGCACCCCCCTCATCTTCTAATGGATCTCTGTATTTTTCCATTTTCCAATGACAGCTTTAGTTGCAGTCTTTGAATACAGTCAAGTATTTTGCAAAATGTTTGTTGCAAATTAAGGGGACAAATTTACTTAAGAGTCAGTGACTTAATAAACACTCCCTGCTTTGTTGTATATTACTGTGGCTCTGTGAGGTCTGTTTTAGTTCTAAGTTCTGTGAAGAAGACTTTGCTACTTCTGTAGCTGAAAGAGATGTTCACTGGAACCAGCTAAGACTGTGTTATGTTCAATGTTGGGGTAATGCATTATGTTTTGTGTTTTGTACATTAATAAATAGTAACATTTTGTAATTAACAAACACCTCTCTCTCTCTCTCTTTCTTTTTAATACACTAAGACAATCGGTTTTTCAGTTTCATATTCAGGCAAATAAGTTTTGCCACTGGTCAAGAGAAACATAACAGCCACTTGGCTAGAAAAGCTTAGTATCAAGCCCTGTGTGGTCATGTGTAAACTTGTTTGTGTATCTTAATGTATTGGCTATATGTATGGAGCAGGAAGGGTTATTATATTCTTTTGTTCTTGCTACTTATGAATTTAATTAACATGTGATTAAACCCTTGGCATCAAAATCCCACTTGAACCAGGCGCCCACAGTTGTCAACCCTGATAATGAAGCCTGTACAGTTTTATAGATTTTTAAACATGGTTCAGAAGGTAAATGCATACACAGTTATTTTTTTAGTTGTTTGGATTTTTGCAACTTTGACATTTTTTTTAATTTGTGTAGTATCTTACACTATAGCCTTATTTGGTTAGGTATGTTTGGACACCTGTTTTAACCTAAAGGGTAGATAAGTTGGTAACACCGGGGTCACTTCCTAACCTAAGACATTTTAAGGCATGGTTCAAGTTGTGGTCAGGGACTAATTATTTTGGTCAGTAAGCCAAATTGTCTCCTTTGTGTAAGATGAGAACTATGTAAGTCCTTTATAAGTGAGACGTTTGAGATGTACGGGAGGAGACTCATTCTGGCACGGAGTCTTCTCTCAGGCAACCTGGGATGTCTGATTGATGCTATACTTTATTGTAATAAACTTGGTTTATGCAGTCAAGTCAGTGTCACCGGAGTTTCCTTCATCATCCATACAGCATCGCAACTTAAAATATAACATTTGCAAGAATTGTTTATGATAATTTGACATAATCATAGTGCAGACTGCCCTGTTTCTGCTTGCTCATGTCAACAGCACCAAAGACTAGTGATTAAAACATAGATGCACACCATGTGTATCATTAGACAAGCTCGTAGTGGTGAAGTGATAGGAACCACTGTGTTGTATGGATGAGAGGTGTGGAGGAGCTTTTGATGGAAACACAGCAGTATGTGTGGCACTGTGTTAAAGTGTGCTAAATGGAGACATGGGAGGAAATGTCATTCACATCAAATACATGGTTATTCATGTAACTGTAAAGATGTTTGTTAGAGATGTGACCAATATTAATGTGACGAATTTTGAGTTTGTAATGCAAGAAAGTGACAGGGAAATGAACTCTTCTAACCAGAAAATGCTCTTTATTTAAGATCTGCACACATTAACAAACATTCATCAACATAGGCATAGGATAGTAACTGAGAGAATAACATAAAACGTGGTGCAAACGTTAACAGCAGTCCTCCAAAAACATGCAAAAGTAGATTAACACTATTACTGTTTGACAGGTAACGAGATAAAAAAAGTCAGAACACACTTAAACACACACACAGTTCTCTCCGACTTCAGTTCCAAAAAGTAACATCCAAGGCATACAAGGAAAACTCCACCCACACATCCTCCAAAATGCTTTAATATCCCATCCTACAAATGTTTTTTGGTTTTCTTTCCCCTAAGCCTTTGCATCATTATAACGGTGATGTTGGGATTGACATGAGCTAGCAAGTTGGAGAGAAGAAGACATGGAGGATCTATGTGGGAATGAGAGCACAAGAAGATAAATGTCAAATGTTGTCTTAAATGCAATTGTTACTAGTAGTTGAAGCCGGGTATATTACTTTAATAAAAAAGCAATCAATCATGTGTATTGCTAGACGCGGTCCAGGTGGAGATAAGGGTGACTGGAGTAGCACCTGGCACGCCGATTGCTTTCGTTGAAGCAATCAGCGTGTTGCATAGCCTGGGTGCCTTTGATGGGTTGCTGATTGCAGAAGCTTTGGAGGAGGGTGAGCTGCTAGTATTTCTTTTCATTTTTCTGGTGACTCTTGCTTCCAAGATGTCTGTCATCTGGTTCATTCTTTTCTTTTATCCCATGTCTTTTTGGTCTCAATTCTTAGTCTCAATTGGATGAAATGTTTTGTTATTTTCTGATGTGCTCCATTACATGTTGATAGTCTGCTGGTGAATAACAGAGATTCTTTATCCAAAAGACCCATTACATTTGGGAGATCCATGAAGGAGGTCCTGTGCCTAAAGAGTTTCTCATCTTTGAGGACTACGTTTAATACCTCTGAGGAGGAATGACAAAGAGCACCTGCTTTGTGGTCTCTCAGGTTCAGTAAAGTACTGTTCTCTACTGCAAGACAGGACTCACTGTTAGTGGTGTTTTAGTGTAAATTTGCATCTTATGGCATGATTGCATTGATTATGTATGTAATTGCAACATTGCAACATTATATTTGCGTTCAGTTTGTATGCGCCATAAGGCTTACAATATTCATTAGCAAGGTAAATTACACTGAAAAATCGTATGTACATATCCACATAATCAAGGTATTACAATCATAATTGTAGGTCATTTTTCAGATAAGTATATACATGTTAATTGCACACGCACAATATACCCAATATTTTATTATATATTTATTATATTATATGCCTAAAATAGGTAATTTACAGTTTATATTCATTGCATATTGAACATTTATATGAACAAAAGAGTTTTTTTTTTAATTAATAAAAATGTAACATATATGTTATAACATGTAGAATTTATCCTTGGGATTGCTGCTGTCTTGGCCAAACCAGGCATTTGTATTTCATTAACAGGTAAATAAATAGATGTATTCCAATTGTTACAGAAATGTAACATGTTTTTAAAAAGGCCTTAAATGTTTCTATTTATATCATGTAAACTCTTTGGAATTAATCACTATAATCCTTTATGAGTAGCCTTACTATAATTTACAAGAAACAGTTGAACCACTACATGACTTTTTAATTGAGCTGTAATATTTTCACAAAGCCTTGCAAAATGAAGTTGATTCAAACACAGAAATGACATATGATGTATATAAAATCCTGAAAGTGCACCATATTGTCACAGAAATTGCTTTAATTGTAGTTTATGTGTCCCCAGTCCCACAACTAAATTGCAGTGTGTGTGGGCAGAGGGAGCAGTTATATCATAATGAGTAATATGAAAAGGGAACAGTATGAAAAACCCCATCATGTAAGGCATCACTATAATAAGACAGCCATTTTGTGCGATTCCATTTGGGAATGTTTTCAAACTGGCATTTACTCACTCCTTTTCCTTTTCTGTTTCTGTTTATTCCCTTTATTTTTTCCCTCTTATAAAGCTCCATTTATTATTTTCTTGTCATCCACTTGTCAGACTCATTGCTGCACAAACTGAGGTTGCATAGATCAAACCACAGTGCTTTAAAATGTTTTAAACCGTACTGTGGGGAAATCCTGCAAAATTAGGCCAAGAAACTGACATTCATGTAAAATGGTGAATTTGGCAGTTTTTTTAAAAAGAGATTTTTTTGAAAGAATTTAGAATTATATTCTTATGTAAAAGCACTGCAGTTAAAAGGGAAAAAGAAACTCTTTAGCAAATAAGTTTCTATTTCAAAGAGCAACTAACTTTTTCAACAATAATCTTTTTTGTCTGGATTAAGAACTAAAATTCTTAGATTGTGTTTTGACAGCTAACTGTTTGATATATATGTGAACCCTGCTCTAGTCTTTGCACTAAGGTGTATATCACACACCTCGCAATATTTAACGAAGGGATGGGGTCAGTCAAAGTTGTACAGAGAGAGAAATAAACCTTTATTTCACAAACATGCTAACTTTTTGTTCCTTTTCTTTCTCCTGACTTCACAAGAAGATGAATAGTGTCAGATATGAGAGAAAAATCAAAGAAACACAACAGCACTGCATGATGGTTACACATTACAACAATATGCACCATGTGGTGCAATGGTGAAAGTGCCCTTCACAGGGTCACTAACAGAGAATTATACAAAGAAAAACAAGAAAAAGCAACTTTTTCAATGCACATCTGCACACGATGCAGTTTACAAAGCTGAGCACACAGTTAACAACAATCCCCTCATGAATACAACAACAGCTTCCACAGCAAATGACATTTTTATTTTGCTCCATGGATTAGCTTTGTACCCAGAAAAACAAAAGAGGCCGATTAAAAATTTTTCTTTCATTTTTCAGACTAACTTGAAAAAACAAAGACTAACTTGACGTGTATGTAATGAATAAAAATATTAGAAGCAAAAGATAAAGTCTGTTCTTTGAAGTGTAATCATTATACAAATGACATAAAATTAGATCTTTGTGTTAGCAAATTGCATCTACTTATCTTACAAAGAAAAGAACATCAGAACAGAAAATATTTTCTTTGTACCTGTTGCAAATGTTCAAGTTATCACTTTGCCATCAAGGAAGATGCAGTGTTGATGTAAAAAAAGCAGTAAAAAAGGTAAAAGTATTACACAGAAAAAATAAACTGTTTTCTGCACAGAATAATCAGTGTAGATCAACGGTTTTGTTGGTTTCAGAGGACTCATTTTAAAAACTGCCATGTTTCAACATGAAAAAAAACATGCTAAAAGAAAATATTGAAAACATGAACATATTGATTTGTCAAACCAGCAGACTTGTTATAACTTTCACTCTTATCTTACACATTACATAATGCACCCTAATGCTCCTAAATGCATGTCTTTAAGTTGTTTCATACTGTATGATGTACCTGATGCACAACTCATTAAACTTAGGCCTAACAAAGCAAGGATGAATGATAGAACAAATTCTGGCTTTGATCTGATACCAAGTTGAGGCAGCAAACTTTCGTGGTAGAGATATGTGAATGTGGAATATGAGCATCATTAATGTTTAATGTCAAGGCTCTGACCTTGTCAAACTCCACAAGGAAGCATCAAGCTAAGCACAGGAGGATGTGTGGAGTGACAATCACAGAGGGGAATGCAGACTCTGAACCCACGGGTGGATGCTGTGTGGAAGTGGAGCAAATAAAATTCGGAACAGCAGCAGCATCAGGAAGCAGGAGCAAGAAGGGTCAGCACGGTTTTCAGGTGTACTGTGTGGCAGCAGGCCTGCAGTGCAAGAAGCAAGATAGCACTGACCACCATGAACTTTTTTAATGAATATAGAACATACAGCAATGCTCAGAGCAGCAAGAAGAGTGCATCCTTGAATCTATACATCTGGTGTCAGCTCACTCAACCCTACTTAAAGTTTAGTTTAATCAGAAACTTTGGAGACTACTGTTCTTTCATACTAACATAATACTACAGTACTTTGCATATAGCAGCTGCAATGTATAACTTTCATAACTAAGTTTTCCCAATAACACTACTTGATGATCATCAACACCCTCAGAAAATCATGGAGACATTTGGCTTTAACAATCTGGGCTCTATTTTCGTAGACCAGGCGCAGGCGGGGCGCACCTGCCCTGCGCCGCGCCTATGCCGCGCCAACGGGGTG
>JAPZDV010000026.1:2142152-2159452 GCA_029814665.1 Acanthurus lineatus
GTAACTGTTCTCAAGTAAAAGTAAAGTCCCTCAAAATTGCACTGCAGGTTTAAATGTATATTTGTTAGCATTTTGCTGGTTAATATGGCAGTGACATAACTGCTCTAAGCAAAAACTATTCAAAGAGCAATTAATTTCATTAGCTTTTTCAATAAAAGTTCTGCCTATACCGAATCAGTGTATCCAAAGAAATTAATCAAAATACGTTTAAAATATTTTTTCATTCATTTTGGGTTACCCTGTGTTTAACCCTGCTAGTGATGGTGCTCTGTAGATGGCAATATCATCTGATTCCTTTGATCCAGATGGAAAAATATCTAAACAACTCAACGGAGACAGACATTAATGGTTAGCAGAATATGAGTTCTAATCACTTTTGTGTTTCCTTTCTTCTTCTCCATTTTCAACCATAAAGGTCTAATAAGCTGTGTGGGTGTACAGAACATTTGAAATTCACCACTGTGGTAATTTTATTTAAAGTGGGACTCTCTAATTCCCCCATTGCCTCTGAAGTGTATTCTTTCGTCCCCAAACCCTTGAATAACAGAGGTATCTTGCTATTGAAGCCAAATAAACCAGTGAATTTTTTTTGGAGAATCAGAGCTTAAACCTCATTTTCCTCTCTCAGACATTTCCTCTCTGTCCTTATATCCTCCCTGCAAGCTGCGGCCCTCTGTGGCTGCTCTTGTATTATTCAGTGTGCCAGTTATCCTTATCCCTCCCTCTCTTCACAGAGTGACATGTCTTTTAACAGGGGGCCTTATTAGGCAGCTCAGGGATAGATTCCCCTCCTGCACGATTATATACTTTTCTTTCTCTATGGATTGCCATCTGCAAATCGACCTTCCTCTTTTTTCACTCACTTTTTCCTTTTTTTAGGTCTTCTGACCCTCTGTAGGTCTTTCTTATGTCACTCTTGTGCTTGGATTTCCCATTCTTCTCTTTCCTTTTCCTTTCCACTTGTCTGTGCCCTTAGCTATGTTTACATCCAACTGTCAAACAAACCTCGAAGCAAACTTTTGAAATAGAAAGAATATGCGAATGAATTAATGTGTGTCTATCACACTTGCTGCCTATGTAAAACCAACACCTGTCAGGAGGCTAAAAGGCTGTAGTTACTATTTTGGGCATTGCAGTTATAACAAAGTCAGTGCTTTTACACCAATGATGTGAAGCAAATTGGGCGAAGACATGAAATTCATTCATTCAATAAGTCAGGCAAGTTCAAATTTTTCAACTTAAACCAAATTTACATGACACTGAGAATGATGAGAGAGAAAGTTTGAGAACCGATGCTTTGAATTGAAGTGCATCATTTACTATATTTGTTGCCTTTTTTCCTGAAAACTTTTAAAAAGACCAAGTTTGGAAAGTGCAAGGGATTTGAAACACCTATCAGTCAGTGAACAGAAAAAAAAAAACAAAAAAACAAAACACTTTTACTTGAGTACTTCTTTTGGAAAGTAACAGTAGTTTACTTGAGTCCAGTTTTGGGCTCTCTACTCACCTCTACCTCCCACTGTTACTCTGCATTAGAAAGATATGAAACAGGTATTAACAAGACATCTGTATGAGAGATACTCAATAAAACACAGAGATGAAGGGAATATAGAGAAAGAGCACAGAAAAACAGGAGACACTGAATGTCCTTTTAATCTTCTTAACTTAAAGAATATTTTTCAGAGAGTCGGGTATTAACTGGTACACCTCTATAACAGAATACAAAACAAAATTATCTAGAACTCACACCTTTTTAAAAACTCTAGCTACAGTTTTGCTCTAAACACACCACATCCTCTGTCCCACAGAGACTCTGGAGACTGTGTACACAAAACCCAGTCTAACCATTTTTTGTCCCTAAAAAGCACTTTACTAGTAAAAATATTACAATACCTCACCATCAACTGGAACAACTTAGTAAAGCAAAACAGTGCAGCTGATGACAAAATTCTTAGAAACACTAGGCCAACACTTTTGAGCTATGATTCATGCAAGTCACTCTACCAAGCAAACACTGAGGTCTGTAATGCACAAGCAGTTCTCTATTGGGCATACAAGAGTGAAGTGCATTCAATTTGTGGCCTAATTGTAATAAAAGTGAGTTTACAGCAAGCTTTGCAGTGGAGGTTCCCATACACATTGCCACAAGTGACACATTTTGTGAGCCTGTAAAACCCTCCTTTCATGGCAACTCTCACTCTTATGTCTTCTTCATTTACCATAGTAAGGTGCAAAGATCAGGCCATGGACATTGCTCACAAGGGCACAGTTGTAAATGTCCAAGAACCATGACTCTCTGCAGTCCTTATGGGGTCACTGACTCTCATGAGTGCTTCTAGAGATAAAATGTCCTGGGCCAACTCCAACACTCACTCACTGCCCAGCTTACCCCAAAATCCTGTGACATTAAACTAGTAGATGGAGAGCTGCAACTGCAGAAAACTGGTAGCAGGGGATAAATGTACAACTTAAAATGTTTTGCACAGGTCTAAAGTCAGCCACACTTCTGATCTGAACACACAGCAAGCATACTTCCTATACAGCACAGTATGATGAGGGGTTTGTGAGAGATATGAGGCGAAAAGCCTTTAAGATAAATTTAAGATACATTGCAATGATGGGAAATGAGTTTTTATGACTTTGTAAGTGAAATATTCAGTGTAATGCTGAAACATTTGACTTTCTGGTAACATAAATAAAAATCATGTTTGCTACAGTAAATTTTACTGCAAGTAAAAGTACAAAATATTAACAAAAGCATCTCATTCTATTAAAAAACATATTAAGTTTCCAAGGTAAAGTTCCACACTAAAAAAGATATTAGTGTTTCAGTGTGAAAGATGGGAGCGATGGAAGCCAGTTTGAACACAGGGAATAATGTACCAGAGTAATTTCTGACAGCTCTCTTGAAGATACTGACCCCTGGCATGATGAAGACACCGCAGACTCAGGCAGTGTGACATCAGTCAGTGCCCAGCTCTGGCAGCTTAAGGCTCGAGGTTATAGCAGAGCCTGAGTTGATGGAAGCCAAATTGAACGAGAAAATCACCTCATTGTTGTAGGACTGAGATCTGCGGGATGCTGCAGTGGCACACTATTGCCTCTTAAAGTACAAAAAATTGTGCTGACACATAAGGAGCCAGGCTAGCTAGTTATATGCTAATTTTGGAGAATATCTCTGCAGCACCAATACTTAGATATGTGTGTGTATGTATACAAAATACTTTGAAGGTAATTAGGATTTACTCTACCATTTTACAGAGTTATTTGAATAATAATTTCTATATCATCCCTTTCCTGAATCAAGGTTTTTGTAAGTCTACAGTTCAAGTTGTATTGTGAAAGTTTGTCTCACATGCTTCAGGTGAGTGTGATACATTTAATGCCATGGAATTAGAAATGCAAAACTTCCTTCAGTTTGTTGATCCAGTAGGAGTTACTGATCCAATACAAGTTACCATGCTTTGTTATAAATGAAACTGTCATCTCAGATCCCTACTCAGACGGCTTCTCTTTAATCTCAATGGTGTCATGAGAACTAGATCTTGCAGAAAAATGTAAATACATTGCTTGCATTGCTTAATCTTCGAATGTTTCCCAGGATTGTTGAATGTTGTTTTGGCTCCCAGTGGTTCTTCTCAACTTGTGCTTTTTTTTCATTTTTTCACTGTTTGCCTTGAAATAAATATAATTGTGTCCTGCAGGGTCCTCCCACTGTGTATGGACTGGAAGCACAGTGTGCAATGCTTGAGATGTCAGCATGGTCTGGAACAGACAATGTACAGTTTACAGAGCAGTCTGACAAACACACAGAGTTAACACACATTCAGTAAACACTGCAGTTATGTAGGTACAGCAAATTGAAAAACTGTTAACACGAAAACAAAAAGTGAATACAAGCTGAATCTTGCAAGTTCAACATATTGCAAAGTTCTTAATTTTGGTGGTGCCTTTAGAACAAAGTTACCTTGGTAACTTGTTCACATGTTATGTACATGATGAGCAGCAAATGTACGGTGCAGTCTTATTTTATTCCCAGCATGAGCCAGTATGACACTGGTAATTTACATTATAAAAAACACCCTTAGATTTTTTAACAGCTGTATAGAATAGTGATATGTGGTACCACTTATCTCCTTTACGACTCAGTACCAAAGAATACTCTGGCTTATAATAACCAGTACTGATACCAATACTTTTCACATGTTTTTTATTTGGTTAAATTTGACAACTACATATGTTATATGCATATTTTTCAAAGAAAATTCCCTATAGGGATGAATAACGGTTTTTTAAGAGGGAAACAAAAGTGAGCTTTAAGCCCACCCATTTCAAATTATAGCTGCAAAATGACGAGACATCAAACAGTCATGACTTCATTTACAGTCAGCCATGATCAGTGTTCTGTCTTCACAGGAAATATAAAGGTCTGCTCTCAGTGGCTCACTTCAGATAGTCCACATCACAGAGCCACAGTGCACACATGACTTTGACAGGTGAAAGGAGAAGTGGTTCCCATCAAAACAGGTGTAATTAAACCCTCTTGGTGATGGCTTATGATAAAATACACACTCAGCTGAATTTACTGAGTTTTAACCTCAATCATTTCAATGAGATTTGATCAAAGAAGAGGAATTGTTGCAATCGGAATTATAGATAATTTGGGATTGATCTTCACATCACCAGTATAGAACAACAAGGACTGGTGCTTCAGTTACATGGCCTATCTCTCAAAGCAAATTTGGTCAATGCCAGTGTCAGTGATGGCTACACCTGACCTACTCACTCAAATTAAGAAACTCTGAGACACACTGCAGAAACCGATGATGAAATTGTATTCAAGATCTTAGCTCAAAACTATTCAAGTAAATGCTCTAAAATATTACATGTCCAAAGTTTTAATCAGTCTCTTTTACAGCAAAGATTTCTTTTGTGTTTTAAGTTTACTGTCATTGTTCCTGTGCCCCAAAATCTAACCCAACAACTGAACTAATTGCTAGAGAAATTATCGTACCTTTATATTATTTTATTCTTTTTACACTATTATGCACTTTCTACTTTGTTGTTCTGATATATTTTGCTGTGTTTTAAGGTTTATGTGAGTGGGTCCTTGTCTTGTATCGTGCAAGCTCAATGACTCAAATTCCTTTCGACAAAGTTGAATGCTATAAAGTATTGAAACTTGAAATTTGAGGTATCTGCCCCTTTCGGTCATTGTGCTACTTAAGATTTTAAAATGATACAAACTGCTCTCTAGAGCTGCACCTTGATGTTTCAGTATCTATGCCAATGGTAGATGTACAGGAAAAGAGGCACATACAGATAGCTATGTATCTGGTGTTATGACTGTGTTTGAAATGTTTTAGTAATAACCTAATTAATAGCTATATTTTAAAGGGGCCTATTATATATGTACTAGAATATATAAATTTCAAAGATATATCTCAACCTATGTATCAATTAATTATCAATTTTAAACAATCCAATGTATAAAACATATGAAGGTAAAATATTATATACTAATTATAAACTATTTTTTTAACTTTCATGCCCTGTGTACTTCTTACATCAGATAATTTGAGAAAAAAGCTTAAAGTTACTGCAGCTGTGATCCTCTAATTATTTTATTTTATTTATTTTTTTCCAGTAAGAGTGAATCCAAGAGCCAGAATAACCCCTCCTGTTGAGCTAAGACCTCAGTATTTCTAAAGTCCTTGTTACATTTCTGTTTGCATTAGTAAGTAAATATTTATTAAGCAGTATCAGGTCGAACATGCTTAATTTTTCTATTGATGGATATGTTCCCACTGTATCGTTTCCTGAATAAATACTGGTTCATTGTGATTGGATTGAAAAAAAAGTCATCTGTGACTTGTTTTGCAGTCAGTCTTCCTGGTAAGAAAGAAGTTCCTGTCCTCTTGTCTACCACTTTCTTTAATCTTATAGGTGTCTGACAGAGAAGAATCATGCAGCACTAAGTGACATGAAAGCTGTTGGAGATCTAATGAAAACATATACTGCAGAGTTGGCTGGACTGGTAATTAAGTCGGGATACAGTGGAGTTTTATCTGCTGGCTCATTCAAAGTACTTTTTGCATGGGATGTGTTGGCTACACTTATCAAAGTGTATGTAGGTTTAGACAGCATCATTAGCAACAACTGCTGCTTTACTGCTTGGTATAGTGTAAGGGTCAAAAACAAAAGATAACAGAACTGTACTTTTGTTTTTTGTCTGTGGATGTAGATCTTCTATTTTTTCATTTGAATGCTTAAATTAAGTTTCTTAGTTTAGCTTAGTTTAAGTTTATTCATTACCTAATTAAGTAACCCAGCTTTTTACTAAACCACCATATATTGTATTTTAAGACCTATGATTTTGAGTTTTGAGCAGCTTTTTGAGCAGGTAGAGCAGCTGTTCACGTTTTAGAAGAAGGTTTGAATCCAGGCTCCTTCATTCTGCATTTTAAGAAACTGATCCTAAAATTGCTCCTGATAACTCTGTTATTATGTGAATGTGTGTGTGCGTGTGCGTGTGTGTATGCTGCTGTTTGAATGAAAGCCACTGCTATTAGTGTATGAACGGTTGAATTTTGACAAATAAATTTTGTAAAGGGGCTGTGAGTGGTACTGGCCATTTGCCCTTGCTGGCTGGCTGGCTTCTTTAAATGTCTACCTAAAATCTACCTAAACGCAGTTCCTGGGTAATGATATAATATCTTGCATCAAGTTCACAGGCAGAAATATATTTGTTTTTAACCCCAAGCCCATGTTGCTAACCCACTGCTCTCTAAATGTGTGCATATGCCTGAGAACTTAGACATGAACTCAGATTGTACAGAACCTCCAGAATTGCATGTTGTAAATAATAAACACCCTAAGAGGTTAGCATTTTGTTAATTCTTAGATCATGGCCGAAAAAAAGAGTTACAGAGTAGGCAGAGAAATCCAAAAAACTAAAAATTAAAACTGAAGTGGAAACGATCAATAAAGCAGAGAACACAAGCTGAATAATTGAAGAATGCCACAACCAACAAACACAGGGGCTCACATGGGACTGAGGAACAGATACATGACATGACAACTCAAAACAGACTCAAAAACACTAGGGAGGGTAAACCTTGAAGTGGTGAAACTCACCACCAATCAGAAAAGGCAGGACAGCAAACAGAGACAGGAAGGAGAACAAGGCTTGACAATTATGGAAAAAACTTAAAAAGTGAACAAACAAACAAACAAACAAACAACAAACACTAAAGAGGCAAAAATCTTCTGCAAATAATGATACTGTGACTCTATCAGATGATCTGTGATGACCTGCAAGATGTGATTGAATTCCTTATCTTTCCTTGTGCCAGTATGTTTTTTATTTTTTTTCCAACAAAGTATTATTATTGTACAACGCACAGGCAAACTGAACATCTTGACCTTTTCCGGGCAGCTGTAGCTCCTGCGGTCCACACAATGGCTGTGTTCTAATCAGGAGCTGAATTTTCAAAGGGAAGCAGACCACAAGAATATTTTTTTGTTCTCTTTCATCCTAATGAAAAAAAACAAAAAACAAAAAACACTGACAGCAGAACAAACTATAAACTAGTTGCTAACATCAACATGCTAACATGCTTACAACATGCTCACAATCACGTTGACGGTGCTACAACAGTTTTCATGGGACATGTTTCTTTTCCTCTCTAAATTTAATATTTATTCAGCAAGAAAACAAAGTATTTGAGTGAGGCATACTATGTATAATGCTAACCACACCTTTCATGTGGCTGGACCTCTTGAAAAATTATTGCATTCTCTTTGCCAACTCTGCAAGTTATCCAAAGTGAGTCCAAAGTTTGGCATACAGCCACACAGACGGTCATTTTAATATGTTACCCATCTCCCTTTTCCGCCTTTTAAATATGACGATCACAGGCAGGTGCTAATGAGACTGAATGTAAATTAAATAGAGTAGTTGTAGGAAGAGAGCAAGCAGATGCTCATAATTTTCGGTCTCTTTGTCTGCAATAATTGAAGCAGAATTCATCACAGTGATATTGTCAGTCCACACAACACCAGTGGGTAAATTTGTATCGTAGCAATTAATGTGGCAGATGTGACTGAACTGCCAACAGCAGGATGCATACGAGTCAAATGGAAGAAGTGAGTAGTTTGATTCCTTAGCTTCTGTCACTGACTTAGGTCTTGGTTAAATATGTTTTACCTAGTTCTTGTCACTGTCTTTTCTGATTGCAGGGGATGATTTCAGCCCTATTTCAGGCCCGAGCAAAGGTACTTTTGCTTTTGATTTGGAATCGGAGCGTGTGTCCCAGTGTGGTGATAGAAATGTCATTACTTTACATGACTCTAAAGTCTGTCTATGAAATAACTTTTTTTTCACATTTTTTAGAGAAAGGCACAGTAAAAGAGCACCAAGTCTACAACATCGTGAAAATAACTTAATGTTTATTGTATACAGGTGGCAGTAAACATTAGTTTTAGTGAAATTAACTAGGAAAAAATAAACAAACAAACAAACAAAAAAAACAGGCACAAGGTTTGGTCCACAAGTACAAGGAACAACAGACCCAGAGTGAAAGACAATTTTGAACTCCTGACAGTTAGATTGACTTTTGGCCTTTTCAATTCACACTTACAACTTATAACTTTTGTAGTTCTTTAAAAACTCTTGGGAAGACCATATCCCATCCACACTCTGCTGGTTACTATTGATATAGCCATACATATCAGAAAAATATAACTGTATGTACTTTTATTGGTTTATAGTTTGGATTAGGGCTATTGATGTTAGCTTATACTGACAAAAAACAGTGACGTTAAAAAATGAAATATTGATATTTTGTTATAATATGAAGGTACAGGATATGGTTGTGTAAATAAGAAAGCACCTTTCAAATAATTTCCGCTTATTTTCATTCTTGCCTTGTTATGGTAGCTTATGACAATGTGCCATAACTTTTTAATGCCTCCTAAGCTTTTTCCACAGCCATCACATTTTGCAAACAGGAGAAAAGATGGTAATGTCTGTAGAAGGAATATGTGAAAACAACCTTGATGTACATAACTTATTTATGCATATGTGTGTGTGTTATTCTTTTACTTGTGTTCGTATTTATTTATTTACATATGTAAACATAATATTTTTTTTCAATCAGTGTCTCAATAATTTCATTTTTCATTTTTCAGGCTGAAATAATCATGCAAAGAATCTGATGTCCTTATAGCTCGTAGTGTGAGGATTAAATGAACTACAAGTAAATGTCAACATTTGATCTTTTTTGTCCATTTGAATGAAGAATCTTACCAGTGTGAAGCACTGTTAGCTGTTTAATTGCATGTTTTTCCTTTTCATTTTTGCCTTTGTGTTAAAGAAAAAAGAACTAGAGAGTGCAATGTGCCCATCTGCTAGTGGGTTACTCCTGTCCAATTGAGGAGAAAAAAAAGACCCATGGGATGTTAGCCTGTTATAGCACAATCCACCTCAGCCAAACAAATACTACAGCAGTACACAATGTACAAGTATGTGCTCCTGACACATTCCAACTGCCAAAGAGATACAGAGATGAACTGTACTTATTTCTCCAGCTTCATGCCATGCAGCACATCTGCTCTTAGTGTTCAGCTCCTTTTGCAGTCAAAAGCAAAATGTGTGATATATCAGAAGACCACTAATCCTTAAAAATGCAATAATGTAGTTTTACGCCTATCAAAGAAATTTATTCTCTAAAACAAGTTACTGTTTTATTTACTGTACCTAATAATACAGTACAGATTGGGTGAAAAATAATGGGAAATCTTTCCACATAATACAGTGCAAACCAACACCACCTTTAACAAGTGCTGAGTAAATACCTTTGTAAGATAGTTAAAAACACAAATGAAACAAAAAGAAAACTAAAAATCGGAAAATTGTGACATTTATGAAGAGTGAGGTTTATTGACTGTTGGTTTGCATGACTGTTTAGTCTAAGCTTAGTGTACCTACTAAGTTTTCTGTTAGAGGAGTATATGGTTGATAAAATATATGCCAAATGGACAAGTCTCACTTTCTATCTTCTTTGCACTGCATTATACAGAGGCTGACTTGACGTTATCCGAATTTTAACAAGGAAATGAAAAATGAAAAATGAAACAGTCGATCACATCAAAGGAGGCACTAATGAGAAGGCAGTATTCCATATCTGGAAACCTCATGTGTGACGTAACAATTTGCAACTGTTGAAAATGATCTGCTATGAAACATGAAAAAGGTTCAAAAATACCAAGCACTAAAAATGTTTTTATGATGGTAAAGTCAAACACAGAAGATTGTGTAGTCCCAAACTGATGATTAATGGCCAAGTCACACCAGTGATTAAAACTGATTTTACCAATTGAAAAGAAAACTGTTCAACTGAAATCCATCTGTTCCAATGAGCTGTGACCTAATGACACTGTCCAGAAGCCGTTTGTATACTTTGGATTATGTTTAATTTTTTTTTTTTAATTAAGCAGAATTTTTTTTTTTTACAATTTTATTTCATTGAGTTTTAAACCTCTTTCGCCAAATAAAATAGCTACAACTTTTGAATTCAGTTACTACAGTTATAAACCAAGTTGTCACAATAATATTAACCATAAAAATCTATTTAAAATTGGACTCCACTGTCACAGCAGTCATTTTGAATTGTCATGTAAAACAAAGATGTTAGTTACACAGGTGATGACTATGTTATTCAACTGTCCAATTAAACAATGCGAGTCAACCAGCATGCAGTGTACAATTCATTTTATCACTTACACCTACATCTTTCCCAAGATACCCTCTGTAAACAAGGTATCATTAAGGTGAGAGCTAATTATTATTAACAAGCAAGATTACTCTGTAGTAGAGAAGTAGTGAATACAACATGTTTAATTGACCTTGATTTTACTTCATTGTTTTATCCTCTGACCACTTTGGAAACATGAACTACAGAAGAGAGAATATAACAGCACACATAAACAAAGAAACAGCTGCTTTAAGGGGTTAGTGTGGATATTTTGATGTGGGGTTGTATGAGACACTTGGGCTTAAACTTAATGCTCTGCATTCCCGTTAGACAGCTGTTTCCTTCGGAGACTATATTCCTCAACCGCACAATGTCCGTATTCCTATGCACAGCCACAGCCCTCCCTAAAGGAAAAAAAAACTGTCTGCCTGGAATGCAGAGCGCCAAAAATTTTAAAAGTGTAGTGGGCAGGTAAAGGACATATATTCTTTAGGTGGGTGGTCTTGTTGGTGGCTCAAAGTTGTTGGTCCCATTTACAGCAATACTATGCTCTGTTTCCTGCCGGCGTGCCTCACTGTTTCTCCAGGCAGGCAGGCAGAGAGGGAGCTAACTGTTATCTACAGCAGGTAAGACTCTGACTGGGCATAAGTGTCTATACAGCCCCACATCAAATTATTCTAACTATTCCTTTAAAGCACCAATACAGTTTGACAGTGTGTTCATCCTAACATAGTCTGACCTGGCTCTGAACTCCTTTTCTTTCTTTCTGGAAATGCAAGACATGCAAGTCTGATGCAAGTCAACATCTCTTATGTGCTGCTAATCTGGGTTTGTGATGAATGCCTTCTTTAAGTGCTTTTCCTTATGTGTTGCATTAGACTTGAAAGTGTGACCTGATCATCCCTGGATGAGTGAAATCTTATCCATATGGAAGGGTGTGTGTGTAGATTACTCCTCAGCTTTGTCAGTTCACTATGTTTCTTCTGTGATCAGCTGTCTCTGCAGGCAAGCTGCCGGCTTTCCTTAGGAACACCATGCATCTGTCCAGGTGGCCAAATTGATGTTATTGTTCACTTCAAAGGGGTGAATATTTATAATTCCTCGTGGTGGGTGAAACAGAAGTCTTTTAATCAGTCTCTTTTCCCCCCAAAAGTTTCTTGCAGCATGGTGTCCTTTTGTTCTGGCACGTCCTCTTCAACTGAAATCCTTCCTTCTTCTGCTTCCTTACTTAAAGTGAAGTTGGCTTGCTTGATTAAATGAGTGAGAGCCACAACACAACAATACTGTTTTCTTAGCCCCACAGAACACAACTATTGAAGTAAAAAAAGTTCGAGATATGCATGAAGATTTTGTTTATTCAAAACACTCCTTTTATTATAGAAATTTGTCAGCCAACCTTCATGTAGCTATTGTAAGGAGGTCTCTCTCTCTTTCAGTTACTTGCTCATTAAAAAGAAATCAAAAACAAAAACAAAAACAATAACCAAACATTCTACATGTACCTTATATAAAAAATGTTCTAGCAAGTCTGCTCATGTGCTGTCCGTGTCAGGAGATGCTGACTCTTTACTCAGATTTATGGTCAGCTTTTATGTTGTTCAAAACAAACAAACAAAAAATTAAAAACATCAATTGCTCCTTTATTACCAAGATCGCACATGCACTGGTTTATTTTGGCTCATTCCCACATGCGCCATCCTGCTACCACAAACATTCACCAAAGCACCAAATGTGGGATAATCCCCCAACCAAAAATAGTCTTGAGTAATACTTGCAGTGGCCCACGGTTTTAGGAAAATACTAAGCCGTTTAAAAAATGAATTTATTTGTGACCAACACAGGATTTGGAGCTTTGTGCCATTGATGTGGAAGAAAAGTTAGTCAGAGCTGAGAGATGGACTAACATATATAGTTTATCTGACAAAGACTCATTAAATTTGTTGATGAATGAGCACTAAGCCAGCCTGGAAGGCTTACTTTTACACATAGTTTGTGGCTGGCTGTTAAATAGTTGTTCAAAGATTTTCTTTTAATGTTAAAATATGTAATATTTAGGGCTGTCAGTTGATTAAAAAAATTAACTAATTAATCGCACAATTTTCTGTAATTAATCGCCATTAATGGCATTTTTTCTACTTCAGACTATAGCAGATATTTATGAAAAATCATGAAATTAATGTAGAATCAACACAAAGAAAGAATATTTAAATTCAAGGGCTATTTTAATGGCTTTTTAAAATGAAATTTTCCACCTAAAAGTCCATCGTTATCCATCTTTGCGCCATAGACTGTGCTTTAGCCAGGATGGCTCGGGTTGCTTGGTGTGTCTGCACACGTGACCAAACGTTATAGGTCAGGCGCCACCGGAAGTAAACAAAACAACGTTAATTACGTTTTTTTAATGATTTAAATGTTTTAAATTAATCTCCAAAATTAAAGCGTTGTCTTTAACAGCACTAGTAATATTATTTTCAATAGAGTTAGATATATATATACAACACAATGCAGAACATAAAACTTGTGAGTTTGGGTGGTGGTGGTGTGTTTGGACTGTTTGCCCAAAAACACACACACTGGGAGGATGAAGTACATTTAAGCTTTTTGTTTTATTTTGTTTCAGTTTACCACTTATCCATATATCCCACAATCTTCAACATGCCTCCTACCCATGATCCCTTTAGAGGCCCCTTGTCAATCTTGCTCTCCCTCTATACTCTCTGTTTGTATTAGCTGTCTTAATCTTAATCTGCCTTCTCCTCCCTCTGCCATCCCTCTTTCATTGAAGTAAACAAAGAAAATAAGCCCTCCACTCTGTCTACCTGTTGTTCTGTAATCTGCTCTCTATATCCCCTCTTCACGCCCCCCCCCCCAGTGTTTAGAAGTCTCAAATACGAGGATCCCCTCTCAGTTTTTGGCCACACTTGCCATTGTATCAATATCCTCCTACTCATACAAGAGACAAGTTCTGCAACAACTTAGTACACATCTCAGTAACAAGATGTCTCTTCTTTTATCCCTCCTAAAGCTGCTGATACATGGGAGGAATTTTCTGTGGAGGTATAGATCGGCACTATTGTCTGAATCGAGGAAGCCTTTGGGAAATGGAAGAAAATCCAAAATAAATAGGAATGTAAAGAATAAAACATGAAGAAACATTTTGGGCAGAACTGTTGGCCAAGTCAACCATGACCACTTCATCAAAAATATGCTGCTACCAAATGTTTTACGGCCATAGAAGTCAATAATTAATTGGTTTGAGGGCAGGTTCTGCTTTTTTATTTTTATTAATGTATTTAATTTATTTTTATGTCTACATAACACAATACATGCTAAAGAATTAGGGGTTCTTGGAATAATGGACATATGTGTGTAAATCCACATACAGTCAAGTCGCTAAATATTTCATCAGTATTTTTTTTCTGGTTTTGTCAATAATGGATTTGAAATAAAGCAATCAAGACTAAAAGTCAACAATTTGATGTGATTTAAGAGTAGACTTTCAGTTTTAAATCAAGGGATTGAACAAAAACATTGTGGTAAGCTTTAAATAATTAGCCATTTTTATGCATAGCCCCTTCTTTTCAGAGGCTCAGACATAATTGAACAGTTGACTGACAAACAGTTTTTAGGCCAGTTGTGGCCTGTTCCCTTGTTATTTCTTGACAAATTAAGAAGATAAAGGTCTAATGTTAATTCCGACTGCTGAATTTGCATTTTGTAGCTTGTCTTCGGTATTCTCAGCATGCAGTCCAAAAAAGTGTCAATCCAAATAAAGGAGGCCATCATTAGGCTGAAATAACAACAAAAAACTATCAGACAGAAGGAAAAAACTTTTGGAGTGGCCACATTAACAATGTGGTGCATTTGAGAAAAAAGGGAGGGATGCACTGCTGAGCTCACCGACAACAGGAGGCCTGGAGAACCACAACAAAATTTTGAAAGTGAATGATATTAATGGGTTGTACAACCTTTACATAATTTCTACCCAAGTCAAGACTGCCCTGGTGGAGGTAGGTGCATCATGGTCAGAGTCTGTAATCAAGAATGCCTTCATTAAAACAAAAACAGAGGATTTACAACAAGATGCAAGCCAACTACACAAGCAGCATCTAAAAGAAGGCGGCATTCATCTTAAGAGAAACTTTGGTGCCATGCATCAGACTGCTATTCACTGCAAAGGTTTTCTTTCTATATTTACAATTTTAAAAATATGTCCAATTACTTTTGAGCCCTTAAAAATAGGGGGACTGATGATGGGATGTGAAAAATGCCTCTCTTTTTAACAGTGCAATATTTTTGTTAAACCCATTGAATCAAAGCTGAAGATTTGCACTTTAACTACATCGTGATTGCTACATTTCCATAATCTTCTTTCAATTCATTGTGGTGACATAAAAATGTAGTATTACAAAAAAATAATTGTCACTGTTCAAATAACTAGAAACCTGACTGTACATCAAATCTTTTTATTCCAGCAGTCATAGGTTATTTGCTGGATATGGAAAAGAAAGTTTAGTGGGCTACTCTTTTTAGAAGCACAGCAGTTGACTGCTCGCTGTTTCTTCATGTTTCCCTGCAATATTTTCATGTATACTTTACCTTCATTATGTACTAATTACTCAGAGCAGCAAATAAGCAGCCTACATTTGGGGCAAAAAAGGAAACCTCAGTTCCCTTTACCACAGGAAAAAATATTAGAGGAATTGTCTAACTTGCTCAAGATCAAGCGAGGTTTTATGACCAAAACACCGACAGTCTGGCTTGGTTCATTGTTCTCTTTACATTTACATGACTGCCTTTTCACAAACTGTTCCATGCTTCATCTACATTCATCTGTCACCACATCTTCTTTGTTGTAACTCTACACCTCTGGGAATTGGCTCGTTCTTGTTTAGTGAATTGAATAGCATCACTGGTGGGAGTTCCTGTCTTTACCTTTCTTTTCCTGTGATCAGAAAAACTTCAGTATAGAAAACAGTTTTTCCCCTACTGACCTCACAATATGAAGGTGGTGAGTTTACCAAATGAATCTAAAGTGACAGGCATTTCAATTCACAAATAAGGCTGGGACTCTTCATTATGCTGTCTGTTCACATGAATGAACAGTGAAAACGAGGACAGCGGTTCATATTTTCTTTCATAGGACAACACAAAGGAGTCAACATTTGAGGGGGTGTCTGTCATTTAGGACGTTCCAGATAAACAATATTTCATCCATTATTCAACTAAGCATTCTGTACATGATGGAGAGCATCAAAATTGAGAGAGAGCAAAATCAAGAGAGGCACATGAATGAAGAGGAAGTAAGTGGAGGAGATCTGACAGAAGACGGAATCATTGTTTGGATATATAAATGCAGAACAATAGTTGGATGTGGCAAATAAAATGGATAATTTGTGCTATTTAGAGTATTGGCCTGTGTATGTGTGTGTCCCATCACTCCCTCTCCTCTTCTCTGGCAACCTCCTTTTGATTTGTTCATTGTAAATTGTCAATTCAGCAGCTCCTAAATGACAAAGTGTACAATATTTTCAATTCCCACTTCAGTACGTGACAGTAATCCATGCTTGCCTCAGTGTGTAAGGACAGGTGCAGCATAAATATCACACAGACACACTGAGAATCCAGACATGGCAGAAATGCAGCAGTGCTAGGCTGATTAGGTGAGGCAGGCTTTTACTGTTTTGTTTTTTACATGAATTCTGCACCGATAGAATAATGGAGATACTTTATTCTTTTGAAAAGTTCTTTCTGACCCCTAAGGTGATGCAGCCAAAAAACAAAAAAGTATGATAGAACAAAACATTTGTTCAATTTACCATTTATACTATCTTTGCTTGTGCTCAATGAATGTTCACTTATGATCTGAAAAAAAGATAGTTTTGCATCAGTCTTGATTCCGTTTGATGTGCTGTTCCTGAAAACTTAAAAATTTACATTTTTTTTTTAGATTTAGATTTTAACATAAAATTCAGATGTAATGAAATCTAAGATCTAATTACTTCTGGTTGAAACTTGAATTTTGCCACCATTCAATCTACCTGACCAAGATTTGGTTTAAATGTTCTTAGTTTTATAAATAAAGTCAACAGATGTGGGCACACTGAGGTTTTCAAGAGTTCTTTCAGAAGGGCTGAGGTTCTAGCTAGAGCCTACATGAAAGCCACCGTTTACAAATTACTTTCTTTCAAGTCAACATGTCAAATCTCTGCTTGAGTACCTATTCTTTTTAATGTAACAAGTCTGTTTACACCATTATACTTTATTTATACATTTTAGTTCACCTGTCTTGAAGGGATCCTGTAGCCTATTGGTGTCACAAATTGTTGTATCTAATTGTATTTTTGTATTCTGAAACTGGAAAATTCAAAGAGCTTGAGTTTATGAGCTGTGACATTTTGGTGACATTTTCAGATATAGCAGAGGCCATGCAAGTCAATCAGTTCATGATGAATTGAAAGTATTAGATGCAATTTTGAGTGTTACATAATAATTTTAGAATTTGTTTGCAAAAAATGTTGCCATTTTCAGTGGCCTCATCAT
>JAPZDV010000026.1:2161088-2178937 GCA_029814665.1 Acanthurus lineatus
ATAACTATATATTTCATACTTTCAAAGAGGTAAATCATACTGCATATTTCAAACATTCACTAAGGCAAAGCTAACAGTGAATTTTAGTGATGAAACTACTGACGCTGGCTGATAAAAATGTAGCCAATCAATATGTAGGACAAAGCCCAGATAGAGGGCACAACAGAATATGAAAGACTTAACAGTTTAAATGCTACATTTCAAAAAGCAGAGCAGCACATGCTGTAGTAATAAATAATCAGTAGATATTATAGCATTTTAATTGCCTAACCGGAAAAAACTCTGGCTCTCGCAGTGACTCCAGACAAATTTGTTTATCTGTTAAAGGCAAGGATGTCTCTGTTCAGGAAAAATGCCAGTGTATCTGAATTGCTTCCTGAGTCACCAAGTGCAATGTCCAGTAAAATGTGCTTGTATGGAAACTGATAAGATCTGAATGGCAGCAATAAATCAAAGAGCCTATAGCATCAAGGCAAAACAAACACGAGTTACAATGACTGAAATTTTGGTCAGACTGTACAAAAAATGGATCACATGCAATTTATCAAAGGCAATTTACTCAAAGTATAAGGATGTGTATGGAATACTGTAAATTGTGTGATGAAGAGAGACCCACTGGTTCTTCCTGGTACTGACCTCAATCAGGAGCTGGCACAGGTGCTGCTCACTCTACTGATGAGCCTTCACCTTGTGTGTTTCCTGACTGAGGTTTGGTTTGATACACAGAACAGAAACAGATGAGTGGAGGGACCAACACATAAACTAAACCAATGTATATTCAAGATTCCATGCTACGTTGATCTGATGTACTGAGTAATGTACTACCAGCCGTCTCAAACACATTAATATGTGCCCTAAGCAGTTGCATGAGTATCTGGTAATGGTTGCAAAATCAAAGAATTAAAATATTAAATTAAAAACATGTGAAAAGCCATATTTACTCAAGATTGCTCCCCACTTCTACAATAACATTGAATATTTCAATATTTTGACTGCACACCTGGGAATGTCAGTGGTTTTCTTTCCAGTAACCTGGCGTTGTAATGAGATGGTAATAAGAAGCTACAACTGGACACCCTTCAGTCAGCAGACCTGTTGTGAAGTTACCTGATTTATGATTCTCAGTTACCTGATTCTCAGTGGTTCATAAGTCAATGTAAAGAGGTGATGAAGCAATTTAGCTTGCATAATAAACCACTGCTCGAAGAAATCTTTGTGTAGAATATGTCAAAGCTCATAACAGAGGACATGTTGCTGTGCAGCTAAAATAAGTGTTTGCAAAAAGACCACATTGTATGAGAAAAAATTAAATGAACCATTTACTATGATCTTTGTGTATATGTCAGTAGTAAAACATAATCACTTCTCTCTCAGTACCACGTAGCTGCTATTAATACAGCCATTCACTCTTTAAAACGATAATCCTCTGTGTGTCCTTGCTGATGATTAAAGCACATCTGACACGTTTCAAATGTATTTATTCAAACACTGAGCGCTTGGTTAACACTTTTGTTTCAAACCTACACAGAAATACTTCTGAAAACAAACATATGCATTAGGACACGTACAACTCATGCAAGCACAAGCTCGTTTGTTTCCACCCACTCGACGTCACAAACACACACAGAGGCAGAAACACACACTCTCTCTCACACACACACACACTCTTGGGATCATTTTCTGTTAGACCTCCAGTACAAGCCATGCCTGCTTGTCTCTTGGCTTGGTTAGTTGGGCCATGAATTATTTGCTGTGCCGCAACAACCCCTGGTAATATGATGAGAGCACAGCTGACTGGGCAAAGCACTCACATACACACACACACACACACACACACACACACACCCACGCACACTAATACAGATGTGGAAATGAGTTAAATTCACTTGCACACAGGCCAACACGCAGATACACTGTGTACACAGAAAGATGCCTGCCTACATGCACTTTTTCATGAGTGTGTGGTCACACACAAATCGCAGTGGACCACACAGAGTTGTAGATGGCTGCAGAGATGAGAGCTGACAGCAACAATCTATGCAAGCTTTTAGACAGGGTGTGGTAGAGTCAGGAGACATACATATACAGACTTCTGCATGTGTGTATGCTTTTAGCATGATTATGGTCACAGTGTAGAACATTACTGTTTGAATGTCACAACGTCCTTCCTCTCATTTCCCAGTGGATGACAGGCAAATAAGCAGTACACTTACACATACACGCTGCACTTAAGAAATCAACAAATCCTTATAAACATGGATGAGAAAAAGCTTTGTTTTTATTGCAGTAAACAGTGAGGTGAGATGTTATTTCCCCATGGAAACTGTGCTTTAAATAGGTTATCCATTTGTCATTACTTTAAAAATGTAACTGATTTTTCATCTAAATTAATTTTTAGTCAGTTGTTTCAAGTTACAGCAATGTCCAGTGTGTTTAAACAATACAGGTCTCAGAGTTCTGTTTGAAATGGCTCTTGTATCAACCCACTGGGCAGAAAACACATTTCAACAGCCATCCTGTCAGAAATGCAACAGAAAATAAGGGGAACTGGACTGTTAATACTGCAGGCAAACAGACGGTGGGGTAAGAGGATTCATAATGTCAACTTGTTTTTATAAAGCAGACTGATGAAAACAGTTAACACTTCATTCTGATGCAGTGACTTCAAATAATGATCGAACATTACATGAGATCCATGCATGCACCAGCTTTTCTTTTCTACAGCAGTGGTTCTGTTACAGGTTTTTGTTTGTCATAAAACAGCAATAGTATTTCTAAAAGTAGTTTCTTACTAGTTTCCTTCAAGTTTCATTTCATAATCCCCTTTGTTGGTTGCTCTGGGGATATTTCATTATGTAAGCTTTGTGCAAACCTGATGAATTAATAAAGAGGTAATACTGAATAAGCCAGTCATCCTTGTTTTAAATTGAGTTTTGTGTAAATAATGCAGACATAAGATTTTAATTTATTTTAATATCTTGCAACTCTGACTTCATGAGAACCAAATCTTTCAACACACAGTTGCACAAGGTACTGTTTGGTGCATTGTCCAGGAAATGGCAGAGCCATCTTTGAGTCTGTAATTTCAGTGGAATTTCCAAAACGTCATAAATCAGCTGGTGATTTTTTAACCTAGTTTAAAAATTCTGAATCTGAAAAGGCAAGCTTGGTGGTGGCAGGGGTTTCTTGTGCTAGTGGTAGGTATTTGCATTTTGAAGATGAGACTCTGTTGACAAGAGGTCTGCTGCCTCATGCTGCATTCATCTTTGGTGTGGTGTAGCAGGAGAACATCCTGTCTTTGCTGTATTTGCACTATCTCTTTGAGCTGATTTCTTGGAATGTGTAACCGCGTGAGAAGCCTCAGGCTCAGGGCCAGGGCCCAGTGCCTCAGCCTCGACTAATGCAGGCTCAGGGTGATTTGTGCAGCAGCATATTCTACAAATGACCGCAGACTGTCTGTGGGTGTGACAGTCAAATTTCAGGCCTGTGTCCAAAAAGACCTGTTATTACTTGGAAACCAATCAAAAGTCAATTCTCCTAAAATTAACCATTGAATTTATTTCTATGTGCTCAAATGAGATTGTGATTCCACTCAAGCATGACACAAAGCAGATGCTTGTTTATGTATTTTTGGCCTGGATACCTTGTTTTTATTAATTGTGTTTTGAAATTTCTACGCATTAGTGCTTTGGCAAACAGTTTGAGCACCATCATTAGAGCTTCATTTGTCAATTTTTAAACATGAAGCTTTATCTATTTTTTTTCTCACTTTTGACATCTTTTGAATCCTGAAATGGGACCAAAAAAGACATGTGTTTACTGTGGATTCTTTTGGAAGGCAAATTTACACTGTTTTATCTTATATCTATTGTTGCACAATAACATGTCTTGCGATAATCCTAATCCAAACTTCTTTTTCTTGATTTTTTTAAAACACATCACCTGCCTGGCTCGCTGACAGCTGTTGTGTCAGCTGACTTACTGACTGAAAGCACAGACCTGGCTGACTCACATCACAGCCACTAACTGACTGGCTCTCTCAGCTGCAGCTGCTAGGTGGTTACTGTCTGGCTTGCATTTGCTGGCTGTCCAGTAGACTGTAATGTGGCTGGCTAAGGAAGCCGAGGCCGACTGACTGAATCACAGCTGTTGGCTAGCAGGGCCTTATTTTTGATTCAGTTGCTCTGTGTTCGACAAATGGAGCAAGAAACCCCATTACAGCTGTTAAGCACCATGGCGCCTTGGTAATGGTGCCAGAACCACTTACGCTCCCATCTCTCATTCTTCCTTTCCTTCAAGTAAGTATCTTAGAGGTTTCTCTATTTTCATCCTCCTGGTTTAAAAGGTGTAAAATAAATGAGTAAAAAGATGTAATAATAGAAATGAATATATGAATGAATGAATAAATAAAAAAAAAAAAATAATAACAATGATTCATAAATGTCATTGTTTTGTTCATTGTGATTTATTTGCGTGTTGATTTGGTATATCAAACAAAATAGCCAAAAAAAAAAAACAGCCAAATATCTATTTCAAGTAGAGTTCTGCTTTTAAAATCCTCATAAAATAAGGACAAAAGCTTTAGCATAAAAGATAAGCTTGGTGGATTTACTTAGTTTGAATACCAAAAGTATGCATGCTAATAATGCAGGAGAGCCCATTTTTAATAAATGTTTAAATAAAACTGGATCATAATTGTTTTTGCATTCATGTGTCTACTCAATGTTGCTGCCGGTAAAGATCAGGCTCGTTACAAATATTTTGTTTTCTCCCAGCTTACTTTTTCCATTTCACTGCAAAATATGTACTGTGTTTATTATTTTAATTCATAATCAAGGTTTGCAAAACAATGGCACACAAAATATCTACTCCTTTTGCCCTCTAGGTTGGCAACACTGGTGTTTTTACCCCTTCCCAGACCACCTGATCCACAATGAGATCTCTCAGCAATTATTAGTGGAGTGCAATAAAACTTTGTGACTGTTGTGATCTTAGCCTGGTTCTATCACATTAATTTTTAATTAATCCAGCAGTTTGATGTGTGACCACATACCTGCAAGACTAATAAAAAATACACCACATTTAATTTTGTATTTATTCAGTTCTAATCAGTGAATTTTAAATGATGACTTTAAACACTAGTGATCATGGAAAAAGTTATACCTGATAACAGCATGTTATTTATGAGAATATGCTCTATTTATTAATTTTCCCGTATTTGTACTTTGCTTTTAAGCATGTACATAATTTTTGATACATATAGAAATGATATGGTGCAGAGCAAATTTAACTTCTCAATATATAAAATTATAAACCCAAGTTGGTTGAAAATTCCTTCCAGGTTATTAATGTTTACAAAATTTGTACAAAGAAAATAGAGGAGTGATATCAGAGTGAGATGAATTTGATTTATAAGTTTTTTACCCCGGTTGGCAATATCAATATGGTTATATTAACATATTTCGAATTGAAAAGAGTTTTACATCTTACCATTACTGTCAGGCCTGTTGTATAGAAATTCACATGCAAAAATTCTGAAATTCTGATGCAGTCTGATCGGGCAACATCACCTAAGAGATGAGAGAAGTTAAGATAACGACATGAAAATGATGTTGCAGTAGACCTATGATGATGAAGTTATTGTTTACTAAAGTTAGCCTTGAGCTCAGAGAACTGCTGTCCCTGCAGCTTCACAGGGCTGCTAGGGCTGTAGATTCTTAGTCCTAAATATAAACATTTAATAATAAATATGATCAATACATATTATTATTTCCTTTTTCAAAGTTAAAAATGATTAGATACACTCAAACCACTTTTTAATGACAGAGCTTGATCCTAAACATACTTCTAACATGTGATAGATTATTTGAAAGCAAAAGCATTTACTATCAGTTAAATTGAGAAATATTGCTATGTTGTTTTTTTGTCAAGCATCAGTAAACTCTGATGTTATGCATGCAGACATCGTTACCAATAGATCCATGCCTGTATGTATGAATAATGCCTGTGCCTGGTGGCTTATATAAACACACAAGAGGGAGAATTTTGTGAATAAATATTGATCTACAAGAAAGCATTAATTTTCATAAGCAAGGGCACACACTCATGCGGCGGTGCAGGCTGACACATTCGCATCATATCATGTCAAAAATAATTGCCTACATTTGTAGAAAGGACGAAGGATAAACCCACGTGGACTAAGCTTCCCTGAAAATTGATTTTTTCTTTATTTTAGTCTTGTTTGTGTGTTGAGGAGAAACATTCACCTTCTAAATTTATTACTACTTCATGTCATATAGATGTACACATACAAGATAGAGAGGCATAAACATGCACCTACACACTCAACAGTGTTCTTGAACCAAAATAAATCCCTAAGCAGACAGAACATTGAGACAAGTACTTCGACCAGCAGCACAGCCATGAATTACAGCTAGAATATGAAACTGCAAATCAAAGCTCTGGTTAAAACCTCAGGAAGAGTAATTACCATTGGGGTAGGAGAAGTGAGAGAAAAAGGCATGAGAGATTGGATATAAAGGAACAAAATATGGGAGAAATGGTCCAACAGTGTATAGTATAAGAGAAAAAAATGCTTGGTAAAAATGGGAAAGGATTGAGAGGGCCTGAAGTGATTGAGTGTGAGAGACAAAGGAGTATATTTATGTCACTGGTATGCGGCAGGCCCCAGAGGAGCAGGCTTTAGTCATATTGTTTGTGTTCCGCTAGTGGCTGTAATAACCTGACAAGTGTGTAAATCCTGCATTTAATTGTCTAGCTGAAGGTAAACTCCGTGTATATAAGAACTTCATAACAGAGAGCTTTTCAGTTAGCCTCAACACAGTAAGTAACACAGTAATTTAAAAATTAAATCTGCATAGTTTTTTATGATTTAACAACAACTACAATAGACATGAGTGGAAAAACAATGACACACCATCAGGTGGGGAAAAGAGTTACAACATAAAAAATGTCATTTCCCCCATGTGTCGTGTTTCACCTCATGAGATAGGAAACAGCTGAAAGCAGCATTGAGGTCTGTGAAAATTTTTTAAAATTTTTCACATCAGTATCTCTTCCAAACATAAAGCAGGTGTTGGTGCTCACACATTGCTAACTCCTCATCACCACTGCATCAAATAGGTTGAGTTTCTCTTTCTGATATGTTGCTAATGTTAATTAATTTTGTTTTTTACACTTACTTAACATCAAAAGGAATATAGAAATTAATTGATCAACCAATTATGTTTTTTGTTTTGATCATATAAAAGTGTCCTTTTTGTGTGACTTTTGCTTTTTCTTTGTCCATGAGTCTAATTGCAAGTTTGATATAGCCAATCAATTTCCACTGTGTGTGTGTGTTTCAAACTAAAAACATGTTACAAGTTATTAAAATACAGGTAAAATACAGCCATCAAGTGTCCTCTGATAACTGTAAATTCCCGTTTGTGAAGTTTTAAAGTGAAACTAATTTAGGGTTACAGTTAAATACTTAATTACACACTCATCTGGCTGTCTTGATATTGTGAAGCAACAGAATCTGTCAACGGATTATAAACTAAGAACATAATCAAACTGTCTTTACTGATAAGGAAACACAGCATCAGTAGGGAAAACAACTTTTCTTTAGCAACTCAACTCTTTTTATGAGGCAGCAGGTTCTAATTTATACTACCCCTTACAATACATCCAACAGATATTTTCTTTGTTTGGGGACACATTTCTCTGGATGAAACTTTTCCTTTTTGTTTGCAATGTTTGCTAATTTTAAAAAAATGTTTCTTAGGAAACTAATATTAATTCTTGTGCTTTCTTGTTTTTGTTTCTTTTTTTTAACCCTAAAAATACTGTAAGCTGATTTAATATGTCATTATAGTTATGCTATCCTCCTAACATTAATGCATCAAATTTTTGATTAACTTTATCAGTGCTTTAGGAAAGAAAGAAAGAAACTGGAAAAGCAAAAGACTAATGTTGTCACCTAGTATTCTGGAAGTTCACAGCATGACAGCAGCCACCACTTTTCCTGTCACAGCTATGCTTTTCAAAATCCACTGTCCTTTTAACCTGACCTCTTGATTTTTCGCGCCATGTATCTTTGTGAATGATGACAGAGTAATAGCTGCTTTAGCAGACCTCAATATGGCTATACCTTCTGGTCATTGAGTTATGTCTACATGATCTTTGTCAAACTGCTCAAACTGCTTCAATACAAACAACTTCAGCAGCTCTTTAAGATCAGGCAGCTCACAAGCTCTTGGTTACTTATCAAAATCCGCTTCCTGTTTCAAGCAAAATCCAACTTAGTCTGTCCTGGTTGTGTTCTCTCTGTCCTGAATTGCTTTTCTCTGAATTGCTGTACATTCTGCAACTAACTCATGCTTTTAGCACTGCCTGTCAAACAGCATCATAATCATCACTCTGACTCAGGTCTATAGCAACATAAGCTTCCTGGGCCTTCACTGTTAGTGAGCTTTGTCTTGGGGGGGCATCCTCTCCTCTTCAGACCAGTCTCACTGCACAGAGATCCTCTCAGACATCTATAAAATATCTTTAGGATAAATAACTCAATTTCTTTCCATAGATTTGCCTTATTCAGCTTAGCTAATCATACAATAGTGTTATAAAACTTTCCAAAAACTCCTCAGGCTTGAACTGTGCCATTTTCAGCTGCATGGAACAAAAAAAGAGGATATAATACAATGCAGATCTAAGCTAAAGGTGAAAAAAAAATTAACAACTGCGAACAACAACACAAACAAACCAGACTCCTCAAAGCACAAGCTGTTTCCTCATTTAACTAAGATGTCATACAGTAACTACAATGCCGTAGGAACTGCAAGCTTATCATAAACCCCAACAACAAAGGACAAAACAGCAATATCAGCCAAATACCAGCACACTAAGTTCTGAGCACACAGCAGGCGGCACTCAACCCAACAAAGTGCTGTGACTAAAACAAAGGCCCCTAAATGACAGTTAAGTAAATAAAATAATATTAAATGTAATAAATAAGAATAGTTATAAAAATTCTAACAAAATAGCATTTTTCTTAGTTTTATACTCTTGTACTGTATTTGGTTCATAAAAACTGTGCGCCTTACAGAAGCAAGATGTGCAATAAAGAAAACAGAAGACAAGCAACTAAAATCTTTCAAGTCTCATAAATATCATTAAAACATAACATATCATATTTCTTTGCTTCAAAGTTATCTATGGTACCATTAAATGACATATGTAGATAAAATGTCTTTATCTACACTTAATAATACAAGCGCATTGAGGCACTTGAGTCATTTTCAACATTTGGTAGTTTTAAGCAGCTTAAACTGGGTCAGGTAGCCTCAGCATCAGCAATTGGCACTGAAATTGTGGCAGCATTTCAGAGGGTCACCTACAAATTTAGATAAACTTCCTTCAGTTTGTTCTAGGGGTCCAGAAGTTACAGAGACATCATGTTGGCCCTTTGCAGCTTTGGAAAAGTCTGAATTTCCATTTCCAGTATTCTCACATGCAGGTCTGATACAGAGCACAGGATGTTTCCAACTGCCTTTTCAGTTCCTCATTGGGCAGGTAAGGGAAGTTGGCAAGCATCAAACTTTACTCTGCCTCACACAAAAACTAGAATAGTCCCTGCAATGACACAATAGAAACATATAAAATGGAAATTTCCATTTTTCTTTGGTGGATCACTCTCTTGCTTATCAGGAGATTCAGAAGAGGACTGTCTCTCAGTTCTTCTCAGCCTCTTCTGCTAAAGACCAGTTCAAACATTAAGTTCTTCACAAATACTTTAGGCAGAAGTTAATCCAGTCCATCTCTAGCTGACTGCATCAGCACTCATGTAATACTTTACTGACCTACAGTAATTTCATCAGGATGTCACATTTTTATCCCAATACAGATTGAAAGGTGGTATGATCCAACCTCTGCAGCTAGAGATTGTACATCCATTTTGTCCCTCATCTGTAGTACTGCATCTCTTACCTCTAATACCTTGCAGCCAGTACAGCTGTTAATCCTGCTCTAACATCTGGTATCAGGATTTCAGTGTTTCGTTGACGTAACTTTGTTAGATGGAACATCTCCGAGTTTCAGCTTCCCAGGTTTCCCCCCAGGTTTTACACCTGTATGTGAACTGTGCCCTAGCACCCATGATGTCACCAGATCATAAAGATTACTTTTTCTCTCTTCCCCACTGCCTGAGGGGGAACAGCTCCTTTTCTCTACCCCAAAGCCCAGGGGTAAAGGCGTCCCCCTCCTCTGCAGTCCTGTTCATGGCAGACTGCTGTGTTACACTGTTCCAACCCTGCAGCAGAGGAAACCATGGTGCTCTCTTCATCCTTACTGCTCCAGAGGTAACACAACTCCTTTTTTTCCACATGTCCTGTGCAATGTAGATTGATGCACTGCACTTTTTTTCCAACCACAGCAATGGAAAAGCCTGCCTCAAAATTAAGCAAGAGTGGGGAGGCTAAGTTAGGGCTAAAGAAAATAAAGGGCCTTCAGTGACCCTCAGAGACACACAAGTCAAGAAGCCAGACTGGCCTGTATCACAGGAAGCCTCATAAACCTGCAGCTTACAGGACATTAAAATTTGAAAAGGATTTTGAAAAGGATCTCTTTCCCCTTCATGTACATGCTAACGTAACTGGGCCTTTAATAAAACTGCATAGTACTACTAAGCACAGGACTGTTTCATTTCTGCCATTGTCACATTGATTGATTGGATGTGTTCACTAAACTCTGTGGCTGTCTGGTTGAAGTTCAGTAAGTTGCTGTGAATTTCACACATATATGACTGGATGCACATCCAGGGTATTGCATGTGACTAACCTCTCTGTCAGCTTGGCATTTTCTTTTTGAAATTATTTGGCCTTAAACAAAGAAAGTTCTACTAAGCTCACCAACCATTCATGTAGTTTGGAAAGGACCACTGATTCCACCGTCTTGTTTGCCGCTTCCTTTGGTTAAACTGTGTAATTTTAGCCAACAATTTTTTAAAACTAATCCAATCTTTTGCATGTTCTTGACACCCTCTCTCTTTCTCTCTCTGACACACACACACATACACACACAGCTGTGTATACTACTTGTTAAATTTTATTTGACATTGTGCAGTGTCACTTTTAATTTGGTTCAATAAATGCTTTTAAATACAAAATCATTTGTTGGTTTGATGAGTGTTATACAGGAGTGGGTTTTGCCAACCTCTTACTTAGCAGAACTGAAGATCCTTCAGCCTTTACTGACAACTGATTGAGTAACCTTGTTATTGTTGTTAAATTAATAATCAATCATGGTTCCAAATTATTAGTAGGTTTATTTTTTGGAGCTGAAATTAATAAGTAATTGTGGCACCAAAATGAAACACACCATAAAATGCTTTTTTACTGGGTGTGTGTCCTCCATTTCAGCAACTCAGATTATGTCAGATAGTTGTTCATCGTGATTCAATTTCAATTCAGATTCAATTAAGATTTTCAGAATGGTGGTGAAATCCTCAAATTTTAAATTGTATCATTTATTTCATTTACTGTATATTCCACAATCTGTCTATCAATGTTATCTACTGGTGCATTTTTATTCTCTCTTTGGTAGGATGTGTGAATTTCTTCTCTATCCAACTCAGCAACATGGCAACATGCCGCTCAAGCACTGGGTCAAACTTGGCCGTGAGCTCCACCTCTTTGGGAGAGTTATAATTATTTGGCTGGTGATATGTGTCTGTTTCCCTAAGGGCAATGTTTCACTGCCAATTACTGAATTATGATAGCAACCTGGTCAGGACTTCATGCCACCTCCTGCTTTCAGCTTGCAGAAGTGCCTGTTCTGCTTAATCTGTTGTTTGGCCCTTTTTAAGATGAGTCTCCAGTTCCATGATGTCAGGTACGTAGAATATTCTGGGCTGTTCTCATGGGTTTTCTAGTCTTGCACTACATTTCTTCCCTTCACTGACTCCATTCCTGATATAATTGTTTTGTTTGTTTGTTTGTTTGTTTTTTTCTTGTAAGAACAGTTTGTAGCAGAAGTAACACACACTTTTTTTGTTTTTTCTTGGAATATACCAGCCAGCCTTGACTTTTTTCCCCCATTTACTAATTTTATGGTAAAGTTGTCGGTAATAGCAACTTCTCCTACCTCTCTTTTTAAAATGAGTTTGAGTTCACCTGTTGAAAATATTGTGGAGGCATCTGTGCACAGCTTTTTATGGAAAAAAGTTTCAAAACGTTTTAAAAGGTGACATTATTTACTTTCTGTGTTGTCAGTATTATTTTTGTTCTACAAAAGAGGATGGAAAAGTATTGAGTTAGTTACATTTACTGTTCTGTTTTGCTATTTATCAAGGTGGTGATTTGAATCACAGCTCCTTCTGTGAACTTTTGCTAAAAGAACAGTCTAAGAAAGGCTGCTATTCTACATGAAACCTCATCTCATTTGTTTTGTTTATAATGAGCTCTGTTTGCTTCAAGATAACCTTTTTAGACTTAATTTAATTCATAAAATGATATTGTTTTCTGGAAATTAGTGGAATTTCTGAGAATTCACTGTGATAAAAAAATGTCTTGTAAGTTGACAAACGTGGTTATAAAGGAAATTCCACTGATAAACTTATCCTTAATCATCTATACATTGGTGTCTCCTTCTCTCTTTTTCTCTCTCTCTCCCTCTCCCTCCCTCTCTCTCTCTTTGACTCTCACTCTCACTATTTCTCTCTCTCTCTCTCTCTCTCTCTCGAATACACCAGCCCCTGTCTTGCTTCATTTCTCCGGCAATCATTATCTTTCCTGTTTCTTTCTCTCTCCACCTCAACCCCCTACTCATGTCCTTGTTATGACATTTAATTTCCCCATCAGCCTTCCGTCCTCTCTGACCTCTCTCCATCTATGTCAATAACCATCTCATCTCTCTACTGTGACAGAGAAGACATTTATTCTCTGTCTGACCTAAATCTGTTTTCCATGGTTTTCCTACTGTCTTCCTGACCCGTTCAAGTCGACCTTGTTGTTTTTATTGATAGTGGAAACAATTACACAAATAAAATAAATTTTAGAATTTTTTTCTCCTCATCTAAAGTCTATCTATCTTGTTTTTTTTTCCTCTAGATTTTGCCAGTATTTACATTTAATACCTGTATTCATCAAATTGTTTGCTTTGGCTGGCCCTCTTTCAGCTTTACAAAGTTATTCAAAGTTAGAGACATTTTTGCTTTAGTTTTTGATCTCTTTAGATGTGAGTTCTGGTATGATTTCTATGGTTTTTATGTTTTTTATTTCTTCTGTTTATAATTAGGGACATTATTAGTAGAAATAGTAAGCATTATCTATGAACAAGAAGTATTTTTAGAAACAAATAATGTCCTTATATGGGGACAGTGGTTTTATTTTACTGTATAACACAATAAAGACCTGGTGCAGTTTTTATGTAATTCCCTTAGATGATAAAGAAAATAATACTCATACCCGTTTTATTTGGAGGATGTAGAAGGAGGGGCTGTTTTTTCTGATCTGACCAAGTGAATGTTTTTATGACAAATTGAGTATTTTTATGGCTGCTCAGTGGCATCATTTTTCCCCCCTCACTGGATGACTGGATGACTATACATGGCTGATGGATTTGTCAGCAGAGTGTTGGGATGACATCAGGGATTCTGGTGTTCAGCAAGAGACAAGCCATACATGATAATTCTGTCTGCTCCTATCCTGAAGGTCACTACACACACAAGTGCACACGCAGACACGACCGCACAAACACGCGCACAAACACACACACGCACACACTAAGTAGAGGAGGCCTATGGTTTTCCCAGGTAAGTTTGTGCAAACATGACACTTCCTAAAAGCCTGTCAAACACCTACATCATTCTCACACAGCCTGTCTCTCATTAAATGTCACTCTGTCATTTTGTTGTCCAGGCAAATACACACTGAAAGGTAAAAATGCATAAACACACAGTTTAAATAATAAAGCAGTCCAAATTCACCTTTTGAGCTCCTTTTCCTTAAAAGGTGTTTAACAGAAATGAGTGATGATTTATGTTTTTATGTTGACCATGACCATGAACTCTGAAATAAGTAGGGGAGCAGTGACCACCAGAGAAAGGTTAATAGCACAAGGTCATCTGACCCTTAAATCCTGTGTGAATCTTTCAGTTCCTTTCTGGTAATGTGAGAATTCAGAAATTAATTACTTACTATACCGTGTGGTACAGAGTTAAAAGGACAACGGTGGACATTATTAATGAATTGGTTGATATATTCTTAGTGGAATTTAGAGGCCTCATAGAGCTACTTAGCTTTATTCAGAAGTAAGACTTTAAATTGGGTCCCTGTGACTACTGTAATTGAGTTACTTCATAATTCATACACAAGACCTGTGTCCAGGTGGGTAAAATTTGAAAAGACAGTAATACCCTACTGTCAATCTCTGGGTTGTGAATCATTATATCTGTCTGACTGAATGAACATACTGAGTCAATAACAACTTCCAGCTTCCAGGCAGCACATTAATCATGTTGCATCAGTTATATCTACAGATATGCCTATCCTGATAAAATACACACACAAACACATGTATACATATTGTTACATCCTGCATCTCTGTCCTTCCTCAGAGTCATAATTCTAACCACCTCAAACCCATTCAAAAATATCTAGAGGTGACACATCCAGATAAATTGAGAATCTCGATAAGTGTGAACATTATAAAATAAACCTGTTAAAGAAAATCACTGTTTCCAATAAGAAGGCATTTATAAGAAATGTAGACTATAGAAATTGGAAGGATTACCAATGATTTTACAAGGCACAAAATCTGTCTATACCCAACTGTGGAATATGTATAAATGTATACACACAAGCCTTTATGTGTGACAAGACCACACATAAAGGCTTGTTTTGAGGGTCAATGTCTACGCTGGTGAAAGGAAAAACACTCTTTAGATCAAATTAATTTTTATTATCCTTGACTCATGAGTAGACTCATGTAATAAATAATATTATGTGACAAACTAAGACTGCTTCTCCTTGAAAGGGTGGACCACACAGTCACCTCTTTGAAACCTTGTGTATTGAAAACACATTACACACCTGACCATCACTATTTCTCATCAAATGGTTGTATTTTATTAAAATGCAGGGCTGTCAAGAGGAGCCTGTAGAAAAAGTAAATGAATTTGTCCACAATATTTGAATAAATTCTCTATTTAATCTGATTATACAGCTCATATACAGATCATTTGTTAAGACCAAACTTTCTTATAGCAGGTGGAAAGACTTGAGGTTAGACTGCCAACCTGCAGCTAAAATGTAGCAGCAGGTGACACTGCTAGGATTTCTACAAGCAAAAAAATAAAAGACTGAAAATAAATTATCAGCAGCATCATCACTGCACCTGAAATGTAATCTGAAGTCAGGGCCCAAAACTTTGCTATGGTTTGGATGAGTTCTTTTCTCTATTTTCTTAGCAACAACAGAGACATATTTTCCACCTTCAATCATAGAACATTTTGAGGTTTTTTAGAGTTTTTAGATCTTTGGAGTGTTTGCTTTTCTTTATTTTCACACAGCTGCATGAGGATTTTTTCCAAGTTAATGTTAGATATTGTGACATGTAGGTCGTATGAGGGTTATGGCTAATGATTAGAGTGTACATGATTAAAATACAAATGTTTTAAAAACCTCTATGTACTCCCCGGCTATCTATCATCATCCCATCATTTATAATCTCCCCCATTTATAATCATTTTATCATTTCTTGTCAGAATCAAAATCGCAGACTATTAACATGTATGTAAGATTGTGTCTCTCGATGCTGGCTGATAAGACTGGACTGACAAGGCGGAGATCAAATCTCAAAGCTAAATGACATTTACTGATTAAGACAGCACTGCTGAAACCGGTCCGTCGTCATCAATATAGTGATTAAAACTGAGATAAACACATAGCAATTTAAATATAACAGGTTTCTTTCAAAATCTATTAAAATAAAAGATTGCTATCTCTTTGCATATGTGTTTGTATGTATGAGTGTGTGCGTGTGTCTTTGTGTGTGGTAGTGCATGGGTGTGTGCGCACGTGCGTGTGTCTTTGTGTGTAATGGAACAAAAAAGCAAACAAAAAAGAGATCACTTTGGAATCAATTTTCCAATTGATAAAAAATAAAAATGGGTTTTTGTAAAAACTTTTTTTTTTGTAAATGTTGATTAATAACATGATGTTTAACAGCTCAAACACAGCACCCAGACAGTACACATGCATGCATTGAAATTTTCTTGTAACTCTAACATTTTCATTTTCAAAACAAAATTGGACACATTTTTTGATTGATTGACTTTGTAAATAACATTAATTAACATTAAGTACTGTATATAGTGACCTTTTTACACTAAGGCATTTTCACACCTACAGTTAGTTAGCAAAAGCCATGTGAGAGCCGTGCCCATTCACTGGTTACAAATCATGTGGGTTTTTCTGGCAGAGATAGGAGAGTTTGTTTTCTTTGATGCATCATGGAGAAAATGCACTTAAAGGCCTCATCATCAGCCCATAATGCACAACGCTGTGGGCTGAAAACTGTAAACTCAATAATCAGATAGTAAATCTATGATCAACATAGTCTCTGCTGAGGGAATATACACGCAAACGTGGTGAACTGTTGCCTCAAATCATTAGTGCCTTCAAGAAAGATCTGCAAGTATAACTGCATATTAATGTTCATATTGCAATTTACAGTGTTTGATTTGTGTAAGTTCATTTGACACACAATATATTAATAAAGAATATATGTAATATATTTTACACAATAAATATCTGTTTACAAGCATTTATCTCATGTCTTATTTGCAAAGAAAGTGTCGCTCTTTGCTGAAATAATTTGTATTTGTAATACTAAAGTAAGCAATATATAACAATTTGTTACTGAAATTTGTGTAACCATAGAATGTATTTATGCACCATATGTCCCCTTTTAGAGAAACACGCAGAGATCCTATAAGATAAGAGAGAAAGAGAAAGAAAGCATGGGTTAACAAAAAAAAGAGGTGGTAACCACACTCATGGTACTTTTTTCAATAACTGGGGTTTTATGTTTAGTCCAGCCAGCTCACACTAACGAAGCCTTGCCCTGTCCAACTTGCTTTGCAGTGCTCCTCTCTATTTACCAACATGCAACTTACAGACACTTAAAAGTTTTATTACATATAAACCAAACTGCAACAGTGAGTTTCTCCAGACTCCTTGGGCAGTAGGAATAATATTCACAGCTAATAGTCCAGCGGGCATTGAGTCTACTGTCTAGCACATTAAGAATCTGTTAGTATTGGCCATAGGGGAAGCAGGGCTGCAGCAGCTTTGTCTGAGGGGGGGTCAGACTCAGACTAGAAGAGGGTGTGTAATCCATGCTACAGTGGACAGGCAGGATATTCACTATACACTTTGCATGCTGGAGGGGACAAAGGCTAAATGTCAGAGACAGATGGTGAGGTTTTTAAAGGATTTAATGTCAAAAGGGAGATAAGAGGAAAATATGTTTACAATATATTACCAACAGAAGCAGCCTGTTTATCACTCTGAGAATCCCTGAAGCTTCTTGTAAAAAAAAAAAAAAAAAAAAGAACACAATGCTTCAGTAAACAGCTTCCATGGAAAAAGAAACATGTCAAGTGACATTTATTTTCTCTGAACAGAATCCATGTTTTATACATAAAGAGCCTTCCTTCTACACTCCACCAGCCATGGATTATCTTCACGTTATCTCGTTTGCTGCGACTCAACCTGCAGCTCTCGTTGACACACACACACACATTCACACACAGATTAGAGGCTGGATAAAGGCCTCTAACAGAGAAT
>JAPZDV010000026.1:2183786-2221735 GCA_029814665.1 Acanthurus lineatus
CCCCCCCCCCCCCCCCCCCCCCCCCCCCCCCCCCCCCCCCCCCCCCCCCCCCCCCCCCACATTTATAATTATAACTGTTTATACTTGGTTGCACCATGACAGGTCTACTTGCCAACAAGCTCCAAGTCGTTAAAATGACAATATGACAAACATGCAAGTTTTAGCCAGTCGGTACTTGGAAACTGGTTGTATTATGTTTACAATGCAGTAGTGTGTCAATTATGTTAACAGAATGCATTTTAATTGCTTTTTGGGTTCAGAAACTTGAGACGGTATTTGCAGAACACTGTGATTGACCTCAAGACTCAAGCTTTCCGACTCAATATGCCAAGAGATTTTAAAACCAATCAATCAGCATCATGGTGACAAGAAAAACATGACCCACATTTTAAAAAAGCCTGAATTCTGCTTTCAGGCAAAAAGCAGCTTTTGTACTCTGAGTGTGCCCTCGTGTCACACCAGCTTTATGCCTGTGTTTGCCGAATAAATGTCACCAAAATAGTTAAAGCTCGACAGGTCAACACACTTTGAAAATTGGCCTTCAGTCTCTCATTTAGTTTCTCAATGACTTTCAGATCCTAGAAACAACAGATACATCTCTTTTTTCCCTCTACTTTCACAGGCTGCTGGTGTGTATAATATATATTCCAGTGTGCATGTGCTGCAGACCTATGCCTGGACAGTCAATACAGCATTCTGTAATCCTGCCTGGTTTGGTCCAGTGATTACAGCTGAGGACGCAAAAGACTTGTAATGCTCCACGTCGGATATCATAAGCCATAACACAAAGCTTTTCAGAGACAGAGAGGTGGAGGTAGAAGAAAGGCTCATGGTGAATTTTAAGCAGTGTTTGAGTGTGAAACTCAAACGACCTGCCCTTGGTTTGAACTGTTCGATGAGAAAATGTGTGGGCAACAATTAATTTGTGTGTGAGATCATAAGGACAACACTGAGAAGAGTCACAGTGCAGATCGCTGTAATGAGCTGGTCTTCCAATCCAGCACGCCTTGTCCTCCTGTGTATTCATGGCATACAAAGCTATAACCACAAAAAATTCTGTTTTGCAGGGCAGGAGCATTTGCTGATTTAAAGAGGGGAGATCAGGAAAAGGGCATACAGCTGTTATGAGCCTTGGGGACACTTGTAGCCTATTAGTAGTTCAGAAGTCCAACAGTGTTTTGTGGCCAATTCCATCTGTGTTAGAGGCTCTACAGGGGAAGAAACAGGCCATTTGGTGTGTTGGAGTTGTTGGAAACCCCAGACAGTTTTTCAGCTGTGTCATGTCAGTTAACACGGAATTTAGCTTTGGTTTGACTTGATGGTCTTGTTTCTGTTTTCTTAAATGGTGACTTTTTCTTTGTACAGGCATTTGTTCCTCTTATCTGTAAACTATGTTTGAGATGTCTGATGTAGTTTTATATTAACATTTTTTCTTTCTTTTTTAATGTAGCAACACTGCTCCATCTGTTCATTATCTAACATGCTTATTCTGTTGTTCTGTTGGGTGCTAAAATCTGTCCCAGCATGCTCTTGGCAAGACATAGACTGTTGCAGTAGACTTGTCTGTCACAGACCTAAAGGTCATGTTCATTTTGCTCATCAAATTTTGAGAAAATTCATATAACTCATGCTTTTTATTTCTAGAATATTTCCAAAGTCCTTGCATATGGATCATGTCAAAGACAAGTGATACCAACTCAGACCACAGTGATTATTTCTTTTGTGATTTGTTCCTGACTTTCATGAATGGTTTCAGAATTTTTAAAGGCTCCCATCTGTGAGGTATAGTTAGTAAAGGACTTACTTCTAGTTTGCCTGACTCCACACAAAAATAACTCTTCTGAAATAAGTTTAAGAGCATTGAGTAGAGGGCATGATTTTCTTGGAACAGGCTGGAACAACATTACATTAAACAAGATGTAATGTCTGAACAAGTCTCTGGTACTCTATTATTTGGTAGATTTTAAATTAGACTAATATACTTGGTTTGATTTTGAGTTGTTGCAGTGTAGCAGTGAGACGACAGTGTCCATCATTTGCACTGTCAGTCCGCAATGCAGAAACTCTCATCCAGTGACAAAAGGACATATTACCAATTTCTTTGACCCTTTCACTTTTGTTAACTGTAGATCCAAAGACTCACAAGATATTGTAAAACCAATGACACATGTAACCATTAAACATACTAAACACAGTCATGCTCGTCTGTTGATGAACTAATTTCATTCTGAACACTCTGCTAAGGTCATTGTGAAGTTCAGCTTAACATTATAAAGGAAGCAATAACTTGTTAATTGTATTTTTGAGATATCTAGGAGATCATTGGTGTCAAACTGACCATTCAGCTTCTTGTGACAAACTTCTCACTGTTATATTTTCCTGATTTACACTCTCATGCTTTAAAAACAATCTCCATCCACTGTGGTTATAGTTCTACCTAAAGATCAAATGAATTAATGGTGGAGTTGCCGTTAACTTTAGCGAAGTATTTATGGTCTCTGTGCAATAATAAACCAAATGGTTCATTTGATTCTTTACACCAAAAATCACTAAATTTTTTACCTGCACACACCAATTTGTGGCACACATGGGAGGAAACATCTGGAACTTGATTTTGTTAACTGTTCTCTAAAACCATTTCAAGGTTAACTGTCATTGTAACAAAGCTGAGAATAGCAAAGTCATAAGCCTAACAAAATAAACAGTGCATACTTTCCGTCCTTTTGCAAAAATGTAATTATTTTTTGTGTTTCAATCAGCTGTGTCTGAGCAGTGGTTACCTTATTTTTTTCCCAGAGTTTTTTAGTGATTTTGGAATCACATCTTACAATCACTGATTGGCCCACTGATGAGGCACATCAGAAGATTACAGCATTTTGCAAATTGATATGTAAAAATTATCAAGCAATGAGTCACTGCATCTGCACCTTCCCATACCTGGGAATGTTAAATAGCATCTATTTCATAGTGTGTGTGTTTCTTTTAATTTCAAACTGAGTGCAAATTAGCATGCATGAACATTCAGTGTAATTGTGCACACATGCTTGTGGGGTCTTGTGTACATGTATGTGTGTCAGTTGCAACATGAGGTAATTTAATTCATGAAGGATAAGCAGTATGCTAATTCATCATCTTGCCCTTTACCAGAGTAAAGTCCCATCTCAGTGTTCACAGTGTCACCAGCAGACTGTACACTGACCTACAACAGACTCAACATACTTAATGTGCTACATGTCATTTATTCAGTAATGTATAATCAGAGCAGTGTCCATGCTGGCAGTCTCTCAGGCTGGGACAGATTTATATCCCTACCACTGCTTTGGCATTTAATTAAATTAATGGTGTAAAATGATGAGCAAATTTTCAGGTGTGGTAAATGGAAGAATACAAAAACACAAGAATACAAAATAATAAGATAAGCACTGTGAGTAGTCACTGCGTCACTATGCCATCAAAGTATTAGAACCAAATGTTTCTCCAAAGAGATTACTTTTCCTGGAGAGACATGAATTCAAAAAAGTTTATGGTAAGCTATGCATAAATTTAACCCCAAACCAAAAGGTTTCAACCTGCTAATGACGTCAGATGATCTGAGAATCACTAGAGTTATTAGTATTCATGTTATGGAGGCTACGAATGTCATAAGTACACTTTATGTAAATTTGTTCAGTCATCGTTGAGGTATTTCAGTCAACTTAAGTGGCCAATCAAGGTTAAAAAGAGCCTGACTGTCTGAATTTTCAAAGGGTGTAAACGATTTGTATTGTACTCCTCATCTTATCCTTTACTTCAAGAGGAAGTAAAAAAGCCCAAATTCTAGCTACTGCATGTACTTCAAGTACTAACCTATGTGGCATGAGTCATAAAGAGGATTGAATGATATTGATTTTACGGTTTGTACATGTGAGAAACCTTTAATTTCACTCTGATATTACAAGAAACAGGCCTGAATGGCGTTATCTGTGATGTTGACAGACAAACCTTTTGGTCAGTTACACCTATATAGGTGTGTTAGGAACCACTACATAAACAGCATGTACTGTATTCTTCTTCACACTTTCTTTCCTCATATTTCTATCACTATCTCTTCTTAACTTGCTAGTACACACACAACACATACGTGCACCATTGGTGAGGCTTTTCACCAAGCTGCTAAAGTGAATTCCGTAGAGTTACTGAATGAGTATCTCTCTCCAAACTCGAACCCTGGGGCCAGCCATGATAGAGCAAATTGTTTCTTTCTCTCCCCTACTATTCCTGATTTTTCTCCTTTTGTTATTTTCCCTCCTCCTTTTCTCTAACAAGTCATCACCAAGGGTTTTCCTTCATTCTCTGTAGTCCTTTGAACTTCAATCTACTCTTTTCTCCATAGGGTGACTGTGGTTTCATATAGCCAGATTTTAAACTTTTTAAAGCCATTTGAATACTGGTTAAGATACAAAATTTTTAAAAGAAGGAAAAGAAATAAGGAGCAAAAATGGACAGCATATGTCACTAAATGTGTTTGTAATAAAGGTCAGCGTGCATAAATTTAAATGCATATACTTCTGTTATGTAAATGTATACTTGTCCATAAGTCATTCAAAATTGCAGAATAATCACTACAAACACATTTCCAATAGTATGATGTGAATCACAGTCAGTTTGACAAGATATAGGTATCACTTGAGTTTTCTGATGCCTTTACTAACCTTAAGTAGAGAGATAAAAAGAAATGAGTAGCAAGAGGGATGGAGAGATGTGACGTGATTCATGATTTGCATTAATGTCATTTAGCTATTAATTATATTTACAGTTAATTAAACTCAGGGCACCATCATTTAAAAAGGGAAAAATTTTGTTAATATAATTGACTCTTTCAGTTAGCCTAAGTTAATTTAGGTTCACTGCTTCATCTTAGCTTACTAAAATTATTTGTCAGACTAATTCAATAACCTTTACTGGATATCTGCTACAATATACATGTGTTTCTGGGTCAGTTTCTCCCCTTTAAACTTGATACTTCAGCATTACTCAATGTCCTCTAATACTTACAGCCCAGACTCAGTGAGATAATAATATTTCACAAGTTATATTAGCTTATAGTGCTAGCATTAGTTATTTCCTGTTGACTTTCTCTGTTATAATTCTCCCTCTCCATTTGCTTTAATTAAAGACATCTTAAAATAATACCTTTAAGCACGAACAAAATGGAATGTTACTATCTTTAGTTTAAGAAGATTATTTAGAGAAGTTGCTATCTAATGCTAACTAGCTGGCAGTTAAAGGTTCTAGTTGGAAATATCCTGTTGTTGTATCTGTGTCTCTGAGTCTTGTATAATTTTTGTAATAGACCTTTTATTTGCTAATCTTTGCAACCACAGTAGAAAAGTAAAGCCAAAAAAAAGAAATAAAAGGACACCCTGAAGTTAAATGTATAAGGGCATATTTTAACAACTCTAATGTTTGTTAATCTGCATGAATGCATGAGTCAAACTGAACTTGACAAGCTGAATGTGTAGTAACCCGACATAAAACACACACACATACAGACCTGCCAGACTCATTCAGATCCTTCGGTGAAATTACTGCACACAGTTCATTACCACGCCTTATTTCATCTCCCTAAATGTTCCAGCTGTGGCCCGACTGTCACCAAAAATAAAGCAAATAACACATTGAAAAGTGTAAGAATTCCCCTCTACATAATATCACATTTTGGTGCTTAAATGTAGGATATTCAAACTTTTTTAGTATACATATTTCAAATTTTCACTTTTTAACATCACTCTCAATCTGTCATCATCTGAACTCTCTCCTCCTCTTCCTATGCCATGTCTCTCACTTTAAAAGTTAAATCTCTCTATCTCTCTTGGTTTTTTCTGCTCAATTTCACCATCTTTCTTTCATCGTTCTGCTTCCATCCTTGTGTGTGTGTGTGTTTGTGTGCACTCTGTATCTGGGAGTAGTGTGGTAAGTGAATAAAGTCAGCAAGAGAGAGCGCTGTGGGAGGAATACTGATCATGGTGAAATGAAGGGAGAACAGGAAGGAAGAGAGGATGTTCAGTCAGTGATGGTGAGGAAGGAGCTTGTAGGATGCTCAGCCTTCCTCCTCCTCATTTACTTCCCTCCCCTTTTTCCTCTTCTAGTTCAATTTGCAACTCTCACACAAGTTCATTATGTTCATTTACTTTATTATCTCCTGTCATCATCATCTTAATTCAAATCCTGTCCTATTCTTCCTTTTCTCCTTATTCTTCTCTCATTGTTCCCTCATGACTCCCTCCATCCGGCCTTTCCTCCTTGTCTGTCCTTCACACCTCTTTTTATTTTCTCCTCTCTTTGTTACTTTCTCTCCTTTTTTTGCTTTGCCTTTTCACACTTTCATCCTGTCCTCTCTTTTTTCTCATCTCCTCTCTTTTTCTTTTTCTTTGTTGCCACATGTTCTCTGTCTCAAAAGTTGACATGTCCTCATTTAAGCACAGAGAATCAATCAGGACGTTTTCTGACATTTTCAGTTCTTTTTTTCATTTTTATGCCACTTGTATCTTTTAGACTGTGGCTTGTTGATTGGAGCTTGTAGCTTGAATAATAAGTGTTATAATATTTGTCAGATGGGTTTTGCAAAACCTGAAAGATGCTGCAGGCTATGCTTCTTTTAGAAAGTGATCTAAGCACAATAAGAAACTGAACCAAACTAGGTTAACCCTTACACATCCCCCTTTTGGGCCTTTTTCCTGAAATGGAAAAGCTTTTTACAGAAAACTAATAACCCAAAACAACATATATGCATTAGTGAATTTGTTAGTGGATAATCAAACAAGAAATGTCAAGCATGTCCAAAAGAGGCAAAAGTTTAGACACTTAGTTGTGTTTAGTCAACAGCCTCAATGGATCTACCGGGGATCCAGTGGATGTGAGGGAGTTCATTTTAAAACTGACCATTGTTGTTGTCATTGTTCTCATCTTGGATTCCAGTCTTTATTTATATGTTGGCACTGATGTTATTTCTTATTACTGTTCTCTCAAGATTTATAGTCGTCAGAGTTCTGCGTGCAGCATGCTGCTGATCGCCCTCGCAGGGCTGCGACTCCAGGCCTCAGAGCTTTTAAAAACCCAGCTACGGCCCTGCTCTTGCCTCCTTTCATTCTCTCCTTTTCTCCTCTTCTCCTCTCAAGTCTTCTTTTTTGCTTCTTCCCTGCTTCTCTCCTCTCCTCAACTCTATTTTTTTTACTCAATCTTTTAGTCTTCTCTCTTCCCTACCTTTTTAATTTTCATCTGCTCTGCTCTCCCTCTTCGTTCAGGTTTCCTCTGTTTTCCTTGCCTCCTCTCTGCTCTCACTCATTTGATTGTGACTTTGTCTTCTCTCTTTTATTAAACCTCTGTCTTTACAATCTTTAATTTTTATTGTTTCCTCTTTTCATGCTGCTTCTCTTCTTTTGTCTTTACTCCTCTCTTGGCATCTCTTCCTCTTTTCTTGTCCCATCTGCCAATTTCCCTCTTCCTCTCTCCTCCCACCGGCTCCTCTTCACTCTTCTCCTTTTGACCTTTGTCTTGTCGTCTCTTGTGCCCTTCTGTCTCTGATCTTGTGCATTCTTTTTTTTCTGGTCTCATCTTCTCTTTTTTATTTTCCTTTCTTCTCCATTTTTCTCCTTTCCTTTCATCAATGCAGAGCCTCTACTCTGCTGCTTTTCTCCCTCTTTTTTTAATGACTCCCGTTTTTCTGTTTTTTCCTTTTCTTCTCTTTTCTGCCATTCTTTTAATCTCTCCTCTTGTTTTCTTGCCTGATCATTTTTTTCTGTATTGTCTCTCCTATGCTTAAGTCTTTTCTCCTTCTCTCTTCCATCCTGTCTTTCTTTTCTGCTGTCTCTCCTCACCTGTCCTCTGACAGTGTAAACAGTGTTTAGGTGTGACAGATAGGCTGAAAGAGAACCGCTGCTGGTGCTGGACTTGAAAGTCCCCAGTCGAAGCGTTAAAGGTCATCATGAATCTGGAGAGTGTTGATGTGGTGATATGTCGTGAGGTGGAATAATGGACTGACAGCTTGAGTTAGCACTTGTCATTTTTTATATAGTAAAAAAAGGCAGGAGTTAGAGGAGTCTTGGCAATCAGCAGTGACGCTCAAATGTGAGTTTGTGTGCACCAGAGACTGAGCTGTTCATTTTAAGAGCTGAGAAAACATTTAAAAATAAATGATAGTCTACTAGATCTGTATGGCATTAATTCCCAGTGGCTCTCTATATTATCAGCACCTTTTACCTCTCTTCTTTCCTTTCCATTTCTCAATTTTCTTGTCTAATTTCTTCTCTTTCTTCCTTTACATTTTCCATCTCCCCTCTAGCTTGATTTAGTAGTGCAAGCATACAACATATACCTGAGTTAGCACCCAATTTAATCTCTTCCTTGTGCTGCCAATCTCCCTTACTGTGCTTTCATCTCTGCCCTCTCGTCTTTGCTGTCCCCCACAACTTTCCTCTTGTCTCCTGACAGCACACTGAAGTCTCCATCCATCCACTCCAAAACAAGCTGCCCCTACACTTAATGATGGAGTCAAAGAATAAGTACAGTTCAAAACGAGGTTCATGGATACCAGTGTCCAGGTTACCAACAGCACCTGGGAGATTCTTGTGTTTACTTGTTCAAAGTATGGTGATGATAAAAAGTAGTGGTCTCCTTTCCTGCTTTTCTGCCTTGCTCATTGATTAAGTTGAATTAAAAGCAGGTTTTCATGAAAAAAGAGGTGGTTTTTTTGGTGTGTGTGTGCAAAGTGACTCAGATTATTACAATGTACAATTTTGACTTTATTTTTTAGAAAATAGGATGTTTCCATTGCAGGAATCATTGGAAATTCAACCAATCCAAACCTTGTTTATAGGAACAGGGAGGGTTTTTTTGTTTGTTTGTTTTTGTGTTTGTTTTTTAAAATCCTTCCAATGATTCAACATATAACAGTCAAACTTGGAAAACTGTGACTGTTTTGTACAGATTGTATTCTTTGATCAGATCTCTTCAGATCAAAACCATGTTAGCAAGACATACTCAAATCAAGTCAAAAAAACTTAATTCATTACACAGTTTTTACTGTAAAAAGTGAAGAAAATCTCTTTTTCAAATAACTTTTACCTCAAAAGCTCCACTGATTGATTGACTTGACTTAAACCTCTTTTGCACATTCAGGGGCACAGGTTGTACACCCCCCTCCCCGCCAAACTCTGGATTGGATTGTGCTGTGTGCTTGCTGCGAGTGAGAACAGCTGCCTGTGTTTTTTAGTTCCAGTCATTTTGGTTTATGGCTGGGTGGATAATTGGCACAAACAGTCTGAGGTGGACTTGACCTGTTGGCCCCCCCTCCCATGACTAGCTCTTCCAAGCAAAAAATTACGGCCCTATATCATATGGGGCCAGACATCACAGCTTTGGGTTGGGTACAAGTTGTCTCTGTGGCACAGAAGCAGAGATGTGAGCAGTGTGGAGCTGTTTCTCCTCTGAGCAGATCCACTCAACATCCAAACTTAAAATGCTTCGAACTTAATTCAATTGTTTATCACCTCATCGCTTGTTTTTATTGTGGGAGCAGAATAAATCCTGCAGTTGAGCTGAACGCTAGCCAAAGTTTTCTGCTTCCTTGTTCCTACATACAGCTGCAGGGTTTTTGAACACACCCCTCTCTGACACCCACCAGGCCAGGGGGGCAACACCAGCCCTGCCCCTTGGATGTACACCCACCCTGTCCAACTCCCGGCAATATTGTGTAAATAGACTACCTTATTCACTCAAAGAAAAGTTGTTTGTGAACAGCTGTTGCCACAATGTATATGTAAAGTAGTTTCATACTGTATAAACATCATTTCTAAGGGTCAGAGTTGGAAAAGGGGCAGTTTTAATTTGAAAAGATTAAAATACACTGTGGTACTTCAGTTTTTCTAGCTGTTATAGGAAATTTACATAAAGCTTGCAGCTTATAGATGAGTAGGATCAACTGCAGTGTGCAGCTATCATCCTCCACCCTTGAGATAGAAACAGAGCTGCTTCTTGAGTATATTCATCATATTCTGTAGACTGCTGTGTCTAGAGCAGGAAACATTCTTTTTATGTTCTTAATATTCAGTAAGTGAAGTTGGGAGTCAGACTTTGTCTCTTAATGCAGCACCTTACCTTTACTTCCATGTCACTGATAGTGTCACTGTGATTGTGGGGCTGTTTTCCTAAAAGCAGGCCCACATAAATCTCTGTCCTTATCTTTAGCATGCATCAACAGTTTTAAGTAGTTTTGAATGATGAATAATAGGAATGAAATGAGTACTGGATGCTGCATCCCTGTCTGATTTTTGAATCAACATTCAAAATCAAAGCTTTATATATTCCTCTCAAATATTTCTGAATATTTTTGCATGTGTTAAATGTATGTTATCAAACATATCCTACAGATAATTATTAGAGATTATATACATATAGAAGACACCTTTGTAATAAAACAGTTAATATTGATAAACAAGATACAAGGTATCCATTCTGTATCAATATCCATTCATTCAGTTCAATATGACACAAGTTTGCACAACAAAAACAAAAGTTTTTAGTTCTTTTTATAATACAACACAATAGAGAAGGAATAAGGGAACTGAATCTACAATTATTATTTTATCTGTGTACATAATCTTATACATCCAGGAAATGCATCTTAACCTTTTTTTCAAAATGTGTCTGGTGGAATGTAAATGGCAACAGTAAGACAGTAATGATAAGATAGTCAAAATCTTTAAATCAAATCGAAAGTTGGACATCTAAAAAAGTATCACTAATGCAAAAATACACAAATATCTTATATTTAGCAATTATTTATATAGTTAAAAAAGTCATGTTTAAACTTGCAGAAAACAGTAACAAAATATGTATGGTATTGTCAAGACGCTGCAAAAACAAAGAGAAATATCACTTTGCATGCAGTTTTCTTTCACTTTACAGACCTCTTTCCATCTGTCAGCCTGCTGTTCCAGTGTTATGGTCCCCATTTAAATATTATGGTTCAGTTTTGGTCCCTCGTCAACATGTTTTACAGCAGCAGAAGAAGCTGTCCATTTTCTCTGACAGTGCTGACTTGCAACTTATAATTACTCAAAACAGTTAAACCTCTGAAGTTATTCACTTTAACCTCTCTGCATTTATCACTTATAGACTGAAAATCCATGTGATTATACTATATATACTGATATATACTCACCTCCCTCTACCTTATGCTGCCTCCTTATCAATAACACTTTTCAGCAGGCAGTAAATGAGCATAAACCCAGTATGCTTGAAAATAAAATGAAAAAAAAAACAGTAAAGTTTTTTTGGCTACTGCTTCGGCCATCAAAAAAGCTAATTCAACTTTAAAGTAGCTGCAGGACTGCAGAAGCTCATATGGATACACTGGTATCAATGCATAGCTCAACAAACCATGTGACCATGATACTGGAGACTGCCTGCCTTCCAATAATCAGCGCTGATTTGTTTTCCACCATGACCCTGATGTATTTCCCAACCATGTCTGCAAAACACACACTAATTAGCTTTATGGTGCTGAATTCCAGCAAAGCATTGAAAATGGCAGTGGCAAATTAGCTGTTAAATACGTTTTGGGTCCATTTGCAACAGTTTTAGAAACACTGATCAACAATGTCACTCCACAATTTGGATGTCAGAAAAAAAGTTAATAGGTGCTGATCTGAAGAACCAAAACAAACAGCATGAGTTGTTTATTTATTTTTTCTATCCTGTATTGACTGAGTTTTAAAATTAAAATGAAACATAGTTACTGCATTTGCAAGGTGCTTTAACCTTGTGTTGCTGTTTCTGTTGAGATGTGCCTTGAAATGTGCAAAAGAACATATACAAACCTACAAATGAAGCGGAAGATTCAAAGCAAGACATGCACAGTAATGACTTCCATTTCAGTCACTTGACCCTTTTTCTTCCTCTCCTAAAAGGAAAAGAAACATGCAGAAAAAGCACAGTTAAAGAATGTACAGTTAGAGCTTAGTTAGGAATTTTAAGGTTATCGAGTCACCTGTGTCAGTGACTGGAATTTAGAGATAAAAAAGTTGTCACAAAATTTTAAGTATTTAAGTTTTAAAGAGTTTAAATGACATGTAGTCATTGGAGGAAGTGGACTTGAGGAATGCTATTTAAGAAATAAGAAAATATAAAGAGAGGAGAACAGATAAACAACCACCCATTGCTGCATGTATTATTAGAGTGTACTCATATTAATCATGTTGAGAGGACAGCATGATTAATATAATATGCACAGTCACATAGGTATTCAACTATACATGGATATATAAAGTTTATTTGCAAAATTCAGTGTAATGTGCGCTACCTTGCCAACAAGTAACAGACATAAAAAGCATAAAAGGCTGATGGTGATGGTTGTCAGTGACAGAGGAATAAAGGAGTTATACTTGAAAGGGAAAATGACAGAGTCAGTGTTATTAACTTTCCAGAAATGAGTTCCAGGGACCCAATCACAACTTTACGGCAAAAACATCGACTGGCTCAGCAATCTGCATCACTACATTACCATCTGCCCAGCTGTGATCACACACTCATACACACATGCACATGAACATGCATATGCACATACTCACATATGTCCCATAACTGTGATAGAAAAATATTGGCCAGTATTATCATTCAACTTCTGACAGTTATTTTTTGGATTTATGATGTAAACATGAGCCTAAAGGCTATTAAAACTGCTTTCTTTTTAAAAACAGTAAAATGAAATTTATCTAACCATGGGATTAACTTTGACTTTGCATTGTTCTGTACATTGAACATAGAATATCAAGCAGGACATTCATATGGATCAACTCAGTCTCTGCCATCAATAGGTGATAAATAAAGATGGATGCCACTACAGCTCCTCGAAAGTGCAGCCAAAACTTGTGGTTCACCTCCTGGTGTCTGTGTAACTTAAAGTAACTGAGTTACTTTTGAAAGAAGTAACTAGTAACTGTAACTAAGTTACTAATCTAAAGTAACTTGCCCAACACTGCTAAATACACAGCTGAAGGTTCAGTTATTCTACAATGCAGTCTTGTATTTCTGCCTGTCCGACTAGTTCAGCCATTATCTATGTGTTAATTTTACGTGATGAAAATGCAAGTAAGATGACAATCAAAACTTTTTGAGAGTATACTTTCCTACTCCACGTTAAGAAGATAAATAATTTGTCCAAGTCTTAGATGTTCTTATAGGTAAAGAAAAGATAAAACACAATTAAACTCCATTAACTGGTTTAATGCCTTTAGACAATCTAATTAAGATTCAAACAAGAGTGCAATGACTTAATTTAGTATTCAAAGACATGCAGAGAAAACACAATCGTATACGGGGAAGAAACTCATTTAGTATTCAAAGACATGCAGAGAAAACACAATCATATAAGGAGAAGAAAGTCATTACTTGAATATGGATAATGAAACATACACACACAATATGGATGTGGTTTATCTTAATAACAGTACGAGGCTGACAGGGTGTACATTTCTACACTACAGCTCCATGTTACATATATAACATATGTATGTTTGTGTGTGTGTGTGTGAGTGAGAGAGAGAGAGAGAGAGAGGGAGAGAGAGAGAGTGAGAGGAGGCAGAAAGAGGAAAATGGAGAGTTGAGTAGATAAGTGAATGTTGACCCTGGCAGAAACTAACAAAATATCTCCTCACACATACTGCCACCAATCAGATAGTGAGATAATTTTTAATTAATTCCATGTGTGCACATACATGTGCAAAATGTACCTCAGCTTTAACGTCCTTTAATAACTACTTTCTGTCTAAGAATAAATAGTTCTAGCAGTAGCAAGTAAATGAGCCAATTACGTTTTAACTTCTCCTCAAAAATGGGAAAAGTTGTTTCCTAATTACTTTGGTCAACATGGGCGGCAACAAGGATGTGAAGGAGCTTCATAATGATCCATTAAGTACTGCCATGCTAGTTTAATAAAAAACTGTAGGCTGCAACAAATATTTTTTGCTTAATGATTGCACAAGTAAGCTTAGCTGAAAGGTTGTGCAAATTAAAGAAGTTAATATAAATTAAATTTTATACATTTACATTTAACCATGTAACACAGTAACCAAGGCCTCTGATTATGTTCCACTTAAAGTTACTATAAAGATACCATAAAGTTCCTAATGTTAGATCAGTACAAAGTTTGATAAGTTTTTTAAACATATCAAGGCAGGACAGTACAACATTCTGCATTTCATTTTCCATAATGGTAAACATTTAAAATATTACCACTAAAGTTTTTTTTTCAGATTTATTTCTCCTATGCAGCACATTTGATATGTTTTCTGTTTACTGTTATGTGAATAATCGTAATACTTCATCAGCCTGAAGTGCAGAAAGCTGAAGACATCCAGCAGAAGAGGGGCCCTCAGCACACTGTGACAGCGAATCACAAAAATCTACACTTAGTCTACTTTAAGTGACTACTGGTAAAAATCTTTGCACACCACTTGTGAAAATTAAAGCTTAACTTGGAAGACTTTTAGACATCTACATGTTAAAGAGACATAAGTGCCTTAGTCAGACTTGGGTTTTTTTCAGCAGTCCATAAAAACCATGAAAAGATTTAAACCATTTAAGCCGCATCACAGACACATTCCAGCACATGCATAAAAGTGCTCTTAAACCTTAACACAACTTGCAAATCTTAAGGCTCTCAGAGGAGAATAATATGTGAAGGAATTTCAGCTTTCATCAAAAACCAGAAAAGGCAAAGCTGAGAAAAACAGTCCTCTGAAGAGCTTTCACAATCAGAGACACAGATACACAGAATTCATGCACACAAAAATCACAGGAAAAACAAAACAAAGCTGCATCAAGAGGCAATAAAGTTAGGACAGGAAAGTAGGCTAACACTCACACACACACACACACACACACACAGAGTAAACTGGCAGTCACCTCTCTGAGGAAACTGGTTTTAATTACTGTTTCAGTTGCCTGCTGTCACTGTAACATTTATCATATGTCCCTGTTATTGTTGCTTTTGTGCATCACACTGTGATTATGGATGTACATGCCTTTTTTTATATATATAAACAGCAACCTCATAATGAAAGCTAATTATTTATACTAGAGATCCGTTGCAGCTTCCTATAAAAGGTCTGGCCCTTAGAGTTTGACTCTACAGTCACTGATTATTACAGGTGTGACAACCTTGTTGCACCTCACTTATACCTGACTGTTTGCATCCCAGTGACCACTGTGTGAAAAAAATAAAAAATGAAAAAAAGGGAAACCAGCAGCAAATACTCCAATAAAATGTGGCCAACAGGCTGAAGCACAAATAGAAGTGTTTTCCTTGAACATTGTTGTAAATATATAAATAAATATAGCATTCAGTAGCACTGGAGGGAGAGTTCACGCAGAGCAGACGGAGGCGATGGAGGCGAACAGAGGCGTATTTATTTATGGCACACAACACAAAAGAGGCTCCTGTTTTTTTTTAAGTGCAAATGAAACTGCAGAGTTTCCAGCTGTAGTAGATGGTAGGGAGAGTGAAAAGCCAAGGAAAAGATCATTTCGCATGCTTAAGTTCTTCTATTGCACAGAGAGAGTTGGAGAAAGTTGATTGTATGAAGTGTTGCTATGACCGCTAAGTATTGCTATGTTGTTGTTGTCGGACATCTATAGAAGATTATTCATTTTCTTCCTGCTCTATCAGTCATTTACAAAAAACATTAGAATGTAACACATCTCAGATATTCCTCAAATATTTAACAATCACAAGCAATAGAGTGCAACTACTCACTAGGACATTTCCATATTTTTTGTGTAAACAGGAGGTAAAGAGAAAAAATATCTTTGAGAAGCATCCCCTTGTTGCTAGGAAACATTGGGTGGACTGCCTCCCACAGTAGTGGGGGCAGTGTTGCCATGTGGACCCCCTTATGAGTGTCTGGGTATGGACTTGAGAAATAAATACACACAGGGTACAGAGGCCACCATGAACTGCAATGTTTCCCTCATTACAGGGCCTGTGGGCAGACCCATTGAGCTGTAAATGTAAATACAGTTTACTGCTAGCTTACTTATCCCATCTATAACAGAGGCGCTGTGAGCAGGATCTGCATCACTGCAGGGGGGTCATTAGGACAGCTGGACACACTGACTCTCATCAGAGCACAGTGAAATGTATTTCATTTGCTCATTACTAATGTGAACATACACTGCCTGGCCAAAAAAGTTGACACCTGGATTTAACTAAGCAAATAAGTAAGAGCCTCCTATTGGATAATTACTGCATGGGTGATTATTTTTCAGCTGGCAACAAGTTATTTAACCCCAACTGATACAATGAGTAGCTTCACATTTCTTAAACAACCATGTCGAAAGACACATCCCGTGGTCATGGAAAAGATGTAAGTCTGTTTGAGAAGGGTCAAATCTTTGGCATGCGTCAAGCAGAGAAAACATCTAAGGAGATTGCAATAAACTACTAAAATTGGGTGGAAAAATGTCCAACGCATTTTTAAAAACTGGAAGGATAGTCGGGAATCATCATATTCGAGGAAGAAAAAAATCGGAAAAAAGGTCGGAAAAAAATCCTAACTGATCATGATTGATGATCAAATAAATGTATGTTTAATAGTGAAAGTAAGAGTATTTCCACACACACACAGTGCAAAGGGAACTCAAGCAAGGACCCATCATTGGAAGAAAAAAAGAATAATAAAATAAAATAAATATTAATAATTTTCCACTTGCCTGTGCTTTAATGCAATTTCAGTGTGGTTCCAACAAGTTTTGATAATTTTTATAGTCAAAACCAAAAAGAGGAGAATTATTGTATTGCATTTACTGTAGAATGATCTTTTTATAGCTGCAGAATAAATGAGCCTCTTCTGCTGAGTACACCATGTTGCAATTTTGAATTAAAAGCAATTAGACATTAATCACCAAAGATGTAAATAAAAGGGCCACAGGTGGCTCACAGGTCACAGATTGATCCCTCTAGATTGTTATAACTTGGATGTATTGATTTCTGATTTCAGAGTGGGTCTGAGATCAGTTCTAGAGGATGTTGAATTTGAGTCCATGAATATTACAACATGTTCTCCAAAATCAGCAGCCAAAGCTGAATTTCTATTCAGAGCCTTATTAATTGTTCTACTCAGCACACATGCTTAACACTGAATATCTGTAAAACCTAAAAAATGGCATGTCGTTTTTAACAGAGTATTTGCTCCCACTCTTGTGGACCTGTGGAATTCAGATATTGATTTATCTAGTAGTCTTTACTATTCTGAGCCAGGCTGTATTTGCGTCAGAGACATCATGGCTTTTTGCGAAACAGATAAGTTAATTCACTTTCTAGTTCTCTCTTTTTCATTTTAATTGAAGTTTTACCAGAGCACTTTTTAGTGCTGCTCAATATTTTCAAACAGTTAACCCTATTTCCCTTTATCTTAATTACTGACTAATTAACTTTGTGGCACTGAAACAAAATTAAAAAGACAAACAACATTACTTTCTTTCATTGTAGACCTTGGTTGTATACTAGTTTATGTTTGTGTGTCCATGTTTGTGTGTTGGTTCCATAAACCGACATATATTAACATAGTCTCAACAGTTTCCACTGTTAAATGATATTTATCCTTCATTCAATGTGGCCTAAGTGAAGATGGGATAGATGACACAACAAAGTGCTGTAATTTAGAAATGAGCCTTCAGAGAAATAGAGACAGTAATTACCAGTTTCACATTTTACAAAACACACTTACACCCCCACACAGACAAGCACAGACACACACAGACACACACATACACACAGCCGAAATAAAAATTCCCCAATGCACTTCCTTCTGTTCCACTGATAAAGAGTTTTTGATAGACTCTTTAATGATATCTGATTCTGGTACTATAGGAATGTTGTCCATTTCAGCATGCCTTCTGTAGTGTATTAAGGTCAGCCACCGTACTGACAGTGACAAAATACATTAATCTCAGTCCTGCTGGCATTTACAGTGGTGGCACTTAAAAGTGCCAACTTTTCCTAGTGCTTTGATTGCAGCTCCTCAGGGTTGCTATGAAAAGCATGCAATATCCTCTGACCTCAAAAACTCCAACTTATTGTTCTTTTTTCTGTCCTGAAGTATTATTGAATTTCATTTCATACAGGAGCTTCACTGGCTAAATGATTACAACCTGTTAGCCTGTAGATATAATCGTTAGAACATGGTAAACACTATGCCACAAGTCACTTAAATATTAAACATTATGTTTAGAGGAAAATTTCCTTGTGAATCCTAATTTTAAATTTTATTAAAATCACATGGATGCTTACTTATGTTGACCTATCAGATGATGCTGGGGTGAGAAATTATAGCTTGGATCAGATTAGAGCAGCTGGAAATAACAGCTGATTATCAGGTGCTTATGAACCATAATCGAATGTATTTCTCATAGTCAATCATAAACTTAAGAACACATACATTAAACTACACTTAAGTGCAGCTAAACTGACATAATCACAGGGTGGTAGAGGAGACCGAAACTACAATTTATAATAATAACTGCCAGAGGTCTCTGAATCAAAACAATAACAACAACTGATATAGTTTGATGATGTTGTGAAGTAGCACTGGACTTTTAACGCGTTATCTTTAATAAAACTATAGATTTCTCTGAGTTTGAAGACTTTTTTTAACACAATTAGGATAATGTGGGTACACAACTCAACATTTTATGCAGCACAGACACATTTGTCGTCAGGACTCACAGAATGGCTGCACCCAAATGCAGATCTGTGAATCACTGGTGATTTATTTACAAAAAACAGTGCAAAATATATTCAGTGATATGACAACAAAGACAACAGGCAGGAAGGGAAAGGCTGAAGTCCAGGGCAGGCAAGGTATCAGGGCAGGAGACAGGGCTGGGTGAGGCAGAGCTGGGGGTGGGCAGGTAGCAGGGCTGGGGAAGCAAAATGAAAAGATTAATCAAGGTAAAGGTACCGAGCTACAATCCCAAAATCCAAGAATCCAGAACAGGCCAAGGTTGAGTTAACAGAAAGAGAGGCAACAAGAACAATCTGAAATCAATGACTGAGTGTACATCCAAAAGTGTAACCACAAGGGCTGAACAATGAACTGGCAGCAAGAGCGAAGTGAAGTCAGGTTATATGCAGCAGCGAGAGGTGGAAAGGTGATCAGGCAGATGATGAACAGGTGTTCAGGTGAATGAGTGCAGGAGAGTCTGGGAGCCCTGCCCAGCCCTTGGATAAAACAAACAGGAAGACAAGACAACACAAACACATAATACGAGGGAGGGGAACACAGAGGAAAGCGGAATAACACAGCAGAAAGGGCGGGCCCTGACATTTGTGTTTTTCCTACAGGTTATTTCTTCCTCATCCAATGGCAAGAAGACAGAAAAGAAAAAGAAAATGTAAATGAGAACAAAAATATAATTTGAGTTTGGCTGAACTGAAACACAGTGACATGATCAGTAGGAAAACAGCCAAGGAAGGTTTTCCTTTTCCTGTTTTTTTAAATCCTGGATTTTTTTTTTTTTTGTTATTTTTATTTCAGCTTTTCTTTGTGATTTTTAATATTTAGGGGGGAAATAAGAATGTATTTCATGTGATCATAGAGATTTGTCACTTTTAAGAAACTGAAAAGATGTGGGTCTTTATAGAAAGCTATGAATGTGGAATGTTATCTCTCCACAAGTGCATAATTTTTCACTCTTCTTTAAAAGCTACTACCTTTACTTTTGTTTTGTATCTCAACAGGAAGCATACTTATACTAACATTTAAAATGTCACAGTGTGTTTAAACATCCTGACTGTTGAAGCTTACAGTTTAAACTTAGCACTCTAACTGTAAAGCAAGTGAGCCTTAGTCAGTGACGGTTCTTCCACACTTTCCAGTATATGTAGCATCTTAAAAAATGCTAACCTGTTGCACATAAAAACCAGAGCACCACAGGTGAAAGTGAAACAGATGCTTCAAAGGCAGACAATGGAACATGATCTACACTCTCTGTCAATGTAAACCAATTAAACCAAAGAGCCATAAGTTTGTAGCAGGAATCTGTGCCAGTTAAATTCTTTTTTAGTCGACTGAGGCAGTTATCTTAGCACTTATAATGGATAATAAAATAAGGCCTTGAGATTAGGGATGACTGACACCTCCTCTGTATATGTATCTCTTTGAAAAACAAAACAAAATGTGTTTGTATTTGGAAATTGGTGGGGATTATCCAGGAAGTGATGCTGAAACCAGAAGTGGTTAATGAATATGTATATTTGGTCATTAGCTATGTAAGCTTGCATTGATACGATTTAGTCACATTTATTATTTACTCAAAAACTAGTCAAAGAACAGCCTCAATCACAAGCTTCAGATTAACGTTTTTGATCACAAGAATAAAGAACTATTTATACAACAACTAACATGAATTAATCAACTTTGTTGAAATAATAAACACGGCACTTGCATTATTAAAAGGTACAAGGTAAAATGTATGAGCTACAGTCTCGTTAGTCAACATAATTTTATGTTTTACCTTTTTTATTTAACATACAAAAGCTAAAACATTATTTTAAATCAAATTTATTTAAATATATCTGTATATATATATCTATCCGAATGCTAAGCATTTTTAATTTTGTATTTTTTGTTGCTGTTGTTTAGCTTGAAACTGGCAGTGGCTGACTCAATGTTAGAGGCTGTACTAATGCAGACTCACTGTTCTAATTAGCCTGCTTTGTGCTGGAGGTTAAGGGTTTCTTTGCCCTTGATTGGCTTTTGCATAATACGACATATCAAATTTAGCTTGCCTGGAGTACGTTTGAATCTCTGTCTCTAGGGAAGTCCACAAATACCTTCTCCAGTGGAGCAGTGTGAAAAAAGAAAAAAAATAACATTCAAATGACAAACTTCACACAGATACAGGTCAATATAGTCAAGGTCAGCCATTTTGGAGGACATATTCATAAGGAAAACACATTTTGACTTGAGGGGATCTTTAATGTTTTTTTTTGTTTTTTTTTGTTTTTTTTTTAACAACTAAAGCAATATGCTGATTCAAAGCCCAGGAAAACTCTTCCCTTGTACTATTTCTCAACAACATTAAACATTCATGACTCAAGAAGCAACAATCCCCTGAAGCACACTTCATTCACAAGAAAAAAAGAGAAAAAATCTCATTATTACAAGAATTGACAATTATGATTAAGAAAAAGCTTTCTTGTAACTATGATTTCTTTTCTCATGAGATAGTAAGTCATAATTATGTCATACAGAAAAGAGAATGTGTTCTCTGTGCAGAGAACAGAGTATTAATGATTATAATATAAGGCCACTACTTTCATATTTTTCCCATTTTTCTGAAGGCAATATGCTTCCATAATAATCAAAGTTAAAAACCGAAAACACTGTTAGGAACATATATTGAGCTTGAGTTTGGCTCATGGCAAGCAGCTGATGGTTAAAGTTGGAATTCAGAGTTTAGAAAAGATGTTATTTCTGCAGGTCAGTAAACTGTGTAGATCACATTCACACTTGGATTTTAGAGGCAATTTTTCATCCTTTGTATTTTTGAAAGATATAAATGTTTTGAAATTGACCTACTGGAACAAATTTAAAACAAAATAAGTTCAACTTTAACTCGAAATTGTTTAAGTTATGAGTTGAAAACATTATTCTTCATTTATAACTTTTGTGTATATAATATGTTCCTTCAGTTCACTTTAAGACCAAATATTAATGGGACCACTACAGAAAACTGCTGATGAACAGTATTAACCAAAAATATATTTCATACATGGTCTAGGCATATAGCAGGTTTCAACCTGGCTGTGTTTCCTTGGCAGTGTCCTGCAGAGGTGTGTTTATTAGCTGACTTAATGACACGAAAGCAACGTTGCATAAGGATATAAGGCAACCAGGTATCTTGGTTTAGTAATTAAATATGGAGTTTTTCAACCTTCAGAATAACACACAGTGGTACACAGCACTGTCACTGCAGGACCTCAGTAAGCACATTAGCATGTTTCTGCATATGTGTGCGTGTTATTGTGCATGTTTGTGCGCATGTGCTTGTGTGTGAGTGTGTGTATGTGTTCTTGTATGTGAAACTTTTATAACTCTTTTGAACCTTCAGTGCCTTTGATTCATCATCATTCTATTGGACCTTCTTACATGCTGCAGCTTTCAAACATAAAGACAAAAACAGCTTTAATTGTATTTGCATGTTTGCGTGTTACTTTGGGAACTCTGTTGATGTTGCTGACTATGGATTACATTTCTGAATTGTTGACCTTTCAAAAGGAATATGCTAATTGCAGGAATTTATTATTTTATTTCCATTAGCAACATGTTAGTTTAAAATTTATATTATTTATTATTTTTTTATTTTAATTATTACATTTAATTTATTTATTAATTTATTATCTTTTCTATTCATATTGCCTTACATATTGACATCCAATATGCGTAAGTGTTAGTATGTAAATTTATGTGTTTGCATGTGAAGTCACATTTCTGGGTTGCTGTCCTTTCAAAAGGTCTATGCTACTTTTAAGAATCAATTCTCGTATTTATTTTAAGCAACATGTTAGTTTTACATTTATATAATGTATTAATTATTTATTTATCATTATGTTATTTATTTATTCATCCATAATACTTTACATATTGACATATAATCTCTTTGTGCATAAGCGTTAGTATCTAAATTTGTGTTTGCATGTGAATAAGTGTGAATGTTTATGTTTGTGTGGTGTGTGTCTAAAATCTTGTATGAGGAACTTCCAAAACTCTTTAAAACCTTTCATGCCTTTGATTTATCTTCATTCTAGAACTTCTTCAGGACTCATTTTCATGTGAATTTGTGTGTATGTGTATGCGTGTCCATGTGTGTGTCTGTATGTGGGTGTGTGTTCTTATATGCGGAACTTCTGCACCTCTTTAGAATCTCTATTCCTTTGATTCATCACCACTCGAACAGTTTTTTAGAACCTTGTTACATTCTCACTCCACTATGTGTGTGTGAGAGTGCACGTGTGTGCGTGTGTGTGTATGATAGTAAGAGAGAGAAAGGAGAACTAGGGGCCATAATGTAAAGTGACATTGGCAGAGGCAGAGAAAAATCCCACCCCCATACATAATTCCTGAAGCTTCATTGATTAAGATGTCTCTTATACTCACAAAAAGAGAGAGAGAGTCCAAAACATACTAGAACATACATTAATGCACAAACACACACACGCATGAACACACCCACAAACATGGGCTGTACTTGAATTTTTCCTCTGTCAGTGACACAAACACACACACACACAGGATATGCTGAAGATCATTATTTATCCAGTTTGTATGCAAGTGAGGCTGTCAAAAGTGTCAGAATGATTACATGCTGACACACAGATTGTTATGTGTGTGTGAGCATGTGTGAGTGTGGGCGAGTGTGTATGTGTTTGTGTACTTGTGTGTGATTGTATCTAACTTCTAATGGTCATATTTCAAGTATCTCTGTGTTTAAGGATGGCCAACAGACGATTTATTAACTGGCAGCTCAGAGAAGTGACCCAAAAGAGTATTCAGAGGAAAACATTAAAGAGATATTTTTTTTCCTCCAAATTATAACAAACATTAAAATCAAAAAAGCCTGAATTAAGTCACAGCATACTGTTTATAAAGAAAGTTCAAACCAAAGTAGATTTCTACATCAAATGTGAGTTGGTTGCTACACATTAACCCTGCAGATCAGATGTTTTGTTACACAGAACTATTTGGCACTTAAAAAAACATTAAAACAATCATCTTGGCAGATGATTGGATGAATCACCTGTCTCACCATTTATCACTGTCTATAATGGGCTAATGTTGACATAAATACCAACTTAAAGAAGAGCCAATCTCTCATTAAAACTCTTAGAATAAGAGAAAAATAACTCTCAGTTTGGCTCTTCTATTGATGCAAAAATACTGTCCATTTCTAATGTATCCAAGCGAAACCATTGTTAATACCATTTCTAATATTGTTAGCAAACCATGTGCATGCTTAGCTGCCCTCACAGAACACTGATTGGTCCAAACCCATGTGGTTCGGCCACAAGTCCAAAATTTGAAATGTGGTAAGATAGGTCTTGCCTTGGTTCGCTTTCATGCACTTCTGCATTAGGTAACGGGTGTACGAAACAACGGTTGAATGTTTTGTAGCTTTCCTACAAAGAACTCTGTTCTGTAAGGATATGTCTGACTTAAGTTTGATTCTGACATGTCTAAAGAATATTTAACATGAGTTCACAACCCTAACCAATCAAGTGAAGTGTGGGCTTTATTCTTCCTAGAAGGGAAAACTTAGGGCAAAAAAAGCTACAATGCACACACTCACTGATTAAATCTCTCACTTTGAATGCTCAGCAATAGCTGAAGGTGACTCATGAGTGTATCAACATTGTTAACTCAGATCTTTCATTATGTTTACCATAATAGCCAAACATGGAGAAAAAAAAATGTTTGAAGAGATTTAATTCAGAAATCATCCTAAAAATCAAAATGGACACAATATGGATTTTGAAAAGTTAGGGTGACATGCCCCGCGACAGAAAAGATGCCCTTGGCTACTTCTTAGGATACATGCATCCTCATGTCCCATGTCTCTTGATGACAGTACAAGAAGTTTAAGAAATTGCTCACAAAAATCAGTTTATCGATCTCATTCACTTCATCAGTATCAGTAGTATGAACCGTGCTGAACCTATAGATGAAACTCCTAACTGATCCGTACTCATTTCACTGCACAAAAGCTGACTTGCTCAGCCGTAAGGCTCACAGTAATCATAACAGACATTCAGTCTTTTTCGTCCATGTCAGTAATGTAATCTTTGTCATGTCACAGTTGCTAAAATTAACTCAAAACTCACAAGCTTCAGGTGTCGCCAAACCTCTCTCTCTTTTAAAGTAAGATTTAAATTGCGTACGAGATAGTCAACAAGAAATTTATGAGTAAATTCAAAAGGAAAAATAAAAGAGACAGTTCAGATAACATAGTAAGGTGCCATATCAAATCATATAGGTACCAGCTCCAATCAAGGAGGTCTAAGAGCCTGCCCCAGCTCCCACACAAACTAAGCCCTGGTCCACCCTCTTTGTGAATACTATGAACTCATTCTCAGGCAACGCATACACAGTAGCTTTTACTATCAGGTAAATATACACTAATGAAAACATACTTGTAAATATTGTATTTAATTTCTGTTATGTTCTGCAAAAGGATTTCCCTAAATCTTAGATACTGGTTCATTTAGCCAATGCCTCCTCTGAGGCAATGGTTGGAGCACCATATAACCGCAGTGCTGTCATGAAACACCATCTTAACAATGAAGTCAGAGAACAAAACTCAAGCTGAACATCAGAGATCATCTTCTAAAATATGATGCAAAGCATAAAATATGTGCATTGTGACTTCTGTATTTTCTATTTTATTTATACATATTGTCACTAGTAGCTCTGTACCTCAGATGATTAAAGTTTTCAATGCAGGCTGCTCTTTATCTTGTATTTTTTAGTGTGGTTCTACCTGAACTTATAAAGGGAAATGCTGCTTTTCTTCTTCTACTACTTTTTTCTTCTTTTTCTTTCTCCCCTTCTTTAGAAGCTAATCTAACCAATCAATAAAGTCCTTGAAGTATAAAAACCCTGGATTCTTAACTGTTGAATAAAGATCAAGAGACAATCTTTTATAATGTATTTTTTTTACAGACGACCTCACAAATTTTTAAGTAAATGTGGTATCTTCCCGTAAAAAAAAAAAAAAAATTATATTATGTGTATCTTGGTCAATATTAACATTATTGGCTGTTACTGTTAGTTGTTGTTAGTATTTGTGCAGCAACTTTATTCTCTTTCAAGTCAACAGAGAGTAAACAATTTAAAAGAGAAGCGTTATGATGCTTGCAAAATGAAAAGTGACTGCTAACAACACAGAAACGCACATCAGATTGCAAAATAAACATTTCACAAGGCATTTAGCAATAATGCATGTGTTTTTGTTTTCTCTCTCCTCTCTCAACTCTGGAATTGTCAGTTTAAATCGGCAAAGCAGTGTGTGAATGGTGAAGAGCAACACCACATGTGCAAAAAGCTTTTACAGAGATTCAGGCATCAACTATGCAGCTAAGACAGGATTCAGTCAGTGAATCATTAAGTCATTTCAACCTTTTCCCCTCATATGGACAGTATATTCTACACCTTCTAACCCTGCTCTCCCTCATTTTTTCAATCCTTTTCCATTTTATATATAGGGTGTTGCTTTGCTGCTCTGCCTCCCTCTTATTTTTTTAATACTGTAAGCCAGAGGCAGAGGCGCGCGCGCACACACACACACGCGCGCGCTGCAGTAAAGCCAGATAAGCAGAGTCAGCTTTTGTCAGGTCATGTGCTGAAGAGCAGGATTATAATCAAACCACACAGCACCTGATGTTACATCCACACCAACTTTATCCTATACACAAACAAACTGTTTGCTATTGTTTAAGTAGTAAGCCTGAATGTGTGTATGTGCACTTAGGCAAAAGTTTTTTGCTTTTGTTTTTTAATTACGACTACAGTATTACCCATGGCTCATTCCTCATGTCCACGGCTCAAAGTCTTCCCACATAGCTTAACACTCAGTATATGTTGACAAACAGGTAGATTGGTGAGGTTTAGACAGCAAAAGCATTTGTTTAGGTATACGAAAACTTAACACTGGGTTTTTAAAAAAAGCATATGGTTGATTATAAAAAGATCACTGGATCAACACTTTAAGTTACACTCTTAGTATAGCTCTAAAATTCTGGCCCTCTGAGTTGACAGACGTGTGATGTGCTACTCTAATTTGACTTTCATTCTGTTTGAATTTTGTTGCCTTTTCTACTACATATAGTAGACAGTTGCTATAAGTGTCTAATAATGATGCTGATTCATTTATATTTGAGCTTGCTGAAATCCTGTTTCATCTTACACAGATGCTGAAGCATAGCCTATGCATCTCTATGAAACATCAAGGAACAAATGAAAGTGTTTGACACACTGAGAAAGAGATCAGGTTGGTAATACTATATTATTGAAATATTCATTTCATATCAAGGTTAAATTCTGTATTTTTAATTTTAACAAAGCTCATGAAAATGTTCTTTAGTGAGCTCAAGTAATATAGACTTCAAGACTTCACAAAACAATCCCAGAATTGTAAAGATTAAGGAGGTAAACAGCCTGCGACGAAGTGCTGTTGTAAAACTTAGCTGTCCTGGTTTTGAAATGCAAAGCACATCTATGCATTTTTTTTTTCATTCTCAGTTAGACCACACACAGGATGTGCCATGCAGACAGACAGGAGATGTAATGTACTGTCTTGTCTCATTAGCTACATTCACACTCAGCAAGTAAAATCTTAAAATGCTACGTTTCATGCTTTTTAATCTGTTTTTGGTTAAGATCTGTTACTACTCTGAAATGACTAATGGCTAAATCTTTCCTGGGTCCTTCCACAGTTCATCAAAGGAAATTGAAAAGAAAAGTTTAACGGTTTGCAATTCCACTTTTCTTTTTCTATTAAGAATAAATTAAACCCAGGCATGGGGACAGAGCAGCGCTGGACGTCCGCAGAGAAACTCATCATCACTTTGTGCATGTGCAAGTGTGTGTTTGTGTAGCTAGGTTCTCTGATTGATTTTGTTACATCAACTGTCAGTCAGGCTGTACAACACAGAATGCTTCATTTCATCCCTGGATGACATCAGAGAAAATATCATGCCAGGATAGGGAAGAGGACAGTGAGATGAAGTATACAAAGATTGTGACAGTGTGAAAAAAATGACCTTTCCCATTTTACAACTGACAGAGAAATTGTTTTTCCTATGATGGTGGAAAGTTTATGAATACCGTCCACATCTGATGACCCTCTGAGATGCTGGATGCCTGCCCGCATCTGGCACTCCTTTAAGATAAAAAGTTACAGTTCTCCTCCATTAGTCCCCTGTGATATGTTATCTACCATACCGTAGCGTTTATAAATCCAAGGAGAGAGTAAACATAGTTTGGATGTGTATCACTGTGCCTCTGTTCTGCTCAGTGATGCACACTGTCAGTGTAGATATCATTAATTGAAACTGTTGGATGCTGGTTATTTGTTTGTGCTGCTGTGCGGTTCACTTGCTCATAACACTGCGTCAGTAAACAGTTTCAGTGTTTTTACTGAGCACAGTGGGTTGCTTTTGATAGTTGGCACAGTGAGAGCAGCTCAGACAAACACAGGATCGGAGATGGAGCAGCTTTGTACTCAGAAAAAAACATTCAGAGATTGCACATTCTTCATCACTTTCTAAAATTACTGTAGTTATGAAGGTAAACATGTTGCAGAATGTAAGTTTTCAGACTTGATGTTAAAACTTGTGAGAAATGGGAACTTACACATTTAAATGTTTACTTGTATAAAATATTTCCACACCTGTGAGCAGTGGAGCGACTGGAGGCAGAGCAGGTAGCCCAATTATCAGAAGGTCAGTGGTTCGATCCCTGGCCCCTCCAATCTGCATGTCCAAGCGTACCTGGCCTGAACCCCAAATTGCTTCCAATTGCTCCTCCGTCTCTGTGTGAATGTGTTTGCATGTGTTCCTGATAAACATGTTGACACTTTGTAAAGAAGCTGCCTTGTGTATAAAAGCTGACGTGTTGTAAAGGGCCATGTAAATGCAGTCCATTTATCCTTTGTATTCACATAAAAAAATAAACACTTGCAAAAAAATAATAAATTGTATGTTTAAATATCTGCTTATAGAAATGTTATTACACTATGATTTTATGATTACAGGTATGTAGATTGTATTTATATAAATACAATGTCAGGTGCCTCCTTCTTTTTAAATCCAACATGTTAAATGTCTAGCCCTTGAATCTGTCACTTTAACCCTACACATGTTCTCTGTTTGCAAAAGTTGCACTTGTAGCTGCTAAAGTAAGAGAGCAGGATGGGGCAAAGCAGGGTCCAGCTTTATTAACCTCTAGCGCTGGATTTACACTATATGGTTAAAGTGACCTGATTTGATTTTTCCTCTGAAGTGGCATGGATTGGATCAGTAACATGAACATGGAAGCAGGAAAAAAAACTCATGAAATTGGATATTGTAAGTTCAGATTCAGGCTTCCTTCATATGTGGAAACAAATCAGATACAAATCGGATATCTGCCGGTGCATTTGTATTCTAAGCAGACAGATTGGATATTCCCTGGCATTGGGAGTTCTACATCATTGTAAATGTGACGATGGCACATTTCGATGACCTAAGTAAACTCATGAGTCCTTTCCCCTGCCCACACATTTCACTGAACCAGTATAGCAGCAAGTGCTGTCACATATGCCCAGGCTTTATTGAGGGCTCTCTTTTTTTTCTCCTTCACCTTATAATGTAGCCAATATTCCCCTGAATATGCCTAGGGTTATGCAAATCCTAGAATTATGTTGGTCTCATCCATCTTGATTATTTCCATTGTTCAACATCAGCCTATTTCCTTTTTTGGGGTAGGTAGCTAAGCAACATCTACATGTGGTTTGTTTCAAGCATAAACGAAGTTTAAGGTAAAGTAAATGCAGATATCAGAAACAGGTCACCTTTAAATGTAGATGTAAGCAGACAGTCCAGAAAAATCAAATATAGGCAACAAATCAGAGTAGGGCATCAGGACCTGTAGTGTAAATCCATTCTTATTGGCTGCAGAGGCTGCCTGTCCCACCTTCAACCATGCATTTAAGAATTACATTTGGTTACAGCCGACATAGATCACACAGTTTTAGGTGAGCCCTGTGAGTTCATTTGTCCCTGTGGATGCACATTTAGTGGAGATACAATCCTATAAGGAAAAGTCTGTTTATATTTTTTTCAGCATTGTCCAAGTCTTAAAAGATAAACCATTCTGGCTTGTGTCAATAACCAAAGCCTTGTTCTTCAGTTTATTTATGCGAACTCCTGCTGATGCAGCCAACACACAGAATTAAATACAAATAACACAAATAACTGTCAGCTTATTAGCTGACAACCTTCCTTAAATGCAGTCACACAGAACTGCAAAAAAGTATTTTCAATTGAGTCCATTCTTTGAACTTTGGCTACTACTCACTGCCCTCATTAGCTGGACTAGTTAGGTTTTTGCATGAGGAATAGGAGTGTTAAAGGTTAAAGTGCTATAAAGTCATGCATTAGGCATGCAAATTATTTAAGGTTTACTATTTTGCACTTGGAGGGAATGGTTTTCCAGACTATAAACTTAAATGGATGGTACACACACGCTTAAATAACTCTGTTAGTCACAAAATTATGTAACAACAAATGTGTCTTAGTTGTGCTCAGCACTATTAGAATACAACAAAAATCCCATTATTTCAAAGGAAAAGTGCATTGTGAAAAGGAGACTTTCATAACAGTGTCTTAGTTTGATTTTATGAGTGGACTTGCAGCACTGGGCAGCTTTCAGTCCACAGATCTGTCACCAGCTGGTTACTCCTGCTAGCTACATGCATCCCAGCCGAATTACATGTTTCACCATTTCATGTGTTTAAGATTTTACATATTTTCTCAGTTTTTAATAGCCTCCACATTCCCACAGATGACCCTCATATGTCTGTTATAGTGCCTCCAGATTGATCAACTTCAAAATTAATTTAATTCAAAATTAATGTGTTCAATGTATTTTTCATACATTTTTTTCAATAAAGCAGGCATGCTGGAAGTAGCATTTCTGGGATTGGTTTCTTTTCTTTTTATGGTTAAGGTTTACCTAAACTAAGTGTTCATCTGTTACAGCTCTAAAAGTACACACACACTCACACACAGACACGAACTGCAACCGCCACACCCTTTCTTATTTTATAAACATAACTTTTACAAACATTTGTTGTTTTGTCAATTTGGATTCTGGATGCATCATTGCTTACCCTCTTCCCAACCTGCATTTTAAAGCCTGCACACACACACACGCTTAAGCACACACACATAAAGCAGCTATTTGCACTCCTCTTCCTCTCTGTGTTATTCACAAAGAGCTGAATGTAACACCTCATGGTTGAGCAAGCAGGAATCAAATTTCTTTTAAGAGTAAGCCTAATGCACTGCCGGCTATGACAACTGAATCAAGTCAGAAGTTGCTAGATCCTCAAATGAATTCTGACACTGAATGTGTGTATTGCTGCTCACAGTGTGTGTGTGTTTCTTTGTGTGCATGTATGGTTTTGTGTGAGTGTGTGTGAGCATCCTCACAGTGTGTGTGGTACCAAAGCTTTTGGCCAACAGGTTCAAATTCTCACAGTGTGGTCAAACTGAGTTTAGTCGAACTATAAATGGTGCATGTGTTTGTGTTTGTGTGAAACCCCTAAAGACATTATTTTCCTGAGCTGTGCAGTAAAATGTCAGGAAAGTACAAGGCCAGATCTGTTTTAGAAAACAACAAAATAAGGGCTTCCGTTTTTAAACATGTAAATGTGTTTTGCTCAAAGAAGTTTGAGCAAAAAGGGTTTCTATTTGCCAAGAACCGTTGGCAGCATATACAAACATGCCTCGGCTATGTTTAACGGTTCAAATAAATAATACTGCTGGATGCTTGTGTATCAGACACCATTTCCTGGTATTTTTCAATGCAAGAAACATTATAGTAGCTCAGTAGTTCTCTACAGGTGATATATGGAGTGTGACATAGTTGAATTAGTATGATTTATGCAGGAAAATAAGCAAGTTTTCAGATGCATTGCTATACTGTTCCCCTTATTTAACTAAAATTCAACCTTTCTATGAGTTCTTACCCATTTTTTGTTAATAAGTGATATCATTTGTGGGGATTCGGGTGGAAATTCATTGACGTTTGAAGATGGCGGTGCCAGGAAATGTCTGAGAACTACTGCATTAGCTGGTCATAAGTACTTCAACTCGAGCTCTCTGTCCCTGTCTGTGACACGCATCATGACTACGTGCAGATATAAATGTATGAGTTAATGTGCAGACAGCTGTAATCATAAAGGAAACATGGGTCTGCTGATGTAGAGTCACACACTAAATGTTTTCTGGCAGCTCTGTTAAGCATGCGTGATGTATTTTCCTGGTGTGATTTATATGCTGTGAGCCCCCCTGGAAGGGAACAAAAAGCACACAAAGCCACTGTGAGTGATGGCATTCTTTCCTGTGGTGAAACATCTCTACTTTAATTGGAGTGGAATCTTGGAAAAAGAGAACGGCTGCATTTGGCTTGGCATGAACACTCACTAAATAATTGGATGAGTATAAAAAATGATCTGGACTCTCTGCTGTGGTTACTGTCTACACATCTAAGTGCTGTGGACGGCTAATGTACGGGAAAGTGTATACAGAATAGCTTGCCCTGCACTGGCCCAAGTTGGCACATTTTGGCAGGAATTTGTGTATTGACATATGGCACACACACACACAGACGCACACACACACACAAGCACACACCAAGCTTAACTTAAGCTTGAGCAAACATGTCCCTTTGGAGTCTAATTTTGGAGAGTGGTGTTAACTTATTCAAATGCTTGGTAGTTGTGATGTGACTTCACTGAATTGAACCACAGTAGCTGTATAAAAGAGAGGTGAAGTCAGTAAGGTAAGGTAAGGTAAAACATGCACAAGATGTCATCCAGTTATACTGACTGGAGTTTTGTCACCTGATACTCTAGCAGCAAACAGAAAGTCAGTATGGGGAAGATTAAGGAAAAAAAGAACTAAAAAGATGAAGAAAGTATAATAAGAAAAATGGAGGAATGAACAGATGATGATAAAGTGACAAGATGATCCTGTTTCTTTTTATTTCATAATATGCTTTATGTGTAAGTTTTTCACTTTCATAAGTTTCATTTATAAAAATAAATTTCCTCATAGGTTATAGACTAATTAAAGAACAACTTTATTGTTAGATCGATCCTTTATGTTTTATCAAAGTCAGCTAGTGCCAATATTTTTTATATCAACTGTATCACTGAGGCCATTAAATATTATGAAGGACCAAACCTTTTTGTGACTATGGAGATATGTTTTGATGAGCAGAACCTTATTTAATTTTTGTCATTTACTAACAGGAAAATACATGTGTATAAGTAATGAGGTTCCACTGACTGAGAGTTTGTGGAACCACACAAATTAAAAATGTAGCAATGCAGATGAGAAACACAATGAAAAAAATATATTTTGCTGATATCATGCTACTTTAGGTATGTCAAAGAAGCGTGACTTTTAAAATCACCAACCTTGACAAAGATCTCAAAGTAATGTTAAAAAAAAAAAGAGGGACTGCCACTTACAGAGACATCTGTTGCACATAAATAACACTGTTTATAAATGTCAAAAATCAATAAGTCAAGCAACAATAAAATTGCAAAACCTTAATAAATTATTGTTTGTATAAGTTATGACTCACAGAATTGCCAGTGAAGTTGGATGCTCTCACACTCTTGCCCCTTTATGCAACAAAATGCTCTCTTCTTTTAAATATAAATTTGTTTAAATGTCTCTGGTGCAATTTCTTTTAAGTGATAAGTAAGCCCTCTCAGTTAAACTGCATTTCATATTAAAAATTGCTTCGGTCTGTGTTTACCACCTGTTGCCTTTAACATAAGGTCTCTTTAAGGGTTTTAGAATATTGATTGATCAAAGGATCAGAGGTATAAAAGGTCCTTAAGAGTTCTAGAATTCGCTCTCTGTCTCTAACATTCACACTGTGCCTCCCCAACGCATACACACACAAACTAGAATGATGATGAATCCAAGGAATGAAAGTTTGAACAGAATTGTAGAAGTTCTGAATACATGAACACACACACACAGAGTGGACTAAGTATATAATAAGGTACTAACAAAGTTATAGAATGTGATTCATCAAAGGAATGAAAGGTGGAACAGAATTGTAGAAGTTCCCCATACAAGAACACACACACCAGACACAGCCACACACACCCACGCACACACACACACTCATGTACATGCACAAAGGTCCTGAAGAAGTTCTAGAATAAGGATGAATCAAAGGAATGAAAGGTTCAAAAAAGTTATACAAGTTCCACATAAAAGACCACGTGCACACATACACACACACACACACACACTACATGAATATTTGCATAAGCATTTAATAGGTTAAATAAATAAATAATAAATATGTATAAAGTTGTTTTGAAATTGCATGAAATTATTAAAATATTTTGTAAATTATTTATTTTTAGTATTTTTTTAATGTATTTAATTACAGAAAAAACATTATACAACTATTTCAGACATGATTTTGGAGAATTTCCCTCTAATTTTGTGATATAATGACCATATTTGGTCCTCCAAACTTCAGTCAAATGCCTGTTGTGGTTGTGGGATGCCCCTGCCTGGCAAGCATGTGACAAGCCTCAGCTTACCCATTGGATGAGTGTTTGCTCCACCCACTTGCCAATGGGGCCCCAGTCAGGCTGTTTTAAAACTTGAGGCAATTTCAATATTTCACTCATGTGCTAATAGGGTTATTATATTGTTATTATTTTGACCTTCAAAAAAACCTGCTCCTTGCAACCAAGAAGCTCACAGTATGGTTGTTGTATGTGTGTTACCTATCTCCCTCAGTGCTGTTCCCTCCCTATAGAATCCCAACATAAAAACCACTATCACATTGTGTGCCTTCCCATCCTGCCTTGGTTTAACATAATTTGCTCTGTTTGATTGAGTTTACTTATTTAATGGCAACATCAACACATTTTACTGTGGCACTATACCATAATAAGCTAAATTCACAATGCACCAAGAAATTTGACAGCAAAAAAGAAGACCTAACAGTTTTTTCAACTTTGGTTTTCAGCCTGACTGAAAGATTCAAGGCCAGTTTATAATGGATGCTGCAAATTTCATCGTTGACCAACTGTGTTAATCAAATACAGATTCCTACAAGACCAATGTATAAACATGTTTTTGCAGGCCAGTTGGAATTGCCACAAGGCTTTGTCAAATTAATTAGCATGCATTAGTGTGTACTTGAGAGTTTATAGCTATTTTTGACTTTACTTTTTATAGCTATTTTGTATTTACCATGTTCACTGTAATCTTCTGCATCAGATCCTTGAGATTTTAGAAGCATATTTTACCCATAATCCTCTACCAGGATCATCGTCATCTTCAAAAATTACTGGAAAAATAGTTGAAAAGGCTCAAATATTCACAAAGGGTGAAAAGACAAAAAAACAACAAAAAAATCTTATCACTACATACTGCTTATTAATGTGATCCCAAAACTTCTATTTTTGTCTTCAAGGATTTAAACAAAGATCATAAATGTTTCTCTTGTTTGATGCAACCTGTTGGTAACAAGAAGAGAAGCTGGAAAAGACCAAAACATAAGAAAACTGTTGTTCTTTCAAGGTATATCTGCATGAACAATCTGAAAATCAAATCAATTGCAGCAGGGTCTTTCAGTTCACCTATGGGAAATAATCCTTGAAAAAAAAATTACAATTTTTTACTTTAAACAAAACTGAAAGTTGACATAACCTTTTCTTGCTTGAGTTTGTATTTCAACTGTGTTTCAAGCTGCTATCAAACCAATTGCCCCTCCGGGAACAAATTAAGTTCTGCTTGATTTGATAACCACTGCTGAGTGACAGCTTTGTAACAGCAATCAGTTGAAGATATTAATCAGCCTCTACAGTAGAAAGTAAGTTGTATTTTAGGCACAGATGCAGTCCTGTTTGAGAAATTTTAGGCTCTTGGTTTAAGAATGAGTTACATTAAATTAACCTCATTCACATTTGCTCTTTAAACAATGGTGCATCTTAAAACTCATCCCTGAAAAAAGAAAAGAAAAAAAAACAATATACCAAATTTTCACATTGTTACATTATGGCTGCATTACAAAAGTCATCTTTTTCGTGTAGGGAAGCCTCCTTTTTGAAACTTGTCTCCATGCTCCTGTGTAAGTAAACAGGGCTTCCACAAATGCATCGCATGGGTGGTATATTGTGGGACAAAAAAAAAAAAAGTTGTGATAGATTTACTTGACCGACTTTATCTCAAACAAGTTCATGTACTTTTTGAAGGTCCTCACAATTTTATTATTCAAGTCTGTATCAGCTCTGGATGTCAGTATTTTGAGACGGTGCACTGCATCTCTGTTTAATATAAACATTACAAATGCTCAAACTGGCACCTGAAATATCCACACTCTGGACTCTTTAGGTCCTTTGAAAGATAAAAAAAGAGGTGCATCTGTGGGTAGTGTGTCTGTATTATGCTGTTGTAGAGAGGGGACTGAATTAAAGGGCAGAAGTTTTCTTTCGGAGACAAATTGTGAGCAATTCATAATCATGGCATGCTTGTGTATTCAGCATGCATCACAAAGCTTTATCCTCTGAGTTTTAATTAATTGAAAGCAAGAAAATTGGATTCAATCAGAGGGAAAGAAAAGATAAAACATCCCCACACATCTTTCTCTAACCTGCTGTGTTTTTTGTGTTTCTCATCCTCCCTCTCCTCCCTCTTCCTCCCACAGTGTGTCTGTAACAAAGCAGAGTGATCCTGTTATTAAAACTCATTACAAATGGATATTTGCTTTGCAGCTTGTTTCAATTCACCTCATGTAGTTGTGAGCTTTGAGGAGGCAGTAAGTGAGTCTGTGGAGCTCTGCCTGTGTGAGCTGACTACAAGGTAACACCAGCATGACATCTAAATTCATAACGACAAACATGCAGATTTACCCGTCGCAGAGGGCCAACTGTTCAGCTGCAAACCACCTTCCTGGAGGGAATGAAATTATTTGAAATTCAAGTTTTGATCACTTCTTCAGTCTGGCTGTGATTTGGTTATTGATTGAGAGAGGTGATTTTCCCATTTGAGGTACTTCAACTGAGGAGCCAGCACTAAGGGACAGAAGCTTTAAAGACAATATGCCAGTATTCACAGAAAACATATGTGATCCTTTTTGGTGCTTCAGTTTCGCATCAGTTGGTATTCAGCTATTAAGCAGATAATTGCAGTGTGATGCCACCTGTTGCTACATGTTTGCCCCTGTTTATGTGTGATTTTCTTGGAATGTATTTCTTTCATTCTGAGATTCTGCATGAACATCTGGTGAAGTGACTGAGGGCACTGACATTAGTCTGGGAACAATGATGTAAACAGACATTTTAATTCAGTTCAATCAAATTTTATTCATATAGTGCCAAATCACAACAAAGTTGTCTCAAGATACTTTACAAATAGAGCAGGTCTAGACCACACTCTATAATTAAATTTATATTTTAAATTTATATGAACCCAACAACTGAAAGCAATTCCCACATGAGCAAGCACTTGGCGACAGTGGCGAGGAAAAACTTCCTTATAACAGGCAGAAACCTCAGCCAGATCCAGACTCAGAAAGTGGGTGGGATCTGACGGCACTGGTTGGGTTGAGGGGAGCAAGAGGGGGAGGTGAAAGAGATAGATAGAAAGGGGAGAGAGAGCAAAGCCAAAAGCTAAGATAAAACTTTATGTTAAACTAGATGTAAACTATATGTAAGTGTTTTATAATAATGATACTATTAATAATATAATAATACAAGTACCAATACCAATAATAATATTGCTAGTAATACTAATAATAACAGTTGCTCTGAGCGTCAAGCAGTGCCACAGCAGAAGGCACAGCTAAGATAAGCAATCCAGGTGCGACCTCAGTCCATGGGTAACTGTGAGACGAGGAAGCACAAAGACTCTGGGGAAGGTGGAAAGTTGGTAACAGACATTAATTGAGCATGAACGCAGAAAATATAGGGAGAGAGAGGAAAGAGAGGAGCTCAGTGTGTCATGGAGTCCCCCAGCAGCCTAAACCTATTTAGCAGCATAACTAGGGGCTGGTCCAAGGCGAGCCTGAGCCAGCCCTAACTATAAGCTTTATCAAAAAGGA
>JAPZDV010000026.1:2228387-2262143 GCA_029814665.1 Acanthurus lineatus
GTCTCGCCCCCGAGCCGATCAGCCCCGCCTCTCTGCATCGACCTGCTGAGAGGGAGAGGGAGAGAGGGATCAGCAGCGGAAAACAGAAAAAACAGAACCATCACACAAACCTCACTGTAAATGAAACCACACTCTATCCAAGTCATCCATAACACGGTCAAATAACCATACATCCACAACATTGATTACAGACTTTGTCAAACCTCACTGGAAATAAATCTATACTCTATCCAAGGCATCCATAAGTTGGTCAAGTAATTATACATCCACAACATTGATAATAAAGCTACATAAAAAATAGCTTACATGAAACCTCACTGGACATTAATCCATAACAGTCTGTAACTTGGACAAAGTATCCATAACTTGTGAGCACTTCTTATTCCCTCCACTCGTAGTCTGCAATTTTGGTGATGAGTGTGAGAACCTTTGGACTGACTGCAAGTTGTTTTTTGGTGGCGTTCCGCTCCACTTTTGATCCCTTGTCTGGATTTATCTTGAAGAGGCACCTGTCAAATGAAAAAAAAAACAACAACTTTAGTAACTGTGGACTGTACTCTAATGTAATGTTTTCATACATTTGCAAAAAGGTTACACAACAGTGTAGACAGAGCTTGCTTGTGAAAGAGTATTTGGACTTACAGGGAACTGTGGAACAGTGATGTAATGAAAAGATTAACATGTGAGTACTGTGTATGTGTATTGTGTATGAATGTGTATGAATGTTTGAAGGTGGTCGGAAGGGCCGTTTGGCGCGAAATGGCAGCCACGCTTCCCTCAGTCTGCCCCAGGGCAGCTGTGGCTACAAATGTAGCTTACCACCACTGGTAAGAACGTGTATGAATGAATGATGGTTTCTGTAAAGCGCTTTGGGTGCCTTGAAAAGCACTATATAAATCCAAGCCATTATTACTATTGTTATTATTGCGGGTCAAACAGGTCTTAACATCCTTAAGACAAGCTTGAAGTTTAGCTAATTGATTTAATTCCTCTGGCTTTATTGATAGATATAATTGGCTATCATCTGCATAACAGTGAAAGGTAACTGAGTTCTCTCTAAAAATATTATATATCGCTTTCTAATTATATTGTACTATAATATAATAATATTTAAGCTGGCAGCTACAACAAATCAGAGTGTCTGACACACTGGTGATTTTTAAATGTTAGACAGATTTATTGTTTAGCATTAAGACCTAGAATATCTATTTCATACATATCATCATGTAATGTGCATCTGGAAAATGGCAATTGTTCACACAAAAGCATTTGCAATTCACCTGGTATTACAAAGCAAACACTGATTCTTCTCATGCAATTGCCAAAACAGGCAGGTGATGTTGGAGCACCCAATGTTAAAATGAGTGATAGTGTCTTATGTCTACAACAGGGCCTGTAGCTTTTAAACAAGAAGCCTGAATAGAAAAGGTAAAGTTCAATGACCTTTTAACATACTATGCAGTTTTCAGAAGCTGGGAACTGCAGCAGTGTTTTTGAACAGGAGGATATACTACATTTGATTAAGACCATGTTTGGGACTGTGGATAAATTCTCTTTTGGTGCTTTGGGGCTGAATGATTTTTTGGCTGCGTGCTGAACTGAATTCAAGTAAATGGTCTTTTGATGAGCTCCCTGTGTTTGAGTTGTGTATTGAGTTGGGGTTTGGTAAAACAAAATTCTCCCAAATACCACCTTGGCAAACTATATATATTTGTTTTTTGAGGATTCCAGTTAAAACTTTTTTTCATAGAGCTGTAAAAACATTTTGTATTCAGTGCATTTGTTATTGCCATCCCCATAAATTATTCAGTAGCTTAAAAAAAAAACAACACAATTTTATCACTTTTTAGTTGGTTTGTTAGTATAACAATATGCAAATATACAGGCCAGCATGTTGTATGTATGCAACATATAAACCTCTACTTGTGTTTTGTACCCTGCTTACTTATGTATTCATATGCTTACAGCTGTACAAAGCTCCAGTATGATCTACATGCGGTTGTAGGCTCTTTTGTATTCTGGGTGTCTCTTTGCATCCACTGCTTGATGTTACTAGCATAAAAAAGATACAGAAAGACAAAAACAATGAGTGCAATTGCAAATTCAGTTGAAATGGTGAAAATCAGATAAGAATCAATAATGGGTAAATAATAATGTATATTCAGTTTGAACTTTATAAAGTAACCTGTGCATTTGCTTGTTAATGCCGTTACATTTTCACACAATCTTGGCTAGAGATCAGTTCATAAAAGCATGCAAATTTTGTTCAAAGGTCATTCTCTTTAAACCAAGACTGAGAATGAGAAATTCAAATGAAAAAAGAAGATTGGTTCAAACTAACAGGTGGCAGTGACTCAAATAATCTTGTGTTACAACAGTGTTATGCAGAGGAGCACCTGCCTTGGACGACATTTTTACTCTTAAGGAGGAACTGGTCAGGGTTGAGCATGAACAACATCAATGTCACTGATCTGTCAAGCTGTGTGTCAACAGTTCAGTGTCTTTAAAATGTTTATAAAATGTTATAAAAAATATTCATCCCTTTTTGTCTACAGTCTAGCCATTTCCTTATAACTACTTTCAGCAGAATAAAGCACTGTTACACAAAACAAGCACGGCCTCATTATATAGGTCCTTTGACTTCAGGTGTATTAAACTCACAGTTATAGAAAAAATAAATCTTACTTATTTACTTGAATTTTAAGTGCAAACACAAACAATCAGGGATTTAACCCAGAAAATTTAAACAAACAAAATGACAAAAATGTTCCTTTGTTATTTAACCTTTTGTTTCTTATAACTTAAATGGTCATTATGATTTCCCTTACATTTACTTCGAATAAAATTGAAAGACTTAAATTTTACCACTATTTTCCATTTTAGTAGTTTCACAAATTTACCCTTCACATAATTACATACAAATTCACACCTAATTTTGAGGGCCCACACTCACTCAACACACGCACGAGCCGGCAAAACAAGAAAACCCCTTGTTGCAGGCCTGATAATATGATGCTTGACAGCGTAGAGATCATCACAGTGTATCAGCTCAGGAAATGAAAAAAAAAAAATCTATTACCTTGATGAAGAAGTCTGATTACCAGTCAGTTTACCAGTGTCAAGCTCTCCGGTGAGGGAGTGAGGCTGCTGGACGATGCGCAGTCAGACTGCTAGTGTAAGGCAGCAGATGAGAGTCCAAGAGGCGCGAAGTCCCTCCATGCAGTAGGCGACGACCTCTGAGGGATGACTTTGTGCCATAGCTTGTAGCAATTCAGATAAATCCTCAAGATTTTCGTTTAGGAAACATGTTAACTGACTTAGCTATACTGTGGCTCAGAGTCCATTCACTTTGCTGGCAAATGCTAATTGCATTAATAAACTGAATTAGCTTACAAGCTAGCGTAAGTATTTGCACAGCTATATAGAAACTCTCACACTCTTCAAAATAAAATAAAATACTTATCAATGTGCATTTTTGTCTTTAACAGCGCTTGAACTTATTCATTACATTTAACCTTTTTAAAAAGGCATTGAAATGACTTATTTAAAAATGCATTTGCATCTTTTTTAAACCTATTTATAAGACCCGTTACCCTTTTAATTTAACCATGAAATAACTTTTTAACCACATTGTTATGACTGTAGTCGTAATTTCTGTTATTTTCTTTTGTGTTCTGTGTTTCCTTATCTGTGTTTCCTTTATCTTGTTCATGTAGATTAGTGTGTATCCTTGCCGAGAGAGGATTGGTCGATTTGTTTCAGTCCTGGCTAGTGATTGGGCTGTTTCTGGAGGTTACCTGCTGTATAAAAGGCCAAGATGGCAGATGGTGCTTGGGTAGGGGGCATTCCTCATCTCCCAACCGGTCACACTTCGTTCTGGTATTCCATTTAGTGATGTTTGTTAGTAGAGGTGGACTGCCAGTTTGCTTAGCCTTTTTTCTCCTGTTTTTACCTACTTAGGGAGGTAAGGCTTATGTCTTTTGGTTTCTTTGGGGAGGATATAACTAGCCTAACAAAACAGTTAGAATTGTTTTGTTTGTTGTTTTGGCCTTGGTCCACCCTGAAGCCATTATTTCTCAAACTTTCTTTCATTCATTTTCTTTTTGGAAATAAAGCCAGTATTCACTCGGAAAGCTTTTGTTCTGGCTCTATGGCTACTTGGAAATTGAGGAAGATGGGGCACTTTTCCTGTTGTGTCTGTGCACCCCTAGGCCAGTCATAACAACATTAATCATTGATCTATTAACCATGTCAACCCTTTAAAACTTAACAGATTTTTACCTTTGTTATTTTACATGTTGTTGACTTTAATCATCTTTAAAAACTTAAGTACATCACATAGTAACTTTAAACACGGCTACATATGAGAAACTATACCTGCAAATAACAATAATAAAAAAGGGTGGTAAAAATGTAAAAAATGATTCCTGTGTATAGTAAATCCTCTTAGAAAAATATTACATATCAAATATAACAAGTTCAATATTTGGATCTCAGGGGCCTGAAAAAATCTCTCCTGGTACAACATGTTAACCTTACGAAGGGTAAGACAAGCCGTTCTTGTGGATGTTAGGTTTGCAACCATAGACCTCAAGGATACATCTGTTCAAATACCAATCTTTTTTTTTATTATTTCAAACATGAAAAGGCACATTGGCTGTGTCATTGTAGACAGACCGCATGAACTTACATACAATAAAAGAGAGAATAATAGTAGGAGAAAAAAGAGGAGCAAAAAAACAAAAAACAAACACAATAAACCACCTGTACTCACACCTGTACTCCATGCCTCAGTATACATGTTCCAAAAGGAGTGGGAAGAAGTATCTACTTATTTTATCCCATCCCCACTAAATCTGGGAAGGATACAGGATGTTTGCTTTTGAGTGAACATTTACTGTTCTCTCTCAGTTTTTCCTAAGATCTGCCCTCTGACCAGCTCAAATACACAAGAATCATTTAATAATATCACTATTACAATAAAGTGTGTTCCCACTTGCTTTAGACAGCCACAACTGCACCTGTGACTAAAAAAAACTCCCGGCTGAAGTCTAAACATGCACCACACTGTGGAACATATCCCTAGTCTAATTAACTGGTTTAAAAAATTGGTTTCAAGCACATCCAGAACATCACAGGAAGCCACCTCCAGTGCCCTCCACTCTGTCTTTACACACCTTGAAGGTAACAACATTTACAACAAAATGCTGTTTGCTGATCTCAGCTCAGCATTCAACATAATTTCCTCCACAATCGAGATCGTAAAAACTTAACACTCTGGGCTTGAGTACCACACTCTCTTGGATACTGGATATTGGACCTCTTCACAAACAGTCCCCAGACCATCCAGACTGGCATTCACACACGATCCACTCTAGTGATAGAATACGAGAGCCCCCAGGGTTGTGTGCTCAGCCCGCTTCTGTTCACTCTGTACAGCCATGACTGATACTCCCGACATGAGGAGATAGAAGAGACAGCGGCATGCGTGAGGAGTGATATGGAATTCTGTACAGCAATTAGAAGTCACCATTGTTACATGTGGTCATTAAACCAATCTAAATACTTGTTTTGAGCTGTCTAGTTCTAATTCTTTTTCAAAGCTATAAATTTTGTTAGTTATTTGGAGAAAAATCTTGGTTGGTCTTTAACTCCTGCCTCTAGTCAAACAGATTGATGGTATTTTCATTTGTAGAATGTATTTTCCTGAGATTAGGATTATGGGCACATAGCATAAATTGAAAACTGGACCATATTTAACGGATTTTAGAAACCCAGTGGAAGTTCTGCCTGATACCAGACAGGTGTGATGTCTTTACCTATTAAGAACTGCAAAAAAGTATTTTTCCATAATTCTCTGACTCAAAGAACCTTAAAGTAAATCATAGAAAATATAGTACTTTTTTTATTTCTGCCACCACAGCTATTATAAAGCAGGGCGTATCATTGCCCTGCTTTAAATTCTCAGTTCTTTTAAGTAAAAAATTTAAGCACATCTTAAATTATCTCTTGAAATTAATTTTCCACTAGTTCTTCTGAATCACATAGAACCAGTCTGAGAAAAGCTATAATGTAGCAAAAGGGTCAAGCAGATGCTACTAAATGTCTGATGCTTGTCTAAATTTTTCATCAGGGGTGTGTAATTTCAAGTCTCACTTCAGATTGTGTCCAGCCATGATGTGATCAACAACAGTTTGGTCATTTCAGCACAAATATACTAAAAGGGTAGATTTTTGTTTAATCTCTGATACACATTTTACTCTGGTTTCCTTGGAATCACATTTTCATTTGCACAGAGAGGCAAATAACCTTATGTGGTAATAACCTCAGATGTAGCGACCCTCACACTCATTCTGACACAGGAGTGGAAATGGATATGCACACTTGATGATGTGCTGCATTAAGGCAAAGCCTGCAATACATCAAATATAGCACAGACCCTCTTACTGATAGTATGAAAGAGAGAAGGCATATTAACATTCATTTTGCCAAGTTCATTATAAAAGCGAGTGAAATGATCCTGTGAGTTCAAAAGTATTGCTACAGGACAAACTGCATTATGTTGCTGTTTACTATGTCACACTGACACATACTTTAGAGAGACTGCTATGAAATGCATGTGACTTACAAATCTTGTGTTTTTGTTGTAGAAACGGACAATATCAGCATTTTATTGTGGTGTCTGGGCTGTAATGACTGAGATAATTTTTAAACATTTCGGGTTTATTAGGTATTCTGATTGTTTTTATATAGTAGAGAAAATAATCAAAAGGTCATTTTGACACAGCAGGCTCTCCTGATTCATAAGTATTTATCTGAAGTGTATTTGATTTTCATTCAGAATATAAAGTTGTGATTGTAAGCATGAATAAGAACCAGTGGTTGCTGTGAAACTTGGGAAAATGCCCTGTTTTGTTACTGGTTACTGCAAAATCATGGCTGTGAAACATGGCAAACTTTGTGGAAGAGAACCTTCTTCATTAGTAAATATAAACGAACTTTCACTATATTCCACAATTAAATCCCCTGAAATCTTACACACTGGACCTTTGAATGCTTTCATTACCCTTTTTACCTCTGCTTTTCTTTTAGTCACTTCTGAAAATATACCTGCTGATTGCTCCCATACATTCACAAGCTTGTTGCTAAATCTGGTGCTGAGCAGGTACCTTTGTATAGTCAAGAATAGTTTTGTTGTTGTTGTTTGTTTTAAACTAAAAAAAAGCTCAAAGAGGTTGATAAGAGCTGAGTTGCTAGAGGATATGAAAAATAAATCTAAAATAAATAAATCTTTTTCTAGAGCTTCACTGTCAATCTGAATGACTTTTTTAAAACATATTTTATTGTGATTTTATCTGTAAATAACAAAAAACATTGATTAGTGAAGCTTCTGATGGCTCCAAAGGGGAAAAATTATCACTATATAATTAACACAGAGGAATCCGTCCATCCATCCACCCATCCATTCATATTCTCTACTCAACTTTGTAATTTAGTTGATAAATATGTGTTTTTTAATGCGCACCCCTGCCTGCTGCAGCTGTAGTGCCCAGTGACAGCAGCTCCTGGCTGGGGCCCTGCAGGAAAACTCCAAGGTGAGAATGTGTGGAACAAGATAATTGTCAAGTGTTGGCACTGAGCACTGCATATTCTTTTTTTGTTTAAATGATTGCTCTTAGCCAAGGACGTGTATTTCATGTAATCTGGTACTTTCAGAAATAAAACTGCCTCCCTCCTGAGTCCCCAGTTACCATGGCAATGACTTACTGTGCAATTCCCATGAGCTGAAGCAGGCATTGTCATTATTTGGGAGCATCTGAAAAAAAGAAATGCCTTTTACACCTCAAGCTACACTGAATTGTAATTTCATTTGACAGTCAATCAAGTCATGCTCAACTTTTTTCCTCTAAAGCTGTCAATCTTATTGTGCTTGTTGCCTTCATGCTAAAAACAACTCTGGTGAGCAGCTAATGGTAAGCTAACAAGTCTCTCTCTCTCCTATCTTCCTCTCATACTCTCTCTCTCTCACACACACAAACACACACATTCACGGCATTCATCCTGTTATCTCACATGGTAGTGTGACATCACACCAACAACTGTAGGCAAGCCCTCATTAGCTTTGTATTCTGAAACTCTTTCTTCCCTTTTTCTCTGCTTACCCATACACATACACTAATGCACGCACACACTCGGTCTTTCACAGCCTGCTGCTCAGCTGGTCTTTATCACAGCTCTAGTCTGCTGTGTCAGTGACATTCTGGGTATGTACAGTCTCTCATTATCCTCCCGCCTCCTCTCCCTTTGCTGCTCTCTCTACTTTGTCATTCTTTCTGGTTTCTCTCTGTTCCTTGTTCGCTCATTAGTCCATCTCTTCTGGCTTCTGCAGCTGTATAGCAGCCTCTGTGTGTCTATGAGTGCATAGTATCTGTGTTTCTTTTTTTGTTTGTCAAGCTTACTGGCTTGTATAATGCAAAACCAGCTATACCTATGGCAGAAGTAGAGAGAATAGAAAGCTTTGTGATCAATGCAGTGTTTCAGTGGTTATTATTGTTTCTTTAATGACAATAAAACTCTAATTAATACAGAAAAGGAACAGAAAAATAGAATAGCAAAGTGATACTGAATATTCACTGATACACACTAATCAGCAACTCATTAAAAACATTCACTCCATTCATACATTGTGAAAACCAGATTTTGAGATAAAGCACTGTTCAATGGTGGTAATTTAGCTGAGTACTGATCAGTAGGACAAATTACTGCTGTATTGACTGTGTACAAAATGATTTTTGATTTGTTTTGATTAATTGGCTATTCCTTAAACCAACCCAAATAACCTTTGTCTTTTCATTTTAGCTGGTACAAATGAGAGAAAAAAAGGATATAAAATCCCTTCTGTTTGACTTCATCAAATACAAAAAAGAGCATGACAGATCAAAGCATTTACAACAGAGCAAACTGACTGATCCTGAATACGGAAGACAGATGGGTACCAGTTCTTAAATTAAAAGATGTTGGAAAAAAGTAATATTACAAGGGTTACATATTGTAGCCCTACCTCTTTAACCACGGGGTTGCTGGAGTTTATGTGAAATCCCCCTTTTCAATAGTACTAACATATGTGCCCATAAGTTTCCTTAAAAGTAGACATCTACTCAGGAAAGGCCCACCAAATATGAGTCCAACACAATATAAATTTTGCAATTCCTTCAGTAAGCAATGTAGGAGAGGCAGGGCCCATACATCGAGGACTTTGCTTGTGCTTATAGAAATGGGTTAATAAAAGAGTTGACTTAGTTCTATCCAGCACAGACTCTACCCTCTGCTGAACTCTGTGGGTACTCTATGGCTCTCAGAATGTACACGTTTCATAAGGCTATCATTGATCCTGACTCACTGAAGCCTCCCTGTCTTGGGAGACACAATTAACATGCTTTCACACCTACCTCATTTGGTCAGGACTTTTCAGTTTGATACAAAACAAAATAGCAGGTATGAAACCCCCAGAATGTATGGTCCTGACCAAATAACCAACCTTTTGCCCCACCAAAAGAGATGGTCCTGGTTTGGATCAAACTGAACCATGGTTCGTGTCCAGTGTGAAAGCAAAGGTTCGGACCTTCAGACCAATGACAGGAAGTTATGGCACCTGGGCAATGGAAAGCCAAGTATCCAAGTAACCAAAACAAAAAATGAGCTGAGAAATTATATGGGAAAAGGGGAGACCAAATGTCTTATTAACATTTGGTCCCATGACTTTATTAAGGGCCAACTAGAGAAAAACTCATAAAACTACAATCAAGTTACAACCAAGCCACAAAACATGGCATTGTTTACGCGACGGCATCAGACATGCTCCTGCCAACAAACCAATCAGTGTAAAGTATAGAGACATGCAATTCACGTACTTGATGATGATATGAAATAAGTTTGTCATGCAAAGTCCATTAGTTCATTTGCATAATAGCAGTGTGAAACTGAAACCGACCAGACTGAATGTACACAGTGTAACAAAAAAGTAAACCTTGGTTAAGACCTTGGTCTAGACTTTCATGTGTGGGGGTGACCTAACAGTGTCAAGTGGCAAGGCTGACCTTGGTTAGGACCTTACCAGCCACAAAATCACAAAGGCACACAAACAGCTTTTCAGTTGGTCTAATTGGCTCAGAGGTAATCAGCAAAAAATGGCTTAATTGTGTTTTCTCCACTAGCTGTCTGAAGCACTGGGCAAGAGACAAGATGAATCTCACAGATTTCTCAACTGTAATGGGAGCAACTAAGAGATCATCTCATTCTTCCCCCCTGGAGGGAGGTGAGTCACCACCATACATGATGCAAGGCCAGCCTGACAAGGGACAACACACATTTTGAGACAAAGGCACTATACAAGTGTAGAGAAGCAGCAGACGGGCGTTGGGGGACAAAATAAGAAGAGAAATGAAAAACAAAACTTAAGACCAAAAAGAAGACAGACAACAACAACCAAAAATAATCAAAACTTAAAACCTTTTATTTCTAAGGTCAACTCATTTCATTATATCTTAATTGTGTCACAGCTGGTGCATTTTTTTTGATTCTCTGTTTTCAAGTGTCGCTACCATTTAATTTAAGCTATATTATTGATGCCAACATAATTATGTTTCTTTTTTTTCAAATGATGTTAAAATTTAGCTTTGTATAACAATAAAAGTCAGACAAGTCTTTTGTCTCATGTTTTAAAAAAATAAGCAACTGAAGTTGGCAAAACTTAAAGCCAGGCAGAATTTTTCATCTACTGTAACTGTGACACCATTTATCCTTTTTAAGTGAAGTATATCTTTGTTATTGATTAAAAAAAGAAGAAAATAGTCAAAAGTTGATTGAATAATGTACTGAGGAGTATTTAGAGTATTACATGTATGACAAAAATATGCTTTTCTATTCTTGCAACTTAACTGCAAATAAAAACTTATTGTTATGCATTTAGAGGAAGTCAAAGAGTCAGTTCATGAATTGCAGTGTTTTCTTCTGTTCTCTACATCCACAAGCTTACTTTGTGAAACAGCTTCAGAAAAGACCACTAATCTCTGACATGACCTTGACCTGTTTCTGCCTTTGTCATAAGCCTTCATGAACTTATTGCGCATGGCATGTGAAATGCTGGCTCAAGTGATGAAAAATGATGATGTTACAGGAAAAAACATCAACCGAGACAGTTTTTTTTCAGTTTATATGTATATATTGATTAGAACAGCTCTTTTTTCTGCCTGTCTGTATCAAAGCATTATTAGAGATTAGTCAGTTCCCAAAGGAGCATCACAATGCAGATTCAGGAAAAAAAAAACAAAACAAAACAGAGCCTCTGTTTAACACTGCTTATGTTAACTGTACTCTGTGCATTTCAGTGTTTAAATTAAAGGTGCCATGCCTTCTTTTTTTTATCATGACCTCTTAAATAAAGTAATATAGAGAAACAAAAAGAATTATGTGGCATATCTTTTTTATTAAAGGTCCGGCCACGTTTAACATTTGCAGAAGAAGAAGGGTACAGTATTGGATGAGATCTTATTAGAATAAAAACAAGTCAGAGAGGGATATGCTCATTTATATTCTGAAGTTGTGTTTCACAATGGTGGTACTGCCCTTCAGGGAATTCAAGGAATGTCAGGGGGCGCTGGAAGCAATATTATCAAAAGGAAGGAGTTGAGGTGTTTCTGAAGTGCATTCAAGACACCAACAGCTCATGAAACTTTCAGCTACTTGTATGGTCTGTAACACCAAAACCTACTAGTTTTAATAAATTTGATTGCAGTCCAATCCTGGTACCATTTTTTGTTTTTTTTTTTCAGAATTATATTGATTCTACAAAATACTAGTCATCCACATAATGGATGGTAATTGACCTTTCCACAATAGAGGATGAAGAGACCCTTTGTTTTAACTTGGACTAAGTTTATATGTTGTAGGCTGTGAAAAATACATTAAAGTTTCTAATAGTTAAAATGAGGTTTCAGTCAAAATCTCAAACTTCAGGGCCAAATTTAGAGCATATTAATGTCAAAGATAAGAGGTGGTGTTTAAATGAAAATGGCATGAGAAAAAGGAAAGTTGATGTCAGCAAGATGTTTTGCTAGTAAATTAGAGTAGTGGTCTTAACAAAACAGTTCACTGTATATCTTGTTTTGATTGTATCACTACAGGGTATACATCTATTGATTCACAAGAATCCAAGCTGTCCAGTGTTTGGGATGCACTTCAAATAGCAGTCTGTGTACATTAACTGAAACTTTAAAAAAGGTCATTGCGTTTAGTTGATGTCAAAACAGGCTTGCTGTCAAAACTGCAAAGAAGCACTCCTCTGCAGAAGCTTATTTCATTTTATTTTTTTAATTGGGCGGTGTGCTGTAAAGTGCTTGTCTAATTCAGTGATTCAGTGTGTTCGCATTTAAGTAACCAGGTAACAGACAGTGTACTGCAGGGAACTAATTGTCGTCTAAAAATAAAAGAGATTACAGAAAAAAAAGTGTCTTGTCCAGATTTTCCCAGAGAATCCATCCAACTTGCAACTCTTAGGTGTTCTGTTGTCTCCAGTAAGTGATCTGGCCATCACTCTTATTAGCAAAATTGACCAAATATGCTCCCCTTTCATTAACCTTCCATCCCTCTTACCCATACAAGGTCAACAATAGGCAGATGACAACTCAGGTCCGGATAGGATTGCATCTTGGTCCTGAGCTTTTCCTTTTTTTTTCAAACAATGAAGCATTGCTACCCTGTTCAGCACTAATTTAAAACAAGAATGAACAGATTGGTTGATGAGTGTTCATTCCTCCTGCTGGCATATAAAAAAAGCATGCCTCATATGCTCAGAATAATTGTTTTTGATGATGATGACTGTTAAAAGCGGCAATGTGAAGCATCACTGAGAGACAAAGCATAGAGTATCATTTGAGCGTACTGCCAACTAAACCCTACTCTGAGGGCACAGAAAATAAATGATGCTACTCAGACACTATGATGTTCCACATCTTTGTGGAAAAGTAGGCCTCTTTAAAGTTAAGGTGAATGCCCTTGCACACAGGAACTTTTATCTTATATCCTCTTTTTCCACTTATCACACAACCATTCCCATCACTTTTTGTCTTTACAACAGAGTGAAACATCAAGAATGTCTGAAGGCATGCACCATCACTACTATTTGTGGTCAAGATGCAATCCTGTACAAACCTGCAAAAGTCACAGAATTCATAAAGAGGAGTCAGGGAGACTGTGTGGTGCAACTAAGAGAGGCCCATGACTGCCCGCCTTGGACTGTGGCCATTCATAACCCAGTATACACTCTTGCCTTGAGTTGTTGATAACACGTCATGCAACCTAATCCGTCTCTAGCATACTGAACCCCTCAAGTCTAATTGCAGTCCCCCCTGATAAGACTCTACGAGCTGACAGCCGTTGCCAGTTGTGTTGAAGCGTGAATGTGCCACACACTATTTAGCCCTAATAGCTTTCTCTGCTATGTCCTCACTGTGCCATTGTCAGAATAGTAAACCAGGGATTATAGCTTTCTTCACACTGCCAGGTGAATCTATTAGGGATTGGACTTTGCCACCTAACTCTATCCACTGCAGGGAATGAGAAAGTTTGCTCCACTCTGTTGTGTCAATGCAAATAAACCGAGGATAGGATTTGGAAAGGGAATTTGTACCGATGCCCTTCTGCTGCAGGTGTTCCCTTTTTGCATGAATCACATCAAATGAGTGAGATTATCCAGTAAAGGAGCCAAAGAAAAGCTTTTCTAACCCAGAGAAAGTTCTGCTGTGTCTTGCCAGTTGGAGGAGATTAACACAGGGGCATCTGACATCAGCAATTCTTTTCATGTGTTTGGCACTGAGTTGATACCCTTATCCAGAACGACTCACATCAGATGAAACAGGAGAGCAGTTTGCAAAGAGGTGGCAGGTTGGCTTTAGGTGTGATCATAGCTAATCACTGCTGCATTCTGAATGTGGCTCATTTACTCTGAACAAACCAACTGGTAAACAAAGTAACATAGACTCCAGTCTCAGTGTCCCATCATCCCACATGACTGGAGACGTTAGCAGTGTGGAGAATAAAAACAAATCAGATTCCAACACCTGGAAATTTAACACTCAAATTTCAGCTCGGATTAAAGTTTTATAGTTTTTTAGCTAGTCATGCCATATCATGGTATTTTTATGAAAAAAATAAAGTTTGATTTTTTTTCAGCCTGACACCTTAATGAGCTTGGATGATACAGTGAACCTATTAAATGTTCACCTAGAAAACATCCTGCTTAGCACATATCTTGGCTGAACTGCTCAAGGGAATGATTTAATAGGAAACACCAACGTTATCACTCAGTGATAATAATAAATGTATTCATATGAAAATATTTTGGTGAAAGAAAAGACTTAAAAAACTAAGCTGATGTGCCAATCTGAGATTGCCAGGCAGGGAGTTTCATTAAAAAGGGCTCCAGACTTTAAAGAGCCCATCACCATTAGTGACAAAAAGAAACCAGTAATGGAGCCCCCTCAAAGGATCTCATACTGCGATGGGGCTCAGGAAATTTGCAGATTCCTCGTAAGAAGATCACAATTATATCCAGCAGCCTGACCATGCAAAGCTTTAAAAAAAGAGTGAACCTTAAAAAATGCTTTAATCAGGAAAGGACAGTAAGGAATGGTATGATGAGTATGCTCATCTTTAGAACAGCTTTGTGTAATGTGTATTTTTGTGAGGACTTACCTGTTTGAGGTTGATGTTGACAAACATGAAGTGCAGTGGTGAAAGGAAGCACTATTTCTCCCTTTTCATGCTTGAGTCAGTGTTTGAATTTTATCCTAAGTCAGACCATGTCTTCAGAAATATGTCAGAATGCCCTAAATGTTAAAGTTGCCAGAGGTGTTTGATGGCACAGAGATGCATTGGGTTATTAAAAGAATAATGTAATGTTGCAATTATTTTATTGGATGCATTTTCAAATATGATAAATGCTGCCCTTTTTATGTTGTTTTCTATAAAAAATAATCAAATCAATTTAAAATCATAACATTCATATGCAGCTAATTTGTGCTTGTTTTGACCGAAATGAGTGAATGTTGAAAAATTGTGTTGTGGTATAGAATTTTTTTTATTTTTCAGCTTTTGCATTTGAACATGAAAGCAAACTTTACTGTTTATATATTCCAAATTCAGAGATGCTATTCTGAAGCTGACCCTGATCTCTGTGCTGCTTTTAGAGAAACAATTCCCAAACTTATACAGCCCATCTGGGGACCTGAACAGCACAAAAACTCCCATCTTGAATTCCTGTAACGCCGGCATTTATAAAATCCTAAAAAGAAAACCACAAGTCATGAATTTTAAATTTATATGAAATGTCTTCATTCAGTGAAAAAAAGTGCATCATATCAACAATCAAATTTGCCTACTGTCATTTTTAAGTTTTTCACTACCTCAGTAATTCTGCACATTTAAGTTTGTATATGTGCTGTCAAAATACTTTCCCTTTGATGTATCTTCTTTTCACGAGAAAAAAATATTTTGACTCATTCCAGTGCTTCGCCTGAAGATATCTATGCCCAGTATGTCCAAATTAAAAGCTTAAGTTCTTATTACTCATCACTTCCTCACCAAAAACACATTTAGGCCTCTCATCTGCATTTGGAATGGCTTAGGTGGTGATGGTGGTGAGTGGAGGGGTTAATAGCGTCTAAGTAGAATAGACTCCCTCAGCAAAAAAGTAAGTAATGCACTATTAAGAGTGTCATTATAATATAATATTCTAATATTTTCTTATATTAATACTTATCTCTTATATTAACTTATATTGTTTTTACATACATACATAATACAATTTGTAATGAAATACAAGACAGTGCTGTTACACAAATAACATAAGCCAAACTGTTAAAAAAATAATTTAAAAGTTGTGAAAAACAGAACAAAGAATAAAAATCCTGCCAGGTCCATAAAATAACTAATTTCTATGTATTCAAAAACATCAAGTATATGTCTCTGTCTTGTGACATTTGTCTTTCACAGATCTGCTCATGAAAAAGGTTCAAAAGAGACTGTAAAAAAATAGAAATGCAACAAATCTAAGAACATCTCTTGGAGAACATTATGCTTGGAAAACCAATGTCAGGCAGTCCTTTATGTCGCAAAAAATATATATATTTTGAAAAAGATTTGTTTCATTAGTATGTATGTGCAATGCAAAACCAAATATATCACAACACTTATTTCTTTCTCACACACTGGAGTGTTACTCCACAGCAACAGGCCTTATGTTATCGGTGAGGATAAAAAGCATATTTTAAATAAATGTCTTTATCTGTCAAGGGAGAAAAGCACTGTGTGAGTGCACTCCATTTACTATATACTGTATTTCAAATATTCTTCTTGGAACAATAGTGGGGCTCAAATAATGCAGCGCTGGAAGCAAAGCAAGCCACATTACCATTAACAATGATCTTCAGCATCGGAGTCTGTTGGGGTGTATCAACTACCAAGATTGTGTTTCTTAAGCTGTGACGTTAAAGAAAACCCAAACTGAGGTAAGCAAGACAAAGTGTAGAGGCAAAATAAAGGATGAGCAGGAATCCCCATCATGGCTTGTTTACCCTCTAGCATGCACTGAAAGGCTTCTATTTGTGCTAAGTTCATTTACTGTCAAAGTCAAAATGGCTATATATAATAGTTTGACTTTCAGAGGAAATCATTATAGATTATATAACACAGGCTAGAGAGCCTATTTATAAGGATTTGTCTGACAGTTAAAGTCACACACACTAAACATAACTCCAGCTGATGTATAGCTGCCATTAGCCAGATGCTTTTAACCAGCTGTTTGGATGAGTGCCTACCTCTGGTAGCTTTTTTTCCCTCTCCTCCACACTAGTGTCTGTTGTTATTTACAATGGAAAGGACGTGTTTAGGAGAACAGTGTGCACCTTGGGATCTGTGAGTAATAATGCACACAGTGAGTTTAAACCACCGTGGAGGTCCCATGGTAGTCATATATTGTGCATAAACACAGCAGACGCAGAACAGTTTTGTTTTGCTGCAAATCAAAAAGAGCTGCATAAATGTTCAGGTGTTTAGGTGTCATTTCCGAATACTGCATATATGACTCCATACTAAGGTCATTTTACCAATGAAACTAGCATTAGTGATGCCAGCGTGCAGTAAATGTGTAGGTAAATAAAATAAACTGCCATATTTAGACAGTTTGACCTAATGCAAAATCAAATCATCATGCTTGTGTTTTTTTAAAGTGTTGTTTGTTGTTGATGATGCTGTTTTAATAATGCAACTTTGAGAACAATGGCAGGAAGGTTTGGACCTTGGTCACTTTTATCAATAGCATCATTGTACTGTACCTACTTCACTTTGTCAATGTAAGTGATTTTTTTATGTGGTGTTTTTTTTTAATTGTCCCTATGGATATCAATCTTTAAAAGCTGTGTAAGTCTCTTGAGCAGTTTGAACAAAATGCTACAGTGTCAAAATCTGACCTGATTTGTCACCCTGCTGTTAAAGTAGAAGGCTGATTTAATACAAAAAGAAAAAAGCAATATGAGTGACATACACAAGACATCATAAATAGATTGACTAGGAACAGAGAATCTAAGGAGTTAACCTGGTTAGATCCCCATGGTCACTAAAACTGGAAATGTAACCAGATCTGGACCAGGTTTTGTCAGAGTTTCAGCTTGAGATTGGCTGAAATGCACCACCATTAATAAACCCTGCTGGAGATAGCAACACCCTATAGCCGATAGTCACTTTATGAGTATCAGCTGAGCAAATAAGTTATATGGTAACATATAAACTTGTTGAGCCATGATGTTACATTAGTAATACCACTGAACAAATCTCTGCAAATTACAGTGGCGGTGAGCCTTTTGCCCAAGCTGGCCATAAAAGAAGCATTCTGTAAAATCACAAATAGTACATTTGACATTCACAGCATCAATAATCAGTGTTACTTTTACCTTCACATGAAAGGTGGTATGATCCTTTCAAAAGATGGCAGAATATTATGACTTTGTGTTATGTTGTTGTGGACAAATCAGGTATTCTTCCTTTTATGATGCTTTTATATTACAGTTAATAGACAATTGATATTAAATAGATTAATCTATAATATTAATCACAGATAATATTCAGTCAATAAAAAACATCTCACTTTGATTTGTCCAAAAGCTAAGAGATTTTCTCATTTCCCCTACTGTGGGACAGTATGAAACCTAAATGCAGCTCCAAAGTACGGAGTCAAAATCTTCTGAATAATTTTTAAAATTTAAAAGCTCAAGAATATGAATCTTTCACAACATGCAAATATTGCAGAGAGGAAGAGGAGAAGCATGTGGAAAATTACTATGTAAGTTTGTACATAAATATATTTATTTCCCTCACAATCTCTCCAAAAATTGTTCTAATGTTTTGTTTTTGGCTAGTCCTATTTTTATAGCCTGAGGGGACGAGGAGATGAGTCCATTTTGTGCAGTTCACAATATTATAGCAGGGCCTGTGTACATAAAGGATAAGAACTTTTTCTTCAGCTGGATATTGATGTTACAATTATTAGTAATCACACTAACAGACTTCTACTTTATTAGCAGCATTGCAGAGTAGTTTATGTAATTGCTCTGAAGCAAAAGCAATGCAGCACTCTCAACCAGCAGCAATAAACAACCAATATGCAGGTGTCATCTTGGATTTCAGCATTTAACTAGTTAGTGTCTTGTTAGTTACTGTTCAAAGATTTCAAACTATAATATCCTCTCCACCATTCACCGTTCAGTTTAACAGAGCAAAAACACACTAAACACAATATGAACCTGCTGAACTTCATAGATTTAATATCACAGTAAACTGTTATATTGGCTTGTATTAAGCTTTATTAATTGTTTGACTGAAGTAGTTTGGTGAGGACAGCCAAAGCAAAAGCATCTTTCCTGCCCAAAGACTTTGACAAATTAAATGTGCCTTTAAGATCAAATGGAAACTACTGCTTGAGACCTAGAACATATTCTCTCTGTCCTCTCCATCGCATCTACCATTACCTTGGTTAAAAATTTGGAACCGCAGTCGTTGGAAACGTATCCTGTGTATCTGTCTCACAGAGACCTCTACCTTTATTAGCCACACAATGACTGTCTTTTTCTACATTACAGCCTGACTTAGAACTCATTAGCCCTTTTTTTTCCTTTTTTTCTTTTTTTGTTTTTAAGGAGTCTGAGTGAGCATGGCAGCTACTTAAGAGCCCGTAGGGGAGTAATAGCCGAGTAAGTGCCTGTACTCGTCTTTTATTGTCTGCCTCTATGAAATGGGTGGAGGACTGTGGATTACCTCCATCTGTCCATCTGTCTCTTCATCATGCACGATCACACTCAATATCTAATGATGCTACTGATCCAAAATAGGCAAAACTTAATGGAACGAAGTGTGTCATTGCCGCCTTGTGGCATAATAAGATTATGCTGATTTGTCAAAAGAGGATTATGCAGCTAGTACAGTTAAGAAAAACTCTGACACAGCTGATTAGGTTTTCCTGTAGCCTTAGGGGCTGGTGTAAGTATCTCATTTCTCCATAATGTATTTATTGTTTGTGGTTTGAGGGTGTGGAGGGACAGTGTTTGTTTAATCTTTTGCATGTCTTGCACAATATGATGGCCATAATTTGCCAAAATTTGTCAAATGATGCTTCTCATTTCATTTCAGTGTTGCACTGATTGGCCGAAGGGAGCCATAATGATAATCATCCCTGTGCATGTCTCACAGTAACTTCAGTATCAGTGAAAAACTTGGTTTGGTTCCCTTCCTGCTGTTAACAATAAGCAAGCAAATGTTTGTACAGCTCACTGCTCCATCACATGTTGCATCATTAGAAGGTATGATACCTTTTTTTGTTCAGGTTCACAATGGAAACAAGAACAAGTAGAGAGGCCACACCATGTATTATTTTGAGTCAGAAGACTAAAGGGCATGAGGTATCATGCAGTCATGCGCAAATGTAGTAAAGTAAACTAAAGTAGAAATATATCATAGACATAGTTATAATAACAGTATTAAGGGAGGGGGTGGGAGTGGCTGACAGCCTCCAAATTTGGTTCATAGACTCATGAACCCAAGTCTCATGTTGATACATGTTGCTACAATGTTTAACATGCACAAATTATCAGCTAAACCTTTGGATCATAAAGCACATATTTCCACAAAGTGAAAACCACCTGGCTGAGTCTGATTTTTGAACCACAGCTCACCAAAGTATGATAGTTGACACTGTAATAATATGTGGCTCCCAAACCTAGATTGCCAACCAGGCAAAGTAGGCAACTGCTTTAGTCCCCTACACTCTGCGGGGTTCCCAAAGCCTGATAAGCTTACTGCTAATCAACCGTTTTTCTTAAGTCTTCCTTTTCTCTTTAAGAATTAATACTATCTACGTATTCTTGACAGTGTTGTTCTGTCTTGCTGTGGGTTTTATGAGCAAATATAGTTTAAATTTCTCTACTGTTGCATCTATGATACACTCATGGCTCATATCTCATGTTTAATTATACTGTCTTTTCTAACGAAAAAAGAAACTTGTATTATTTCTGTATACGGGCACTGGTTGGTTTATGGGTCTTTCTGTGCACTGTGCTTAGAAACTTGGAGGTAATAAGGTGAATACACAAAGCCATGGAGCAGCAGAGGGCCAGTGGGAAAAAATAAATGAAAAATAACAATATTGTTTCAGAAGGTCAGCTAGCTCTTGGTGGACAGGGATGTTACTTCAACTTTAGCTACCACAGTTCAGCTGGCAAACTAGCCTGAGGCTTAACCAAAGACTTCAAAGCTAGAGCAATACATCTGGAGGGTCAGATTTGCGAGCTGTGATGGGGAACTTGTCAGCAAAGGAAGACCTGCACATTCAGTAGACTTGGAGGCATTGGCACTTAGTTTGAAGACGAGTAAAACATTAGTTCTTCTTTTTAATAGTGGACACCACTGACTCCTGTTGAAATACCTGTCCCTTTGGGTGCTGTTCTCACCACTGTCCCAACCAGCTAGATTTCTCTACCATTTTGTACAATGCAAATGGTTGGTTCATCTTTTTTCTTAAAATTTCTGTCTCTAAAAGTGAATGATATATATATGCATATGTGAATTTGTAATGCAGATTTAACTGGAAAATATCAAAAACCCAAATAACTGTGTGTTAAAAATAATAATAAACTTCCCAAATAAACTCAATTCCCCTGATTTGATAGTTGCTCTTGTCTTTCTTTACCTTTTGTTTTCAGTTTTATCTAGTGATTATATATTAAGGTCCACAGTGCAAAGTCTGAAGAAAAATTTTCTAACCATTAAAGACTGACACCTTGTATCTTGAGATGATATGAGCTTTGGGGATACTGTACCTGCTGCCTTATATATGTTGTATTTTGAACTACTAAACCCAGGCAGAGGCAGAGCAGCACAGAGAGCATTATAGCAGTCATTACATCCTGTCTGATGGCTGCATTGTTATGTGAGTGTCAGTGTGTTCCAGTGGGGCATGTGCACTTTTATTTATTTATATATATATATATGTATGTATGTATGTATGTGTTCAGATCATTCTGTCCCATGAACACTACATATATATTTATCTATGTTTTCACCTACTAGACACACATGCACACACACACACACACACGCACGCACGCACACACACGCACACTACCGAAGAGCTGTTTCTTAGCAACCGTCTTTGGCTGTTCTTCGCAGTGGTAGGTGCCCACTCTCCCCCAGTGTCTGTCACATTGATACCAATTAGCAGCCATCATGGCGATGTCATTTACTGTCTGTTACATTAATACGGCTTACTGTATCTGTCATAGTGAAACCAATTAGTAATCTCCACTTAGTTAATTACCACACAGGCTTCACCACCAGTGTCATGTCTACAGGTGGTGTGAAAATATGGGAGGTGCAGTGAAAGTGTTACATCGCAATCAGGAGGAGGTGTCATCATTTAAATGCCAATGTAGTTGTAAATGTAGACACGATATTAAACCTAAGTGAATCTAGCAGTGTGAAAAAAATTTTTTTAAAGGTTTAATATTTTGGTTTTTAAAAAGAAATATCCAGGTATTTATTTTGATACACTCTGAGTCTGTGAAATGATGTCCCTGTAGAGGAGAGTATTCAGAAGGAGGTTTTTATTCAGAGATTTTCTTTTACTCTGTGTGTAAACAGAGTTTAAAGGTTTGAAGCTTGAGGTCACATTCTTGAAAACAGGTTGACCAGTTTCAATTAGATATAGTTGATATGAAATTTACAGATATTATAGTTCTGCTCTAATTTTCCACTCAATTTTAAAAAGTCTTTAGGGAGATAAGCATTCGCATGGTTTGTTACAGATGTACCAGATGTATTTTTGTTGGTTTTTTATAAAATGAATACGACATAATTAAATATGTTTGGTGGTGTGTGTTGTTTTAGCCATGCTACTGTGACAACATGGCATTATGGGTAATGATGTCAGTCAATCCAATTGAACAGAAAATGTAATAGGCCAACATGGTCGCTGTTCAGTTTCTTTTTTATATTTTTTAACCCCTCCAATGATTTATGACACCATGTCCAAAATAACCACCACACCTCCACACCTCTGTCCCCTCTGCTGTGTTTGTCTAGGTGTGGCACTCCACCCCCCTCCAGCCATCACCTGCCGCCTGCCTCTAATCAGGCCACACACCTGCAGCAGATCCACTAATTAAACTCCTGCAGCTCCTGTGTTCTGATTCCTCTCTTCAGTCTCTACCAGATCATTGAGATAGTCGTTGTGTGACTCAAGCGTGGACTTTTTTCCAGTCTAGCTAAGGCACCGTCCATACGTATGTAGATATTTTTGAAAACACTTTATTCTCTGCATTTGGCCTCCTCTACCGACATAAATGGATTTTTACACCATTGAAAACTGAGGTTTTGGAAACTCCCTCCAAGTTGGAGATTTTCAAAAACTCTGTTTTGTCTGTGTCTGTGGGGATAGCTAACATAATAGAGGTTATGGGGAATTCACCTCAGCTTATACATAGCAATAATTGTATGCGCATTTGCCATAAATCCAAGATGGCAGGCTACAGGTTTGTTTACGTCTGCTCAGTACTGTTATGTTTAATTGCATGTTTACAAGGACTACTTGTGTCCCAGGCGCATCCCTTTTGCATCTCCATCTGTTTGCCTGCTTCAACCAGTTTTTGTGTGGAACTCAGCCCTCCCACCCAAGCTCACCCACTCTGTTATACAACCTGGATCAGCTCTCCAAACCTCAAAATCATTAAAGTAATTTTTATAGTTTGACTTTTTCACTTGTGGGTCTCAGTTGTTCTTTTGGGTCAAACATGGCACAACTTAACACATCTCAGAGAGAAAGGTGATATTCTCTTCCTGAAACATGGCAGATAATAAGAAAAGCACAGATAAGCCTGTGACATTGCCTTGTTGTTCTGTGACCATCTTGTCTTGTCTTGCAACAGACACATCAGGTATAACCTGATAAGAAACACAGTCATCTTTGCTTTTTAAAGCCAGAGCTTCATTCTCCATCAGCTGAATGAACTTCAAGCCTGCTGCCTGCTTTTGACCCTATGGGCTTGTAAGCAGCATTATTCATAATCCATCGTATACACACTTACAACAAAAGACTATTATTAGTATGATCAAACATATTTCCTTATTTCTAAAAGGTAAGATAGGACATAGTCTGAAAGCTGTATCAGTCCTACGGAACTGTCAACAATTTTGCCTTAATTTTACTTTTGATTTTAAATATCTGCGAAATAGTCATATTTCTTGATATTTTACAACCACTTAAAACATTTGAAAAACAAAGACTGTAAAAAAAATTTGTAAATTTTTGCTTTTGTGTCTTGTAGCCAGGAGGGAAATGGGTCTGATGGGTCTGGGTTGGAGCTCAGTTAAAAATATGTGTGTGTGTGTGTGTGTGTGTGTGTGTGTGTGTATGTGTATGTGTGTATATATATATATATATATTTTAAGCAATCTACAAGCATAATACCAAATATTATCTGGTCTAGGCCTCTCATATGTGTAAGTGTCATGATTTGCTGTGAAAATATGATAAATATATTTCACAAGACAATTGTAAACATATCAATCAAAAATATCATTAAAAAAATGACATCTGCAAAAAATAATTACTTTTACAATCAGTTACTGTGTTGAAGAATAATATAAACAGTAAGCATGAGGACCAAACGGAGATGTTTTCTGCTCTTACATTGACATGTTTCAAGGAAATCAGAGTATGGATCCCTGCTGATTCCCAGGGAGGTTCCAGTGTGCTCCCACTGCTGTGTACACTGCAGAACACCATCACCTCTGCATGCTGTCAAGCTGCTTTCAGCAGTGTGGGGTTTGCCTCCTGCTGTGTGTGTGTGTGTGTGTGCGTCAGAGAGAGACTTTACATGACAATACAGCCCTTTGAATTAGACAGAGGGAAATTGTCAGACATCAGTGACAACAGAGACACATAGAGAACTGCTGCATTGTCCAGCTGACGCTGCAGTTTTGTTCTCAAACACAGCACATGATGAAAGACTTGAGACACTGACAGTTAGACATTAGGCAGATATTTTTACAGATATATTCAGGTACTTGAGCATGACACAGTGGCAGAAAACCACTGGGTAGAATGCTTCTTTTCTACAATATTTCACTTTTCTGTTGTTTTTTTCCATCTCTTTACTCTGTGATTGACTGGTGTCAGGTGAAACTGTGAGCAGCCCAGCTTTCTCTGTGTTGTGTCACAGCAGTGCTGTCACCTCTTGTCACCATCACGCCATACTGTCGTCTCACCGTGACACAACAAAAAAGCTCAAAGACCTTTTTTTTTTAGTGCAGAATTTTCTACATATTGCGTGGCAGTTGCTTCATGTTGCGTCAATGACACAGTTAAAGACTTTACCGCTGTGGGCCTTGAAATAAAAAAAATAATGCGACCTCGTTGTACAGTAATGGGAAATAGGTTGCTTTCAAGGGGTGCTGGGACCATTTTAAAACTGCACCACTTTCCACACAGTTGAGACTCAAAAAAAAAAAAAGAAAAAAGAAAGGGCGGTCAAAATCAGTGCAGCAGAGGATGAGGCTTTTGTTTAAGCCTCAAAACTACTGAATCCTACATTTCCCACATTGCAATTTTCATGACTAATTGAATAGAGCTTGTTGTAAAAGTAGAAAACACATTGAACTAATAAAATTTTGTGTTCAGAACAGTTATAAACCCTGACATTTTTGCTTACACAGATTATTTTTACATTTTTTTTTACTTTAACAAGTAATTAGTGAATTTTTCAATCTAAAAAGGAAGGCCATACTAGGTCCCCTTTAATAAATAATGATATATCTTTCTGATTGATATTATCTGGTTATGAAAATGTAATGGTAATAAGAAATTTTTTATGTTACCACAGGCGCCATGGGCTTTAAAGCTGTGAGAACCTAAAGGAAATTTCAACATGACAATGTTCTCTTGTTGTATCTACATAATACAATATCTGCTATCCACAGTTAGCAGTCGGCTCAAAACTGACAGATCATATATTAGAGAAAGAAGCATCACTCTGTAACATTATCATCATGGATGTATCATTCTTGAGTGGGTTGTGTTAGTTTGGTTAAGAAACATTCAGAGTTTCTTCTTGGTGACACAATTACAGGTCATGATATCACATCAGGAGTCAGAATCTCTGTTACCCTTTAGTTTTACTGTATGAACGATTTTAAAGCTGACCATCTTGAAAGTACTAAAGTGTCTCAATATCTCTATTCTGTACTAAAGTGCATCTAGTTTTGGATTAATGTGGTAATTTATAACTGAAGCTTAATTTAAAAAACTTAGTAGTGAAATCTTAATAGTCTCGATATGGAATTCAGGTATAATAATAAGACTCACTTCAGATTCGGCCATGAAACCTCAACACTCATTACAAGCCACAGAAAAATGATCATCCAGTGCAGCCATAATGTTTGTTCAGAAGTACTGTGTGAGTCAGAATTCTTCCTCTCTAATAACAGTATATACACAGTATATACAGTAAGATTAACAGTAAGAATTATGCATTTACTTAAAAACAAACAACAAAATAGAACAAAGCCCCTAAGTTTTTCTTTGGTACATGAGAGCCCAGAAAACAAAAGTAAGTATTAGCGACAATTCATACACAAGGTTGAAACTCTGGAGTCTACAAAAGTCATTAAGTTTACCTTTTAACCTCATTCATAATGAAATAGTAATTAAAGGTTATACAACTAAGAGCTGCACAGGGTAAGCATGTGGGACTCTAAAAAGCACTGTGCTGTAACTCACTGAAGCATGAAGACTTATTTAATTGGTTGTTGTGACCCTAACAAATATTCGCTCTCATTATGCCACATGTTAAAAGAAAGCACAGAGGAATAAAACAGACTAATTTAGTCGAGACACTAACATTATTCACATCTTCCTTACGTAATGTTAATAAGGCGACTGCAGTGTGAAGCTGGGGCACGAGGACTCGTTTCCTCAGTCCTTGAGCTTTACTCCATTTAGCTTCTGTTTGTCTTGTCTTTAATATTGTTTGAGGCAAATCATCCTGAAGCTGGGATCATCTACAATAATCTGTTTTTATAATGTAAGACTGTCAGGGTCATGAGTTTAGTTACCTTTACTTTACTGCTCGATTAATGATGCCTTTGAGTTGCTTCTGTAAGCTGTGTGTGCGTGTGTGGCTGCCATGAAAAACTGTGTGATGTCATTATTGTTAGTGCTGGTGCCTGTAAAATCACCTTTAGTGATACAATGAGATTTGTGTGATGTCAGTGGCAAATTCAAGCAAGAGTAGTTGTAATGGCCTATTTTGCTTAACATATGTGGTGTTAGTTGCTCAGTGGGCAGATCAAACATCAAAAGATATGAAAACTGTATATGTGTGTTTTTCTTTGTGTGTGTCTGTGGGTGTCATTATGGTGAAAAATGTTTGTTTCTTTGTCATGCATAAGAATAACATTTGACTGATTACACTCTTATAGTGGGAGACATAAGGTACTTTATGTGCCAACTGGAAGCTAGTTGTCACACATTCAAGAGTTTCTACAATAAAGAGCATAAAAAATAGAGAAATTGAACATTTTCAGATGATTATTAACATAATTGCATGCATAAAGCCACTGAGGGAAAAAAAAAACTGAGCACAAATGGGTTAACAAGCTGTAACAAGTAAAGGCTTACGCCAGAGAAACCGAGCTGTTGTCTGTTTATTAGGCTTTATGTGCTGCCGTCTGTGCATTGATAATTTAATTTACAGTATCACTAAAAGTTAGAATAGTTGTGAAAGCTTCTTTCATTGTGAATGTGTCACAGTTACTTCACAGGTTGTGCTGTCTACAGCAAAAACAGCTGAAAAAACTGAAAGAGCGACATAACGAAAAACTATTATGAGACAAAGGACCAATTCAGTTTGCATTATAGAGTCCACTGCCAAGAGATAATTACTTGAGCACAGATGCAGTCACTATATTGATTTGCGACATGACAGTGAATCATTATTAAAACAAAGGGAAATACATAAATAAATAAAGGAAAATATGTTAATCAGGTATAAAATTATATGAATCATAAAGCACTTTGTGATCAGTAGCTAAATAAACTTCCTGCAAAGTGAGGTGTATTAAATAGAAAACAGTTTTGTGATTCATTGCATTTCTGTTCAGCTCAACTGCTCACAAAGCTAAGTTATAAAACAGTAGCAGTTTTATTATATTTTACTTCACCAAGTCAACCAAGAAATTAACATTACAGTCAACACTGCTGCTTAGCGGAGAGGGGTGTGAGAGCAAAAGTTTCTGAAAGGACATATCTGCCTGAGCTCTTCAAACTGATCCATGCAGTCACAAATGTTTCTTTCTGCATTCTGACAATGTCAAATAAAAGTGTGCTTCCCTTTACAGTATTGGAGCATTTGTTTATCTTGATTTTTGACTGTGTGCACCACTAAGAGAATGCATATGGTTCTTTATTTAATCCCTTTAACCTAATAAAATATAGCTTCAAAAAAAGTATTCATACAATTCTCTATCCATTCTATTAATTGGGAAAAAAGACTGTGACACTGAGAGTCTGACTTTAGCTTTATATGGAATCTCAACAACAAGTTTTATATTTATGCTTTGGGGAAAGTGTGGCAGCAAATTTTCAGAGACAGCAATGTTGGATGCAAAATGAAAAGGACCCCCACAGAGGAGGACTTTAGAGCAGCTCTCCTCCTGCTGTTTTTCAAACGATGGAACTGTCAGCTGTCTCTGGCTCAAGATTCAATACACCACCGAGAACCTGGACTCCTAAGTTTTTATATTTTCCCCTGTTGAGTTCACTTCAGTTCATTTCAGGTTAGTTCAGGTCAGTGAAACGCAGTTTATTCTAGGTATTAATCCCTCATCCTTCAAGATCAATCCTAAAGGCGGAGGAATCTGGGGCCGTGATGATTTTTGATATTGGGTTATATAAAATCAAATTTACTTGACTTGACTTTAACATAATCACATCTCAGAATACCTCTCATTTTCTCTCTGAAATTGAAAAACCAAAGCCTCTTAAATGCCCCTCCAGTGATAGAATTAGGAAAACCACATGTAAAAATCCAATATCTTCTTTAATTTGTTTTCATGGTTAAACTTTTTGGATTTGCAATTTAAATTGTAGTAATGTAATGCCATGTTATATAACCTTTGTTTTCTCTTCTTGTTGGTAATTCCTGCAAACCTCATGCCTCATTGGGCTCGCACTGCATGGTGAGAGCTTTGTGAAGACCCTCTCACTGCACCCTGTCCTCTCAAAGACGTCCCTCCAGTGCTTTGTTGCCCCAGGGCAGAGCACCACAGATTTTAGGCTTCACAGGCTTTGCCCGCCTCAGCAACACTTATTATTTTATTGGACTGTGACACTGGCATCTAATAATATGGAAAAAGAAATTGGAAAAGCTCAACTTCTCACCAGTGAAGTGGCAAGTGTAACACACACACAGACACACACAGGCACACGCTGAACAGTTATTTCCCACTGTTTCTAATCATGCCTCCTTTGGCATTAACATAATGAGCCTGAAGCTTCGTGTTGCACTTCAAGCCATTATTGGCAAAGGATATATTGGAAATATATCACAAATTGCAGGATATTCTGCAGGATTTTCAACCATTGAATCAGGCTTTTACTACCTGAAAATAAGTGCAAATACTCCTGCATTTGTAGGACATTGAATAGGATCTTGGTCTGAAATGACCTGAACCTCACCAAGGTCTTCCACTATTGGGTAGATTTTCTAAAGCCTGAAAACAAAGCCAAGTGGAGCTGCATATGTCAAGGTTCTCTCCTAGACAACTTGAGTTGTAAGGTTAGTGTGGATTTTTATCCCAACACCTCTAGAGGAGGGATACAGCTGCTTTCTGTAATGGTTTTGTCTCGTGCGTGTGAACAAGGTCAAAGGTAACATGGTAATTGCTTGTGGTTTCAAATAATTTCACTGATCAACAGGTGGTTTTGCACCAAAGGACAACAACAGGCAGGGAGGAAAACATTAGGCCAGCAAACAAGGTAAATGACAGCACTGTTCGCTGCACATTTAGGACTGCAGATACTTTAATAAGGATATATTGATACAATTACCTAAATATGTTCTACACTTGCTGGGCTTAGATATTGCATGGTAAAAGTATTCTTACGGTAAAACCTTGGTAAGTTTTGAAACATTATGGTCTTGCCTGAATATTAATCAATGACAACTTATAAGAGAAGATGGAACATGAGCCTGCATGGTCTCGGGAAGCACACAGCAATGTGTGACACATATCATCATCTGCACCTGTTGTTTTCTATATGAGCCCAAATGAGGCAGGGCCGTGTGAGCATAATACTGCGGTGACACTTTGTGCTGCTCTGTACAAATACTGTAGTGCTTGTAATACTGTTTGTGAGGTGATTGTATAAACAGCCACCAGGCTGCATTCATTTTTCCTCCACTTAATACTTAACATCAGTAACTGTGATTTTATGTTTAAGGATGAAGGTAAAAAAAAGATTTTGAATATTTCATGCATGAAACTCACTGGGGATACTGATATTCAAAATCTAATAATTTTATTCATAAAACATAAATAAAATGTACCTCAGTGATTTCCCAAGTGGTTGCACCCTAAGGTGCTTTAAAGAAGGGCCTGCAAATTTTGTGAAATTCCATTTCCTGGGTGTAAATTTTTCATACAAATTAAACAACAACAACAAAACTGCGGGTAAAAAAACGAAATCATTAAATGAAGTAGCATGCTCAGATATAGCGTTGTAACGCAGTTAATGACAGGAGCTCACAGTTGCTGGTTTTAGCAATAATGCAACACTTTCTGGCAGCTGCACAGCAATCAGGAACTATTAAAGATTTGTCCTGTAAGTAAAAACTCTACATCTGCTGATCTCAGGCCTGAACCTAGTCTCAGATGACTATACCTCAGCAGAAAAAAAAGAGCTAAAACCAAATAGCAAAGCAAAAGCCACCAGGCTGTATGAACACAGCTGTAGCTGCTTATAGAATGAGAATATGTATGTATGTAGACTGTCTGAACATACTTTATGCGTGTAGGCAGATTTAAAATTTTTCATGTTAAAGGAGATAAAAGAATCCCACAATAGCTGAGAAAGACACAGGCTGTTCTGGTTCACCTATAATGTAAGCTAATTGTTAATGAAAAAATACATTAGACTAATTGGCAAACAAAAAAAAAGGAAAAAAAAAACTTAAAAGGACCATTTGGGTTTGGGAAGAAAGTTTGAAAACTACCATTGACACAATGGCATGAATCTCATCATCTCCATTAAAAACCTCTTTTTAATTGAAGCATAAGCATAAATACATAAATAAAAAGTAACATAATTTTGGTTAAATACATATCTAGGTTTTTAAATGTGAAAATGAAACCAAACCAAACTTTATAGTCTATCGAACAGCAATGTTCTTCCAGTCAAAATAATTTGACATGATGCAATGGGACCAGTGGATTTCCATGCTTTACTTTCCATGAGTGTCTTTGTGTGTGTGTGTGTGTGTGTGTGTTTGTGTGTTTCTCCTTGATCTAAAGCACTTTTCATTGTCTTCTCTGTCAAGACCTCTTCAGCCATAGGCAAGAACAGTTGTGTGTGTGTGAGTGCGTCTGTCTGTTTGAGTTCCCATGATGCTTTATCTGTGGGTGTTGGGCGTGACTAATTGTCATCAGTATTACTTCGCTGTGACTTCACACACATATGACTTCATACACACAAAAATTTCATCATCCTCCAGACATATTAGACTTAACTGTGGCTTATAAATTCACACACACACACAAAAACACAGACATAATCAAAAGTAGACTGTCTGCAGCAAATTCTGATGCATCATCCCATAAACTCCGGCTGAGTTATCTTTACTCTACTCTGTCTCTCACAGAAAATTCATCATCACCCTAATTCAAATTAAGCCCGGCACATCTAAAACATCCTTACACTAATGAGTCTTGTCACTGACAGTCTAATTATTTCTCTTAGATAAAATGGCCCCTCTCACCATGTTAAGACTCCCGTTCCACAGCAGAACGTGTAATCAGCTCCAGCTCCTTTCTTCTTCATATTTGTTGGACCTTATCTCTCGGCCTTTTGTATCCCTCTCTTTTCAAGTCCACAATCTTTTACATCTCCGCTGTGACTGATATCAAGCTTTTATTAAAAATCTGATATAATTCATTCAGTGTGTTGTCCAAATGTGTTCCCTGATACTCAGTGTATTCATTTACGTATTATGATTTTTCTTTCATGTCTGAATAGAGAAGTATTCCAGTGATTTATGGGAAATAGTATGAAAAAAACAATGAAACTTGCCTCACCATGACTAAAGGAGTTACTTATCCTTCTAATATGGCTTTTGATAAAGACCTTTGGTGTCAAACTTTTTTCTACTACGCATATAAGCTGACTTATCACAAAAAAAGGTATATTGTAAAGGTCTGCAAACCAATCTGAGCTTTACCAATCTGAGATTTACAGAACCCGAAGCCCAACGCTGGGCCTGGGCTCTGTAAAGCTTAAATACATGATTGTGCCTCAGGTTCTGGTTCTGTTTTTTTTTTCTTTCTGTTCTTGGCTGCTCAAAATTCTATGCTCCTTTCTAAAGCACTGACCAAGCGACACGCACACCTTCATCACCTCTAAACTGTCAGTCAGGCCACAAACAGTGATACACAAAACACACACACTTCCCCCTGCTTACTGTTGTTTGCATGTAGTGGTACACTGCAACATTTTTGATTGTAAATTTTAGGTAAATCACCAGCTAATAATTGTATTACTTTCACAGTAACTTCTTAGTAATATCCAGTAAATGTATTACAGCAATTTACCGTAAATATTTCATAATAAATTGCAATAAAACTACAACTTTACACTGTGACTTAACAGTTTCTATGACCATTGTATTACTGCAATCTAGCAGTATATAACTGTGGAATTACAGTACCTTGCTGCACATAAATTATAGTAATTAACTGCATTTTTACATTTTTACTTTAAAAGTGATGCAACTCAACTCTTTTATTGTAAATTTACAATTTAAATGCTACTGTAATATACTGTAAATTTGACTTGTTAACTGTGATTACACCTATTCTCACCTCCACAAACATACTTTGGATCTGCTTGATAAAAAAAGGCACATTTAAAAAAAACACACATTTAACACATTTTACATAAAAAAAAAACAACCCTCCCCCCCAAAAAATTAAACAACAACAATACTTGCATGCAATACTTGCTTGCATCGATAATATTTAATTGATTCAATTAAAGGATTTGATGAAGGATTTGAAGAATTTGATGTTTTGAAGGGGCTGGGAGATGTAGAGCATTGTTGGTGTTGGCTGGGTCCTTCAGTGGACCAACAAATAAGATGAAGTCACCATCCAACAGAAGAACAAGGAATCGATCAAATTTATTTTCATGAAGAATAAGTTGATGAAGTTTGGGTACTAGCTAAAACCAATGAGTATATTATTCCCTGAGGAGTAAAAGAAACAAGGCAAAATCTCCCCCTCACATCTCCAAAAGAAGCTTAAAGCTCAAACTTGTGTTTTTACTGCTCTCATTTTCTTTTTGATAAATGTGGTGCACAAGAGTAAGAAATGACTTCATAGAATTTGTTGTTGAATCAGTTCATGCTATTCTTTCTGAGATGAAAATAAAAATGCAAGGTTAACCTTTTTCTGTTCAAATAAAACTCCAAACATTTTGTTTTCTTTACCGGTGAATTTATACCTCCAGCATTCAGTGACAACAGGTTGTAACTACTTGTGAATTAATGAAAGAGAATAATTAGCTGCAGTGCACAGATAAAATTCTAATTTACAACAGGTCATAATGTGCAAATAAAAAAAAAAAGTAAATAATAATATAATTCCGTAAGAAAAGAGTGAATTCAAAAACCTGTACAAATATTAGTCACCAAAGGATATTTATAATAGCATGCTCTCTCTCTCTCTCTATCTCTCTCTCTCTCTATACACATCTCTCTCTATATATATACATACACACACACACACACACACACACATATATATATATGTATATATATATATACATATATATGTGTGTGTGTGTGTGTGTGTGTGTGTGTGTGTGTGTATATATACACATTAATA
>JAPZDV010000026.1:2262613-2279180 GCA_029814665.1 Acanthurus lineatus
TAAGTCAACTATTATTTTTTGAATGATAAACTTTGAATGGGGTCAAATTGACCCCAAGGATAATAGGAGGGTTAATGGCTAGTTGACCCAAATTATAAAAACAAACATATTTTTCCCTAACCTTGCAAGGCAGCAGGACTGTTAAGATCTAAAGTTTAAAATCTTGCAGGATCCCAAGTCATCAAAACTTTATATCACATAAACACATACAGGAGCTGACAATGACTAAGCTTGCTCAAAAGTTATTGTTTGAGCCTACTGGACGCACATCACTGTGCATACAGACTGTCAGATTGAAAGAAAAAGAGAGAGAGAGAGAATTTGGGTAAACTGATCCTTTCAAAAATGTGTTTACAATACAGTAGCAGCTGTATTAAGCATGTTTGGTTAATTCCTAAATCAAAAAATTTCAAAAAATTCCTAAATCTTCTTTTCTGATAATAGAACCATCGACTCAGCTGTTATTTCAAGGTTATTCAATCATCAGCATTTCATAGGTGGGTAAAAAAGATTACATTTAGTAAACGAATGTAACATGAAGTTACCATATTTCACAGAAAAGAGAGGTAAAGTTACTTTGAAAGTAAAAGTAGGCGTAACAGAAAGTAGAGGGGGTTCAGGACAACAGAGAGAGACAGCAAGTGAATCTCTGACCCGCTAAGTTCATCTTTCCCACATTGACTGAAGCATTTCTGACGCATGCAAGCTTTGGCAGGCATCTGGAAGGTCAATGATAACAATGTAATCTTTTTAAATGTCTCACACTCAGTCTCTGTCCATGTGCCTCTCTAAACAATTCTTTCTCTCTCTGTCGGTCTCTGTCATTTTCTCTCAGATTGACTCCCCATTGAAATTCAGGACTTGACAGCAGTGGGCTATTTTTTGGAGAAGTTTATTTTTATCTGCACAGTGGAACTGTTCCATTAATGGTTAAAAGAAAATGTAAGTTAGTGACTATCGTACTCTTTGAAACAGATATAGGGCTTTTTTTTTTTGGTAAAGTCATGCTTTTTCCTAACTCAGTCAGTAACCCTAAATTTGACTTCATATCAACTTGAATGTTTGTTCAGATTTAAAAAGGAAAAAAAGGCCAGTAAGAAGAAACAGAGGTGTATTTACTATGCCATATGTAAATCAGAAACAACCACCTTCTCAGGTGAACAAAACTGAGATCCAGGCTGAGCACTTATCATAATAACTGTATTTATATTCCAAATGTCACTCTGATTTCAGTCCATCTTCTTCTGGGCATGAGTTCATTTGATATCTCTTACGAAGAAGAATAATAAAAAATCATATTCATAAGGCTGACAGACATTGAAAGGCAAGAAGAGATGGATTTTGAAAATAAAGCTGCCTTGCAAATGAGAGATTTATGCAATTATTCAATGTAGCTTAAAAGGAATAGGTTGAGGAATGAAGTTTGTTTTGTTCTAATTATGTAACTCAAGGACAAGGTACTGCTAACTCCTTAGACCTGTAATGTTGTACTGATGTTCTGATTTCAACTTAGACATGAACTATTTTCTTATACAAACTTTTCTTTTGAAAGCCAGAGTTCTTGATTTAATATAATGAACACTATGGTGGGTGGTATGATATATCAAGTCAAGGCTACTCTGTTTCTTTAAAAAGTGTGTTGTCCCAACAAAAGCAGGGTGTATAGGAAAACAGCTCTGTGATATTAATATAATAGACCAACAGCAATGGCTGGTAAACTGAGGGAAAGTTCTGGAGTTGACAGCATCCACAAAAAAACATAATGGCATCTTAATTAAAGGAAGGTCAACATTTCATGTGACTCTGTGTTCAGACAAAATGCTAGCTGAACTTTAGAGGCAGTTCACTACATACAGAATTATTTTAAGGACATGATTAAATGTGAGCACACTTCTAGAAAAGTTAGAGAATATTTCAGCCTGAGTGATTATTTCATGCATATCCTTTCATTTCATGGACCTACTTTTTAGACATACAAAGGAGAGAAAGAGCATGCATACCATACATTTTCCCCAACAGAGGCAAACCTGTGCACATATGCAGACATGCAGGCACACACACACACCCCTAAAAATTTCAATTTATTTTGTGGATGGAATACATATGGTGATTAATGGTTGAAGGCCTGTTTTTCTTTTAGCCACTTTTTGATATAGAATTCAGACAAAGAAAGGTGATTCACCAGTGAGGAGAAAGGTCATTTGGTTCTGTGTTCATGTTATAGATAATAACTGTTTAATCCTTGTTTTTCAGATCAAATAAATACACTGACACAAACAATGGGTTGCTCCAGCTGTCAGTGGTTGTAGACAGTTGTGTATGAAAGTTAGTGTTTTACTTTAGGAATTTGGTTGAAGTTGGCAATGTAAAAGTCACACATCTGGGCTGTTGATCCATTCTTTACTACTGTTAAAGGTTAAAGTGAGACCTTATTTTGTTAAAAAGGACCCAAATCTAATGCACACTAGTAAAACATCACTTCAAAGACAATTATCTTACTCATTTTTGTCCCCAAGCTAATGTAACACCATATTCCTTGGTTTCATTGAGCAATTAGGTTATAGTATTAATAGTCAAAGTAGTTAGGATATAACCGACTATGTGACTATATATACAAAGAACCGAACAAATCTGTTAAAAGAAAATTTAAAAACCGCAAAGATTTTAGCAAATCCTACAAACTCTTCTGAGATTTTGCCACAAAGTGTGTAAATCTTACCTGATTCCAGTAAAGCAGAGAAAAGATATCTAATATGCAAAAATAAAAACCTGAGGGAAGAGCTAAGAGAGGTAGAACTACAAAAGTGGGAAAAAGATTTTGCTGATTTGTTTTCTGGTTGTTGAAGTTCATTTGATTATGCTTTTTCTGATGGAAGTAATTAGTGTAAAAGAGGATATGGAAACTGAAATGGAAGCTGTTAATGACTGCTACATGTTTTGAATGCAAAATTTTCTGTTGAAGAGGTAACAACCGTAATGGATAAATGCAGTGGAGAAAAAGCCACTGGAGTTGATGAAATATCTAATTAAGTGTTGTTATTTGTTTAATGTGTTCTGTGAATTGTTTCATTTTTGCGTTGATAAAGGCATTATCCCTACACAGTGGCAAAAGACCACTATTAAACCTATTCCTAAATCCTTAAAAGAACTACCCCAACCTGCCACTCAGCTTCAGGGGAATCGACCTCATGAGCTGTGTGTATAAACTGTATCCTTCACTCTTAAACCACAGATTGGTAAATCAACTTTAGGGGCAGGTTTACTTGTAGATGAACAGAATGGATTTGACCATAAATAAACAGTGACTTCCATTATATGCGCAAGAATTAAGGGGAATAAGTGGACGTTTGTCTGTTTTATTGATTTAAATTGGTTTTTGACTGAATTCATAGGGAACTTCTTCAATACAGATTGTTAAATTTTGGTGTCGACAGAAAATTTGATTATGCCATTAAGTCTCCATAAGAAGCACCTGTTGCCTGCGTTCAGGTTACAGGTTACAGGTTACATGAACAAAAATTGCGAACTTCCTGTCATATAAAGAATGATTGTGGTGTAGAACCTTATGTGAAATATAACTTAAACAAAAGACAAAGATCTCTATGTGCACATTTACATCCAGGAACATTACCATGAACTCTGGAGAATAGCAGGTTTAATGCCACTCCAGAGGAGGATAGCCTATGTTTGCTGTGTGAGCTTGGTGAAATTGAGAGTGAGGTTATTTTTTTGTTTTGCTGTCCAGCCTATGAGGACTTAAGAGATGTACTTTTTACTATCATATCCTCTGTTAATGTTGATTTCTTTTGGTTGGATGAGTATGAGAGACATGAGCTGTATTTCAGAAATGGAGACTTTTCTGTAGTACATTTTATTTGCCAAGCTTGAGAGAGAAGAAAAAATATTCTGTTCAAGACTGACTTGTAAAATGGACTATGATCTTGTATTGAAAGTGTAATGTTTGAACACTGCAACTGAATTCTTTTTGGTGTCTGTTAAACTATGAGGGTGCATGACATGAAATACATTTAAATGAAAATTAAAATGAAAGAAAATAAGGTTCTGCATGTTGCCATTGGCTGGGGGGGCTGCACCACTCTGCCCAAAGGTCGCCACCCAAAAATGTGCTGAACACAGCTAATCAAGACGAATATAAGGAATACAGGCAAAGGGCAGGGTCTCTGCAGTAAAATACACACCACAACAGACTTCCAGTGGGTCATCAAAGATGACTGAAAGAGATTACTTAAATATCTACCTAAATGTGTTTGCAGTGCATGTGAGGTAGGGTGGCTGTGTGTGGGGGGGTGCATGGGGAGATATAGTGTGAATAAGAGAGAGAAAAAAATAATTCTTGAACTTTTCAGGACCTTTAATGTCTTCGATCCTTTGATCTATCATCATTCTAAAACCCTTCAAGAGAACTCATATCAAATACAGCGGGTGGTAAACACAGACAGAAGCAGGTTTTGGAATGAGATGCAGTTAAACTGAAAGGGCTTACTTATCACTTAAAAGAAATTATATCACTGACATTTTTTAATTGAAGAGAGCTTTTATCTTTACAACAAAGACATCAAGTGATGGCAGTAGACAGTTGTGTAGGAAAGTTATTGTACTATTTTAGGAACTTGGAAGAAGTCACACTTCTAGGTTGTTGATCGAAAATGCTGAGATCAAAAAACAATATTTTACCCCCAAAACTAAAATTAAGGAATTGCAATCAAAATTGTGCCACAAATTTTTGGTTTCATAATCTAGCAGATTTACATGTGGTATCTGAGAGTAAGTGGCTTTACATTATTGTCTTTGAACCTTATATGACTGAGAGAACTTGGAAGACCTTAGCAGTATGTTCATAAAAACTAAATGGTTAAACTTTTCAAACAAGTGTGCTAAGTTCTGAAAGCAATTTATATCCTTGAGTAATTAAGGTTATGACATTTTCTGGCTGCTTAACATTTATTACCAGTGTAAAGCATTTACAACAAATGTCTCTATAAGTGAGTGGCACTACTTTATTCTTTTGCAAATGGCTTAATATTTGAGAACTTAGTAACTCATGTGTCTTTGACATTCTAAAGTAGTCTGCAAAGGAATTTCAAGTAGCAAAATGATTTTTTTTTTCTCATTGTGTTTCATATAATTACATTTTTCTAATTTAATTTATAGCATTGGTCCATTCTTGACAATAAATATCTCAGGTCCTAGGTACCATTAACTACTTATCTTTGAACCTAATATTACTTTGAACTTGGTTAAAGTTAGTATTTTTGATTCTTTGATTTTTAATTCTTTACTCCACTAAAACACGTGCGTTTGTAAGGTATGCTCTTGCTTAACACATTAACATCTCATGTCTTTGTGCATAAGTGTTGGAATCTAAATAAGTTTGGACAGTGTTTGCACGTGAATGCGTGTGTGTGTGTGTGTGTGTGTGTGTGTGTGCGTGCGCACGTGTTGGAGAACTTTTCTGGACCTTTGATTCCTTTAATTCGTCCTCATAGACGAACCTATTAGGACCTTATTTAACACCGCAGCTTTAAAAGACAAAGAGATACACAATTTTAAAAGAGAAAGTTACTGGAAAAAATTGTTGTCAGGTCCAGAGTGTAAGTAATTTAAGCACTTGCAGATGAGTAAATTGAAACATTTGTTAATGACTAACTTCAGAGCTGATTTTTTTAATATATTATTTTGTAATGTAGATTACTTTAAGACAATTATCTCATTTTAGAAATGACAATAAACAATTGTGTTTTTAAAGGCTAGCATGTAACTTGAGGAGTCGACTCAATCAGTCTACCAATTTCCCAAGTTTTTTTTCCAGTTTTTTAAGTGGACGTGCTGATTCTTGAAATTTATTTTCTAGCAGACACACTAGACGATTTGTCCAGACCACCGGACCACACACACGCCATTTTTGGCAGTGATTTCACAGTAGCAATTCAACGGACACGAGATCTCACAGACACCCATGTGATTAAATGCTTTGCATTAAACACTAATTAGTCTCTCATATATTTGCCATAAATTGATTAGCCTTGTCCAACTTAACTTGGGGCACAGTTTTATTTGCCATGTTTGTAACTATAAAAGTATGCAACATCCAGGTGGTGACGCTTCCTGGTGTGCTTGCTCTCACTAGACATTGAGGGTATTAAGTCAGAGGCAGCTGACTAGGAATCGTAAATATCAAACATGTTTAATATGATCCAAGGTTGGTGAGGCTCCAACTTGTTTGGGAGCCGTAAAATAATCTTACTGACACCACACACTTGAGGATAGTTTGGACAAATAATCAGCTGTGACCAAGCTGTGGGTTGGGCCACACAAAACAGACACAGAATCAGACTTAAAATTGTCTAGTGTGGAGAGAGCCTTAAGTGCAAGCAAATGTCTTTGTGTTTATTTGGAAGTACCTCATTACCTATTTACTGCTTATGAAATTCTAAAATTCAATCATAAAATAGTTCTTTGAAATTGTGAGGACTTGCCCAAATGTCTCCATGTAGATCCTCAGCTAATTTTTTGTTTTAGTAACGGTTTTCTGGGTAGCCTGCCTATCGTTCTGTCATTGGTATGAAGGTCTCAAGGTCTGAAGGTCAGACAGTCTGAACCTTTGCTTTCACACTGAACACAAAACTAACCATGGTTCAGTTTGATCCAGACCAAAACTACCTCATTTGGTTTGAAACATGGACTGGGGTAGGTTTCACACCTGCTTTTTTGGTTTGGATCAAGCTGAAAAGTTCACACCAGACAAACTTTTTTGCAAAGCTTATAGTTTGGGCTGACTTAGGCCTGCCTTAAATAGTCAGTAATTATGCTGCTGTGGAAGCTGAGGCTTCTGAGATACTTCAATGACACACTGAGCTCCTCTCAGCTCCTCTTACTATCCATCTATCTTCCATTTAGATTTCAATAATGCTTGTACTAACTTGCCACCTTCCCTTGTGTGTTTGTCTGCTTTCTCATCTTAAAGATTTGTATGTAATTATATATATATTATATACTATATTATGTCATTATGAGTCACAATATTACTTTTTCTTTTTTTGCTGTTGCTGTGCATCTCTGTCTTTCTGTCTCTGCATTTGTTTCTTTCTCTTTCTGTTTTTCACACCCTCTCTCACTTTCTCAGTCTCTGAACAGTCTGACAACCAGTGCCATTCAATATTAGCTATCCAATTTGTTTGGAATATTTTTGGGCTTCAACCAGTGCGCCTCTGGTAACTAAAGCAGCAGGGGAGGGTCAGGATATGATAGCTGTAACAATGAAGAGAGGGATGAGAGGAGGGGGAGGGAGAGCTGAATAAGAAGCAACAGAAGCGACTCCACTGTCATCGCATCCCTTAAAATGTCACCACTTTTTGCTCACTCTTTGGCGTCTGATACAGACACACAAGGTACCCTTTAGCATCTGTGTCTGACATGAAAAGCCTTCATGCCACAGAGCTTTTTTAATCCTGAGGTTTGGCTTAGGCAACAGACACTACTTGGATTGGTTAATGAAACAAAAATACGGGGTTAAACTTAAAAGTGACACATTCAGTTATGCACAGGTCTTATGACAGTCTTGTGTGACATACTACTCAACCTGGACCTCCAACCCTCTTTGGGCTTTTTCACTTTTACCATTACACAGAGTGAAGCACTTGATGTAAGGGTGTAATATTGAATCAGATACACTTACATTGGAATTTGTTGAAAGCAAGTTGCATGTCATACTGACACTAAAGGGTATGTATGAGACGCTGAGGGGCATGATAAAGCGTCAGTATTTGAGTCAGGAAAAAACACTGGGCTGTCTCATCTGGTCACCCAAGTGCTCCTATATTTCTGTGTCCTATGTCGAGTTCTTGTGCAAAGCTTGTCGTGAGTCATGAAACTCAAGCCTAAACATAGCCCTTAGACATACAGAAGCACAAGCTACACAAACTCAATTTCATATATTGTTTGCATGAATATGAGTCACCTGACACTTTTAACTGGTGTTGCCAAAACTATAATTTGAGTTTTCATGTTAAATATCACACCTGTCACAGCTACTCACTTTTGATAGTCTTTGATAGTCTAAGAAATGAATGTTACAAAGTGCAAAGTATTTATATCATTATCCATTTTCATCAGAATTTCATGCAGGACTTCTTTTGGATTTCCTTTAATGCATTTAAGTGCAGGTAGCGTCAAAAGCTTCCAGTGTGTAAACAATGCAAGAACCTTCTGTTGTCAGTGTATGCAAAAGTATCTTTACTTGATTTCAGCTTTGCACCTTTTCCCTTTCCTTTTCCTTCTGACACAAATACAAACACTCTAGCATCTCACAAGAAACTCTCTCTGCATTCCACTGCACACACGCACATATTGTCAGCTCTGCCTTTAAGAAGCTGCCTCATAACAATAGCAGCCCTTAATAGCAGCATCTTAATCACACTAAAACACTGCTATGTCCATAGGTGCTGCTGCTGTGTGTGTGTGTGTGGTCAGAGAGAGGATCTGCAGCATGATGTGACATATGTGTATTTGCATGTAATGTGTGTGTGTGAATGCACAGTGTGCATATATGGCTAAGAGGATAAGGGTTAAGCTGAGGTTATGGGTGCTGTGTGACAACATCAGTGCTTCAGGCTCGCTATTGTGTGAGGTTGTGTCTAGTCTTGGTAAAGTAGTTGGAGAGAGCTGTATGTGTGAGTGTGTGTTTGCATACATATCTTGTGTGTGTAAGTGTGTCCACATGTAAAGCATTGTCCACAAAGTGTGTGTTGCATGTGTGCACATCTTCCTAATACAAAATGATTTGTGTTTTAGGCCTGTTAAACTATTCTCACTGCATTATTTAAGTTGAACGAGTGTAATGTGTGGCTGATGGTGTGTGTGTGTGTGTGTGTGTGTCCTCTGGAACATTTTCCATTAAGAAAAGTCCCATACATATTGATTTTCTATTCTCAGGTATGAGGGGGAATAATTGCCTTGAGAGCTCCGTACTCAGATACTTTCATTTATTGCTGCACTCAGGCACATATTCAGCTCCCATTTCTTCTACTGACCTCACTTTCTCCCCCCCACACGCATATACAGACACACACATACTCATTCACACATGCAGCAACTCTCTTTGTTAACTTAATATACCCCCTCATTCTCTCCATTTTCAGTCCTTCTTATCCAATACCAGTTAAATTCAACATCACATTAACATGATGGAGTACAATCAGTCTACATAAAGGCATTAGCATACATAAATTGAGATTATATAATAGAGAAGAACAGATCACTGATGAGAATAGCTTAAATTAACGTGGACCAAGATATTATTGTTAACATTCCTTAAAATTCCTTCTGTATTGGAAAGTATTTCTCTTGCATTAGATTACATTATACAGCATACTTATTAAAATTCACAGTGGAAATAGTTACATTCTTAATAGTTCTATATTATTCCTTAACATTTGCATTACTGTAGCACTAGACATCCCCCTGTGAGGAGACTCATTCATTTCTTTAAACCTTATTTCTGTACACAGAAAGAGATTAGACACTATTCCACATTCACAGAAACACACTACACAAAGACAAGCACACATACACACACACAGTTTCTGGTAGGTCTAACAAAATTATTAAACATTATGAAGATGTAGTAGGGCTCATGTGCGTAGAGTGACTTTAAACTGGAGGCATGAGGTTTGGTCACATCACTTCATACTCTTCAGATTAGCAGCCCCATAGTGTCTGAGAATATAAGTCTCTCTCTCTCTCTCTCTCTCTCTCTCCCATCCTTAGCGTGTGTGATATATCTGTGTGTGTGTTTGTGTGTGTGCCATTTTCTCTCCCTGTGCCTCTCTTTGCCCTCTCTCACTCTCTCACTCTGTGAGGTTAAATTATTTTGTTGAGCAATAAAATTTCACAGCAGATTAGCAGGACTTGGAAGGGAAACAAGGAGAGTGTGAAGGAGAACAAGGGACAGGAATAAAAAAACTACGAGTACAGAGAAAAAAGCAGAGGGGAAGAGCGGGTCATGCGTTTTTAAGACACACTGAGGTTGTGACACACTTGGGTTTTGCAGAACCGTGCTGTTGTCCGAGTTATATTGCCAGTGATCAGAATACAGATAACAGATCCATCCATATTCGACATACTGCATGGTCTGAATTTGGCAAGGTATTAAAGCATTCCTTGCTCACCTCAGCTACAACCATAGACCCTCAGTTTTCCTTTAGTTTACAGTTTGGGTCTGTACAAGATGAATACAAAACATATAGGATACAAATAAGATTTTGGTCAATGATGCTATGTCGTTTACATAAGAACTGACATGGACATGCAGCATGAGAGTGAAAAAGCATGATGTGAGTAATCAAATCACTTAATTGAATGCACATTGTGTGTATGCCTTAAATAAGATTATGCAAAGGTCATTTTAGGCACTAATGCTTGAAAATGTAACAGCATGTGTGCTTTTTTGCTATTCACTCATGCTAATAAATCAGGCCATAATCACCCACAAGCAGTAATCAAATCAGAAAACCATGCAGATCATGCAGCAATTTGGCACACTGAGATAAAAGCTGTCTAATAGCACTGCACAAAAAATAAAGACTCTTTGCACCTGTTACAGTTTTATATCTGAAAAAATAGATGCCAAATCATTATTTGGCAGATAGAGTATGTATCTGTAGCCTTAAAAACAAAAACAAACAAACAAAAAACAAACAGAGAAAAAACAACAGCCAATTCACTGATGCTTGGTCGCACCTACTCCAGCAGCAGCTTTTAGAAGTGGTGTAAAAGCCAGGCGAGTGTGACCATTCAGAACAACTGCTATGATGTTTGTAATTTGCAGGAATCATGGCCAGCATGTCTGATTAGATCAGAGTAGGCTCCAATTACAGAGGGGTTTATGGGTGCCAGCCTTGGTGGATTACTCTTAAAGCTGAGGTAATTTGTGTTTGGCACGCTACATGATGAAGGTGCTGTTTACTGTGTAGAGCTCTGTTCAGTGGCATATTTTTGCCACAACATGATTTGCATTAATTTCATAAGGAATAAAACAAATATGCCTTGTTAGTTTAGCTAACCCAGGAGCACAATATGTGACGGAGTGTGCTAATATTGCCACAGTAATGGACCTAGGCCTCAGAGTCTGTTTGTCTGGATAAGAAAACTTTGGTGGCTGTAAAGTTATGAGGCTTTGGTGCACAGTGTGAGCACAGACAGCGTGACGGCTGACCTGTGATAAGTTTACAGCTGCAGGTGTGTAAAGACAGGGTCAGGAGGAATCCATCATCAGCAGGTGGGGTTGGCCATCCTTATGACAGACAGATTTCCTGTAAGCAGTGTACATCACTGAGCCCTGACACCTAGATGGTAAAAGACGACAGTGAGAGCTGGATGTGACTTGAAGCCTGACACAAGAGAAAACCGACGTGTGGAATCCATCAAACAGCTGCAACCACAAAAGGAAAATAATACGATGATTTAGTCCTTGAGCAATGAAATTATATTTTGTTTTTATTTCAAGAAAATAATTCACCCAAAGCAAGAAACATTTAAATCCTCAATAGAGGGCTGTTTTTACATGTTTTACTTCCTTTCTAAACATGTTAATGTGATATTTACTTGTCTAACTAGACTGCACCTCAAATGTCACTGTGTGAATGGACAGAAGAGAGTGTCCATGGATGTAGGAATCATCTTGATGGAACATTTAAAGCCTCACAACTGTCAAAAATAACATTAGAATAATAGAGGCTTGACTTCAGTGAATCTGTGCGACCAAAAACAACTGTTAGGATTTCCTGTTTGCACCTAAACAAATGGTGTACGGACAAAACTCCACTGGATTACTTTTGAGAGTGAGGAAGTCTTTGTTTGTACCATTGAAATGAATATTTCCCAATTGCTCTAATGATGTTCAGTAGTATTTTATATGGTTATCCTTGATCAACATCTGAGAAACATCTATCAGTGGTAGGAGTATGAGTAAATATGCAATGTGAGTGTTCGGTTTGACTCTGTGGCCCTCAGATGAGCACAGTTAATGTTAGAAACTCAGTCATCACTTATGTGTTCAATAATAAAAAGCAAGCTGTAAAACAAAAACTGATTAATCAATTGATCAGTCATTTTAACTGAGTAGCACCTTTTATACACCATGCAACAAAAAGAGAAACACAAGGTAGCATGAAGTGGTTTAAATATAATGTGACTGCCCCCCCTAAAACACACCTACACACACACACCTCATCCACACACAGCAGTAAATAAAAAAGTCAATAAAAACAGGAACTGAGGAAACACCATCATAAATCTCATAAAATTGCAATGAGGAAACACCAGAGGCTGAGTAAAATATTTTTAAAATTTTTGAAAAGCAATAGGACAACAATAAAAAAGTGAGGTATAAAAAAAATATGGCATAGTATTAAAAGACTGGGCAGTAAAACCAGAAATGAAAGGTGGAGTATTAAAGGGAAGTTGAAGGATAATAAAGAAGGATAATAAAGATAAAACAATCAAACACTAAAAGAGAGCTGGATTATTAAAGTGAGTGAAAAGTAATTTTATACATCTGCTTTGATGACATGATATCAGCCCCAAACCGATCAACAGAATCTGTTCATACTTGGCAAAGAAATAAAAATTGTTTCATAGTGAAGATTTTTTAATAAAAGAAAGTTGGTGACACAAGTGCAAATCCAACTTCCAAAGTGACCCCTCTCTGCTCCACTTATTTCCATTCATTGCAGCACAGCTGATTGGGAGAAAAGTTATTACTCAGTGGGTATAAAATGGTGTGACTAATGAAAAACTGTGTAAGATCCAGTGGCTGTGCGCTGGTCTCTGCCCTGTCAACTCAAATTTTTCTTGAAGCCCTTATTATGGTTAAACAAAAATTTGTTCTTGGTTTTAACTGCCTTTCTGTTCAAAAGGAAGCAGGAGGTAGAAGCTATATCCATTTATACAGTTCAGTTCCATAATTACAGAATTTATAACAGATAATATGGAATTTCTGCAGCTAGAGGTCTCTCAATCCAAACAATGAAAACAAAGACATACTTTAGTGAATCATGTGACTTGTTTATTTTATTGTTTAACAGTCTACACCGCAGATTATAATCTATCTGACTGACGGAGACAGAAGCGTTTGCAAATGAGGTAAATTGTTTTAGCTTTAACATTTGCTTACTTCCTTCCTTAGACATGATGTCACTCCAGAAGTTAAATACAGATGAAAAAAAGTAAAATGCTGCCTTACCTGAAGTAAAATTACAGATGTCTATGACTCTGAACATAGAGAGAATTATTACTCAACTCAATGATATATTTAACAAAGATATAGTTATTGTTTGAGAAATTAATGTAGAAATGAAATATACTCTGCTAATTTTATCACTGTTAAACTACTGTCAGTATAGGTTGGAAGCAAATTTGCATAGTTGAGAAAATTATAAATAATTTTTATAATATTGTGAATGTATGTAGAATTTCCTTTCCTCAAACTCAGCTGACTGTTAAACCACAGCACAATCAATCATAATTGCATAAAACCTTCCCTATCTACTGTCCTAAGATATACACACATCTCTCTCTCCATCCCTCTCTTCTCTCCAGCACTTCATCTTTCCGTCCCTTATCCTTTCAAAGTAATATTTCTCAATCAATCACTGCTCTCTCTCTTTCCCATCCATTTTTTTGTCATGCATCTCCTTGCTTTCAGCCTGTCTCTTACCGAATGTCAATCATTCATCAGCCTTCATTCTCTTGCTCACTCATTGCCTTTCTCAGTCTCCCTTTTCCCTCTCCTTCCTTTTCACTCTAGCTCATGTATTATCAATCACTCCTTCAACACCCCACACCAGCCCCACTCCTTCCCCCATAGTCTTCTGTTATTGATCAATCAATCAGTTTATACTTTGGCCTTATTGACAGCCACAGGATGAAAAAGCATTTCATATACCTGCTTCAATGCTGTACACACAACACGCTCTTATACTGCAGTGTATACTTTTTCAGCTGAACCTTGTGAGGAGCCTCTAAACCGTCAAACCAGGGATCAGTCGTTGAAATTTGCCTATAGCTGTGACATTGATATTATTAGCAGTGATGGGTGATGGAAAATAAGAATTAGGAAGCTCAAGGCTATTTTGTGTTAAAAAGATGTACTTCCTGTTCGAAAGGAAGGAGGGACTCCGATGACACATCATCTGGAACAGGTAGCACAGAAAGCTGACTGTGTGAGCATGTGAGTGTGATCAGAACTGCTTTTATAGCAGTTCTGAAAAAAATGGGTTCATCTTTTAAAGACTATGTTCTGTGTTTGGGCATGGAAGATCAGTAATGTCCCTCACTTAAGAATTCCAATATTCAGTGGAAAAGAAATAATTATTCCTCCCTGCTGTGAGGCTGATAGCTGATGTCCCTGGGCCTTGTAGAGCACAACAAATGGACGCTAAGAGTTTCTCCATTTATCTATGGACACTTTATGTAATAATACAACATGGCTGCGGAAATATTTGACAAAGTGTCAAAATGGATCTGCATAACTCTGCACTCGGCTCTATAAACAGCAATCATCCCACACTTCAGGCCCACAGGGCAGCAGGCCCTGATTGCCTCAGCAGTAAGATTTTTGAATAGGATTTCTAAATAGTGTTTGTGCTGTTGATGGGTGTCACATTCCAAATCTGAATCCTCACTGCAAAAACCCAATGCATACAGTAATAGGAGACAATTCTATTCAGTGATAAGCAGTGGGTTGTGTGACACAGGCAGTTCTGTCATGTCCTGTCAGTGTGGGCGACCCTAACTGGCTGGGATCCTGCTCAGGTATTTTGGCTGTCACAGGTTGGACCAGTGCTGGAAGGAGATCCTCAGTCCCTGGTGCCAGGAGGCATTCACATCATTGGGATTTCTGCACATTTACTGTTGCTCCAGTTTATGAGGGCCTAAGGGGATTATAGGAACTGTAGTGGAGGCAAAGGCTAATGAGGCCCCAGCACGTGTAGTTATGTGGATGTTTTTATGCCAAAATGTGAACCTTTTCTATTGCATTTTTGCTTACTACATACAATCCTTCGCTATTTTTTATAGTAGACAACCTAGACACAAACCTTATAGCACTTTAGCAAGACAGACATAATTAAAGTAAAATATAAATTAGTTAATTTGAAAATGCTAAAAATTAATCAAGGAAGTGTATTGTTCACCTGAAGAACAGTTTATGTGACAAAATAATCTCAGGTAAAAAAAACTTACCCCTTATTAAGTTTCTTAAATTTTTATCACTTTTGTCAGTGAACAGTTGGAGCAGAAATGCAATTTACTGACAGATTAAGAAGTGTTTGTACATTTCACAATTGGATTTGAATTGAAGCTATTAAGATGCTGTTGAGGCGAAGACTTTTAGCTTTAATTCAGGGGATTCCCTTTTACTCTGGTTCTGGTTGCTTGTCTGTACAAAACAACAGAAAAAATAAGAGACAACAGCAAAATAAGCTGTGAAAATGTGAGAAGGGAATGAAAATAATTGTAGGCATACTATTTCATTATTTTTAAAGTGAACAGTTGTCTCTTGTTCACACTTAATGGTCAGTTGTTGTGTCATCCTCACTCGTTTTCCTGCCTCCACAACTCTTGGTCAGAAAAGGATGAAAACACAACCCTATAAAAAGAGTGAATTTTATGAGTACACTATCAAGAACAATATAACTGTCTTAACTAACACTGCTAAAACATAGTACACAAAACAGCAATGATTCAATTTGAATCTCACTTAGTATATGAAAAGTGGTTGTGTAGTAGAATACATTGATAATCGATTCTGCATTGTCGGATAGCATTTCTGTCATAATGGGCTATATTTTAAAGTCACCTTCATGCGACTCTGACAGCCCAGCACAGGTCAGCATGATTCACTCTTTTACTTTCTGTGAATGACTGAGGTTGTATTTTTTTTAAGGATGTACTCATACCAGGCATTGCTGAAAAAACTGACATTCCTGTGATTTGGATAATGCAGACCATTTTTAAGATACACTCAATGCAGCTTGTAAGATTAACACTTCTGTCAGATCAATCACAGCGAGTATATAAAAACAGCCTTAGGTCATGAAAGAAGCATTGAAGTACTCCAAAAATGTGTTTACATCCCAACAAAATTGGTCCTGTTACACTGGCAAATGTACAGATTTTCACACATCCAGTCTAAAGTAGGTGCATGATTCTCTGTGTTAAAGCTTTCAAGACAAGAACACCCACAAACCATCTTTAAATTTTTTAAAATATTTTTGTTTGTAAACAGCTTCTTCAAAATTTTGGAGGGCTGTTGCTCCAAAAATGTTTTGTGGAAACTGTACTCTTCTTTAGCTTTTTTTTTAATTTATTGTTTTCCTGAGTTTCCTGCTTTGTTTGTTAAGGAAATTTTTAAACTGCTTCAAAGCTGCTTTATAAGTCAAAACTAAAAAAAAATAAGGAAGGAAAAAGGAATTCATAGAGGTTATTACTGTATAACCTCTATATATATATATATATATATATATATATATATATATATAAAACTGCT
>JAPZDV010000026.1:2291453-2313125 GCA_029814665.1 Acanthurus lineatus
ATAAAAGGGGAAGGTAAACATAAGTTAGCTTCTTCCTTCTCCTTTTTTGAACATGTAGAGACCTTTAATTTATTTATTTTCTATGAGAAATGTCATGTAAAAAATACTTCCTTGTTGATTCTCATGTTCAAAAATAAATTTCATTTCATTTCATTCATTGTCCACCCCTGGGTGGGCAGACATCCTCAGGAAGATCCTGGTTCTAGAAAAGAGGAAATTAAGACATTTCAAATCCTTTATTGCCAGAATGTTCTATGGGTGTGATTCATCTTTTTGTATTGTGTCCTGATGTGGTTTCATTTAGCTTGGCAACATTGTTGGCTTATTGGAATCTGTGCTGAAGTGATCCTTGCTCTCATGTTCATGTTTGTGTACTTTTATCACATGTTTAATGTTCTAAGCTTCCTTCTAATCTGCCTTATGTTCAGTTCAGTTAAATTCAAATCAGATAACTTTATGTGTCCCATAAGGGCAGTTTAAAGTCTCTTGTTGTTTACATGATCTTTCATCACAAAGAGCTTACTTTTTTTAGAGGTTTATTTTAAAGACCAGACTTTGCTGTACATCTTTTATCACTTACAATAAACCACACATTTATCCTGGCACAATACACAAGGGTTACAGACCGTGTATTTGAGCTGCAAACAGATCCCTCGTCAAAACTATTTCAAGGTTAGTGATGGTGAAATTATTAAAAATGTGATTATTGTCTTATGCAGGTAAAAGTTGAGACAGCACTGTCATTTTAACTTATGAATATGAAAGAGAGTTAGAAATGGACCTGTAATACTGTGGAGGTGATTGATAGAGATCAGGTTTTTGAAATAAAGACAAAAAGCTGGCTTGCTTAAAATAGTGATTCAGTCAGGAGTACAAAGCAAACAAAGCAAATAATAATTTGAAGATTCTGGAACCTAAACTGATGACCTACTCCACTTCAGCTCCACTGATGTAGGCAGTAGTGTTTGGCTTTTCCCTCTCTTCATCAAAAATTAACCATCAGCTCCTTGGTTTTTCTGATATTGAGCAGTAGGTTGTTCTCTATACAACACTGTGTAAGATTATTGGGGGGGGGGTTGGAGCAGACAGCAGGACTTAAGTAACTTCAGCACACTGGGCCCAGGTGTGCCAAAGTACTCCAATCAAGGCACTGCGGGTGAGAGGTCAGGTTAGGGACACACCTCTAAGACAACAACAGTAGCAAAGGCACTCCCTGATGGTCCCACAGGGGCATCACAAGATTTAAATATGACTTATGAGGTTCACAAAGCTAAATTTCCAGTCAATTTCATGGAATAAGTTTTGTTGAATCAACAGACAGCATTATGATGTAAGTGTTGTTTCCTTTAAGGTGTCTGAAGACTGATTGGAGGGTAGAAAAGATGGCATCTTCTGTGGATTTGTTGCCTCTGTAAAGGCTGCCTGGGATGTTGTTTCTGATGTGATGAAGAACCAGCTTTTCATGGTGCTACATCTGAATGGAGCCTAGTGCCTCTGAGTGTTAGTTATTTAGACTAAACACTGCAGACCTTTTAGCTACAGATATGAACAGGTAGGTAAAGTGACTATCTGAAGCAGGTGGGAACAAAATGTACTGCACATTTTTTGTAAAGAGCCAGGGATGTTATCTGGTCCAACAGCTCTACTCATATTCACTGAAAACAGGATTCTTCTAGCAATTGCTGTGGTTACTGACAGTGGCCAGTCCTCTGGAGGCAGAGTAGACTTTACAGCTGACCTTTTGTTGGGAAGATCAAAGCAAATGTAAAATGAGGTGAGCTCATCCGCCAGTGTGGCCTCACAAATGATGGGGATGCTTCTGCTATTGTAGCTTGTGAAAGTCTGGATCTTGTCAAATATCTTTGGTGTTGTTGATGATGAGGTCTTCCTCCAGTCTTTGATGATGTCTCTGCTTTGGTACTTGATGCCAGCTTTCAGCCCTGTGATGGTAGTGTTAAATGTCTCTTTGTCGTCTGACCAAAATGCAGCTTTTTAGATGGAGCCCTCACCTTTCCATCCATCAAAGTTTTCTGGTTGGTACAGCAGTCATTTAATCTTTCATTTATTATTTAGGCTGACTTTGTAATTCACTTAATGTGGGTATTAAAATTCAAGTCTGAGTCCCTGACTACACCTGGGTCTCTGGCTTGGTTTGTGGGTTTTAGATTTTAACATTACTGACGAAGCTGAGTGCTGACTCTTGATCTTTCCTTCTTGGCTTCACAAACAATAACCTCAGTTTTGTCTTTGTTGAGCTGAACAAGTTCTGGCACATCCAATCAATTATTTGTTCAATGCACTTACACAATCCTTTTATGGGATTATAGTACACAGGTGACATTGTTATGTAAATTTGTGTATTGTCTTTATAAATATGGCAACATATTGTGGCACCTGGATGCCAGCCACAGGAAACAGGCTGGGACGTTCTTAAAGCAAATAAAATAATGTGTTAATAATAGAAAACTTTACTGATCAAAAATATAATTTGGAAATATAAAAACACAGTGGAGCAGATATGGACAAGTCGGTTGTATTCCATGTCAAAGCAAATGCACATACACACTGTCTGACAATGTTCATTCAGTTGCCAACCCAATGCCAGCGAAGCACACAGTCTAATGCACAGTATGAGGAGTTGGGACGAGCAGAGAAGAAAACAGCAAAACAACCAAAAATAAATAACTAAACAAAACAAAACCAATAAAACAAAAAAAAGCAGGTGGTGGCTCACTAGTTGCAAACCAAACAAATCAAACATCATGAACATCATACACCTAAATGTTTAGCAAACAAGTGTAAATTAAATTCAAAACCCACTGACTATGCAGCTGATCTCCGGTCAGATTCCCCAACCACTCTTGTACCAGTACATCTGTAGTACCAAATACAATATAACACAGCATACCAGAAAGACATTAATATAAATACATAAATAATAACAATAAAACTCCCCCAGACCCTTTTATGTGGATTACATGTACCTGCAATGGCTATTCTCACTGGGAACAACACTACAGAGGCTAAACACCTATTTCACACTGAGCTGTACTTAATAAAAGTTTATTAATATAATTTTCAAACCACTTAACAAAGATGTCACAACATCATCACGTCTGAGGTGACGGAGAACTGGATGTCAAAGGAGATGGAGGAGGAGACTTTGCTTCCCCGCAGCTTAAGTCAGTGGCAGTACAGTGAGCAGTCACAGTCTCCTCCAGTCTCTGGAAGCAGGTCAAGGAGCAGTTGCATCAGGCAAGCAGAGACAGGCTGTGTCACCACCCTCGTGCTGGACCAAAATGATGGTGGCCCATGAGTTTCTTGTCTTCCTGAATCTAGTGTTTGGATATTGTTCTTCCTTCCTTCCTGCTGTGTGATATTTATGGCAACTTGGACACAATTGATACATCTGGATGAGGAAGTGACTAGATGATTTGTGGAAGTGGTAGCTGTGACACAGAAATAAAAAGGAGACCAGGACAGGGCTTAAAGTGGATAACTGTTTAAAAGTGTAGTGATCAGTTTGGTAGCAACAGCTTACAAGGAGGTCACAGGCATTTACAAGCGGAGGCTCTGACCTGGAGCCCAAAGCTTGGCAAAGGTAACAGAGGTGATCACAGAGGGACATCAAACAGCAAGACCTACTCACACAGGTCATACAAGCGGATTTGGTGCGGTCAATGGGATATTGTGGATTTATGCCCATCTTGCTGTGGTATCTGTGGTCCTCGTCCTGCTTATTCAACCCTTGACAAACTGACCAGACAGGAAAACATAAAACAGCAAAACTTAGTGTTTTAATCTGTTACAATAACAGATGCCAGCAACCATGGACACATTCACAGACCATTTTAATGAAATATTGGTTCTGGTGGTACAGCTCAGCTAAAAATACATGGAAGCCTGTCAACATGTTAGCATAGGCAGCCAAAGATGCAATAAACCTTCATCTTCACAAAGTCAATCCCAAACTCAAAAAGAAAAAAGCCAGTGCCCCATAAAATGATGAGGTATTATAATTGTCTGCAACAAGAGGTAAGTTGGAGTGATCTCAACAGCATGTGTCTGCTTCTTCTATAGTGATGCCAATAGTCCCTTCTGGCTCACCCTGTTGTCACAAACAGTGAAGTGTACAGAAGTGGCCAAACAATTGCTGCCACTGAAGTAAAGGAACAACAGTGGTTGCCTAATGCTGCCCTGTGCATTTTCTGAGGCAAAGCAGTGTTAATGCTAACTAGCATTGAGAATGGGCCATATTTAAAGTTGTAGGTGTAAGTAGGGGTGTTATTCAGTGTATTAGGGAGCTGAATGTATTTAGTTTCCCTGTCCTGATTCGCTGGTAACTCATATTCATTTCTTTTTTTTTTTTTTTTTTTATTAGCAAACACCTTCATGCCATTGTAGACCACAATAACAAATTGTCCAGTAGAGTTTGGAGCCAGGTAGTATCTGAGATTTTTGTATCTGTATATATTCATAAACCACTCGTCTGACTAATTACTTGATGTTCAGACATTCACAATAAATAAATAAATAAATAAACAAATAATAAAAAAATAAATAAAAATAAATGCATCATTTGTTGCATATGTTGTGGACGCATTGTAACTGAAAACTTGATTACAAGGTAGTGGAATGGATACAAAATATACCTCTCAGTTTAACTTCGCTTTGTTGAAGGGCAAAGCCAAATATCAGTTCCAATATCAATAGCATAAAAAGGCAGTGTATTTTTATTTCACTCTTTTAATTTGCAGATATTTGGTTTGGCGTATGTTTTTGTGGCTTTGCTAATGTCAGGGACTTAAGGTGACAAAGCTCTCATCTCACTGGGCCCAGGGTTCTTTGCCTAAGGCCTACTTTGTACCAACCGCGGCAACTCAGTGCAGCAATGTTACAGCCACTGACCCTGACTGTGTGAGTGTTTCTTTGCACCATTTTTGTTCATTTGTGGGAACATAACTACTGATCTGTGTGTGTAGATGTGTTTGTGTCAGTGTATAAACATGTGCAGGTCCCGTGTGCAGAATAATGTTGTTTGGATCTCTGTCAGGGGTCGTCCCTGCCCTCAGGGTAAGCAGACCTTGCTGACCACAGCTTCAGTCTTGCTGAAAATCACCAGAGAGAGCTGAGCAAGCAGAGACAGCCACCAAATACACTCACACTTTCCTCATTACCTTCAGGGACCTAGACAAGTATATGCACCTGTTCTAATGCACTAAAAGCATACACAGTATCACACATGCAGCATACAAAGCTTTGATTTCACAGCTGTATAAAATCATAAAAACACATTCACACATAAAAGGTAACAGCAGACTAGCAGGAAATGGCAGGAACTCACAGCTGTTTAATGTTACTGACAGAGACCGAAAGGCATCATCAAAAGTGTCCACACCAGTGAAGTAGCCTCATTCTAAAATCATCCCTGCACCAAAAGCATTACTTACTGAATCACTGAAAGACATCTAAGTTATCAAGTTTTAGTTTTGATCATGTGATAAACTCATTTGTATACTAAAATATTTAATTCTGCCAAATTGTTTTGAAGAAAGAAAGAAAAACAGGACAAAGACAAAATATAGTATGTGCTTTCCCAGATAAGCTACCAACACAAGTTTAATTGTATTACTTGAACTACATTCTAGGACTTTATATAGTTCAAACTATAATAAATTACATTTAGACCAAAATGCTAAGTTTAGAAACGGGTATTGATGAATTTCTTTGTAACATATTGCATATTAAAAACAGAAGTACTCAAAATAATTTAAACATGAGTGAAACTAGCATAAGTTTATAACTTAAATCTTGAGACTCAACAAATAACAAGACTAAGAACCAGTCTGTCTACAAGGGTATTTTTTAAAATACTCTCTTTTTGTCCGTAATACTTCTTTTAAGAGAATCTTGTTTACAAAAGCAGTGTTTTAAATAAATCTCCATCCAAATAAAATGCAGAAATACTTGCTGTCCAGAGCCAACAAGTGGTGATAACTGCACACAATCTGTTGTCACAGGCACAGTGTGTGTGTGTGTGTACACACACATATATATATATATATATATGCAAATATGTGTGTGAAAAAATATAAACAATGATAAGAAAATGTCTCCTTCCTTATATAGCTTGTGAAAGCCTTATGTCATCAAGTGCAATTTAAAAAAAAAGTCCTTAAAAAGTCCTTAAAGAACTAAAGGTTTAAAATCCTCTGGAAAAACAAAAGAGAAACAGATAAAAAAAAAACAAGTTTGTGAAATGAGAATGCAAATTTAAACCCTCACAGCATTCTAAAAGCATCTTTGTTGCTTTTTGCTTGAGAAGCCTAGACATTCCCAACATGAAATGCCTTTGAGAATGATTTAATTATTTGTTGGAAAGGTCCAACTGAAATTAAATTGCTTTCTGTCTGCAACAGCATGCATATCTTCGCTGTAAATTACTTGCCCAGTGTTCTCCTTTGAGAAAAAAAGATCAGAAACCCAATGGCAGAAATCTATACTTGATTTTTTTTTACTTTTATAATGAAACAATACTAAACTATATTATACAAATTACAAATTGCAAGCATTATTCATATACTTACAATATTAAAATCTTAAAATCTAAATCCATTTCTAAAACTAAATCTATCTATCTATCTATCTCTCTGTCTGTCTATCTGTCTATCTGTCTGTCTGTCTGTGTATACATTCCATACTACTGTGGTAACCTTTCTATATGCAGATAACTCACTCCACCTCTAGAGATACAGTTGCTCTAATTAGTAAACTGGAATAGAAAGTTATCTTTTGCTATGACACAGAGCAACAAATACAGCATGAATCATTTATTTTCATTTAAATGCTCTACTCATTTATCCTTTTACTTTGCCCTCCCCTGTAAGTTGCTCAGATAGTGTCCCACGTGTCCCAACTCATCCCAGCACCAACGCTTGGTCACACATAAAGCCATGTCTCGTATAAATGCATGTATAGATGCCAGTTTATTCTGACATATGTATAGAATCCCCAGAAATATGTAATTATTTTAATGACAGGCTCCATGAGTGGAGAACAGAGACAAGCTCAGAGTTACACAAGTTACATAACAATACTGGTACAGCTGCTCATGTACTCATTCATGCATGTGCATAAATGTCTAAGTTGCTTCAGAGTGCATCTTAGTGTGTGTGCATGTACGGTCCCATGTCACAAAATGTCAAGCTAAAACACTAAGTCTCTAGCTGTGCCCAAGAGATTATGATCCTAAAATGCTCTGAAAAGCTTTTCTCACCAAGCTGCTCTGTTCTCAGACCAGGAGAGGAAGAAGTCCTGTTTGTGCATGTGTGTGTGTGTGTGTGTGTGCGAGTGTGTAAGAGTATGTTTGTGTGCCTATTAACTCTACAACTTTATTTAACTTTACAATCATTTATTGTATTAAAATGCTACTATTGGTGAGGATGTCTTAAATTCACCATCAAAGCAAGGCTGCAAGTGTTACAGACTAAGTACAATCTGTCAGTTTGGTAATCCTGACAGTCATAGTCCATTTTGTTTGAACCATGATGATTCTGAGCAACATTCAGAATCCACTGCACATATTACAAATGGATGTAGTGCGTATAAAAATCTGTACATTTCTCACCATGACTGTATTGTACACTTGGTATCGACTGTATACAGTTGTCTAATGCAGTATAAACGATTTTACCCTCCAGTGATGCAATGCACAAACATTTGCTACCAGAGTGCTACTAGAATGGTTTAACCATACTTGTGATAACTTTGCTACCATCGCAAGTACACTGATGTTGTTTTTGTTGACATCAGTCACAAGGAGGTCCTGATTCTAGAGGCAGACTGTGTTTTCTATCCCTACATGAACCAGGCTTTCCAAGACAAGTATTCTAAGTACCAGCTACCACTTGAAATTATAACCAGCTTGTAGATATGTAAATACCTTGTACTTACATTCAGAAGTCTGGTCCATGTATATAAACTTACCATGGGTGGTTTGAACATTGTTGGCATGACAAAGAAAAAAGCCAAACAAATGAATAAATACCATTCTTATATCCTCTTTCATAGGCAGGCTGGCCATGTGGAGGACAAGGTGCTATGTTAATCTGTGAAGCCACATTTTGTAAAACTTTGTTTCTGTGCAATTCGGCACCAAACGAACTTTACATGTATTTTGCTTCATGTGTCACAGTTTAAACAAGCTGTGCACACAACTTAGAACAGCAATAGTATTTTGGTGCAAACACAACTCAGCACGCTAAGCTAACACAACCTCAACTAGAGAGACACCTGGTTATGACATGTTACCAGCTAAACCTCTGCCAAAAGAGGCAGATTTGGCTTCAAAATATAGTGAGCAGCCATTGTTTCTGACACAGCCAAACATCCAGCAAGAGCCACAACACCTGACACATAACCAAGCAAGCAGCTACTTGCTGTTCAACAGCGAAAAGTCCAGTTTTGTGTCTGTCTGCAGCCTTTTTCTTTAGCATTGCTGTGCAAAGCAACAACTGAGTCCAGACTGAGAAAACTCTTGCAGGAAACACTAGTGCTTCTCTACTCTCTACTACTGAAAATCCCTCAGAAAATATGTTAGCAGTCATCTTAAGTGGACAACTGACACTGAACACATAATTGTAGAATCTCAACAAGGACTTATTTGCCAGCCTACAAAAACACCAGAAAAACCATCAACTTTTAGTTTTGTTCTACCTGGCCATTAGTAAATCTATCATCCTTGATAACAGGATGGTGTGACAGCACAGAGGTCACACAAAAGAATCTACAGTTGATAAGGTATTTAAAATTACTGGCAAACCTTTGCCTATATTTGAATCTCCACACATTAACAGAACTGTAAAGCAACCAAGAAAGGAAGTTTCTGATTCCTCACAAACTGCTCACGACCTCCTCCAGCTCCTTTTGTATCCAGGGGGGGCAGAAAACCTCAAGCTCTGTTGAAGAAAGGTATGATGCACAGCAGCGAGGGTTGTGTGCATAATACAGAGGTGGATAATTTCACATCATCTGTCATCAGCTACGTGTCCAATCCCATGCTGGCCAGGTTATTCATTCATATTGTCAACATGAATGGGTTGCAGTTGTGTAAATTGATGTGGGCTAAATTCGTGGAGGGACTTGTCACAGTGGGGTTTTATATAACTATTCTGCATAAATTGTGGTATTGAGTCAATTAAATATTTGTCTTTTTGAAGTTAAGAGCAAACACTTTATTCCCTTAGCATTAGCAGAAGTTGAACTGAACTGAACTGTAACTTGAACTGAACCTTTCTAGGAGTTTATTATAAGGGTTCACTTTCTCAGAGAAAAAATAAACAAAAAACTTCAATTTATATAATTTCATCTTAATGATAAAAGATAAGATTACTAAATGTTGATGATTTTCAAGCATTCAGAAGTAAAACAGAACTGAGATTGATCTTTTTTTTTTAAAACAAAATAATAGTATGCAAAAACCACATTCAGGGCAACAGAAAATTAACTCCTTGCTATGCAGCAAGCAACAATTAATTTATTACTATTGGTAGTAGTAATGAAATATTGGAAATATCTAACCTGCAGTTTGAAATAAGATGTTCATTTCTCCCGGCCAGGTGAGGCTCAGTTTATACAGTAGACTCGCCACAGGTCTGTGGCATTTTAATTATTTCCTCTACCTTCCTGTGTTATTTCATCATGATTTCATCATTTTCTTGAAAGATTCTGATAGAAATCTTTTATTTTGAACTTTAAAGGATGCTAGGTTCTGTTTTTTTCCCAAACCACCTAAGGAAACACTGAGTCTTCAGAGGATTTATAAGATGTTTTACATTTGTTTCCAAAACTTAGAAAGAGTAGATACTTGTAAAATAAAAACCAAAGAAGCACTGCATTTATGAGCTTGAGTTTCTTTTGAATTTTGTGGCAGACACACACACAAACATACACACACACACACACAGATAAACACGCATGCATGCACACAAACTGCATTCCATTTCTATTTAAGGATCATTTCTTTTGATCTGTTGCTTTTCCTCCTCTCTTTATTATTCATGTGATGTTTTATCTCAAAGACAAAAGATCTGTTGAAATGAAACCCACCATTTTATCCATTTTGAATTGTGTCAAATCCAGCATCAGATTTTGATGTGGGACTAGGAGAAGTACTCTCTTTCATTTAATTCGTAAGACTTTACCATTAAACCTTAATGGAGGTTTTCTTTGTGTGAATATTTGTGAGTAACACTTTGCTCAGGTATCTTAAATCTAAAGTTTGGAGTTTTGGAAAAATGGACAGCCTGGACAAAGTCTTTCTGTTGTCCAGGTTCAGTGTTCTTGTAGCTGCAAAGTAAACTATGTCATCTGTCTCCTTGTTTATCTCCCAGATGGGACAAGCCCCTCTGATCCTGCATTAATGCCCTTTCCACATCTAGACATCCTCTGCAGAAGTAGAAACACAGGTAAACAAAAGTGCGAATATGTGCATTGAATGAATTAACATCAGTTGGACCACATGGTCAGGTTGCAGTGAAGTGCTATCTCATTCTTAAAAAAAAAGGGGGGGGAGCACCTTTATGTTTACTCTTAGCAAAAAAACCCCTGTGCATGGCACTGCTTCTTGATCTGAGATAGGCTTTCTGTATAAGTGTTCAAGCTTAGTTTATTTATTTGCATATGCAGACAAAATGAAGACCATGTTGCACTCGTATAAACTGTGTCAGACTCAGGATGGAGAGCTAGAAATATTTATGAAAATCTATATCAATATCTGTCCTCCCCAGTTGCACCAGGCCTAGAGAATCCTCTAAGGAAGGCCTTTAAAAAGTATCTTATCATATTTTCAAACCACCTCAACAGGCTTCTTTTGGCAAAGCTGTGAGAGGGTTCTGCTCAAAGATCCTTTTAGCCTGATGAAACCAATTTTTTGTGGCTGGTATCTGGAGATCCATTCTTACAGTCACCACCCAAACCTCTTGACTATAGAGAAGGACTGAAATGTAGATCAACTGGTATAGAGAGCTTTGGCTTCAGGCTGCCGTCTTCATTGCAACAGTCTGAAAATATACCCATATTACTGCTGATGATGTTCAAACCCATCTGTTGATATTATTATCTTTATTACAATCAGACACTTGAATTTCCTGAATCTGAGGCCATGACTCACTCCAACTCCTCACTCCTGACTGTGAATGAGCAATCCAAAGGTGTGAGACATAAATAAGCCAACTCTCATCCTTGCCATATTGTCAAAAAAATACATTTTAGCTATAGAGGAAAAAATAATTAGCAGGATAAAAACAGGTGCTACTGTTCTTTCCATATGTAGCTTAGATCAGTGATAGTCTGAAATAGGATGTGATGACAGGTTTTGGAAGTATATCTGATGTTGATAAAACTTTGCTCATTTACATTTGTTTGAGTTCCTCTAGGCTTCACACAGATGTTGATTTACTTATTCATTTATAAGTTGTCATTGGATGAAGATGCATATGAAGTGCTAATTCTGGCAGCCCAGTTGCTTTCATATGCAAGATAGAAAACATTTTAAGATATTTCACTTATTCTGACTTGTTAATGAACTCCAACATGAATCTCTGATAGACTTCAACCTCAAACCCAACTCCATCTCGACACTGGCTGTCACAGGGTTGTATACTCCATGTGTTGGGTATGCTCTTTTACATTAATCTAAATGAATTTTTGACTAGAAACCTTTTGCATCACTGGTGACCTATATGTGTCAGTTCACGTATATGAAACGAAAAAAAAAATCTCAATTTTTAAAGTTTCTGCTCTATACTGTCTCTTTTCAGTACAGTTTTATAACTTTATACCTTAATATATGATCTTTTTGTTCCCTTTAACTGCATTGCTCAAAAAAGGTTGGCAAAAACACACTGCTGCACCTCTAAAATTCTTTCATCTTTATCATTACAGAAAGTGCTGTTTTCACCACTTTTTGACAATTAAAATAATTACATTATTCTGGATAGATGATTTTCATATATCCAATAAGTCCGCCAAAGCACCTTAAGGACCACATTTCAGTCTCACACACACTTTTTTTTTCCATTTTCTCTCTGTCTACTTAATCTCTCTGTTCTGTCCTCTCTGTGCCTGGAGTATTCTTTCATAAGGAGAAATGAAGAAGAGGGGGAAGAAGAGAAGAGTTGGAGGGGTATGAAGGGGAAGGGGGGGACTCTGAACTAGAGATGAGATGATAAACTGTTTGAATCAAGTTTAAAAATAGTTGCAAAAGCTACTTAAAAGAAGACAGTGCAGTGTTACAAAGCCTAGAGTGACAACTGGTCCTCATTACCATCATAAAACAAATTTATTATACTACAATGGTCTTTGAAATCTAATCAGATCATCCAGTTTTTTGTAATCTTTTGATTCAGTGAGATGCAGTGTGAACAGAAACTGCGGTTGGTTACAAATTCTTTCTTTTGGTCCTTGTTGTTGGAACCAAAGACACCAGAGATCTTTATAATCATAATCTGTCCAATTCAGAAAACAGGAAATGTTTCTATAAGAACATCATATCGTGGAGTCACTGTAAACCAGCCAGCATTAGGAAAGACATGAGGCAGGCATCTCCCTACACGCCCTGGGTCTTGCAGTCCAGTTGTAGAACTTATGCAGTGCCTGGTTCTTCATACTGTGGCCTTCTTGGTCTTTGCTGTTATCAGCACAAATGCCTGCATTAAGTCTGACTCAAATATGCTTACTGTAACTGAGTCTATGATATAATCAACCAGCAGATGGCGACAGTCTGATCTGATGTTTTTAGTTTTCTAGTTAAAATTTTTAAAACCAATCTGATCACATGACTTCCTGTTTGATCCTAAAGCCCCAAAATTGTCATAATTGAATTCTAACTATTACTGATTTACAGATATCTGATGTGTGGATGTTCTTATGATTAAAAATTAAGATTAAGTTTAATAAATGATCAGTTAGCTTGTACAGTTGTTTCTCCTTGAGAAAAGCCTCAGGAGGAAGAGGAGGGTTGATGATTAATGTTGAAACAAAGAGAATGAAACCAGCGGCAGTGGAGCCTGGTGAAGGGAAATAAAATAGGAGAGAGCAGGAAAAAAAGAAGGGATGATAAAATACAGAAGAAGAGAGGTGCAGAAATGAGGGATAAATGGCAGAGGAGACACACAAGTAGTGAGGCGTTTAACAGTCAGATGTGAGCCAGTGTATTAACAAATGTGCCATAGCTTAGTCAGCTCTGAGCACACAGGGTTAGAAAAACATGGTAAACACGCATTAAAACACACACTCATGAACACACAGCTAAAACTCCCTGTCACCCCTGGCATGCATGTGACTTTATCTGATTTCACACTGAAAAACACATTGAGTCCAAGTAAAATAGCAGTGTGTGTGTGTGTGTTTGTGTCAGAACATGCAATTCTTGTTCATGACACTTTAGGTTTGAGTGTGTGTGAGTCCTTTCCTTTTCGTGTGTTCACCTGTTTTTTTCTTTTTGTCTGAAATGAAGTCCCATAATGCATCTCTCTTTCCCCATGTCACCCTCCACAAAAAAGGCTTTCCCACAGAGATTTGATTGAGGGATGCGTTCAACATGGTGTTTTCCAATCCCACTCCTGCGCTCAAAATATACACTGTATAACGTCATTGTTACTAAAATAACTGACAAACGTCACGGTCGGCATAATGCATCCTGACAGCAGTCATTTTAGCTTGTGAGCTCGTTGTGTCACCCAGTAGGCCTACTCAAACTGCTTCTGCCATATTTGAACATGCAGACCATTGATGAAAATAATTGCCAGTGGGAAAACATTGGTTTCTTTTTCCTGCTCCTCCAAACAGGCCGATACAATCACAAATCTGTATTTTATTTAAGTCTTCATGCAGTGCAACAACACAAATGTGCTGCCGTCCTGTTACTTTACCTAAACAGTCATCACATTTGGCAGTGTTGTGTAGCTTACCATTCACACAGGTAAAGAGGTGATACTAATACCTTTGACTGTTTAATATGTAGGTTTGTTGTCCAACAAAGAAGTTAATTAGCTCAACAAATGAAGAAGAGATACAATAGAGCACTGTATGCTATACTGTGAAAATGTTATTTACCTGATGAGATGTGTCCATTGTAACACTATGAACCCACAGCCAGTCGATAGTCAGCAGCTAACAAGCTAGCAGATTAGCTAACATGAACCCAATTTCTGGTTCAGTAAATGGAGTGAAAAAAAAAAGCAATTTAGTCTTAATAGACATCGATGCAGCAACATTCATTCCGCCCACTGTTCTGGCAATTACTTGCTTCACACTCATGATTAACCCAGGCTTTGACTGCTTCGCCAGCTGATCTTCAAAGGCATGGTTCTTGCAGTGGCCATCAGAGGAGACCTCCTTGATCCAAAGCTGTTGCTGGGTGAGTTTCTGAGACATCAAACCCTCCTGTTGCCTGACACCCTGCAGGTTTTGCACCTCAGCCTCTGCTATCCCACTCTCCTTCTCCTTCTCCTGGGTAGTCTACTTGCTAACAGGTTGACTTAAAAAGTTAGCTTGCAGCATGCTTGCACTTGGCTTCCAAATACTCTCAGCAAAATGGGAGAGACTGTAAGTTTTTATGAGGGGAAGTTATAAAACTACAAAGATAAACTAAATGAACTGTAAGTGTGTGCATGTTAACTGGATATGAATGTGTGAGAGAGTGGATGTTCATGTGCTGTATATTGTACTCAAGTGTGTGTCTGTCGCTAAGTGTTTGTGTGTCCATGTGTCTGTGTGATAACAGTTTTAACCATGATTAAGTAATGTTGGTGTATTTGTTGGGATGGGACCATCCATGAGTGTTCACTGGCTATGAGAAGAGGGTGTTTGGGTGTGTGTGTTTGTGTGTTAGCTATGACTAAATCATGACTAGTTTGAAGGCTCCTTTATAAATGTCAGAATATATAAGAGTCAGTTTTTCCACTCGGGGGTTCTCCTGTCCGATGGCACATTCATCTCACTCAACAACATTGTGAGGTTGTGTTTGTTTGAGTGTGTTTGTGTGTGTGAAAGACAGAATGAATAGATAATAATGATATCTGAATGCTAATGTGAATTGCAGACTCCTAAAAAAGTACATAACTTCTGTAAAACTATCCACAGTATCTCTGTCTTTATTTTACATAGATAACCCCCCAAAACTGTTCCCAGATCTGGTGTAATCAATGTCACTGCGAGGATGACAAAGTGAGAATGCATAGGTAAGTTTGGGACAGGCAGAATAGGGTGGTTCAGGGTCTGAGTGTATGCATGTGTGTGCACTCAGAAGAAGGCAGACCCAGGGTTCCTTATGTAATTCTTAAAAAGAATACCATAAGATCCTTGAATCCAAAATTTTAATTGCCAAGTACTTTATGACAAATACACTAGTTTAGTGTTCAGCTTTCCAGTGTGTGTTTTCTGAAGTTTCTTGGTATTCTGTTTCATAAATCCTCTCTGAACCTCCTCAGGACAAGCCCTTTTGATGTTTGACATTGACCTGATCCAGACTGACTGGTAGCTGTGTAACTATAAGGCATGTTAACACAGCTGTGTTTAAATGATGACTTACAATTATCCTTGCTAGTTTACCACATATCCAGTCAGATTGTGCACAAAGATGAAGAGCCAGTGTCATGAATGGGTCCACTGCATAGACTCTTTGTGTGTGTGTTTGCTTGTATGTAAAACAAAGGAGAGAGAGAGAAAAAGAAAGAAAAATAGATGGAGAGAGAGAAAGAGAGAGAGAGAGAGGGAGAGAGGGAGAGAAAGAGAGAGATGGAGAGAGCAGCTAAGGAGGGGCTAAGAGAATCAATGCACTGCACGCAGCTATGCCAGGAACTAAGATTTACCTAATACAGATATTTTTTTAAATTTATTGCAGTAAATGTTGAACCTATTGCAAGCCATCAAGAATAAATAAATGTACTGTAAACACAAAACTAAAAATATGTCTAATGTCTCTATTTTTCATGTTGATGTAGAACAAACAGGACAGGATTTAGGATTTCAGGACAACCGCTCAAAATTTTGGACTGAATTTTCATTATGTCTGGTCCCCTTACTCATTGCAAAAGAAGGAGGAGCTGTTGTTATTACACTGTAGAGAAAAGCTGTGATGCAGCACTGAGTTGTTATTTTAACTGGAAGCATTAGGCTCAACAAAAAAGAAAAAGAGTTACTGTACTTGAGACCACAAGCAAAAATCAGTTCAATCACACAAAGTGGTCTGGTCACAGCTCATTATTTCCTTACTTAGATTCATCTTATCTTTAGAGTGGGCTCTCTGGTGTAAGGATCCTCTGACATGCTGGTGGAAATGAGCTGTAAGATCCGGAACAACGATTGATGAAACTACAGAATATATTACTGAGTGTCTGAGCAACATGGAGGCAATACCAGTCCACTGAACAAAATTAGCAAAAAATAAATATATAATTCATGGGTTTTATTTTCCCCTATGAACAGCTTTATAGTTGTTCAAATAGCCCCCTAGTATTGAAAAGTTAAGACATCACAGTGAATGTCAGATGACAATGAAAAAACAGAGAGAACAATAACTGCAAATTGGATGAACGCTTTTTGACCTTCCTCTAATCCCCTGAGCTCACAAGAATAAAGAAAAAACCAACAGATTACATGTTTCTTTAGTACGCTGAACAAAAAATCACATTATCAGTTTTTTCACACACGAACATCTCAGACATGCTTGAGCAACGTCTGGATGTGAACTGAAATAAGCAGCTCTGAGCCTGTCATTAATCACTTCTCAGAAAAAATAGACAGGGGAGAGCTGTGACAGCTGCTTTTTTGACATTTTCAAAAATAAGGTTAGAGTGAAACAGTCAAAAAGAAACAGATTAAAATAAACATAAGCTGTAAATCAAAAAGGAAAAATAAACAGAAGAGAGCCGAAGCCCTGCCTGTTACAGAGGACCATCATGAAGCTTTATTTAACAAACAAATATGGAGAGAAACATTTGTTTAATCTGGTTATAACAATGCTGTCAATTAAACATATTAAATTTGGCATTTTTAAAAAAAGGATTTTGCACATCAAGAAAATTGCTGTTTGTCCTAAAACCATTAGATTATAAGACTTTTAAAATACATAATTTAATAATAAGACAAAGAAAAAAGTTCACTGAGCAGTTTAACGTAAAACTAGGTGGTACTTGACTATTTTATGACAGCCTTCACCTTAACTGTATCAAAATTATGAAATCATTTGTGTCATTACACAAACTAAAAATATTACTTTTTCTCTTACAAATGATTGCTGTACATATTTTTTTCTAATGTGATGTCCTTTGGGGTCCACCTGAAGGGGAACCATAAGAAATTAAAACTTTAGTCCAAGGTTGAACAAGCTGATAGAGAACAGGCAGTGTATGAGTGTGAAGTAAGTGTGTAATTCCTCACAGATCCTATTTACATCTAATCTTAATCATGATGACAGAAACTCGAGAGAGCAAAAAACAAAATTGACAATTTAAAGCTGACTTATAGTCTTCACAAATTAGCTTGTTTTAACAATTCACTTCTTCCTAATTCATGAAACAATCATGGCATTTATTTTTTTTTCACTTGGCTCCAGGGTAATTAATGAAAGGTCCCAACTACTGATTAAGTTTAGCTGAAGCGTAGTAAAGAGGGCGGACAGGCACTGAGCTCTGAGCTGCTTATTTCCATTAAACCTAAATCTAAAACACTGCTCACCCTGCATTATAGTCAAATCAACCGTTCTACCATTCAGATCCCAGTCCTAACACACACACACACACACACACACACACAAAAGAATGAACCCACACATGCAAACATAGGAACACACACCCATACACACAAACAGTCTGTCCAACCCACGCACCATCAGACAAAGATTAAGATTCAGACTGAAGTTGATAAATACAATGGGCCATTTAAATTGTTCCTTTTATTGAATGACTAACCAGGTTGCTAATTTGGTGTGACATAATTAATTACAGCCAATTAGGTAAACAGATGGGACAGAGAGTGTGTGGAGAGGAAATGAGTGTGAGGATCATTTACTTGTGTGGGTGGGTGGATCAGGCTTCACCATAGGGCCACTAAGAAGCCATGAAGAAGCTCCGTTTAATGTGAGGCAGGAGAAAATAGAGACATAAACAGATAAGGACGGACAGAGATTAGGTTATACTGACACTAAGCAGCTAATATTGATTTTCAAGTAATAATCTGCTACATTTGATGAGTGTCCCTGCTCTGCACAGAGGATGTGAATCTCCATAAACTTGAAACTACTTTCTATTAGATTTTCCACTTGACTTTTCATTGAAAGTGATAAAGTGACACATTTAATGGAAATTGTCAGCTTTTAACATTTGTAGTAACATTTTTGGGGGCATTTTGACCATCATATCCTTTTGTTTGACAAAAAATATGAGCTGCTCCTAACAGCTGCTAAAGCCGACTCCACATTAAAGGATTATTGAGCAGACTTTGGTTCCAATTTCTTCCTACAACAACAGCAGGGACTTTCCCAATTTGAGGCTTGACAGAACAGATTATCTACTCAAATGACCCTCCAGTGTGCAGCTGTAGCTCAGGAGGTGGAGCAGGTCATCTAGACCAACCTGCAAACGTCCTATTTATGACCAGATGAAAAAATTTTATGTCCAACTCTCCTCCAGCTCCTCAAACTTAGGAATAGTGCTGATCCCACCATGACTTCATGCACATTATATCTTTAATGTTTAACATAGCACACAGTAGTGAATTAGGCTGCCTTCATGTTTTTGTTTTTTGTTTGTTTGTTTTAAAGTTTTGTTTGATCATGTGATTTTCAGTCAGCTTCCTGCACTGGAATCTCCATTCATCGAGTGTGTTGTTTAGTGCTTAACTGAATCATCTGGAGTATGCTTTCTTAAGATTAAGTTTAAAATTGGTTAAGACTGGAAAATCCTCTGGTGCACCAGACAGAAGTAAAAATCAATTAAAAGCAGTCAAGTCTCAGTGTGTGGTGTGTTGTGTTTGAGCAGCATTTCTAGAACAGGTGCATTTTTTAGAGTAAGTGCACAGTCTGAGTTCTGTGTTTGGGATGGTTTCTACTCTCCCCTCTTCTACTGGCAAAGGGCAATTATAAATGTGTCAGTCATGTTCCACTGTCACTACTTCTCACTGAAATATCCAGATTTTTATTGACATATGCCAAAGATGATTATGATATGCTGCCAGTGGCAGATAACACTTTTCTCCAGCATGCCAATGGTTTGTCCCTTGTGCTCTGATATCACATGGAGATTCTCAGTGATAAGTTCCTTTGGCTGCTGTTACATCTCTGGTTTTCAGCTGGTTTAGTGCGCTTGAAAACTGTTTTGAAATGGACGTTTTACAGTCATATACCACTCTCTACTGTCTTAAAACATTTGTTTTTTCAAACAATATTGTATAGTAAGCTATTATCTTGAGAGAGGTTTTAAGGATAATTTGTTGATTTTCATAAAAAGCAAACATTTTGATTTTAATGTTACAGTAAGTGAAGCAAGAAAAACATTCTTCTTAATAAAGGTGCCCTAAAACCAATAAAACAAGTATAATTTTAAACTGTAAAAAAAGCAAGAGTTTAACAACAAGAGTGGCAGAGGAACTTGGCTGAGGAATGTGTGAGACAGTAACATGGATGAAAAAATAAAGCAGCTGAAAAAACACATTGACTCTGATAAATCCAGACAATCCCATGACTAAAACATCATGTGCTGCTTCTTTCCAAAATCTGGCCGGTTGCCTCTCTCATCCCGTCGCTGTTCCGCATGCTGACTGAAGCTGTGCATGTCTCTAATGCAACAGAGAGTCCATGTAACCAGAGTGATGCATAATCAATAGGACAAGCACTCTCCAAATAGGGTTTTAACTTTTATTGAGCTCGCTGAAGAATTAGTGCCCTGCTCTGTATACATGCGCTGCTCTGCTCTCTCAGACCTAACTGCATTTTGTTTGAGATTCAAGCATTTTTTACTGCTGACTTCTATTCGTTGGAATGAAAATGGTGGGTAAGAGAGTGTAGCAGGCTCCGATCGATACATGATAGAGGTCTTAAAACAGAGAAATCCATCTGCTGTGCCTCTAAACCTGAATAGGCATCCTCAAGGAGAAATGAAAGATGCTGATTAAATATGTATCCATGAATGGTGGTGTGTCATTTCTTTTTCATTTATTCTTTGTGGGAAATGCAGCATCCATCATTTTAGCCTTTCATCTTGCTTTCACTTAATGTAGACATTAAAAGTGCTGATCGTTACACTTGAGGAGGAACAGGCTGCAGGACAAATGAAGACCCGCAAATGTTTAATGAAAAGTCACCATTGCTGTAGCACTGGGTACTGCAGAGTGGTGCTGTTTTACAAGAGCAGTAAAATTCAGCTTTTCAGGAAGCAAAACTTTCACTTTCCTCCTCAGAGTTAGATGGAAAATTTATCACATTTGCACACACACAAAAAGGTGAAACAGTTGTCTATAAGTGGCAGTTATAGATAATGGATGCATGGATTGATAGTTATGGAGTTCAGATTGCATTTTTCGAATGAATTGTATTGTAACTGGCATGGAAAATCAATGAAAACCTTCACGGCTGGGTTCAGCGATAAGATTTTCCCATTTTTACTCAATGTTTAATTCAAATCCATATGTGGCATGTGTATGTTCTTCTTAATACTATTAACTGAACAATATATATTTTGTCAAAAGTCAAATTTAATATAAATTTGAGTCTATTTCTCAACTGAGTGACAAGTACTTAATTGAGTGCACATGTAATTCCACGGGGCCTGCTTCAGTTCATATAAATTCACACTTGTAAGCTGAAACTCCACGTTAGCTTGCCCTTTGCTGTCCCTCTAACTGGAATTACAAATGGAAGGTTTAATTGGGGCCCATGCTTACAAATTTATTGGCAAGATAAGCAGTTAAAGTTACAAGAAATCTGACCCTTACATGATTTCCCTGGTCTGCCTGCAATGCTTTATAAATATATATATATATATTAGGGCTGTTGAAGTTAACACGTTAATAACACGTTAACTTAACTCCTTTTAACGGCATTAATTTTTTTAATGCGTGATTAGCGCACGCACGGTCTGTGCCTTGCCAGCTCCTGTAGTTTCAGGAATTGGCGCTAAAATAACATTGCAAACGGTTACAAAGCAGATATGGATACAGAAATGGGGCTTTTAAACGGAAAGTTTAGCTTTAAAGTTTTGCCCGATGGTTCTCTGGTCAAAACATAAGTAACTTATATTTATTGTAAATGTGAACTAAGTTACCACCGGAGCACGCCCAGTCTTAAATACCACATGATGGCCAAGGAATTATTATTGTCCCCTCCAGTTTTTCCTAGAGTATAAGAAATGCAATTAATATCTTATTAAGTTACATATAGAGTAGGGTAAAAATTGCTATTAAATTGCGATTAATCGTGATTAATCGCAATTTAATAGCAAATTTTGTAACTCAGGACAATTTTATAACTCAGGACACTACTGCGATTAATCGTGATTAGAAATTTTAATTGACTGACAGCTCTAATATATATATGTATACACACACACACACACACACACACACACACACACACACACATATATATATATATATATATATATATATATCTACACA
>JAPZDV010000026.1:2313225-2330345 GCA_029814665.1 Acanthurus lineatus
GCCAAGGAATTATTATTGTCCTCTCCAATTTTTCCTAGAGTATAAGAAACACAATAAATATCTTGTTAAGTTACATACTAAGCAGGGTAAAAAATTTGCAATTAATTTGTGATTAATCGCATGTTAACTCAGGACACTAATGCCATTAATCGTGATTCATGCTAATAATAACCATGTTAATAATATAGTGTTTTCATTTGCATTGCTTGTGCAGGAATAGAATATAAAAAAGGTCATGTTATGTAGATATTACAGAAAAAATCACCTCCACCATGGTGTACATTGTCTCTTAATGAAGCAAACTTCACCAGGAGTTCTACAGTGGCATTAGCCGTTGCATTTTTGCAGTTGTAGGACTAATTATAAGACTTTCTGTGAAAGAAAACTTGTTGTTGTAGATGTTGTAAAAAGAAAAAAAGGCCAAAGCCAGGGGAACTGATGCTTTTCTTCAAATAGATTCAGTTTTGCTGTCAGAGTTCCAAATTACTTTTGATGGATTTTATTATCGTCCAAGAGAAGTTTCAGTGCCATGTTGTCTGATTCAGTGGCAGCTGGTGATTATACCTGGGCTGGTTATAGAACTGACTGCTTTTGGTTCCCCCCACATGTTTCTGATGCTTTTGGTGTTTTTTGAGAGTTGAGAAAACATTAAAAGATACATATTATTTTCATTTTCAAGATCATACTTTATTTTTTGGGGTACATCTTACTATTTAACTATAAAACATTTTTCATTCCCGCTGTCTTAGTTTTAGTGCCTGTCTTTTTTAAACTCTTCACACAAAAAGCTCAGTCTGCTCTGATTGGTTAGCTTCCACAAGCAAAAGCAGATACTGCCTCAAAAACACCAAACAGATTGCTGGGTGTCTGGGTTTCTTCCAGTCTTCCATAACTGCACTTCTGGCATCTTTGCAGCCAGAAAACTGCTGTAACCGAGTTTAGCTGCTGTGATTATCACCACAGTGACTGCTTCTAACCAAAAACATGTTCAAGTGGTACTAATTTATTTTTAATTTCATACTCTGTAACTTCACTTGACATAATATTAAAATTATAAAAAGTGAAAACCAATATGCTCATTGCAAACATTTAATAATGTCTCTGAATTAAGCTTTGTGGCTGGAGGGGTAATGCTTATGTGCCCTCTGTTGGCTCACCGCCATTAATGTCATCGTTTCTCCAGCACAGCAATATCCTGCTTCATTATTTCCCTCCAAATTTCCATCAGCCATAAACATACCCACTTCTTTTTTCTTTTATTATTGATATTGAAACTATACTTTATTACTATAGAGCACCAGATTTCAATGAATTTATCCGCATTTTCTGAACCCATGATTTTAGGGCCACCTACAGTGTGTCTAAACTCACTAGGACTCACAGGGAGGCCACTCAAATCAGTTTCTGTAGCAGAGCAATATCCTGTTCTCCTCATTCATTGTCAGTAATGGAGTTCTGTCCATTCAGCTGCTGCCTCACACTGAAAAACGGCAGTGGTAGATATCTTTGGTGCAAATTGCAGAGGGGGATGGAGGTTATCTCTGCCTCTGGTAAGACTGAATAAATGCCTTTATACAAAGCTAGTTACCATTTTGTGTGGGAACAGTCAAAGATGGTTCAAAACAGAAATGGTGCACCGAAGAGTCATTTCATGTGTCTGTGACATGCAGATTTCACCACTGACACTTTTGGAGACACCTTTCTTTACTCAATAGTAGAAAGGAATGTGAGCACATTTTATGACTAATCTTTTATTATTTATTTTATTATTCTTTTAATAGTCACCAAAGTGCACGTTGGACTCATTTTTCTCAAACTACATATTTTTTGAACATTCTGACATTGAAATCGTAAGAAATTCAGCCTTGTCTGAGACCTGTTTCTGACTCAGCAAAAAAACTTTTGTGAGATCTGAGTAACTGAAGCAAGCAAATTAAGCTAGCAGATAGAAGACTAGCTGCAAAGGGCATAAACATTTAATATGTTCTACTGCTGTAGTGTTTTGATGGGGAAAAAAAAACAACACATCATCGTGTTACAGTAAAAAATGGACAAGTGGGTTGGGGGGGCTCAAAAACTTTTTCTTTTAGAGCATCTTTGTAGTAGTTATAGAAAATATGGAGGTCCTGTGGCAGTTTGAAAACTTAGTTTAGGATCTCCTATGCTCCTGTGTCTAACAGACAAAAACATAATACTTTCTACCGGGTGCATAAGGATGTAGAGACAGGTCTTCACCACAACACAGCACACACACTTGTTAAGCTTGTTAAGCACCTTGGTCAACTTTTGGTTGTTTTTAAATGTGCTGTGTAATTACATTTGACCTTGATCTTGACCTTGACATACACACACAAACCCACACATGTATTGCTCTATCCACTGTCTGCAAAAGCTTATAATGTGGAGGAAAACCTGAGCTGTGCACTTTCATTCCTGTGCTCTATTGCTAGCTAACTCCCATAATATGTGGCATAACGATCTCAGTAATGAGAAGCAACATGCGGAAAGTGTTAATTGTTGTAAAGCAACATCTTGTAAAGTCCATCAGCTGGAAAGGCTAACAGTTACTGGTCAGTATTGGCATGCATTGTAAGTCTGAATTCCAAGGCATAATCTATAAGGGTTATAAAGATATAAATTATGCTTATATTCGGGTCTATGTACATCTTGGTGACTTTGTTTGCACTGCTAATATATTTATAATTTATCTTGATGGGTTGTAAAATTCTTGAGAGATACTGTAGTAGTTTTATTCACAGACACATCTACAGCCCGTGCTGCAGTGCTTACAGACCCAGAACATGAGGCTCGTTCTCAATATACTGTGGCTCAAACCTCTGCATCAGGTTGTGTGACTTACTCTTATATTTAGCATCAGCTGTCCTTTTTTTAGAGAAAAATATTACTCTGTAATTACATGATGTAGGATGGTAAAGTATTAAAAACAGTGTAGTACAGGTTTGATTTGGTACAACTCAGCCTTATGACTGTCAGTGTCCAATGGCTAATTGTTCGTAGTGTTTAAAACTGAGAACTTTCTGTGGTGGTGACTAAGGTGTGTTATATTATAGGAATGTTTTTTCCCCTCTGCAAAATAAGTATCGGCCCTTGTAGGGTCATGGAATAAATAAAACCAAAAATAATTTAGATTTAGTTTTAATGCTGTCAATGGACTATTTATCTGCATAGTAAAGTACTTAGCTGTTCTTTTCACAAGTCTAAAATGATAAAGTCATCCTTACATATAGAAGATGAAGTGTATGATTTAAAAGAAATCATTTTTGGGTTTTGATGCCTGCTGAACACTCAGCATCAGTACTCTATTACCTTGCACCACGAGGGCTTTTTATCTAAGTGTAGGGAAAATTGCACAATTTAGCACCGTAATAGATTGTCCTCCCCACCATGCTCATATTAGCGTAGGCTACTGTAAAACTGAGTAAATAATATGCAGTGCAAAATATGACTGATGCAAGCTGAAACTTGTGCATTAGTTTCTGGTATGGTTAAGCGTTCAAACTCTGCCAGTACTGCCTGACCTGATGCTTGTTGTTGCAACAGCGGTACTTGCATAATATAATCATCAGGGAAATTATTATTTCAAACAAGTAAGGTTCACAGATGTGCCTTAGTTTAGATTTACACAGTAAAAAGAGAATCCATTTAACATAGAAATTAGTGGAAATAATTAAATTTAATAATAACAACAATAACAGTAATAAAATTTAGTTTTCAATGTAAGTATCAGCATTGCCACTTATTTAAGAAAGTGGTTTGTTTTCCCATTTGTACAACACATTCTGACTAACGGATGGCACTTAACATCTGCAGCCATGCTAACAGCTCTGTGAGCTTGTACTTAGACTCAGCAGAGCTTTTAACTAAATGCTAATATCACCATGTTCAAAATTACAGTGCTTACATAGGTGTATAGTGGGTATAGTTTTACCACATTCTCTAAGATAGGTTAGCATGCCAGCATTTCACTAATAAGCACAAAAACATAGTGTACTTCTAAGGGTGGTGGGAATGTCATTGGTTTTGCAGTTATTTAATCAGGCATTAAAAGACTAGACTAATTAAAACTGGCTGATGACCTGATGATGATACCAGAGAAAAAGTCACTCTGTTATGTTTGCTATTAGTCTGAAAACAAGCAAGACAGTGTCTTGTCTCCAGAAAATACAACACTCTGCATTGTGACGTCCATCTGTCACTGACAGCCATTTACAAACCTTTTTTCGATTCTAACGGAGTGATGTTTTTCTTAAACATTTTTCCTCAATAGCCATTTGATATGAAAACGGTCACTTCGTCATGATTATGATTGTACTTCTCAATCAAGGAAGGATAGCATGAAATTGAAGATGAACAAGCAGAGTGCAACAAGATGTAGCACAGAGACATTCAACCCAGGACAGACAGGCAAACAAAAAGACAGACAGCACAAAATCATGAAATGGTATATTTAAGTCTGTTTGATCTAATGAACCACTGAATTTCATAATGAGGTTACTCTGCTGGTCCATCTGCAAAATTCATTGTATGCCACAAATGTGTGTTTACTGTGAGTGCACAACTACCTCCAAATGCTAACATCATCAAAGCTTCATATAAACTTGCAGCTTCAAGCTGTGACAGACACTTCAAGTTCTGCAGGACCTCTTGCCAACCCTCAAGAACATAATGTACATCCAACGTGTTAAAGGATGTCAGCTGACACACTTGAAGCTACTACATGATCACTAGTTGCTGGACTGAAGTATATAATAATGTAAACACTGGTGTTTAGTCCTTCAGTTAACAACTGTGCTCTAAGAGTGGGATCATTAAATTGAGAAGGACATAGGAACTTAAGACAAATGTCCTTAAAACTGAAAATTAAAATCTTGGCCATTACCATTATGGCCCACTACTGTTTAATTGAAAAGGGCTTGGTCCTTAGAGGGGGAAAAAATGTCATCGTCATCACTGCCTCTGGGCTACCAGCTCAATTAAAGCTGTTCCCAAGACTCATTCCATTCCTTTGGGAAAAAGTGATCTGGTTAGGGTGAGCTGAGGTGTCAGCTTGGGTGAGGAATAATACCTGGTAATCCATTCTCTCAAATGAGCCAGATGGACAGTACTTGGTCATAAGTTCTCTTTAATAATCTAAGTCACAGCAGCTGAAGCCAAGATGTTTTATTCTAGCCAGCTGGCTGCGTATCGCGGGGCAGACAGGGCAGCTTTATAAAGCTGTGACCTGAACGAGGCTGCAGAGTTAAAGAAGAGACAGAAAGTGAAATAAGGAGAGAGACAGCAGGGAAATCCTGTTTGTTTGTTCAAATTTGATGTTGTGGGCTGACTTTAAGTGGTTTGATGTGATTTGAGTGTTTAATTTAACCGCTTTGCTGGGACTGTGACACTGGTTGTTAAGTTAATGTTACACAGAGGGCAGCTTCTCAAGACAAAGACTCATGACTGCAGGGACAAGAACATGATACATGAAGTCAGCTGATATTTTGTTTTTACAGTTTAATGAGGACTATCTAAATGATGCACCTAAATGTACCATTAAACAATTGATCATCAGATTATGGATTGCTGGACATTTAGGGACACCAAATAAATCGGGTGTGTCTCATAAATAAGTGAAAACAGATGAATGCAATTGTGTTTTTTAACCTAATTTTAGAAGCTTCTGGAATAAGGTCAAATAAGGTCTTGTCATATCATCTGTCTATCCACCTTTCTCCAGGATCAGGTCACGGTAGCAGCAGGCTAAGCAGCATACCGGACTTCATTCTCTGCCGCAATTTTTCAGCCCCTCCTAGGGAGTTCAGGTGATTAATAGGATTCCAATTTGCTTTAACATTACAATCAATTAATTTCTAATGAAGAAAGATTAATACCTTTTAAATGAACACTTATCAGAAGGTTAAACTTATAACCATGATGGACACACATAGTTAGATGAGTCATCCTGGGCAGCCTTGGTATTTTTAAGTTTCTCACCAGCTGCAGCAGCACTGAGCTGTCTGAAGTTGGAGTTATGTTTCACTGGGAAGCACATGAGAAAACTCCCTGAAACTGACTGTACACCACTCTTATTTTCTCCTTATGTATTTAGCTTCAGCGGTCTGTAGCCAGGCGAACCTTTTCCTGAAAACTCTCAGCAATGTGACACACTAGAAGTCTGTCTGATGCTTGTTCAGAATGCTCTCTGAAGCATTTGCAAGCATTTTCACTTGTTCATTCTGTATAATCCATGTTAGGAAAAAAATGTAATCAAAAGATTTTTTGCCTTTTCCTGATCAGAACTTTACTTTGATTAAAGTAAAAATAATACCTGTATTTTCAACTGGTAGTCTAAGCATACACATTCAGCATCTGGGTGAAAAATTATTAAAGGTTAATGTTTGTTAGTTTGAAGATGCACACGTCTTTTGCGAACATCTACCAATAAAAACTAAAAGTGGATGATCCGCATATGTCTGAACTGAGAAGGTTGTTTTTGGCTAGCTGTAAATAGCACATATAACCACTCATTATGTGTAGAGAATTAAAGAACCAACCATGAAAATGTCTCTGTGTGAGCTTGTAGCACTAATAGTGATTCATGAGTAGATAAGAAATTTTAAAAAATGACCCCCCTTCCCTTTTTTAAAAAAATTTGTGGTTGTTTTAAACGTGAAGAAAATAGTGCACATCAATAATTAGGTCATCATCAATGTCATCAGTCGACAGAAAGGATTTGGGAAATGTGATTAGAAACCTCAGCTTTTATCCTGCAGCAGAAGCATGCATTGTGCTTTACACAGCTGCTCATTTGTCTCCTCTTTTGGCCTCCTGATGCAGAAACAAAGCATTTTTTCTGACACAAAAGTGCAGTACACACCACTGACACCATGTCAGGCCAATTAATATACATCGAAGAACACCAGGTTCACTATAGAGACAGAAGACGAGGTCAGAATACAGCAACCTGAAAGCTACACAGCAGACAGTCAGGAGGATTTGCCCATGTAGGAGGTGAATGTGCTTTCTGAGGCAGTAATTCTGAGATGATGCTGGGAAAAAGAACACTGGTTCATCCTGATGGGTCATAATATGTCATTACAGGCTGATGTATGTTGTCAAGGCAGGATTCACCACTGTGCTATTCGGTCCTGCATTAATAAAATTAAATAAATGTAGGTGTTTTGACAGTGACTGTATAGTGAATTACAACTCACAACTTGTGCCACATCCACTACAGGTTAACACACCAAGTGACATGGATATGAGCTGTCTGAACATAGATCAAGAGACTAAGACAGTTACAATTATAGTTAAAGGAGCGTACAGCAAATGAGACTAAGAGTTAGGTGAGACCTTGGAGACAGAGACAGAGCACATCTTCTTAGAGCTCTGTTCTCAGATGAATGTGGGTCACTACAGGCCGGAGGTTTAAACTGTGACAACAGTACTCTGCTTGTTTCTGTAAGACTTGCTCTTTTTAGCAGAAAAGAGGATTTTTTTGTGAAATTGATTTCTGACGAGAAAGTGAGAGCGACAGAGTCAAACAGAGAAAAAAGCAAGGCAATAAAAAAAGAACAGGAGAAAATGCAGCAAAGAGAAAGTGTCAGCATTAAAAGTATAATAGCAGAAAAGAAAGAAGAAGACTGCAGACATTATGTAAATGAAGTTGTTTCAGTTTATAAAATAAATTGAAAGAATTATATTTCACCTAACCCCCAAGCCCTCTGCAACATTTTCCCATTTTTCTCGCAGGAATTATTAAGTATGTTTATATAATTTTCTTTTTATGCAGGTTCAGGTCAAAGAAGCCTGCCGAAGCAGCTTTTCAAAACCTGAAAATTTCGCTGCTTGAAACTTTTTCTTATTGCTGAAAGTAATCGTGCATTAAAGAAAATAGCCCTTGAGGCAGCTCACTTTAAATGAGAAGCCTATTTTCTATAGTATGCTCATTACCTGTGAAATAATTGAACTGAGAGAAAGGTAGAGATCAAAACACTGTGCACTAATAATAAAGGTGCTGCACAAGCTGCAGGAAGCTTCTCGGGAAATGAAAACAACTTGCGAAGAACTTATGATTGCAAAATGATACTCCAGGCTTTGCCTTTTGGAGACAGACACTCTTTTTTACCTCATTGGTCAGTTTAGGGTGTAACAAAGAAAAGCTACCATCAAGCTGAAAAAAGCAAAGATAAAATTCATGTTGTGAAAAAATATTTGGAGACATCTGCTGGAACACATTATGAGTCAGGTCCATGTTTAATACAGACGAGCAAAAAAACTTAAAAACTCTCACATTGTGGTCGTAAGATTGGAGGAGGAACACTAAAAAAAGGTGTTTTCAGTCATGAAGCCACTTTGCCCCACTTTGCAAGGCAGGGGCAATCTCATAACAGATGATGCTTGAAGTGGATGACCTCATCAAATTGTACAAAATTATATTTTGAAATTGTATTTAGCAATAAGGAAATTCCAATTTCAGCCCACAATCACCATATTATCATAAGCATTCAGACTTAAAGAGACATTGCTATGACTCTGTCTGTTCAGAAAAAAAAATATTTACTAATTTCTAATTATTTCCCATAAATTTTGGTTTTTGACCTTTTTTTTCTTTTTTTTCTTTCCAAGCTCCATATTTATTTTTTAACATCTAGTGTTGAAATAGGTGAAAATAACTAGAATAATTCCTTTAGATTCATATACACATTTCAGTGGGTGCTCTCTAGAAAGCTCAGAACTGATGAATAAGACCTGTAGATAAAACCTGAGAAACTGTGGAGCTTTTACCATTTGAATATTTTTCTGTTGCAAGTTTAAATCTGTTCACCAACATGACTAGGTCTTTATTATTGACTTGGGCTCATCTGGCTGAAAGAATGAAACAGAACACAACTTTCAGCAGCCTCGAATGGCACAGTGTGTGTTTACTGTGTGATGAAAATCATTCTGGGCAGCTTTGATATTTAATTAGTGACATTTTAAAATCTGCGACTTGGATTTTATGCCTTTGAGCCATAATGACTGTGATGGCAATGTCACTTGATGGACTGTTGTAGTCCAGACTAAAATACAAAGACAAATATTGAACGGATCGCATTGGAATTTGGTACCGAGCTTCATAATGGCCAGAGGATGTGTAACTGTGACTATGATCTCAAAGATGACTTCTAATGTTGTGTCAACAACAGTTTTTGCTATTGTTTGAATAAGGCAGAAACTGTTTGACCGATTGCCATGAAATTTGGTTGCGACATTCTTGCTTTTCACATGATAAAGTGAATAATTATTTTCTTTAGCACCATTCATCATTTTAATGTTACTTTTACTAATACTTTGGTTTATGATCAAATTTCTGTTGAACTGGTAACATTCTCATTATTTTTATTTTGTGTTTTGTGATATAATATAATATAATATAATATAATATAATATAATATAATACAATGTAATATAATATATATTAATGCTAATAAACAAAAGGAAGCAAGTGACCATGTCATGTGACACTGATACCAAACTAAGCACTTTGTTAATGTCCTCTCTTGAGTACCAGAGAGGTCAAAACCCGTCCAATGATGGATCAAGCAAAAAGTTTTGATTTACTGTACTTTCTCAGAGAGACTCATGAATGCCAACCATGAGGATACTGTTGTGCTAAAAGCATTGGGTTACTGGCCTTAAATGTTTTCACAGGCCTACTTTTGCTGTTAGTTTCTACAAATGGGATTTAAACCTCTTAAATCCTGGTTTAGGAGCAAGAGAAAGGCCCCTGGGCTTCAATGTTCCAAACATTTTCATTGCTGACATTTTGGAATGCATTTTAAATTGATTTTGCTTGGTCTCAGCATCAGGAAACCTCAGCTTGGAGCAGGTAAAAACATCAGTCCTCAACAAAGGGAAGAAATTAAATGTAATACCTGCAGGATGCAGACTGTATGAGACAGTCAGAGAAAAAAAAGGACAGAAGCAAATTTAAATTGGTTGCATCCAGAATGTAAATGATTGTGTTTACCATGCATACCATGAGTCTTTGTCCTGCTTGTTAGCCTCTGACAAATGTTTTGAGTGGTGAGTGGATGACATTCACAGCCTCAGGTAATCAATGACTGGCTCCCTCATTACCATCGCAATGAACTGTTATAGCTCACACAAATTCTCAATACAAACCCACAAACACATGAAAACACACAACACACATACACAGGCACACACACCCCCACACACACTCCTTAGCTGGGTGGCCACTGTAATTATATGAAGTGTAATCATTCATGGTGGCCAAGCCAAACCTAAACCTTCCTCCAATTAATTCAAAAACAATTTTAATTAAGGCGATAAACATTTAAATTACTTCTGGGAGAACAGTATTGTGTTTTACTCTGCCTTATGTCTCTGCCGTCTCCCTCTATCATATCTCTTTTCCCTCTAAATTCTCTTTTACTTCTCTGATCTTCATCATCTGTCTCTCTTCACTTGTGCTTATCTTCCTGTCTCTTTTCCATCTTTCTTTTAAGTCTTTCTGTCTTTTGCAGTCTTCTGGGGATGAGGATTACCTCTTTGTCAGCCAGCACAGTATTTCCCCTGTGAAAAGTGACTCATTCATTGTTTCAACTGGCCCACTCCCGTTGATTCAAATTTTAAGCACCTTTCCATTCTCTGGCTCTCAACCCCCCTCTCCCAAGGCCACCCCAACACACACTCATTGGTGGTGAGCTCTTACTGGGCGCCAACCCAAACCCCTCTCAGTGAACTAGCAAATGCTGCATATGTCCGCCTGTGCCGGAGTATTAGAGAGAAGATTGCATTTGTGTCAAGAGGGATGATCTGTCTGAGGCCCTGTTGTTCCGCTTCCCATTCATGAAATACATCTCCATTGACTTCCTATGTGTTTACTGTAAGACCAATTGTGCTCGCGCTCCAATGCTTCCAGTAATAAGCAAGAATGTGTCCCATTATGTGACCCTCTCAGGCTGTATATTCTCAAAAGCCTGGCTGCAGTTTGACAATCAGAATGACAGATGAGAGGGAGCTTTGTAGCCAGTGCTTCAGCAATGTTACAGTTCTAACCAGCTTTAGTCTCTCAAGGTCAAAAGAGCCCTTAAATGACTTTTGAGGCCTATCCTGTGAGAAAAGTATCCTTTTTAATGTAAAACTTATCAAATACTTCATTCATATGGCGCATGTTTGAATTTGTAATGTTTTTTAAATGATATATGGAGGAGCATCATAGACTTTAACAACTAGCAGAGAAAATCCAATGACGCAGCATGGGACACATACAGATAAATGATGTCGATCTAAGTATTTATCTGGGCACTGGAATTTTTATTCCTATTACAGCTAATGTATTGTCATAATTGGACACAATCCATATCATCTAGCTCTTGGTTTTGTAAACAGGGTTGAGTCAAGGACAGCTGTACTTGAAAATGTCACGCCCATCTTCTAAGTGGCTCCCTCAGTTCTAACTGACTGGCAGGAAGTCTTAGGACGTCTTGTTAGCCTCATAATGACTGTGGTATTAGTTGTTACCTGTGGAGGTGTCACCTGAGGCAAAGTATTAATGACCATGACTGGATTGTAACCAGAGGCCAATTTTCACAGCTTATTCCTTGTATTTTGGCCTTTCGTCCAAACACAAACAGGATTTTTAACTGAAAATGGGCCTTTGAAAAAAAAAACTACCATGGTGAAGATAAACAGAAACTTCTATTAAAAGTGTTGATATGTTGAAGGGAAAAGTAGAGTTTTAGAGTTGTAGAGTTTTTGGTTTTTTTTGGTCGTGATGACAGATTTTGCATGATAATTTGAGTTGCAGGTAAGCCTACAAGAAATAGCTTTTAGTGTTAAGTTTATACTTCTGCCTGTTTTTTTCACTGGTCTTGACAGTGATTTAATTGTGTTTCTGTATTTTCATTGGACAGAAATTTAAATAAAACATTGCCTGTGTGGATGGTATTTCTGGTATCCAGGTATGGTTTGACTAGTAACAAATGTTGGTTAGAAAATCTCCTGGGAATGGATGAAAAAACAGTATTGTGTGTGGTTGATAAGTGATGTTGCAGACCTTCTCTTGAGTTAAAGGATGGATTGCCTTCTCTTTGCTTATTTTGTGTAAAATAAAAAAATTAGATAAGTCTTTCAGATTTTGTTTTAGCCTTAAATCTCATGTTTTTAAAGAGTTTTATAACATTTGAAGAAGAATCACACATCATCAACTGTTGTACTTCACTGCAGAATGTTCAATATGCAGTACCTTTAATAAACAATCAAGTCATGGCTACAACAATACAACAGAACTTCAGTTACAGAGGCCATGGTGTGTGCAGTCACGTGTGTGAAAGTGTTTGCAGGGAGGACAGGGGAGTGAGAGTGAGACTGTGATTCTGGGGTCACAATCTAATGCTTCCTGTGGCACTAAATAAGATATTAGGCTCAGGTGTCCAATCAGTATGCATGTGTGTGTGTGTGTGTGTGCGTGTGTGTGTGTGTGTGTGTATGTGAGCTATGATTTTAAACCAATGTGTTGCAGGAGTGCTACTCTCATTCTCTCTGTCATTCTTACCAGCAATCCCAAGGCCACCGCAGACAACCCAGCTTTGAGCTAAAATGATCAAACTTTAATTGTTTATTGCCAGAATCACAGTCCAAAGGGGAAAAGAGTGACTTTGGAGAGCAGAGAGGAGCGATTTGTATTCCTCAGCATGGAAGATCGGAGACTCTGTCCCTGTTTTATTCTGACTGTGAGAGGTTACACATGCAAAGGAGAGCACTTGTGCATCCATGCTTGTCACTTGGGCTTGCCAAAGGGCAAAGATGTTTTTGTCTTTGCTTGGATGTGTGCCTTTGTCTCTTTGCTGTGCGTGTGTATGGAGGATGACATGGGAAATAGGAAGACTGAGTGGAGTATCAAAATTTCCACAGATGTCTCAAAAGATGACACTCGTACACAAAGGCACTTCATTCCACTGAAGTGTTGAGGCCAGCAAGTACACAGTGGGGCTTTTACATTAACATTGGCTAGAACCATGACTGACTGTGTATCTATGACCACTTTAAACATTGCAAGTTGCGCTAAGCTGCTGAACCATCAAAGCACACCTGACCTGCCTCTAAAGGGGACCCAAGATGACCTTTCCGCCCTGTTAAAGCATGTTTTGCTCAAAGGAGACACGGTTCATATCAGCTCAGGAAACAAAAAAGAAAGACATTTTTAAGTCTGCATTTTCAGTTCATGTGTGTTTATAAGTGCTTTGTTTAGTGTGTCTGTCCGAAATTGTAAAGCTGCTTCTTTAACCACTCTTTACAGTCATGAATCAGCTTACTGCTTCTAACCTCTTCAGCTCTGGTTATATTCCCACGAAAAAACACCTAAAATAAAATACCTAAAATAAAACTGGAATAGTTTCTTACCCACAAGGCTTATACGCCTATTTCTTTTGTCTATTGATATTTTAGGAGCACAGGAGTATGAATCCATTGTAAATAAACCTGTTCCTCTAAAATGTGTATCCTTCCTCCAAGAATTAAATCTCAATATAAAAGACAATGTTGCAGTGATTACTAAGATTTGATGGATAAAAATGCAGCAGAATGAACTTCCCCACAGTGTGCCTACCACATTACCTGAAAGTTTTATGAAAATACTATAAAATGCAACACGTTGTTGTTGTTGTTGTTGTTTCTATGTTTTTTTGTGTACTACGAGTTTTACCATGAAATACTATATATTTTCACAAGGCCATGTTATAAATGATATAAATCTCTCAAAAATGTCACAATGGTAATAGACATAATGAATATTAAGCCAGATGTCAACCAATATGACTGCAGCTCACCATGCTACACATGCAGATGTGTTTGTCAAAATTCCTAATAAGACAATCAGTTGTGTCAAAAGCTGAAGACAAAACAAGGTAACATAAATGGGTTCTCTTAACAGATTTTTCATGCTGAGTTTTTGTAATTGTGGCGATTGGACATTATCAAGTTGAGACAAGCACATAATCAGTTACAAATACCAGGGGGACTCTGGGAAGTTGAGTTTTCATCCAAGTTCCTGAGAATCTCATCCAGGACTCAGGCCAGATTTGGTGGGGTTTGCAAGACCCATCTTTGTCCTAATCACATGGTGAGGTCATACCCTGAGTTCATGGAGCACACTGCCAGGCCTACTCATAATCAGGAACACACTCTTGACCTAGTTATTCCCAAAGACATTGATAAAGCCCCAAGGTGCACTCCTGATCTTTGGATTTTAGAACTTGTACATATTTTTTTGTCACTGTTGCTTTGTGGAAAGCATCCAAACTTACAGTCAGTCTGGAACTTCTTAGTTCTTATCTAAAAGCTTGTATAGCAGAGGTTAAAGTCTCTAGAGCTGTATATTTTGATGTTTAATCATTAAAAATCAGTCCAATCCAAAGCTGTTGTTTAAAATTGTAAGCTCTGTGACTGATTCTCTCCCTGGCCATATACTGGATGCCACCTCTTAGATATGTGAATAATTATTTTCATTCATTCATAACCAAAAGATCTCTAATATCCAATGTTGCAAAATTCTCACAGGTCCTCCAATCAGAGGTCCCTTTAAGTTTACTCCTGCAAATTTAATTCAACATCTCTATCTTTGCTCAGTATATACTGCAATAAAATGAAACACTCAACCTGTCATGCCCTCTCATTCTACCTGTGGTTGCCTTGCTCTTTCTTTCTCTCTTACCCTTTTGTACATCTGAATATTTGCTGCATCTACTATATACTTCCTGCTCAGGCTGTTGCTGCAGTTCCCTCTGCCACGGTCCAAGTCACTGTCTGCCTTCATCTGTAGCTTCCCTGCATGAAATCTCCACACCACTAAACCAGTCTTTGGTCTTTGGCCTAACCCAACTCACCTTTTTCCTGGATCCTTGGCTCAGCTTCTCTCCACATCCCCACTTTGAAAATTATAATTCTATACCACTTCTAACTTGCGCAGTAAAACAAAAGGAAAACTTCTGAGGTGAATAGACCAGTGTACAAAAAAACAGCACTTTTCCTAAATTTAACTTGATAAACAAATTCATGTTTTGAAGGAAAAATCTGAACCTGTGTAAAAGATGTATTTAATTCTTTGTGCCCTCACACGTCATCAGTCCTAAACTACTTATCTAAATAAGGTAAAGCTGAACACTTTCAAGATCTTACTGGATATCAGAACATAAACATTCATATGTCAGCCTTGGTTACTATGGCAAGGCAGATGGGGAGAGTCTGCACAAACAACTGTATGACACAACATTGATTAAACCAAAGGACTGTGTGACACAGCCATCAACTTTGCTCTACTTAAGTGCAAAGAAGTATAGTGGCAAACGAAGTGGTGAAAAGGCCTGGGGGGTTAGAGAAATTCCTTCACACATGTATCAGAAATTGATATAAATGATTCTGCAAATTAGTAACCTAAATAAATATAGGTCTTCGACCCACATTGGGTTCCAAAAAGCTGCCTTGCATTCTCTAGTACATAGAATTAATTCTAAATGAGCTTATGTTGCCTTTAGTCATTATGGCCCTACTCTTTTGAACTCTACACAAGAACTCAACAGCACATCAAAACCAAGTCTCTTGTTTTTTAGATACCAGGGCTAAGTTAATGCTGATTTAAGAATGAAATGAATGAAAATGGTCTAGTAAGGTGATGGGCTATTGCCTGTGCAACCAGAGCTTGAACTTGTACAGCTCCTTGCTTAGTAAAAAATATGTTTCAAGTTATTATTTCTCAGTAGTAGTTTTCTTAATGCCTTCTACTGAACAATGTACAAAGTTGTGAACTTACCACAGGCAAATTTTGGTAAGTCACTTGTTTGAAAGCCAGTCGCAGACAAAGAAACCTCAAACCTCCAGCCAAGTATTTTTAGTGCTTGAACCTCACCGAAATGCCAACTTTTAACAACGTAAAACAAGTGTTTACCAAGGCTTTTGATAGGAAGACTGCACATCAGACACTAATGCTACAGGGTGGGTCATGCGTCTTTATGAGATGCTCAGGGGCATGGCAAAACAGGGGTAAGTACTTGACAAACTGGTATGTTAAACATGTTGCTTGTAATAAAATGAGCAGTTAAATATCTAAGAACTTTAGGCTGCAAATCTAAATTTTAAAAGCGCATGTTCATATCTATCTCAAAGGTATTACTGTTTTGTCTGTAGACAAAACTGAATAAAATGTTAATGAGTAGTACTCTCATGATCTCTGATCCGAAGGCAGGTCTAACACAATGGCACTTTGCTGCAGGGAATATTCAGATTTCATTTTTGCTCTCAGCTTGATTTTTCTGTCTGAAAGATATAAACAGCTAAACCTCATAATGTGAAACTTTTTTTCACAAAGTCAACTCCATCTCTAACATTAGAGTTTAAAAGGTATTCTTGTCTTCAGCCTTTTTATCTTTTTATCCAGAGACAGAACAGCCTACTAAGAAGACCTGGGACAACTGGGACAACTGGGGACAGCTGGGGTATTATGTCATGATTGTGTGTGTAGTATAAAAAAAAAAAATTAAAAAATTAAACAACTTTGTTCTCTCAGATACCAACTCCAGTGTTAGGAGCTGCTGATTCAGTCAGTGGTCAGTGACAATAATGACTTAGTATTGTCAGCTCATCTGTACTCATTGTAAGGCTGCTAACCAGCAGACACTGCTGGGCAGATAATTAGCATGTTTATCTGGAAATTGTTTGAGCTTTTTACTCACACTATTGTATAGTTGTTTTATGACTTAACTTTACCTAAACTAACCTTCTTGACCAGGCTGGAATCTTCAAAACAATCCTTTGAAGTTGTGAAGACTGACCTTAATGTGGTCTCTTTTCCAAAAATGTCCCTTACTCTTGTTTAAAATTCCTCACCATATGGCAGGTACATACACACACACATACACACACACACATGCACACACACATGTACCCGAACACACACGCACACTCACACACACACACACACACACCCATGCATACATATGCACACTCACACACATTTAGGTTCCAACACTTGTGAACAAAGACGTTGGATGTCATAAGCTGCAGAATGTAAGAAGGTCCTAAAACTTTCAAAGGCATGGGATGTTAAAAAAGAGTTG
>JAPZDV010000026.1:2330445-2351959 GCA_029814665.1 Acanthurus lineatus
CAACCCAATTGACTTTGATGTCTTGTAACTGTGACAACCAAATTGACCTTGTGATGTCAGTATTGTGATATCAGTATTGACAGTACTGATGTCAGTATTGACATCAAAGTTTCAAATTTCTCTTGTTCCTGTGACAACACAATTGACTTTGCTGTCTTTTAACTGTGACAACACGATTCACTCTGATGTCTTGTTACTATGACAACCCAATTGACTTTGTGATGTCTTGTAACTGTGACAACCAAATTGACCTTGTGTTGTCAGTAATGACTTTACAGTGTCAATTTTGTCTTCTTTTTGTGACAACCCAATTTACTTTGATGTCTTACCATAGCGACTACACAAATGACTTTGATATCTTATAAATGTGACAACCACATTGATCTTGTGATGTCACTTGTGACATCAAAGTTTCAAATTTCTCTTGTTACAGTGACAACTCAATTGACTTTGATTTCTTGCAACTACGACTACACAATTGACTGTGACGTCCTGTAACTCTGGCAACACATTTGACTTTGATGTCTTCTAAATGTGACAACACAAATTACTTTGATGTATTTTTACTGTAACAACCCAATTGACTTTGAAGTCTTGTAACAAGACAGTTGTCTTTGTGATGTCAGTAATGACATCACAGTGTCAAATTTGTCTTGTTTCTGTGACCACACAATTGACTTTACTGTCTTGTAACTGTGACAACACATTTGATTCTGATGTCTTCTAACTGTGACACCCTATTGACTTTGGTGTCTTCTAACTGTGCCAACATGATTTACCTTGATGTCTTGTAACTGTGACAACATAACTGACTTTGTCATGTCACTTAGAACATCAGAGTATCAATTGTGTCTTGTTCCTCTGACAACACAAATGACTTTGATATCTTATAGATGGTACAACCTGATTAACTTTGATGTCTTGCAACTGCGTCAACACAATTGACTTTGATATCGTATAAATGTGACAACCTGATTGACTTTGATGTCTTGCAACGGCAACAACACAATTGATTTTGTGATGTCAGCAATTAGATCAAAGTGTCAATTTTGACTTGTTCCTGTGACAGCCCAACTGACTTTGATGTCTTGTAAGTGTGACAACACAATTGACTTTGAAGTCTTCCAACGGCGACTACACATTTAACTTGTTACTGTGACAACCTTATTGACTTTGATGTCTTGCAACGGCGACAACACAATTGATTTTTTGATGTCAACAATTAGATCAAAGTGTAAATTTTGTCTTGGGCTGTCACAGGAACAAGATGTGATGTTAATAGTGACATCACAAAGACAATTGTGTTGTCACAGTAACAAGACATCAAAGTTAATCGGGTTGTCAAAGTTAGAAGACATCGAAGTCAAATGTGTTGCTAGAGTTACAAGATGTCAAAGTCAATTGTGTTGTCACACTTACAAGACATCAAAGTCAATTGGGCTGTCACAGGAACAAAACAAAATTGACACTTTGATCCAATTGCTGACATCACAAAATCAATTGTGTTGTCACACTTACAAGACATCAAAATCAATTGTGAGATCGCAGTTGCAAAACATCAAAGTCAATTGTGCTGTCACAGTAAAAAGACAAAAAAAAAAAACAATGACATCATGAAGTCAATTGCATGGTCAAAGTTACAAGACAAATTTGACATTGTGATGTCATTACTGACATCACAAAGAAAATTGTGTTGTCACAGTTACAAGACATCAAAGTCAATTGTGTTGTCACAGTAACAAGACAAATTTGACACTTTGTTGGCATAACTTACATCAAAAAGACAATTGTGTTGTCCCAGTTACAAGAAATCAGAGTCAAATGTGTTATCACAGTAACAAGATAAAATTGACACTTTGATGTTAATACTGACATCACAAAGTCAATTGTGTCGTCATAGTTTTAAGACATCAAAGTTAATAGCCTACAAGACATCAAAGTCAATTGTGTAATTGCACTTGCAAGACATCAAAGTTAATCAGTTTGTCAAAGTTAGAAGACATCAAAGTCAAATGTGTTGCTAGAGTTACAAGACGTCAAAGTCAATTGTGTAGTCGAAGTGTCAAGAAATCAAAGTCAATTGGGTTGTCACAGTAATAGACATCAAAGTCAATTGTGTCGTCATAGTTTTAAGACATCAAAGTTAATAGCCTACAAGATATCAAAGTCAAATGTTTAATTGCACTTGCAAGACATCAAAGTCAATAAGGTTAATAATATATATACAATCGGTGCAAACAAGACAAAATTGACTCTTTGATGTCAATACTGACATCACAAAGTCAATTGCATTGTCATAGTAACAAGACATCAAAGTCAATCTGGTTGTCACAGTTGGAAGACATGAAAGTCATTCAGGTTGTCACAGTTACACGACATCGTAGCCATCTTTGATGTCAATACTGACATCACAAAGTCAATTGCTTTTTTGATGTCAATAATGACATCACAAAGTCAATTGAGTTGTCATAGTTGTAAGACATCAAATTCAGTTGGGTTGTCACAGTTAGAAGACATCAAAGTCAAATGTGTTGTCACAGTTACAAGACATTAAAGTCGATTGCTTTGTTGGAGTAACAAGACATCAAAATCAATAGGGTTGTCACAGTAACAAGACATCAAAGTCAATTTGGTTGTCACAGTTACAAGACATCAAAGTCAATTCGGTTGTCACACTTACAAGACATCAAAATCATTGGTGAAGTCGCAGTTGCAAAACATAACAGTTAATTGTCACAGTAAAAAGACAAAATTGACATTTTAATGTCATTACTAACATCACAAAGACAATTGTCTTGTAACTGTGACAACACAATTGACTATGTGATGTCACTAATGACTTCACCATGTCAATTTTGCCTACACAATTGACTTTGATGTCTTGTAATTGTGACAGCGCAATTGACTATGTGATGTCACTAATGACTTCACCATGTCAATTTTGTCTTGTAACTGTTACGACACAAATGACTTTGATGTCTTGCAACTGCGAATGGAGGAGGTGACGTATGACGGAAAGAGGCAGCGAAACTGTCAGCGTCCGCAGCTTCAGTGCCAACAGCGGTATTGGCCCTGCTGACAACCACAATCAAACTAAAAGACTCTAATTTCTTGATCTAAAGTTTTGTTGATTTTTGACAATAAACAATAAGTATTAGTGAACCACAACACTCTAGGGACATGTTCAAAGAAAATGCTGTGAGTCTTACACACTGCTGCTCTTCTTGTGGTAAAACAATAAAAAAAACGAAATAACTGTGTTAAAAGAAATACAGTGGATTTTTGCCACTACATAAGTCAATGATGAGCTCTGACCCAAAACCGGAAAAAATGGACAAACAAAAGACAAAGAAAATGCCGGCAGACGCATGGCAGAGCAAACAAAGAAACACGTCTGTGGAAGTACATGCTTTGAAATCAAACTTTTTGAAGGCTTATTTGTTTGAAAATAATACCAGAAGTGTTTTGAAACAAATGTCACCATTGATTCTTGCGTTAATGGACTGTGATCTTTTATTTGTCAACTTTTCTCTGATGTGGCCAAGCAATGGAGACCGGTGAAGCATGGTCCGTGTGAATGAATTTATGAATGAACATGAGCTGAATAATGAAATACATGGAAGTTGGAAAAAACGAGAACTGTTTCTAACTTATGGATGAAGTTTTTGAAAGTTTATTCGTGATGAGGCAGAAACAACCCCTGTTAAAAGACATGAATGAGACTGCCGCGCGTCTGCGCTCATCTAGAGCAGGAAAAGCTTCACATTTAAAGAGGAGAATGAATATTGTAAATAATCTAATGACTGATAAAGAATACATTGATATAGTGAAAGGAAACATGGTCAAGTTTAATGAAATTCTGAACGATTTTAAAGCTCTGCATATCTCTAACATTGGAATGTTAGATGAAGACGCAAAAAAGGAAGATGACGATAAATGGTATCAACCGAGATGTGCACAGATAATAGCCTTCCTTGACACTGTAACCAAATGGATTTCAGCCATGGAAACCGACACTTCCCTTAGCTTGGCTAAAGCCTCCTCTTCTGTGTCGCAGGAGGAGTGTGAGATTGCAAACGGGGATTTAGGTGATGTGGACACACATTCAGTGAGGTCATTCAAATCTAGTGCCTCTTCTTCATCCTCCTCATTACGTGTTACTGCGGAGGCAGAGAGGGCAGCCTTAATGGCCAAAGCTTCAAAGTTGCAGGAAAAACATGCCATTGAAGAACAGGAACAAATGCAAAAAAGAAGAGAAACATTGGAACTACAGATGGAAATAGCAGCCACTACAGCCAAAATTAACTATCTAAAAAAGGCTGAAATGTCAGTGTTCAACCCTGCACAGTCTCAAGCAGCTCCAGCCACAGTTCAAATACCTGTATTAGGTGCAGAGGCCAGGGAAGCTATAGCTGGAGCATCAGCAGCTACAGATGTGCAACTGGATGAAAAGCCCCCTAAAAAAAATAAAAAATAAAATTGAAAATGGTGATACAACTAAAGAGACTGACAAGCTCTCTGGTGTGGTAGGCAAAGCATCAGCAGAGTTATGTGGCCATATAGGGGCCAGAGAACAAGAAAATGTGCTGTCTGTTGCCCCAGTTCAAGTAAAGGCAGCCAAGGGCAGCCAGGTCCTGAAAGTGTATGCCCTCCTGGATCCTGGATCTACTGCTACCTTCTGCTCTGAGGCGCTCATGTCTCAGCTTAATCTGAAAGGCAGAAAAATGCACATTCTGTTAAGTACTGTATCTGGAATTGAAGTTTCAGCATTGGACAGCAATAATTTCTTACCTTTTCCTGATGTTTTCATCCAGAAAGAAATGCAAGTCAACCTAGGCAGCATTCCCATGCAGAATGTTGTAACAGTGGGGGTACCTGAACAAACTTCCCAGCATCAGTGCTAAAGTGGAGCTATTGGTTGGCACAAATTCTCCAAAGCTATTAGAGCCATTGGAGGTTATTAATAGCCAAGGTGAGGGCCCCTACCCAGTATGAACCCTATTTGGGTGGGCTGTAAATGGGCCACTCAAAAACAGTGGTGATGCTGGTACAGCAAATGTGACTGTCAATAGGATATCAGTTGCAAGTTTGGAAGAGCTTCTGATTTCACAGTATAATCAGGATTTCAACAAGGTGTCACCAAAGGAAAGGACCGAGATGTCATTTGCAGACAAAAGGTTTTTGGAAATAGCCAATGAAGCTATTTTACAAGATGGACACTACTATATAAAGTTACCTTTCAGAAAAAAACAATGTCAGCATGCCAAACAACCGTCAAACGGCTGAACAGCGACTTCAGAGCCTAAAGAGGAAAATGAAAAGGAATCAGCAGTATACACAGGATTATGTTGCATTCCTCAACAACATCTTTGAAAATAACTATGCAGAAGAGGTCCCGCAGGATGAGCTGACACCGTTTCCAGGAAAGATTTGGTACATACCGCACCATGAGGTGTACCACCCCAAAAAGAAAATAACTTAAAGTGGTTTTTGACTGTGCAGCCTCTTACCAAGGTGTTTCCCTCAACAAAGAGCTACTGCAGGGGCCTGACCTGACTAATTCTCTTGTAGGAGTCATTTTGAGATTTCGCAAAGAGCCCATTGGAATCATGGCTCATGTTAAGTCAATGTTTCATCAGGTCAGGGTGGACAAATGTGAAGTGAACTACTTGCGATTCCTGTGGTGGCCACAAAGTGATATGAGTTAGCCCCCAAAGAATATTGCATGTTGGTCCACATTTTTGGTGCCTTGTTTTCCCCAAGCTGTGCAAGCTTTGCACTACAAAAAACGGCCAATGGCAATAAAAGTGTTTTCCCCTCAAGTAACAGAAACAGTTTGGCACAATTTTTATGTTGATGGCTGTGTAAAATCAGTCACTAAGGAATCTGAAGCCATCCGGCTTGTTAAAGATCTCACTGCATTATGCAGCAAAGGTTGGTTTCTGCTCATTCAGTGGGTTAGTAACAGCCGAGCAGTTCTAGCCTCCATTCCCTCAGAGGAAAGGGCAAAGGGAGTCAGGACTTGGGATCTTGACAAAGACAGTCTCCCCATGGAAAGAACACTGGGGCTGCAATGGTGTGTGGACTCTGACCATTTTCAATTCAACATCCAGCTCAATTCCTTTGTCCTAGGAAAGTCCAGAGTCCTTCCTCTAAAACACATAACTGTACCATGATTGGAGTTGGCAGCTGCAGCACTGTTGGTGAAGGTGGACAAAATGCTGAAGAAAGAGCTGCATCTTGACTCAAAACCCTCAGTCTTCTGGACAGATAGCCAAATGGTACTCAAGTACATCGGAAATAACCACACTAGGTTTAAAACCTATGTTGCGAACAGAGTGTCATTGATTTATGACAACACTGTCCTGTCTCAGTGGAATTATGTAAACAGCAAGGATAATCCTGCTGATTACACCTCAAGAGGAATGAATGCAGTCAAATTCATGCAGCAAAGGAGATGGGTGCCTGCCCCTGAGTTCCTGTGAAAACCTCAAGAAAGTTGCTGCAGAAAAGGTAATGGATTCTCAGTTAGTATTACTAGATGACCCAGAGGTCAAGAAAAACGCTACTGTGTTTACAACAGTGATGAGCATTGAAACCCCCACAGACCATCTTATTTCATTCTTCTCTGATTGGATGAGTCTACTTAAAGCAGTGGCATGGTACCTCAAAGTAAAGAATGTTTTGATGTTGATCACCAGGAAGTGAAAGGAGCTCTCCTCAGGTCACATCACCACCTGCTCAAGCAGCCAAAAGGTGAGTGTAGAACTTGGCACTTTCAGGACCACACTTGGTGGACAGTCCCTCACAGTGAAAGATTTCTCTCAGGTAGAAGAGTCAGTTATTACCTATGTTCAGAGACAATCATTCCCTGTTGAAATGGCAACACTGGAAATGTCTCCATTTAGAGTTCAAAAGAACAGTAAGATCTTTAGGCTTGACCTGATACTAGACGGAGGCATCATAAGAGTAGGTGGTCGCCTACACAGGTCTGCGATGCCAGTTGAGGCCAAGCACCCTTGTATCCTGCCCAAAGACACTCACATTTAAAATCTCATTCTACGACACATCCATTAGCGCTCTGGACAAAGTGGAAGAAACTACATGCTTTCAGAGCTCCGTAAGAAATACTGGGCTGTAAAAGGAAACTCAGCAGCAAGAAAAGTAATCTCAAGGTGTGTTGTGTGTCGACGCATGAGAGGCAAAACAGGTGAGCAGAAAATGGCGGCCACTGCCACTGGAAGGAATTCTACCTGACCTCCCTCCCTCCCCATCAGCAAATCCTTGACAATGAAGGCCTACAAACCATCTTCTGTGAAGTAGAGCCTATCCTTAATTACCACCCCCTTTCCACCCCATCCTCTGATCCACATGATCTGGAAACACTGACTCCAAATCACATCCTCCTGCTAAAAACACAACCTATCCTACCTACCCCCGGGAACATTTCAGAGATCTGACATTTATGCCAGATGCCGCTGGAAATAGATCCAGTATATGGCCGATCTTTTTTGACATAGGTGGACACAGGAATACCTTCTGCTACTCCAAGAGAGGAAAAAATGGACAAAAGTGAGAAAGAACTTCAACATTAGAGATGTTGTCCTGGTGGTTGACCCAAATGCCCCTCGGGGGTCGTGGCCATTAGGCAGGGTGCTAGAGACCAAACCTGATCCACGATCCAATCCGCTCAGTGAAGTTCCAGACAAAAACTTCAGTCATAGAAAGGCCCATATCCCAAGTTGTGCCGCCTTCTAGAGACTGAAGAGTGACACTCTGAAGATCAAAGACATCTATAAGGGGTGTAATGTATATACTTTATTTTCTAAATGCATTAATTAGTTATTGTTAAATTTTTGGCTCTCTTTTGTAACTAATTGGAGTAATCAGGTGGGGAGGGGAGGACACTAGTCTTTAAATGGTGTTGTGACGTATGACGGAAAGAGGCAGCGAAACCGTCATTGAGCGCAGCTTCAGTGCCAGCAGCGGTATTGGGCCTGCTGACAGTACTAAAATTTTGTTGATTCTGACAATAAACAATAAGTATCAGTGAACCACAATGCTCTTGGGACTTATTCAAAGAAAATGCTGTGAGTCTGACACAATGCACCTCTTCATGTGGTAAAACAAGAAGAAGAAAAAATGAACTAATTGTGTTAAAAGAAATACAGAGGATTTTTGTCACTATATCAACTACACAATTGACTTTGATGTCTTATAAATGTGACAACCAAATTCACTTTGATGTCTTGTTACTGTGACAACACAACTGAATTTGTGTTGTCATTAATGACATCAGTGTCAATTGTGTCTTGTTCCTTTGACAACACAACTGACTTTGATGTCTTATAATTGTGACAACCCAATTGAACTTGATGTCTTGCAATTGTGACAACCTGATTGACTTTGATATCTTGCAACTGCAACTACACAATTGACTTTGATGTGTGGTAACTGTGACAACACCTTTGACTTTGATGTCCTCTAACTATGACAAATCAGTTGATTTTGATGTCTTGTTACTGTGACAATTCAATTGACTTTGATGTCTTACAACTGCGACTATACAACTGACTCTGATGTCTTGTAACTATGATAACTGGACTATGACTATGACTATGACTGGACTTCCTGCTAGGAAAACAGATGCAAAAGGAAAACGCTGCAAATACAGAAACGCGCTGCAAAAAGAAAACGCCGCATAACCAGTCATACAACGGAAGTGCTCCAGGCCTCTAGGGGCAGTGCCGAGCCTCCTCCGAGAGACAGACAACGGATGTATCAACGTGTGGAGAAGATGTAGAAGTAGAAAGTTATAAGTATTCAATAACTTTCACCAATAACTTTCTACTTCTCATGTACTCATCTGCTCCGCACGTTGATACGTCCGTTGTCTGTCTCTCTAAAAGCACTGCCTTTAGAGGCCTGGAGTTCTTCTGTTGTATGACTGGATATGCGGTGTTTTCTTTTTGCATTTGTTTTCTTATATGCAGCGCGTTTCTGTACTTGCAGCGTTTTCCTTTTGAATATCTTTTCCTATGCAGCACGTTTCTGTTTATGCAGCGCGTTTCTGTATTTGCAGCGTTTTCCTTTTGCATCTGTTTTCCTATATGCAGCACGTTTCTGTATTTGCAGCACCTGTCTGTATATGCAGCGCATTTGCACTTGTCGGCCACCGTAGGGAATACTTAAAAAATTCCCTACATAGAAACTGCTTTGCAAAGTATGCATATTACACATGTAGTTGAAAAGTTAAACTAGAAATAATATATGTAAAAAGTATTGGTATCTGTGCTGGGACATAAGTGGTATGACAGATCATTACCAAGGAGGATAAAAAAGATTATATCACCTTTAAATAGTCCAGATTTTGGGGCAGCTGCCCCTAATCTTGTGTTGTGGCATCTCAGTTACCCTCAGCTTAATTCACCCCAAATATCAAAATATGTGGTAATATTGGTATAATGTTTGACAAGGAGGAAGAATGAATTTAATAAAAAATGATGCCATCTCTTTTCCTGCTGCATTGATTTTGAAGTACTATGCCTCTCTTTTAAACTTTTGCCCTGAATATCTGTCCTGGTAAAGCTTAAGATCTTATCCAAGCCATAAAAAACCCCCGACTGTGAGTCATAACACTGGCTATGTAAAGATTGTAAATTTTCTCACAGACTAACAAATGCTTTAAACAGCTTCTTCTACTTCACAGCTCTATGAAAAACCTGAAGATCTACAGTTCTTCGCCCACTGAACACTCAAAAACACACAATTATTCTGATTACTGGGACTCACAGTAAATGAGGGACCTTCAGGGAAGGCTCCAGGGTATTTTTACACTTTTACACTTTGGTAATCCAGTCTTTGCCCTCTCTTCCCTCTCCCTCCCTGTTCAACAGCCTGCACAACCCTTTGCTGAATTTTGTTTTGAGTCTACTGATCAGTATGCTGCTAAATTTCTTTCTTCTCCTCTCCCGCCATCTTTCTTATCTCTCTCTTTTTCGTTCCTCTCCCTTTGCTTTGTCTCTTCATCTCTTTCCCAGTTTACCTTCTCCCTGCTTCTCTCTTCTCTTTTGTCTGATTCTGAGTGTCTGCTTTGCTTTTCCCTCCATTCTTTCTTCATGGTCAGATTCATTGCTTAAAGGATTTTTAACCTCTCTCTGATCTGCTTTTCCCTTTGATTCCAATTCTTCCTTTTGATTCTTTGATTTCCTGCCTTTGAGTCAGCCAGCAGGGTGAAAATCAGAAGGCAGGCAAAGACATTTCACCTGGAGCATAACACTAACTGTGAGTGTGTGAGTGTGTGTGTTTGTGTGTGTGAACCAAGTCCTAGACACAACTGTTGAAGGATGGACAAATAAATGAGAGTCAAAAAATTTCAAGACTTCAAGCAGTGTACAGGCTGGTGTTGCAAAGTTGCCAACTTTCTCTCAAGATTTTACCTCTTTTTAGTAACTCTTAGCAACTTTATTTCTATAAAGCTACTAGTGAGAAATTTTAAAACTTACATGAATCATTAGGAAAAAGAAAATAAATTCATAAACACTGTTTTCTAATTAATTCCCACACGTGCTGCATAGAGTAATGCAGGCCATGGCTCTTCAGGCAACACCTGTAAAACTGCGGCTCGCCGCAGAAGTGAGACATCAGCTGTAGTACGTGTCTATAGTTATATTCATACTTTCACTCTTGAACTTTTTATCTGTTATTAGCTCCATAACTTATGCCATTCAAATCTTTCGTTAAGGATTTTCTATTGAATCTCATTCTGCAAAGAAAATGTTTTTATTTCTATTTGCCGCTCTAATAAAAGCATTTTTAGTTATTCTTAAAAAAAAATATAATAAAGAATATTGGTCAGTCTGTCAAGATTCTTCATGAACTCGCTCTTTCTTTGGTCCTTGATTAGGATATCTTTGTGGCTTGTAAATGTGTTCTTAATACACACATTATACTCATATCTGATAGGTATTCAAAAAAAAAAAAAGAAAATAAAAAAAGAAAAAAAAATAGAAACTGACTTAAAAGATCTACTGAATTTAGACTTCTATATTTAAAAAAAGAGATGTAGTCATGTTAAGGCCATGGTGACCAATAACTGTAATTTTTCATTCCCTTTTTGGGGGGGTAGGAGTTAGGGGGCAATCAGTAATTAGTGTGACCATCATTTGGCCTGTATAGTGCAACACTTCAAATTTCACTTAACAGTTGAACAGCTTGTTGATTATGGCCAGTGAAATGTTGGCCCACTCCAGTTAATGACTGTGTGAAGTCGCTGGCTACTAGCAGGAATTGGAACACACTGTCTTACAGGCTGATCCAAAGCATCCCAAACAGGCTCAGTGAGAGATATGTCCGGTACTTATGTAGGCCATACAAGGACTAGAATTGTCCCAGCTTCCAAGAATTATTTATTGATGCTTGTAACATGAATCCATACAATATAATACTGCAATATGAGGTGATGGTGGTGGACGGATGGAACAGCAATGGGCCTCAGGATCTTGCTGGAAATTGCCATCAAAACAAAATACATGCAGGTCTTTTGTTTGTAACTTATGCCTACAATACCATCCCCTACTGCCACCATGGGCACTCTGTTAACCGTGTTGACATTAGAAAACCTCAAGGAACGCCATACATGCTATCTGTTATGGATCTAGGACAGTCAGAACTGGGATTCATCTGTGAAGAGAGCACTTTGCCTTGCAAACAATCCTCCAAACATGCAGATAAGCTTCCCTGGGACACTTTCTTACAGTTTATGCAAAATGTCTCTGGTTGTGAAAACCAACTGTTTCATCAGTTGTGCAGGTGGCCAGTGTTTGAAGCAAAGAAAACAGGATATGGAGGAAATGGTTGGTGTGGATACACACCATCTGCAGTTTTGAAGGTAGTTGGATCTACTGCCAAATTCTCAGGATCGATATTGGGAATGATTTATAGTAGTGAAGTCTACATTCAATTTTCTGGTAACAGCTCTGATGGATATTTCTGCAATCACCATGCCAATTGCACATTCTCACAGTATATTTAGCATTACCTTGTGTCATTAAACTGCGAACTTAAGACAAACACTGAGGTGGTTTTGTTGTAATTCTCAAAATGACTTATCTACTTTTATACATGAGTAAAGGTGATTAACCTCAAAAGAAAACCCCTGCTGCAATGTTACAGTTTGGCAGTCTGATTTTAAATTGTTCTCTTCACACATGAATGCTCACAAATTTTAGAACAAAGAGAAAAACAGTAATACATAATACAGTGTATAATAATACATAAACAGCTTTTTAAACACCCCAGGAATATCATGCTTCCCATTTCTTTCATGAAACAGAGCCTCTCAAATTTCGTGGGATGGACCTGTTCGCATCAACTGGTGATTAAGTAATTAATCACATACATATGTATGTATACGTTTTTTTTCCCCATAAACAGCACAGTCCTTCATGCCTTACATTGGCTTATATGTAAATGTACCCTTTTCTTTAATTTAGTACACACTGATCTGTTTTCCTCGCCTCTGTGTCCACCCACCCCTCTGCTGCTCATCAAACACGCACATCTCTTCAGCTGCAACACTATCTGATAGATAATTCTGAATGTTTGCCATAGTTTTCTTCATCAGCATCCTCAAGTAATAAAATGTCCTCTCAGCATTTGACAGAATTCATTGTGTTACATGGCAAGCTAGCATTGGCTCTCATTTTTTTTCAACCCAGTCAATGGATAAAACACAAAAAGAAGAGAAAAGAAAAGAAAAGAAAAAGAGTTCACACTTTTGTACACATATATTGTAAAAGCTGACTACTCAGCTGTGGGAAGAAAAACAGTGGCATGTAAAATCCATGCCATCAGAGTGACTGAGGTCAGTGGAGACTCCCGACCTTTCCAATTATCCTGAGCTCATAAATTTAGCTTGACTTCTCAAAACGTGATGACACAGCTGGAGCAGTTCTTTTACCAAACACACAGGGCACTCATTGTAATTATTCATCAGCTCAGTTAACACAAAGAGATACAAACAATGACACTGGCATGAGACAGATTGGCTATAATTTTTAATATATTTCCATAGATCATGTGTTTGAAGTCCTCATACTTAAACCTATTTGAGGCCACACAACAAAAAAATCAATCACCGCGACATGTAATAAGGTGAGTGAAGTATCAGCTTTAATTCTTTAATGTAGTCCAGCACTTTTGAATAATTGAAATGCAAAAAGCATCTTCGATCATTTTTCTTGTGAATTTTGTCAATGTAAGCTAACAAAAGCTTGTTGTTGTGAAGTATACTGTTCAACTGACCTTGGACTGAAAAAGATTTTGCATGGAAAAAAGTTAAAAACACAGGAACTCTAATCAATCTGTGTTCTCTGTGCAGAGCCTGGCATAGTGGACAGTATCCAGGACACAACATGATTTGGTGTGCAAAGAAGAAGAATGGGATTACCTCTATGATAGATATTTTTTCATCTTTCAGTGCAAATTTTGCAGCAGGATATTGTCCAGTGCCTCATAAAGACATATCATGACCTTTAAAGCATATACCTAACCAGAAATTTGCAAAACGTTCCCATTCCTACTCATCAACTTATAAATTGTGGTGTCTCAAATAGATGCACAAACCTTTTGCGTGCATCATGTCACAAAACCACACTACACATGTTGTTTAAATTCTTTCTACACATGTGATTTATGTTGCGTAGCTGTCAGTTTGGTTATGTTAAGGCATTGAAAATGCTTAGTTAGGATAAGGGAAAAAACACTGGGTAAGGGTTCAGAAAACATTAACAAAGGGTTGATAAGGTTTGGGAGCAGGTCAGTGGTTTGACACTATGGGCCCTATCATACACCCGGCGCGAACGCGGTGTCCCAGTGATGCAGGTGGCATTGCTTTTGTACACCCAGCGCAATTGTCATTTTTGCCACTAGTGTAAGAAAGCAAATCCACTTGCTCTGAAATCTGTGTGCTGAGGGGCAGGAGGTCTGAGAGTGAGGGCAGAACAAAGGTGTAGCTCGGCGTATTTGCTATCTTGTACCCAGCGCACTGGGGTCAACTGGTAAACTGGTTAACCAAGGTTAAATACAGATCTCTGCCTTCTGCCCTCTTGGGACTTTGACACCCCTTCTGTGTCGGGTAGAACTCTTGCTATATAGTGACACAAATCTGTCAACATTAAAGTTTACTGATAGACTTTCTTATACAGACAATGACAAGGAACATGATAAAGCACAGTTGAAGCACAGCTGATATTTGGAGGAACAGAAATGATGTAACACTGTGGTAATCAGTCATCGAGTGGTTGATCCGAACTGAGCTGAACACACCTGTCTTGTGTTTGTAACATTGTGGTTTGAGGGAATTTAACCACATTTCATATGTAAGTAAACAACATAAAACATCCTACCTTTCTGTAACATGAAGCTACCACCTCTTTCTCTTCAAAGGACACTGAGTTCGTCCATTCATATTCTGACCAGACACAAACAAATCTGGTTGGAGCTTTTCAAGATGGACCTGTGAGATTTCAGGCAGTCCAGCTGCCTTGCAAGGTTAGATACTTGTTAATGTCCCTGGTGATTCTGGGTATTACAGAGTGTAGTGCAGCTCTTGCTGACTGCATAATCCACTGACCTGTTTGCACATTTTGATGATTTATTGACACGGTAACATATGTCAACAGGCACTGGCAATAGTCACCCGCACTGTCAATCCCTGTAGTCCTTTCTTTACACACATTTGCAAGCAATAGACCTCCATTTATGTGAAGGACAATGATGTACAAATTATATTAAAAAATACATAAATATTCATTACTTACATATGAGAAGTTATCAGAATTACTTTCCTGGTCAGTAAACAAAGAATTCTCAAGCCATGGCCAGGACTGGGAATATCACTAGTCAAGTAAACTACCATTGGGAAAACTGTCACAGCAGCTGCCATGTGGAAAACAGATGAGCCAAAACCAAGCCTGCCCAACACAGTGCATCATCCACCAACCAGAGCTGTCAGGAGTCTGGCAAAGATGTTGGACACCAGAGTATCATGTGTCTGTACCATTAGTTGTGTGAACTTATTGAAGGAATAATAAAGTATTTTGCTGCCTGTTTTCCATGAGTCATTCCCAAGACTTGATGTAAAACAGTAAATAGTGCAAACATGTGCCCTAGTTATTTATTTTTTAGAACTATATAATGCTTCTGCTACTGAATTTGTACCAAAATTTACCTCCATTGAGAGAAGATCATGAGATAGTATCTATCTGATTTCTGTCTTGCTAACACCTTTAAACAAGCAAAAGCCCAACAATATTGATGCCTCTAACTCGTTTGTTTTATGGTATGTAACTTTTGGTGAGGTGATCTCAGATCTCAGCCAAGTCCAGCATTAAGCCACTAAAATAAAACAGCATCAGTGAAAAGTCTGTTTAAGTTGTTGTGTGGTTGTTCATATTGCTTAATTTATTCTATGAGACCGTTTCAAATGCAAAGTGCAAGGTAAGGGAAACACAACTGAGGGAATCAAAGACATTGGTTCAAAATAGCACATCACTGGATGACAGATGATGGGGAAATGATGGAGAGATGTAGGGCACCTGGTGAACAGAGGGAAAGAGGCACTGGAGGGTCCTGCAAGAATCACAACATCTGAAGGGTCCTGAAGCACCCTATTTGATCTCAGTCATCACTGCAAATTTAGCCTGACGATCAATGCACTTTTTTTTAAGAACAACCAAACTTCAGCTTGTCTGGAAAACACCTCTCTCAAAATTATGGATCATTTTATAAACTTTCTAGATTTAAATCATAGTTCTGCTAAGATTTTTGCTTGTTTGTTTTTTTGTTTTTGAGTGGTAGTTTGGTTGCTTTAAAACTGCTCAAAACCTCTTAAAGAAGTATCTCTTTTCTGCTTCCTAAACAAACTGTAAAAGAAGCTGAAACAGAAACTATAATAGTGATTGAAGAATCATCAGGTTGTGTTGCAGGGCTGGTTGACTGGCAAAGGAGTCTGGGGAGGTCAACCAGGAAGAATGCTGACTGGAGCATGTGGTGGGCGCAGAAGGTGAATGAGGCACACACAGGCAAGTACTGGCAAAAAATACAGTTAGGTGAGCCGCTGATTACGGTTGGTACAGAAACTAACCTGGCACTGGAGCGGAGCAATGACCAGGCTTCTATGGCAGAAGTGATAACTGATGATGATCAGGTGTGTCTCATTTAACGCTGCTCAGCCAAACCACTCCCCTGCCACACACACACATTGCCTAGGGAAAGGAACAGAAGAGGAGGGGGATGGAAATGATTAAAAAAATGAATGAATCAAACACCGCATATAAATAACAAAAACACAACCCTCACACAAACATATTTTGCAAGAAAAAAAATTTTTTTTGTAATTTCATGCAGAAAAAAATTCCAAATGATCCTGTGTAAGGCTGCAACTTTGATATTTTTTGGCTAGTTTGTGGTGCCCTAAATAATTACATTCAAGAACAGTTCAAAATAAGCATTTATTTAACAGCTAGTTCTTAGCTTTTTCGGTCTGCTGTCTGGGGCTGGACAGGGGGCGTGGAATGAGCTTATCAGAGCTTTTTTTTGTTCAATACAACTGCCTATTCCTCTTAACAGGGTGGACAGCTTTACTGTGTTAAATTATTCTCACTAAGAAAAAAAAGAAGCTGAAAGATGAAAAAAAGTCCTCAGGGCTCAGAGTAACTGAAGTCAGTCAGGTAACAGTTCTCTGTGGGTATGCCACCACCAGTGACTTATTTCACATTACACTTATTCATTTGATCCATTGTCAATATCAGATAGAGGTTGTTGCAGCTTTAGATGCTAAAAAGTAAGAACAGTATATTGCTTTTTGGAATTGTTAAACTTTTCCTCCTGAACCCCTCCCTTTTCAGGAGGGTGTCCTTAGGATATGGAGTCAAATAAACAGTAAGACCCTCTGAAGCACTGTAACTGTGCCTTGGCCAGCTTTGTGGAGAGCAGCAGGAAATTATGCCAGGCCAGAATTTTACCACCTGGAAATGACACCTTTGTGGTACTCTCTGTCCTCACCACATGGTCAGTTCAGCACTATTTCAGGTCATTATGTCTGATCCCGGTAAAGTCACCTGCAGTAATAACCTGCTTAATGGAGGGTCTTTCTACTTGACTCAGTGCATTTTATTTCAGTTTTTTTTTCCTCTCATTTTTTCTGGTTTGCTGAGTTAAACCTTAGGGCACAAGTAAATAATGATTTATCATCTATGACACCACAATAAATATAAAATTAACCAATCTCTAATAACAATAGCTTGGGGTCATCCCCAGGGCGTCATATACGGATGCTTCATCATGCCTCTTTGTATCTTACACAGGAAGGGTACCCACCCTTAGAGGGTACCCTTCAGTGGTGACCCAGGGCATCTCATATAGAGGCTAAAGATTAGTGTAAATGCATCTGTGTCAAAAAATCCAAGATAGGTGCAGGTCAGGGTAGTTTATTCAAATGATTGGAGTTCCAGACATGTTTAGAAGTAAGTATATGTGTGTCTAGTGATCTTTTTCTGTACCTAACCAATCATTCATGGATATTTTCCCAAATCTTTGTTCAGCATCTTTTTTATGTGAGGGGGAAATACAGGCTATCTGCAACTAATCTCTAACATCTAGAACATACAATATTCCTTTTGTCAACAAATGTTTCCCAAGTATCCTTTTATAACATTCAGGGGCTGTTAAATGTTAACACAGGCTGAATAAAAAACACACAACGGGACAGTCAAGGTAATGAGTGATAGAGACATTTCCAGAACCCACAGTGGGTGATGGCACCTCAATGTTTTATTTAGAATTAAATTATGAGGCCCCAGCCTCCCATGACCATGAACAAGATAGGCAGTTCAGAGAAAGGATGGGATGAACTCAAATATAGCACGGTTTCTTTTTGTTTGTGAAATGAACCATGGGGAGATGTTAAGAGATGTCATCTGTGGTCTTGGAAAAGAACTTCTAGCAGATATGCATTAAACAAAAGAAACAACAACAAAATAAATATGTCTGAGAAGAAGCATGACAATGAATATGGTTCAGAGAAATAGTGCACAGCTGGGAGGACAACACACTTCATTATCTTCCCATGGAACTTTTCAAGAACTGCTGAGGGGCCCCAGATCCCACTTACGAGGAACTGATTTGAAAAACATTGCCAAATTCATGCAGTGATCATGGCTTGCTGCTCTCACTTTCAATTCTGTGAATCTCTCCACTGATTTCTGCTCAAACGCTGCTCTGTATTGAAAAACAATTTTTCCTGCATTGTTCAAATAAGGACACGCACAAGTACATGGATCTTTTTCAGTAACAGAAAGCCTGTCAAACAGATGGTTATTGTACTAAGGTGAAAGTAAGAATCACAGCTTGTTACATTCGCTGATTTTCATAATGACCGTGACCATCTTTTTCAGAGAGGTAACCATAAAACTGAAAGTGAAAACACACATATATTTTTGTTTTTTTAATATATGAAAAACATCGTGTTACGACATGCACAGGTAGAGTTAGGACTGACCACATCAGCGGTTCTTACTGCAATGTGTTTCAAATTGAATCTATTTATTTTAATGGAGTCATGAATCAGTTAATTTACTCTTTTCATGACTAAATTAAATTAAGAAACAGTGAAAAACATCCTAAAAATTAATCTATGATGGCTCATTATATCGATATTTCCAGGAAGAATCTAAAAAATGAAATCGTATGGATGAAAATATTCTTTCTGTTATGCTGTTTTTGCAAAAAATGACGTTATTCCTTTCCTAGGTATAAGAAAAAAAATCAGTGTATATTCTCACTTGTATTAGCAACTATCATTTTGAATGAAACTACATAATAATGTAAAATAACCAGTACAGACAAGTGTAACTAATAATTATAGCTGTTGCAGAGCAGTGAGTCAGGACCTGGCACTTTGAGGAGGCAGAAGAAGATGAAAAAAAGAGAGAGGACAAAGATTAAAGGCAAATATAAATGGGTCCATCGGAAGAATTGTTTAATTAATTTGAAGTCATGTCTCTTAAATTGATAATGCTACACACAACACACAACACTGAGCAGGGACTGGTTGTTCATCCTGCATCATCTGAGTCTTAAACGCACACCTTTGCCATCAATGGCTTGTTGTGATTATGTTACTCAGAAATGCCACTGATTGCCAAACTTACTGAATTACATCTGTGAGCTAACAGTTGGACCTGCAATATGCACAAAGTTTATTTTCATGGATAGAAAGAGGATTTCCTCGGAAGAATAAGAAGGAGCAGAAAAGAAGGAGAAGAAGCAGCAGTAGAAGAGGGAGGCCAAGGAAAATGTAAAGGTCCTGCAGAAACTACCCTCCTCCTTTAAAGAGATATTTATTCTGGATTTGGCAACAACTCAGGAAACAGATTAAAAACTATGTATATGTAAAACAGACATGCTTTTTCCTTATCGACACATACAATACTTTGTTTATTTCCTGGCAAAGCTGCAAAATCTTATTTTTGTGTGTTATTTTGGTTGTTTTTTCCATTTAGTTGGACAAATTTTTAAAGGTTCTTTAAAAAAAACCTTAGTACCTTCGTGTTGTAAAATGACCATATGAGATTCCTCAGAACACTTCAAACCAATAAATTATCAGTCAGGTCATAACTGCCAAAAAATACTGTAAATTCATAGACACATAACAATTAGCTTATAGATAGATAAAACAACAGCTCGTTTTTAACCAGTTATTAGTGGGTGTGTAACTCTAACGAGTGGTACCTTAAACACCTAAAAACTCTTTGTTGAAATGAAAGCTTAGATAAGTTGTCCAGTGTATACATGATACCAGCAGTGCACACAAAAAATACTAAAAAAATTAGATAAACAAGACTTAAATGATCTGTACCAAGACAACAACTCTTAAACAAGCCGACTGATTTGCTTTTTTTTTTCTAGATTTTTTTTTCAGAGCCATAAGTGCAAAACGTTTAACAGTATGAAGGAGGTAGACAAGGAATGAAACAGTTCAAAAGTGTGCAGGCAGCCTGGTACACCTGGACCTTATGTGTAAAGCTATATGTTTGCTGCTCTCCCATTGGCCACTAGCCCATCATGGCAGCATGCCAGGGGTTTTAGATTAAAGTGTTCCTGGTTCTTCAAATGTTAACAGAAATCCAGTTGTGTCATCCTATATTTGAGTTAGCAACACACTTTGGAGGTGTCTGCTACATTATTAAGCTTACATAACCACATTTCTTACAAGGACAAAGGAGAAAAATCGACAGCTAGCAGAGCTGGAGACTTTTAGCCCTGTTCAATATTAAAGCTTTGTGACATTGTTACTGTGTCTGACTCACTTTTATTCTCCTTGTTGATTCTCTTGATGGGTCTTGGAGGACCTGCAAGGTTGAGACTGATTTTATCACCCTTAATATCTGTAGGACCATGGATGAGTTTCCCATCAGCCCTTGCTCTGTCTTGACACCGCTGTGGTATTTTTGGCACCAGCAGCAGCGTTGTCATTGTCACCCATGGCAGTCTGAAGAGGAGATAGACAGCAGTTGTTCAGGTGAGAGCTCAGATAAAGAGCTCAGCCAAGCGTGGCACCCCCCTCGCCCACACACACACACACACACACGCAAACCAACACTCACACATACACTCTCACACACACACACGCGCACACTCACATTTACGTTATTATAGCTATCTCACTCCCTCCTTTCCTTATTATTATTGTTCTCTTTTGCTCCCACTCTTTTCTGTCTTTTGTGGTTTTTGTCCATTGTAAATGTGCATCCCCCTGTGCAGATGTTGTGATGATGATTTGATATTCATAAATGCCACAAAATGAGTCTTATGCTTTTAGCCCCACAGTTTCAACTGTCTTCCTCAACAGCACTCCAAAAAGATTGACTGAATAAAGAAAGAGCTTCTGATTAGCATTGATTCCGGGTATGATTCAGCTCAGATGTTCCCAGTTTTTTATGTCAAAGAAGTCCAAACTGAAAGGTTTTAGACTACTCTCTTTCCTAGCTATATATAACCCCAAATGATAATTAAGTTTCAGGATGAGGGATGTTAACAAAAGCAGAGGAGACTAAAAAAATAATAAATCCACTTAAATATTAACACAAAAACACACAAAGGACATTGTTTTAAATTTAAGATTCAGATGTTAGGCATGTTCATCTGTAATTACTTTGAAAAATGACCATTAATTTTTGAAGCTTATGACCCAATATTAAAGGCAGGTGGGATAAAAAGACAACAACAACAAAAACTAAAAAAAAACACACAAACAAAAAACAAAGATTAGAGCTGAAGCCGTAATTAATGGTTGAATGACTGTTTTTCTTTCAGTCGCTTGTTGATATTTAATTCAAACAAAGAAATGTGATTCAGCAATGAGGAGACAGAACTCTTGGCTCAGGGTTCATGTTATAGATAATTATTATTTAATCCTTGTTTTTATAGTCAAATAAATATGCTGACACGA
>JAPZDV010000026.1:2352059-2372953 GCA_029814665.1 Acanthurus lineatus
ATGACTGTTTTTCTTTCAGTCGCTTGTTGATATTTAATTCAAACAAAGAAATGTGATTCAGCAGTGAGGAGACAGAACTCTTGGCTCAGGGTTCATGTTACAGATAATTATTATTTAATCCTTGTTTTACTAGTCAAATAAATATGCTGACACGATTTTGTGATCAAAAATATTTTCAAAGGACACTTTTCTAACTTGACTAAATATGTCCAAAGCACACTTAAATATTTTACACTGCTGAGAGGCAAAAACAGGTAAGAACTGTGTGTGATTGTGGAGAGGTGTGTGAGCACGTTGGCCAACTGCACCGTATCTTACAGTACAGGCTGTTATGTTTGTGCCTTGCGCTTAGACCACCACTCTAGTGCGCCGGGTATACGATGGCAAACGTGCCGGGACACGCCTCCATTCCGCCCTTATTCTCAGACCCTCTCAGTCCCTCTCAGACCCTCGGCACACAGACCCGGCACAAGAGGATTTGCTATCCTACACTTGTGGAAAAAATGACACTTGCGCCGGGTGTACAATAGCACACATCTGCGTTTGCACCGGATGTAGGATAGGGCCCTTTGTCTTGTTGTGACAAAAGACAGATAAAAGCTTTGTGTCATACCTCTAATATATTTATTTCATTTACTAAATCTCTGCCTCTGTAAAACCTTCCTCTCTTCATCTGCATGACTCATTCTCCATAGCTCTCTTTTCTTGTCCCCTCTTCTCCATCTTCCTCTTTGGTATGCAGGGCTTGCACTGATAGCCAACATACCTAATGAGCAATTGGTACGTTTGGGTGACTGAGTGCGATTGCATGAAGACACCCTCCCATACACACTGATGTGCTCCAACAGGCAATTATTCAAAGAAAGGACAGTATAAGGGCCACCAACACTTTGCCCTTCTTCAGTGTAATTAATTGACAGTGCAGATGCTCCTGCTTCTGTGCACATTTGGACGGAGATCAAATTCTCTAAAGGCCCTATGCTGTCTAGTTTGTAATGGATTAGTGCTATCTGTCGTATGTCATAACACTTATTAATAGGTGTTAATCTCAACTGGTGAAAGGCAGTTTTTTTTCAGAGAGAAATCATATCCCTCAGTAGAGAAAAACCTAGCATCTGCTTTTAAGCAACTTTTTAATAACTCATTTGTTTAAACAACTTTATTGTTCCAAGCTTATTGGTTAGTGAGCATTCTCAAGCACATTCTGTAATAATCATATTTAATGTAAATCTACTTCAAACACTTGGCAGGTAAGTGACTCAGTAGCTTTTTTATGCATCTTAGTCCTACTGCTTTAATGTAATAATACAGGAATGTTGCTTGTGAATGTTATATTAACAATATTCAACTTAACATTTTAAAATGGAACTGGACACAAAAAAACAATAAAAAGAAATAAGACACTAACAAGTCCACACAGATGATCCTTGAACACAGCACATATGTAGTTTTTACATCATCATAACATGCATCATAGTCACTATCAAGAATAGAAAAATCAAATACTCTGCTTTTTTATTAAAGTGATGGCAGGCCAGTCTATCTAAGTATTTTTTGTGGGGACATTCCCACAGTGATGAAAGTCTAATCTTGTTTTTTATCACAGCTCAAATGTGCTAAAATAGATGTACTATAAAGACAAATTTACTTGGATAAAGTTGACGCTCTCTTGTTGATTTTGGGGGTCCAACGAGCAGCTTCTACAACACCGAGTTTGACAGTGACACTTGTGCAAATAAGTTTTGTGGTGAGCGAGCAGCAGGGAAGCTGAAGCCTCATCTTGTTGGAGATGCAGAGTTGTTAGAAACAGACAAAGTACAATTGTTGCAACGTGTCAGTCTGTCTGGAAGAATTCATGGTAACGAAGATGAACCCTGCCATGGAACTGTGTGGCCTCATGGTGAATTAACAGAGACGATCTCAGAGCTGAACCTCTGTCTGCAAGGTACCAACCAGTTCCTCAGCCCTCTGCATTTTAAATAAGAAATCATTTAAAATTAATTCAAATGTGTGGCGAATGCAACTGGAAAGAGGTGTCTTACTACTCTGCAAAAGCCTGCTGTGACATCAGAACATGCTGGTGAGGATGCAAAACTTCTGACTCGAAATACAAGTTCAAATGGGGACAGAAGAGGAGGGAGTTTGTAGCAAACTAATTTCTAAGTACACTTCGGCAATTGTGTTCAAAATTCAGCACGCGTTTGTTTTGTGAAGCCAGAGGGTATTGATTTATTAGTCTTAGATTTGTACTTTACTCTAAATATTTGATTAACAAAATCTGAAATGTGACATTAGAAACCACATCAGAGAGAAGCAGTTGCAGCCATAGAATTACAAATTAGTAACAATATATGCTTTCACTGGTAGAGTTTCACACTAAAGGCTGTTATTTAAATAAAAATGCCCCTTCATAGGAAAAAGTCCCCTGTCTTTCTGGATTATTTATGAAACATGTCTTGTAGATACACATTCATTGATTCTTTTTTTAATCACAAGAACAATATGCTTCTTGTAACCTTGCATAATTATATTGAAAAGTTTCAGAAACTCAGAATGAACTCAGAATAATACTTTTTTGCACCTATTAGTTTGGGAACTGTTAGTAGCCACATCTGCATCACCTTTCATTGGTCAGATTTGACTGAAGAGCACAACTTGTAGAGAAGCCCATAGCTAGCTGATAAGTAACAACATTATACTTCTTATTTGCATCTCCGGTTCACTTTAGGGACTGTAGTTTCAAAACACAGATGTAAAAAAGAATTACTATTGTGGACTTTATAATTAAAATCAAATATTTGAGCTTTGCCCACCCAAGGGCACTCTAATGCCTACTTTGCATTCAACTTCTGCATATTTATATACCACTGTGGATATGATTTTGTTGTAGAATAGTCAAGGATAAATAGTTTTCTTGGGACATTTCTCTCAGAAAAATTGGGACTTGACAGAAAAAATAGCTGAATTTCATCACTCCTCCTTTACATCAGTCTTTTCCTACTTTCCAGAGCTCATTTACTTGTCCTCAATCTTAACCCTTATTCCCATTGGTTCCTGCTTTCACAACTTTCTCCTCTCTTAGTTATTCATTACATTGGCTGATAGGAACTGGAATGACAAATACTGTATATATTAGACAGGCTAAAGTGTATAGATTTGTTCACCTGCAAGCTAAGTCCTCTGTACAGGATTTGGATGCTGCAAGTAAAAAGATCTCCCTGAAACATTTATTTAACATAGATCTTTAATGAGGAGGAAAGGTTGGCAAGAGGTGGCCATGGTGTGCTTGGTGGGACTGTGTACGCGTGTGTGTGTGCATGTGTGTGTGTGTGTGAGAGACAGAGAGAGAGAGAGAGGCAGAGAGGGAGAGAGGTGGAAAGTGAGTCTTCTAGCTGCATAGATGAACAATCATGCAAAATTCATGGCCAGGGGAAAATCTGACACTGCTGTCGAGGGACAGGAGGTGAGGAAGGATGAGAGAGCCGTGGAGTGGGATGGGAGCGAGATGAAGAGGGATGGGTGGAAGATCATGTGGGTGGATGAAGCAGAGGAGGAAGAACAGTGGGTGAAGGAGGAGGAGCAGGAGCAGCATTAAAATAATTACTTGCAGTTAAATGCATTATCTAGAAGTGAAGCGAGCATTTTTATGGTTTGTTTTGCTTTCCTGTATCCATTAGAAATTTTTGAAAATTCCACTTGTAAAAAGTATTCACACACATGAGAAAAATTACGTGGGTGAGCAGCGGGGAACACCTTGGATTGGTTGGCTGTTCAGGACAGGGCTAACACATTGTGGTGGAGCTGCTCTGACTGCACTGACTTCAGGCAAATCAACATGCACACACACATACACAAACACATACGCATCCACACCATACCACACTTTCCCTGTTTCCCTCTGTGCTCATTAAACAGTTAGTAATTTCACTATTTGACATGTTTCCTTCAGTTTCAGTAGCACATCTGTGTCAGCACACTTGGCTGTTCCACCATTCTTATACTTGTATTCACACAAATGTTACATGAACTTACCATGTGTTTAAGTTGCATATTCACCTCACAGTCCTGTCCTGTCACTGTCCTGTAAATTCTTAGTCTAATAGGAAAAGATAAAAAAAAGTGTAACTGCAGGGTGTAAAAACCTTAAGACACTCTTATAAAAAAAAAGGTATAATTGCAAATGTAGAAGACATTAAGGGTTTCAACAGTGCATCACCATTCTACTTGGTAGATGTAGTTTATCATGCAGTTAAAATTAATTTCCCAGTATGCCCAGTCTGTACAACACCGGCAAATATCTAACACCATTTCCACACCCCCAAGGAAACAGCTACTATACTGTTACGGGGAGCCATGCCTTATGTAAGTGAACTGAGGAAGAATTTCTAAAACTATTATTTTCTTTTGCTTAATTTTGCATAATTTTTCAGGCTGTTTGGTTTGTTACAAATGCTACACATACATTTAAATGCAGGATAATTGGTTGAATAGAAAGGAAAAAGTATTTGTTTTCATGCAAAAATGTTTTTTTTTGTAGACAGAAGCGATAAAATTTTTAGAATATTAAAGTTGAAATGACTCTTTGTGATTAGTTTCTCAGTTCAAAGTTTTTGATACAGCATTTTCATACTTCATAAAATTTATGTAATTACAGATATAAATGTTAGATATTAATTTAATTTCTAGCTGGCTTCACTGTTTTGTTTTTTTTTTTACATTTTGTTATTTTAAGTCATGTGTTTTGTACTGACATTAATCCACTGTATTGGCAGGTCAGTGTAGAGTTGCACTGTGACAATTACACTGATAAAAATAACTGTATAGTTTTGACAGCTGGGGAAACCAAAAGGGAAAATAACTGCAGGCTACATGTTTATGTAAGACTGATTAACAATTCAACTGTTTAAAAAGTTTAGTGATGTTTGTTTTTTTATTTTTTAAAACTTCAGCCGTGTTTCTTGTTTGTGAAGAAATCTGTAATTTCAGAGGATTTAGAAGCTATTTCTTTTGAAGCTTTCCTCATTTAAATGGGCCATCTTTCAGCTCCACCTATTCCCATTCTCTTTTGTTTCTTGTTTCTTCTGTGATGTTCATATTTTTAGCCATTCTTACTCCACACACTGACTGACTGTTGTGTGGATGTGTGTGTGTGTGTGTGTGTGTGTGTGTGTGTGTGTGTGTTCAACCAGTTGTTTGTGACAATGGAGATCTTATCATCAGGTAAAATGCAGTCAGATGAGGGGTATTTGGTAGAAACGGTCTTAGGCAATACCCCTCCCCTCCAATTTAAATAAAGTTTTTAAACTTGTTAACACTTTCGGGTTTCATGTTTTTTACATGCTATATATTTACATGGGAGAAAAAAAGCAGTCAATAACCCAAACATTTGTATCTTAGAGTTGTAATGTACCACTAGTCTTGCAGAAACACAGATTCAGACATATCTCTCATGTTTAAAAAGCCAATTCTATATACTTTTAGGGAGGGACTATGGTGAAGTGAGCCGTATTAGAAAAAAAGTAGCTATGTATCAACAAAACAATGGCAGTGAAAAGGAGGCACCTTCATGTATTACAAGGGAATTCTTAAAATCCAAGAGTTCAACTGTAACCTGCCATAGATTTTTTCAAAAACACTTTACAGCCACGATGCCATTGAAGTCTGAAACTGTCCCGTCCATTTGCCCTTCAGACACAATAAGAACTGTAATATTAAATCTATTGACTGAGTCCAAACGAACTTGCAGCGTGCTAAGTAATGTCAGCCAATGTTACGATGGTGACAAGTGATTCATGTCATACGCTGACAAGACATTTTAAATGGCCTGGGGGTGTTGACAAAGGGGGTTACAGCAAATGTTATCAAAACAGTTCAGATAGCAAAGCTGTGTATGAGGTTTCTGTGTTTGATGGGCAGAGTCAAAGCTTCAGGCAGCGGAGGTGTGGGTGAAGAGAGAGGCAGGACCACACCACACTGAGGCAAAGCAAGGCACCAAGGGAAGGTTATTTTGATGGGAAAAAAAATAGTTTTTAGGGTTTTACTTAATGGCTTGAGAGGCTCTTTAAGTATTTCATCATTTTTTAAACAATTCTTGTTAACTTAAAATAAATAAATTAAAGTAAATAATTTTGTCTATGAATAATGACAAATGTTACCAAACTATTAATCTACTCTCAACAGAAGTGAATCAGGTCACCTGCTTGAGAACACAGAAGTGGCTTTTTTACTGCATCCAGATTGAGAGTTTGATATTATTTTATTTGCATCCAGATTGAAGAGATAAAGTTGATTGTATCCAGTAATGGGTGGTGTGATTGTTGGTTTACTGGTAGCAGTTCTGTTATGTATCATAAGGGGTTTGAAAATGACTGAGGCTGATAGAAAGTTATAAATATTTGAAAGGCAATGTCCATAGACATCCTTTGCATTTATATCTCAGCCAATGTACAGCACAAATTCCATAATATTTCAAAATGCTGAGTATTGCACTATTACAATTAAGTTCCACATTTTAAGGTCCACAGAGGCATACTTAGTCTAATTACTCACTCTAATCACAATGTAGAATCTGTTATATCAGCTTCACTTAATTCTTAAAACAATTTTATATTATATTATTATAAAATATTATTAGGTTCATTATGATGACACATGTTTATGACACAGTTTGCACACTGTAAGGCATTAAAATGTAATGCTGAAGTGATTCCAAACACCGTTTAGTCTAATTGCCTCTAGGACAATGAATGAAGGTCAATGATATTTCATGTAACTATAATGCTATTGAAAAAGCCTGACAATATGCAGCAACATGCTGCAATCCCCCATTCATTCACAACATTGCTTTCTAGTTTATTTTCTACCAATAAAGTGATTCTAATAGGAAAATGAAGATAAAGTCCTGTCATCTATGTGTCTTTCCTGTCTGCTGGCTTGAATGCTTATTTGAAATAAATTGCTTAGACATCAATATAAGTCCAAAAAAAAGCAGAAATTATTCTGAATAAGAAAGAGTTAACTGTTGCTCTCAGTTCAAAGAATTAAGTAGATTACATTTAACACCTCCAGGTAGTCAGCATCAAGCACAGTAGAGTGTGCGTTGATGTCTCCAGCTCATCTTGAATAAGAAAAAATGACTGTACTGGAGAGCACTCAGTAAGGAGCACACGGCTGCTTTGGAGTTTACATCAATGTCAATTTTAATCCTATTTTCTCCCCTCCCCATCCCCTATAAATAACACAACATCCTCTGTTTGCCCTTCATGAAAACCTCACTTAATACCACATCTTCCACATGCATCTTTTGATCTGAATAGATCAGGCACCGTACAGAACAAATTTACATATTAACAAGATAACAAGTTTGTTGAGTTTTTTTCTTCTTTTTTTTTCCTCTGGACTGCTTGATGGAACATGTTAACAAAAACACATTTTCTAATTGATGAATTAATGATGTAGTAATCTCATTAGTGTGACTGGCTATGTTTAATATGTCACAGTGATTATGGATATGAGGCAGCTTATGTTCCTCATGTTGGTAATTTATTCTTAAGCCTGATTTACAGTAGGGAGCTCGACACTTGAGATGAGTGCCGCTCAACAGAATTTAAGAGTAGCATGTTGTTTTAAATTTACGCAAAGGGTTTTAGTCATGTAGTTTTAAAAAGCAGATGGTAAGTGTGTCCATTGTATCCAGCAAGGGAGCTGCAGGGTGACAATGGTTTAGTTCAGCAAATGCTAAACTAGGACAAAGATATCCACTGTTAGTACTGTCAGTATTCTTGGATACCTGCCAACCATTTGATGATCTTTTTTAGTTTGATTTGTGTGTGACCTCCTATTCACACTGCAGGACAAAATTTAAAGATGTGTTTTTGCAACGTAACAAAATTCATTGGATGCCCAGCAGGAAAAATGTGTAGTAAAAAAGAAAATACATAACTTTTTTTTTTTTTCTGTAGAGCGACACTCATTAGTGTCAAGTGTTCTTCCATAAATCAGGCTTTAGTTGTTCTAAACTGGCAATGTTTAGCTTTCTGCACTTGAAATCATGAAGTACTTTTAACCAAACTTGGTTTTATCACTAGAACCACCCTCATTTTGGGCTGAATTAAAACAAGGCAAATGCTGTTATGTTAAAAGTAAATCAAAATGTACTCATTGAAAGTTAAATTAATTTCTAAAATAAGCTAATGTGATTGGTTGCACCTGTGTGATAAATGTCTTGCCATTAGGCACAGTGTTATAGCATTAAGAGGCAAGAGCCTTCATAAAGATATGTTAACAAAAAAAGGAAACAAATGTCATTGTATCTTTTTGCCTACAGAAAAACTTACATTTTTTTCAGACCAAAACTGAATTCAATATTTACTTGGACACAGAAATAGCACAGCTGTAAAAGCAGCAAAACAGCACATCAGCATGTCATAGCTTGAGGGGCAACCAGTCGAAAAACAACATGAAACTGTTCGGAGCTTCTTTAAAATCGTATCTCCTTTTTGATACAACTCCATTGCCTCTGTGATTCTCACCGTATCTGCAGCTGCTGAAGCTATAATCTGACAGTAACATCTCCAGCTTTTTAAGCTTTTAATTTCAAAATCCTCTCTAGCAAATGGAAACTGTTACAGCAATACTTAAAGAAATATTTCAGTGGAAAGATGGTTGACGCCAATTATAAATCTGGTCTGTTTTTTTAATACATTATGACCAGAGAATAGGTGCTGCTGAATGTTGGTTTGCTTAAAATGTAGAGAACCTGCAAGAACCAGAGTGCATTGAACCGCACTTGACCAGGACACATTCCCACTGGTGGGTCTTGTACCGCATGATGGCTGATGCTTGGTACTGGCTCATCTGTTTTGAAACAGCAAGTAACATGGCAGTTAGTCACAAACAGAAAAACTGTATTGTGTTGATGTTTCTGAAAATATTTTAGTTGAGAAGGCTATGCAATAACACAATCCTGATTCATGTGATGATCACATAAGAATCTGCTTTGTTTTACAATTGGATCTGAGTTTGGTAAGCCTTCTCTCATTTCTCTCCTATGTTTGTGGAGGCACAAATAAGAAATGCAGAGGTACAATCTATAGGTTGACAACAAACAGAGCCATTACATACAAAGGAGTAGAAAGGTCAAAGGTGCAGACAGCATGGCGAGAAGTTTACCGTTGTTTGGCCATGTTAAGATTACTACATTTTTGTTTATCAGGATGATAGATGAACCCAGTGAGGTGATTACAGGGTAACTAACCCTCGCTGCCACCAGGCTATATGAGACACGGGGTATTATAGATAAGACCACAACACATCACAACTTCTTGTCTTTTACAACTTCCATGACATACACAGGCGATGGGGAACATATTTACTGTTCCACCAGAAAACACCAACAAAATTATGTGGCTTTACCATTTTTATAGTTGCAAATTGAGTAGTGCATGCATCCATTAATCAGTGCCACAGATCGCACTGAAGAAGTGGTCAAAGAAGCAATTTTTTTTTTTTTTTTTTTTACAGAAGCAGTTTTGCTGGGATGTCATGGGGCACTGTTTTTTTTTATTATTACTATTATAGTTACATTATACAGGATAAAATGAGCTTTTGTCATGTGTGACACTTATTTAAAATTCAGTGCTTCTTTTTGTTGATAAGACCAAAATAGGTTGACAATTCTGTTTTGATTTTAATGTTACCTAGCTAAATGGTTTTAATAGGATCAGCATTATGGCAATAGTAATAAGACATCAGTCACTGTGAGAGAATGCCAACTCATTCTACTGTGTGAAAGTTATATGCATTTTATATTTATCCAACAACCAACACATCACCCTTTTTTATCATCCTTACTTTATGTCTTACTAACCACAGGGCAGACTCCTTCTTGGCACTGAACAATGATATTTGATGTAACCCTAACCCTTCACTGCAGTGACTCATCCCATATGAATAGTATTCCCAAAGACACTAAAGTGGAGGTGTAACACATCTAAAACACATATCTCTGTGTCAATAATGTTAATTAAACATGATTTTACACACTGTCTTTAAAATTGACAACAAATCTAAACTGAATCTAAATAAAAGCTGAGCAAATTTAAAGGGTCAATATGAAATCTAAAAGAAGACTGGTAATAAGTGTACATACTTGAAAAAGGGGCCAAGACAAAAGAAAAGTTTGATTAAAATGTAAAAAAAAGAAAAAAAACTGGGGGCAAAATGTTAAGTTATTCTTTTTGATGGAGGCAGATTGAAAGGGTACTCATTAACACATTTGTTTTTAATTTATTCAACATAACAAGGCTGGTTGTTGATCAGCAACTATGCAATTTTTCCTAAATTCAAATGTTGGCTCCTCTGTCACGTAGATGACATCTGATACTATGTTATGCTATTCTATTTTTTAAGATCTTAAATTTTTAATTACCGCTTCTTAAATTAGAGGGACTACTTTCACCTAAAAAAGGGAAGATGCACCCACTGACAGAAATCAAGGAAGGTCCCTTAGACCTTTAGTTAGTGTTTTAGAGATTGCCCCTGACTTTATCTTCTCTGAGACAAGGAGGCAATTCCTTGCTCAATAGAATCAGTGTAGCTTAAAAATCCTCTAAGGGACAGAATCCAGTAAGAAACTTTGAGCCAGCTTTCAATTCCACCAAAAGGTAACTTAAAAGGGGGCTCAAGAAGGGAGACCGATCAGTTATTCCACTGAAATCCTACAGCTGCAGTATTGTAGAACTGAAAAATGTTGTGGCTGTAACATTGCTGTAAAAGCTGCTTTCCACTTTTTAGTACTTTTCCCCCCAAAATTTTCAGTTCTACCTCTACCTGTAAATGCCTCAGTGGCATATCATTAAGCTATTTTAGCTTCTTGCAGCTTTCCCATTACAGGATAGAACAAAACACCCATATTCACGCAAAGCACTGTGTAATGTTTTCATTCAGCTGCAAAATGATTTCACTTGATACTGAGACAAGACATGAATTTTTCATCAACTCCCTGAAAAAATGATTATCCAACATTAAGCAGAGTAAGAGTATATGCCTCTGTAAGTAAATGGGGTTGAATAAAAAGAGGAAGATATTTCTGATAAGTTTTCTCATCAATACACATTGAATACAAAAATGTTATTGCACCTTCCAGAATCGTTGGGTTTGTCAAGAGAAACTTTTCCCGTTTAGCAATCAAATATCTAGTCAAGTATGATGTAGGGTTTTTATGGATGACATAAATGCTTCATTGTACCTGTTAAAATATAATTTCATAATTGGTTCCAAAAACATGTCACACATCATTCTTACAAAAATGTACAAAATCATGATAAGATGTAACCTGGCCAAACACTGGTGAGTGCACTCAGAATGAATGAAAAGCTGCTTCTTAGAGTACACAACTTATCATCCTGAAAGAGGATGGGCAACAACAAATAAAGTCCACGCTGGCTTCTTGTCAGCTCGAATAATCACCTGGACCTGGCTGCATGAGCAACACATGCACCTCAGAACATCTTGTTTTTTTATTTTAGTGCCCATTTTAGCAAATTAGAGCCACACAGCCTGTGTGAGAGCACATCATTTAAAGACTGGGCTCTAACCAAATTTTTTGGACAAAAATAAACTAATAAGAAAAGGACACAAAATATTAACCTGAAGTGCAGCACAATATTTTTCTGATGCACTCTTTCTTTCTCTGCGTCTTTCTTTCTCTATATATTTATCTTTTAACAAGTTCAAAGGTTTTGTTGTCATCACTATCAAAGGGCTATTGCCAAAGACAAACTCAAAGTAAAGAGGCAGGGCTGGCAGCAGCTTCACACCACAGTTGCATTAGCCACAGAAGTACAAGCTCTGCCCACACAGTGAGTATGAGTTGAAAAAAGATATGTTAAAAAAAACTTTGGTCAAAAAGATTTTATGAATGTATTTGCAAGGACAGTGTTCTCTCTAATATAATAACTGTTAATGGTGAAGCAAATGGCACTATGTAATAGAATTTAACTATAACTACTCATTTACTAAGTGAATTAATCATTGGTACTTTTAATGGAACATCTTTATTATCATAATTCAGGACCTAATGCTAACTCACTCAGGATTCAAGTGCATGTCTGATGTAGGGTTTAACATGCGTAGCACAGGTTATAGTAGGATGTCTCCCTACATCAATGTGCTGGAAATGCTAACTGTATGTATGATTCACCCCACTTCTGAAGATTCATCACTTTTGATTTGTACAGACAACAAAACAGCGGTAGCTTACATAAATTGCCAGGGGAGAGAGGGCACAGCCCAGCTTCTCAGAACAGCCAGACAGCCACTGTGCTGGGCACACAAGCATCAAATTGAACACAGCAGCCACTCGGCACATGGAGAGTTGTTTTTTTCTTCTACTCTGCTCTATGCTAAACTGGAAGGGTATGTGACATCATCTCTGCTTCTCACATCCGAAGGCTTTATGTTTTTTTTTCCCTAGTGTCATTCCCTCTTGGTAAATAACCTGTGTTATTTCTGTGCTGCCCCAGTGCACTGATGGATTGTGATAAACCATTGTGCTATGACAGATTGTTGACGGATAGACAGAGGATGGACTGGTTATTGTTTCAGCTGAAGGTCTTAGTGGACTATGAATCACATCCTTGTCATCCTAATTCCTCTAGCAATAGCCATAGAGCTTTGTACACGATAGTAACATTCCATAACTCCAGATTTTATGAGCATATACAAACCCCTTTAAGCTGGCCTGACTGGTTCCTTTAACTAGCCAAAGAAAAGCCGTGGGGAGTCCATCTTCCAGTCTTAATTTATTTACAAGTCATCTCCAAGCTCCAGAGGAAATGGCCAATAGCCTGGCCCGGTGCAGTTGGAGCTCTCTACTGGACTCTATGGGATTACTCTTCTGCCGTAGCATATAAAAATATAGCCACCTCATATTTCCAAATGTGTAGTTGGCCAATGAGAATGTTGCTACCTGAATACATGTAGTCTGTACCGCTCACATCTACTGCCTGCCCTTTAGGCCTGTTAGGAAAGACAAAGTCAACCAACAGAGCCAATATAAGAGGACTTTCTTGTGCATTATGAAAACATATAAACAGTCGTTTGGTGCGGACTGTGCATTCCGTATAGCATGCTAACATACCTAGCAGGCATAGAAGATGTGGGTATGTTAGCATGGGATAGAGGACAAAATGCATTAAACCGTATCAGTTTCACTGACCTCCTCATATTTTTGGAAAAAAGGAGGAGTTCAGCCTGAATTTGGCCAATTTAACATCATGCAGCCAGAACAGAGCGACAGGGCACAAACTGGTCGTTTACTCTCTCAGATCAGTGAGCAGCACCATAACAGCAAAGCTATTCTGAAAGACAAAGTCCCCTGTGAGAAGCAATGTGAAGGCCTCTAGGGATTCTTCACGAGGCCCAGGCTCTTCTTCCATATCAGTCAAAAGTCAAAGCTGCAGAAGAGATCATCTATTGCTGCTATAGATGACGCTTGAAAGGACCAGGCCACAGAACCATGGCTGCTTAACAGAATTATGCATGCTCCACTCCAAGGCATTCAAGGCAGATTGAATGCAGATTGTGCGTAATGATGCAGGGCCATGATGGCATGGGCATGTGTCTGGAAGCTGCAGTTCCATCCTGGGAGAAATGGCAGTGCAGTGAGCAAATCTGCCATCATTGAAGGAAAAAGGATAAAGGTATGTAGTGTTGATGCTCCTGCAAATGGATGGACCTTTTAGAATAGGAAATGCCATGAAGTCAAAAAGAAAGAAAAGCCTGTGCAAGTCCAAACTAATGTTCACAATGTTCCCACCTATTCATCTCGATAGAGTAACAGTTTTTGGAAAAACTCTTAAAACTTGGGAAAACTCTTAAAACTTACTGACAATACTCACTACTTTTGACTAATTAGGGGTGTAACCTCATCACTCAATAATAATAATAATAATAATAAGAATAATAATAATAATAATAAAAGCACTTTATTAATCCCTGTGGGGGTAATTCATTTCAATGGGCTGCCACAGTGCAGCACCTGTTACATGCTTTTGGAGGTGGGGGGAAAGGGGACCTTCTGGCTGTGACAGTGTTAACCACCATGCCACTGTGCTGTCTCTACTGCTGCACCATATGCATGCATCAAAATTTAATCTAAATCTCCTGGTCTGATACCCATAATTACAATGTAGAATATGGTGAAAAAATGTCATATTTGCAGTACAAATTTGCAGCTGAAGCATCAACAGAAATCTAGCGAGACCTTGAAGTCCTCATGAATCTTTGTTAAACTGACTCAGTTGGCGGGCTCAGTTGCTAAGTAAAGCTTGCATGCTCATCTTATACAAATTATGTAATGGTGTTACTTTGCTGTTTTAGTTTAATCCCCGAATCTCCATCCACATTTGAAACCAAATATACCAGCTTTGTGCACTGTATAGCATATTTAAAGATTCCAAACCTCTTTTGCACCCTGGGCCATTTATACAAAGAGGGAGAGAGGAGTGTGAGTTTCTAAGGAGAGTTAGTGAGTGAGTGAGTGAGTGAGTGAGTGAGTGAGTGAGTGAGTGAGTGAAAGAGAGAGAGAGAGAGAGAGAGAATCCAGAATTGATGTAGACAGCCTGTTTAGACTTCTCAGACACCCAGTGTCTGCAAAAGCAGGCTTGTTAATGGGTTTTACAGGTCATACAGTTTTGTGGCTGTTTGCATGCAGCAGACAGTCTGCATGGACACTTGTGGACATAGCAAAAGCTGATTGACAAAAATCAATGTGGACTCTCATGGCTGTGTAAAAAAAATGTATACACAAGATGTTACACTTTGGAGAAAGCCACTGTCACTGTCACTGTCCATTTCAGTTTCAACAATGCCCTTAATAGTAAAAACATTCAGAGAAACTCTAGGGTTTCAAACAGTGCAGAGACAATTTAAATCGTGGATAAGTATCTTGGCAAAATTGTATGTTATTTAACCTTTAAAAAATCTTTGGTACAGTCTGAAAAAATGTAGAAAACTTAAGGCAAAGCTTGGAGTTCAATCTAAGTTGAATATTCTTATTTTGTGCTCTACCTGCTCCTGGTCTACTGCTGAAGACTTGCACTGGGATTGATTTAATATGCATCAGTGCCGCTATGCCTGTTGTTCATAATGTTATATATACACTTTGTCACATGAACAAACAAACAAAAGAACTGTCATGCAAAACATCCGTGGAAACCCTGAAGAGAAAATCAACTATCATTGATGAACTCTGGGAGTCTGAAAAAATGTTCTTTTCAGAGGCTTGCTCAGTCTCCCACCCGAACGCAGCCTTTTGATGATGCTATTGTTATGGAAATATTTAAATCTCCCATTAGGAAAACAGAAAACAAGACTGTTGGCACACTTGATTTACTGCTGTGAGTGTATTCAACTTCATGCTGCAGTAATTTCCTTTTATTGAATGCTTTACTTGAAGTGATGTTTTGAGGCAGACACGTAATCATAATAAGTACAATCACTCTGCAAACATTACAAGCTATTAGCTCTTAGCTCAAAGTGTGCATTTTTAAAATTTACCATTCATCATAAGCTTGAAACTGTACATAAAATAAACATCTATGTGTGTTATGAGGACTGGACAATGTAGCTAGAAATATTAATACAATTAGATTTTTCGCATTGCTAACAATAATAAATGTTTATTTTAAGATCTATTTTTAATTAAGACCAGAATAAAGAGGGTTTGGCCACTTAGAATAAAATGTTTCACTTACTGATATTAAGTGTAAGACTTGCAAATTAGCTTGAGTGTCTATTCATCTTAAATGTTTCTCTAATTTACTATATATTTCTAATTGCTGACTTTAATTCCAAGAAATAAAGCCACAACAGAAACTATCAGTGAACGGTTATGAAACTTCTAAAAGCCAGCATTATTCACCGATAGAGCCTAATGCAAGGGGGTCACCGAAAGGCCACAGCTGAGTCGAGTTGGTATATGAAGTGGCTTTAACCATACTAGATCCAAACAAAATGCTTCTTATGTTTTCTTGATGCTTGGTCTCAGCTCTAAGTTTATTGAAGTAACCTAGAACTGCTGCTAGCTGATAGATAGCGGTGTTAGCCTCAGGGCTAGCTGACAGCTCGAAGCACCAGAGAGTGTTTGTGTTACATAGCTATCACATGAGCTTTGTACTCTAGAAGGAGACTTTTTAATGTTCAGGGTGAGGGGGACCCGGTTGGGTGGGGCTGAATAGGCAACAGAACCAGAGCCAGGCAAGCTGTGTAAATGAGCTGAACAGCCCCCACTTTGCAGGAAAATGTCTCTGCTCCAGATTATGCATGCTGCTGTTATGTGCACTGTTGAGTAAACTTTGAATGTGCTCTTGAGGTTTTTCATGCTTTGACAGAGTCTTGTATTTATAATCACACAAAATCATGCAAAATGGAAGTTTCTACAAAATGCTGCTTTAAAATCAGATGAACCACCTCAGTTGGCCTGTTAACTTAACAATGGCTACATAAAAAGGTAGAATTAAAAAGTTAAATAAAAAAAAATTCATCTTTGGATACAAGAGATATTTGAACTGTTTAATATATATATTTTTAAAGATAAAAAGTTAGACCTGCTGGTGTAAGTAGCTGAAGTTAAAATGCTGTGATCTCTGATTCATTTATTAAAAAAGATTAATCTGAAGCAGGAGGCAAGGGGTTTCCACCTCAGAAATGAGTTAACACTGAGCTCTAACAGCAGGTGCCTTTTTGTGCTGACACTTGACAAAGCATTCATCTCAAGTTCAGGAGTTTTTTTAACCAAAGACTGCTGAAAGAGCATACCTACTGTTTCTCACTGACACTTGACTCATGATGTTGGACATGATTAATAATGTATACCAATCTATTACACATCAATTTACACCCTGACGTGCATTGCAGCATAATCACCTTTATGGCACTTTTAATCAAGATTAATTAACAGTGGGCTAATTTCAAATTCACTGCAGCACACCCAAAGGATTTACAACGTTAATGAAGAGGGAAAAAATGGATTCCTGTGTCCTCTGTTTTATTCCAGGTGAAATTGCCAGGTCTTAATTGATTGTTTTACATTTGTTAACCTTCCACCTGTTACAGGTGACTTGAGGACAGCATGTTGAATGACGGTTTCCATGCATTCCCATTCAAGTACCCAACTGTATGCAATGAGAACACTGCATATATGTGCATTTATGTGTGTGTGTTTGTGTGTGTTTGTGTATATAACGAATGTGTTATCTTGCCTCCTCAGCCTCTTGGTAATTCAAAATATCTAATGTAAATCTGTCTGTAAATGCTCAATCCTCTCTTCACATATGCATGTAACATTTAATGGTGCGTTTGTTTTTCTGAGATTGTGCAGTTGTCTCATCCGGTTACCTCCCGCATCAGGCACCCTTTGAGTATCGCTCTTTAAAGTTATCTTTTTGCTCCTGGGAAACCTCAGTGATTTAACTCTTAGCCCACACACCCTCTATTTTCAAAGGGGTTAGGTTTTAGGGGTGAAACCAGGATTTCTCCTCTGATGCCATTTTCACTTCCATCATGATTCTTGTGTTTTGTCTCAATTGGTCCTTTAAAATGCGTTGCACCATATTTTAGTTTTCTTTAGTTTAACTACTTAGAAGTATAATGGTCACAAAAAACAACTTCTACCAAGTTCCCATCATAACATGCCATGGTTCAGAAACAATTATGTAAGGCCTCTTATTCACACAGACAGTTTTTTCAAAATAGAAATGGCAAGATTATAAACAGAAAAATAAGTATATATTGTACATAATGATTGAAATACCTTAATATTAGTTAGAATTTAAAAGTTTTGTTTTTTGGCTTTAGCAAACTATATTGGGAAGATTAACAACCTAGAAGTGTGACTTTTAAAATCGTTAACTTCAATCAAGTTCCTGAAGTAATACTCATCTTTGAACTTTCTAACACAATCATCTACTGCCATTAATGGAAGTTTTTTAGTTGTAAAAAAGAAAAAAAAAACACTGCTAGGTAACACTTTTAAAAATGATACCATAAAATTATTGTTTCTGAGGGTTTTGACTCACAAAATTGCCAGTGATTTGGAAGTTGGATGATCTCACAGTCTTCTCCCTTGCAGCAAAATGCTCTCTTCTCTAAAACATAATGTTGCTGAAATGTGATATTGTTTCTTCTAAATCAGACTTTTAGGTTTACCTCCTGCTGCCTTTAATATAAGGTCCATTTAAGGACTCAAGAATGTTGATAAATCAAAGGCTTTAAAGGTCCTGAAGAGTTCTAGAATTTTCTTCCTCTTCCCCATCAACACAATGACCCACACTCACACAGACACACACACACGCACACGCCCACACACATACCGGAACACACACAAGCAAATGTGAACAAATATACACAAACTTATTCAAATGCTAACACACACATTTAGTTACTGATCCTCATTGGATGTCAATATGTAAAGCAAGATAAATAAATAAAAATAGTAAATGAATAAATATTTAAAACTCACATGTTAAGTAAAAGAATTTATTCTCGAGATCAGGATGCTCCTTTTGGAAGGTCAGCAACATCAACACACACACATTCACACACAAACACACAACAGACTTACACACAGACATGAATGAATGAATGAACACTTTTTTATTCCTCTCTCTATGTCTCTGTGTCTCTCTGTTCAGAAAGCCTTGTTCTGGCACATAAATATGTAAAATGTAGAAAAAAATGAGATAAATTATAATGATAAAAAAAAGAAAAAAAACGGCTGCAGGACAACATGCCCGGGAAACGTTTCATTTTTCAGCTGCGGTCTGTCTGACCCTGGTGGCAAGGTTTAAATGCTCAGAAATCTTTTGCATTTTACTTTAAGTACTTATAAGCTTAAGAAAACATACAACACAGATAATTAGGAAAAGTTGTGGAATGAGAGGTTTGTAGGTTTTATTTAAACAGTTATTTGGATTATAAAAACCCAGAAAGGGTGTCAAACTGTCTTGGCGATTCTAGTGTTAAATCAAACCAGGATCAAGAAAGTGACTGTATATGTAATTTACCAACAAAAAAAGTGTTTTAAGTGTTAAATAGTGTGAAGTTATTCTTTTAGGACTGTATCTGAGAGCACTAGCTAACTAATATCTGTTTGGACCGGTGCATTTTAATCTTACATACTAGAGGTTTATATTTATCCAACACAAGTTGCAATAAGTGCCTAATTCACCCCTTTGTCCCATATACAAAGGAGAAATGTCTGAGTATAGTTGTTGTCTGTCATATCTGTAAAATGTGTTATGGCATCAAGTTGTAAGTTCATGCCATTGTCAAATCTCAAATGCACATAAACACCGTGGCTGTGTGACTCACTTCTACAACTAGTCAGAAGTCTTTGCAGACCACAAGTCTTTCACTCCATTACATGCATTAGAACATCTTCATTACACATTCAAACCCACTACATTCAAACCACAATTAGTGTGCAGCAGCTCGGGGACAGTGTGAGTTCTGCCTGAGAAAGTGATAAAACAGCTCTTCTTGCTCCTATTAGCTGACATGGTCACATCACTGCTGCAGCCAGTTGCCAGGTTTGTGCTTTTCATTAGCTGCAGGCTCTGAAGTTAAACTCAGCCAAAGTTCCTCCATTGCCTCCTTCTGCATTTGAAGAACTCAGTAGCAAGAAAATGGATAGCGCTGCAGTGGAGGCTTTATCTTCCTGAGGCAGCGGTTTCAGTGAAAGTTGTGTCACATTTTCACCGCCTTCATTTTTCGTGGGAATACAAGTGTCAGCAGGTTCTGTACCTGACTCCCATTCTTAGTCTGGACTATGGCCCAAGACCACTTCTCTGAGAATTTGGGTTGTTCAGAGTCCTTGCAACTTTGGATGTGGGTCACTTGTTTTGTTGACCAGATTTTTCAAACAATTATAATGCTCTCTCACGTGGTCTCCCCAAAAACCTAATAAATCAATTAAAATTGATTAAGAACTCTGCTGTCCGAGTGCTGACTAGGACCAGGAGGAATAAACACATTACTCCTTTGGCTGCCTTTCAGTTTCCAATTGATTTTTCAAATAACCAGGATGGCCCCTTCGGTCCTCTGGCACAAATCCTTAAGTTGTTTCTGATGCAGGACAAAATCCTTCAGTGAGGCAGCTTTAAGCTTTACATTTCAGGCCATAGAAACAGGCTGCCTGAGGAAGTGTTTCTAATATTACTATGTTGGACTTATTCCTGCATCATAAAAAATGCTGCTTTAGAGGAATGGGATGAGATCATGACTTTCACATGGTAGACTTGGGTCCATGACCTCTTTGTACCTTACTGTCACATTCAAGACTTAATTGTGGACCTTTTTGGGTTCTTATTTTCTTTTTCTTTTTTGTTATTTTCTGTTTTCTGACATAGTTTGGTTGGGTTCAGGCAACAAAAACGTGTTGCAAGACATCACAAAAAATTGATAGGTTAATTGCAGTGTTGGTGTTGGAGTAACATTGTTTTTTTATGCAGTAGATGAACTATCCTTCAATATAAACTCCATACCCAGGCTGGCTTTTGATTAAAATGTTTTATTAACATTACTAATTTGATGTGGTAACTACTTAATTTTACAATGTTTTTAAATGTTATATTCCCTCTTAATGTTTATATCATTTTCTTTTATCCTTGTGATTAATTTTTATTTTTTATTCTAATTAAGTGAGGGTCCATCAAAGTAGCCTTCTGGAGGAAGTTCTTAATGTCTTCATCTTGTAATGAGAATACTCTGAAAAAAAAATATAAATATATATATATATATATATATATATATATATATATAGCATATCAAAGGTATTTTTACATATCCATTCAGAGCTATCGCTTATGTGTGTATATGTATATCTATATGTA
>JAPZDV010000026.1:2373053-2384634 GCA_029814665.1 Acanthurus lineatus
TATATAGCATTTCCATGGTATTTTTACATTTCCATTCAGAGCTTTGGCTTATGTGTGTATATGTATATCTATATGTATATCTATATATGTATACATATACATATATGTATATATCACCACAATCAGAAAAAGGGAGTTCCATTGTGTTCAGACATCCAGAACCATGTTTTGTTCTGGCAGATCTGAAACACAGATAAAAATTTTGAATTACAAGCTGAGTTTCTGATGTTTGAAACAAACATAGGTTTTTGACAGTAAGGCTGAACTAGTCACTAAGATGTTGCTGCTTCAGCTGCAGCCATGGTGGACCTCTTCAGCCAAACCACACCACTTTGTAACTGATGCTGTTAACCTTCTGTGCTGCCAGGTTTAGGGTGTGGATAGAGCAGCCCACCCTTAAAAACTATGGACTTTTAAAGTACAATGCCCATATTAGTGGCATTGTCTACTGTGGCAGCCACAGTATTCTTACCTATCTGAAATTCCTCCAGAATGCCACTGATTTTGTCTGCCACCACTAGGCCTGTCTGTGCCTCATAAACAGCTTTAGTGTTTAGCACTTTCTGCTTAATGTGGCCATGACTTGTGCAGTGGTGCACAGTACAGTTAAATATTGGTCATGTATAACACTGGTCCACCCATCACAGATAATGGCAGCCTTATTTACTTTGGTTAATTCCTGAATATCATTTTGTTTTTTCACAGAGCACCATGCAGGAATATTAGAGATGATATCTGGATGGGGTTTAGTATTTAGGATTGAGAGAAGTGGTCATCTCTCTGTATCACATAAATATGAGGGTATTTATCAGTTCTATCATTTGGCTTGTGATAAGTTATCTTGATGAAACAGGTTTTATATACATCTAGAAAGCAAATATAATACAGTACATATAAATATAACAAAACCTGAACCATGGAGATTAGAAAAAGAATTCAGTATGGTCACAGCCCTGAAGATTTTCTACACCTTCTCCTTTGTCAAAGTAGCTTCTTTTGCCAAGGTGAACAGGGTCACTGTTACAGCTGGAGAGAGCCAAAGCCAAAAACTATAAGTATCCCCACATAAACATGAAAATGCAGACGAAATCATTCCTACGTAGTAAAATTGTCTGCATTTTACGACTGAGAATGTTTTAGGTTGAGCTCATTTTAACCACTTAATATTCTGTTTGTGGCTAGTTTAAACTTCAGCAATGCATCATGTTAGAGCCACTATCTTACTGTGTAAACCACGTTTAAAAGTTATCATGAGTTCAGACTAACAGTTGTTTTTTTTTGTTTTTTTTTTCACCACTGCTAGTTAGTACATCAACATGCAGGATTTGCAATTAGCGCACAGCATTACATTACTTACTTGAGTAATTGCTGCTGCTGTCTTCATCAGTGGTCTCCAAATTGGGATCATGGACATCTGGGCCAGTGATGCCCATACTTCTGGCTGATAATGTGCTTGGCAATGGGTCATCCAAGCAGGCAAAGATGGTGCATGCCTCTGCTTTAATATGCATTCTGTTTCACCAGATGCTTCATTAAATTTGACGTGTTCCCACCTTTACACACAATTACTTTTGGACACATGTTGCATGTCACAGTGATGTGAATTCTGTCATGAAAAATGTAACCACACTTTGGAAGGCTTAGCTTTTGACATTTTAGCAGTTCTTAAGCTACTAGCAAGCTAACAAAATTGATAAGCCACCTGCTGCCTGCCTCCAAGAAACTTAATGATGCTGTGAGTAAAGGCCTGTGTGGTCTCCCTGAAGCACCAGAGTGCAGTGGTTGACCACTCAGGCATGTAATGGCACCAGAATGAGCACTGATATGAGGGAGGTGAGTAGGTAGCAGACATACAGGAACTGGTGCCATGTTGGTACCTGATCCTTGGACCACACCCTACTCCTTCCAGACATAGACAAAATCATAGAAAAAAAAATATGAGAAAAGGAGAAAATAATAAACCTCAGAGAAAGATCTTTTGACCAAAAGCTACAAAACTTATAATGCATTAATTTGTATGAAGTCTCAGAGAGCTAGTGTATTTGTGTCGAATTTCCTTGGTTTTTGTATGTGTCCTTATATCGTTGTTTCCTGTTTTATTTTGGTAAATCCTGTTCTGTGTTTTGTCTACCCACGTCCTGTCAAGTCTCCCTCCTTTGTGTGTGTGTATATATATATATATAGTCTCTGTGTTTCCACTTTGTCATCGTTTTTATCATTGTTATCGCTTCCCTGTGCTTTCGGCATCCCCTGGTCCAGTCATTTTTCCTGATCGCCATGTGTCCTCCTGATTTGCAGTATTTGGTTTTTTGTCTTCTTTTGTTTTTTTTGTATTAAGTAGAGCTTTGCATCTTTGTGTTTTTCTTAAGTATCAGCTTTTCTTTCAATAAAGCTAGCTTTTTGTTGTCACTGAATTTTGTCTACATTTAGGTCCTTATTTTCGTGAACCCTGACAATTTCTGCCCCACAATGGCAATTTCCTTGGGAAGACCAGTCTCAGTTAGGAAGGAAATAAAGAGTTTCTGACTTAACATAATATGATTAAAACTCTTTATATTCCTTCATCTGTGAGCATTTCTGCACAAGTCTTTTGAATTCATTTTGATCTGTTATGGTGGCTATTTAACAATGTCAACATTTTCAACCATCTAAAGTTTTTTTTCAGTACATCAACAAACCATATATTTTGTTTTCACTGAGACTCCTTGTGGAAAAAATAAAAACGTTCAATTAAAATTCAAACGATAAAGGTTTCACTTATAGAACATTTTTAGATAGAGGGATAAATAAATAAAATAAAGAATAAGAAGTATAACTGAGTTAGTGAAGTTAGTGAAACAGAAGCCTGGATGTGACATCATGACTAATAAAGAGCATTCAGGGCAAACAGTAAACTTCTTTTGTATGTTTTTCTTTTTTTTGGATGATAACTGTAGTACCATATTAATAGTTTTAACATTGACACTAACTTGCAAAGCTGTCAGATCTCTTTCTAATCGGTGCCTTTTTTTGCTTCAGAAAATACATTTAAGTAGATATCAAATATAGAGAGAGCTGATGGGTGAAGGGTGTTTTATCGTGTAATAAGCAAGCTTTGCATGACATCAGCAATGTTTTCTACTGATTCTCTTCTTTTTTCTATGTTTCTCTGTGACCCCATTCTGTCTCTCACTCATGACCCCTCACTTCCTTACTCCTCCCTCTCCCAATCCAACCATTCACTCCCACACTCTGCCATAAGCCCACTGGGAAATTACTGGATGTCAGTAGAGTAGGGTAGACAAGGAAGAGAAAGAGGGGCACTTCAGGAAATTAAAATTAGACAGGCAGCAGTGCAAAGAACTCATCTATCTTCTATGACCATAACTTCATTCTCTTATTGGCTTGTTTAAAATGAAGACAAAACAAGGTGTGACATCAGGTGGATTTGACAGATAAAGAAACAGATGTAGCTTCCACCTCTTGTTACTGATTAACAAGAGCTTTTGGAGGCTGAAGGACAGCCATCTGGATGTAGTGATGTTTTAAGCCTCTTCTTTTTTTCTTTTTTTATTTCTTAGGGGTCCTTGTTGAACCAGTGTATCAAAGATTAGAAACATACAAAGGGTAGTCTGTTAATCCACCTACGCTAATTTTCACTCCAAATCTTGTTTTTAGCGTGCACTTAACTTTGTAAATTTGCTTGGAATTTGACATATAAGTTATTATTTGAATGAGTCTCAAGACAGCTTGTTCTCATGTGTAGCAAAGGCAATTCATGATAGCCTTGTTTTTGGTATATTTTATTTAATTTCCTTTTTGCCAAAAAGCTTTACATACTTTCGTCTAGACTGTTTAAATTTACACTTAGAATGTAAATGAAAAAAAAAAATTCATAAACTTCTAATTGGTCACTAAGGAGCTATGGAACTGTGTTCATTCATGTGAAAAACGTAACCCCTTTGTGATTGTACAGGACAATGAGGGGTTTCAGTGTTCTTGTTCAGCCATAAGGTCCAGTGTGGAGGATTTGGTGGCATCTAGTTGTTGATAATGCACATAGCACTCAATCGAATATCGCTTTGCTCATCTCTCCCTTTCATGAATGCAAGGGAACTTGCAGCAGCCTCAAAACTTACAAACAATGCAAAAGACCTTAAGAACTAGTGTCTGGATCGTCCAATTTGGGCTGCTGTAAAGTACCATACATGGTGGTGCAACAAGGCACACTGTAAATACCAACATGAAAACTGTATGAATACTTTTAATATTACTAACCCATTAAGTTTTAAAATGAAGAGGTTTGACTAATATGTTTCAATTTTTTTGTAATGATAGGTACATCATTACACCGCATTACACCGTAAGGTGTTACACCGCATAAAAACTATAATGATATTAAAATTTTAATTGTTTTGTTTTGTGTTTTCTTTTACATAAACAAACAAAAATCTGCTCCTGCAGTGGCTGAGCTTTGAATGTCTTCAAAACCTAAAGACATCCCTTGCAGTGATGCTGCCAATGCTGATGCTAGATGAGCAGAAACAATAGAAAAAGCAATTTAACCTGTATTCACAGTGAAGAGTCCGTCTGTTGCTGGAGTGCAGAGCCACATGAGCACTGTGTGTGTTCTGAGACTTTTCCACTAACCTCATGACACATGATAGATGGATAGCATTACACCTATAACCAGGGCAGGAATTTCACCTTCTGTCTGGCCTTGATGCCCTTCTGAAAATCATATGCCCATTGGCCACTGTGGCCTTGGTGCCCCTCTGTCTAGTTGTTTTTTCTTTCTTTTTTTTGTTTTGTTTTTTGGTTATTGTTTTTTTTTCTTTACCCATCCTTCCTCTCTGCCTCTGCTATCAAATCCTCCCTGGCAACAGAACCTTAACATAATCAGTCGATAGTCTACTCCCTCCTTCCTCGCCAGTCACACAACAATTAAAACCTTTTTCGTTTATCTGTATTAAATTTTGTTAGAACAGCAGGAGAGCTGGAGACATTTAGAGCAGAAAACAAGTCAGTCAGAGCAACACACTCATTTGTGTAGATAACACAAAAAAAGTTGTTGCCAAAATTAACAATGCTTTTAACTGACAGCTGTTTCCACACAAACAGAGCTCTGTAATGGTTATCAATACTAAAGTTCTTTCATCCTTGTTTCAAAGATGTTGTTTTTTTAATCAGTTTGTCAGCTGCATGAAGCACACCCTCAGTGTGGACTGTCCTTTAAAGATTCAGATGAATTATAACTAGGTTCAGATTAGGATTCAGCATTAGTGGTTATGGATCATCTTAAGCCTGAGGCAAACAATGTCAGGAAATGCTCCAAGCAGAAGAGCACTAACAACCTGTGTTTTTGAGTGTGTGTGTGTGTGTGTGTGTCTGTGTTGCATAACACAGGGTGAAGACTTGGAAAAGAGCTATAATTAAAGTTACAGTCAGGTGACTAGTCTGCTGAATGACAGATCCTAATTAGCTGCACAGAGAAATACTTTTGCAGAACCTAGACACTCAAACACACACGCACATCCACACACACTTACAGTGCCTGTGGCTGCATCTGTCTTCCAGCCCTTGTCTTTAAGTTAAAATTAAGGTAGTTTTTTGATTTTACTTTATTCTTTTTTTTCTTTTCTTCAGGCTAAATACAGTTCCATAGTAATTTTTTTCTGCACTGTCTCCATTGCTGTGGAGATCACAAGCATGCCAATTTGTATTTCTCTACCAAACTTGCTCGAAGCATGGTCAGTTTGTGTCTTTTAGTTTTTCTTTCTGCTTCAGTGCATTAATGAAACTTAAATTATGTAGTTAAATAATAAAATTAAATTGCTCATGAGGGAAAAAATATCAAAATAAAACAAATGGGAAATCAAATACTGAGGAGATGTTAAAACACATTTATTTCTCTGTTACACAAAAATACTCTGATCCTCAGAAACCTGATCTACAAGAGCTAAGCAATGACTGGAATCAGGGAGTTCAATATTTAGAGTAAAGATTAGGTTGAAACCTTTTTTATTTTGAAGTCTGACAGAATGTGGGCACAAAATAAGAATTTTAAAGCCTAGCTAGCAGTCAATTAAGAAGTTCAGTTGTGGGCCCTGACCAAGCTACAACAGCTTCCTTAACACTTGTAAAAGACAGCAACTGTTTAATAACTTCACATGTTAAAAACACTTGATTGAACATTTGAATGCTTGATAAAACAATGTTTATTGTGTTTGACATAATTAAAATGGAAATGGTGTCACAACATGTAAGATGAGTTGGAGCTCATTTAAACAGTCACTGTCATTAGGTCATTTTATCTGAGAACAACAAACATCAGTATCAAGTTTTATTGCTTTCCATTCACTGGTTGCTGAGTCCTGAACAAAGGACAAACAAAACATATGTTACCATTCACTGATCCACTGACTAGCATGGTTAAAAAGTTGCCCTGTAGGTAGCTCTAGTGGACTGGGGACCATGAAGATCAAAAGCAAATATTATTAATATCAGTCATCAGTCAAACAGCTTCCACCAGGAACGAATTTTACACATCATAAGCAACTTCCTGCAGTTATCTGCAGCACACAAATTGAGCTTTTAAATGTGCCTTGTCTTTATTGAAAGGTTATTTTACTGTCCTCTGCCTGGCTTACTCAAATCCGGTCATAAAACTCACAACTTTTACAAAATGCTACTGATAGAATATTAATATAATCTTATTACACCCAGTTTGACCTCCCCTTATGTGAAAGCCACATTGGATTTGAGTGCCTCTGCTCATGCATAAATCATTACACAGGCTTCCAGCATCATATCCATCCAACCTCATCATCTCTTATGTATCCCCTTGTGCCCTCTACTTGCAGGAATGCTGCTTACTTTACTCTTCCAAGAATTACGACTGTTTTCCCACCATGTCTCCAGTCAGTTATATAAAGTTTTTTCTTTCATTAGGGACTCTTTTCTAGAAGCTTTCAAATCAAAATCTACAATTTCAAAATCAATCTAGATGCATTTTAACCAACTAGAAATGTTCCACTTAGAGCTAGAAATTATCACAGTGTGTTGGTTTAGCAGGCGCCTCAACCTGTCTCCATCACATAACTGTCAGCTGTCTGAGCTGAATATGTGTGTGTGGATCATGTATAGTCTGTGTGTGTGTGTGTGTGTGTGTGTGTGTGTGTGTGTGTGTGTGTGTGTGGGTGGCTGTCTGTTGGCCTCTCCTCCGTTACATGGACCTGTCTCACACAGTGACTTTACCTGGCAGTAGAAACCTGTCCTAGCTGCCAATTTTCCATCCTCCTGCGTCATCCTATTCTGCACTGGGTTTTGCTTTGTGATCAAATGTTTTGTCCAACACCTAATGTTTGTTGAGCTGTCCTGGTGGGGATTCCCTGAATGGTTATGCTGGCTGAATGCATTAATACCACCCATTTTACAGCAATAACCACTGCAGCTGCCCGTTTTGGACAATGCAAAGAGCATGTAATTATAGGTTGTGTGCCATCATTTAAGGAAGCAGTGTGCACATTAGATGAGAAACTCAAATGGACCTTTTAGACCTTTGTTTGTTTTTTTGGGTAGTGATCAGCAGGAGGCTATGTCAGTTAGCAGGTCTACCAATTTGGTCCGAAATGAAATACCAAAATATATCCTTATATGATGATTCCCAGGGTATTTGGTGATCCGTAATTTTCCCTTTAGCTCCAGAGGGGGATAGAAAGGTTTCTTTCAATTAGGAAAATTAATCAAAATCCACCAAAGAGACTGGAACCAATCCAGTTAATTTTATTTATATTGCTCAGTTTTACAAATTACAAACTGCCCCGAGGGTCTTTCCAATCTGTACACAGACGACACCTTCTGTCCTTAGAACCTTGATTCAAGTAAGCAAAAAATTGAAAGTAAATACATGAATAAAATGCAATTCTTTGGGAAAGTAAATTTCTGGGAGAGTAATACAGGAGGGATCTCTCTCTTAGTGCAGACAGATGCACAATAAATGTCATGTGTACAGAGTTGACAAAAAACAAACATAACTTTGTTAATAAATTCAAGAAATATAATATATTAATGTTCCATAGACATAATACCCTACAGACTGTTGATTCACTGGCCTTTTCTGTAGTGCAGCTGATGGACGGTTTTCCATTTAATTTTTGTACACAGGTTCATGTCTCCCTCAGGATGAATTGCAATCACTTAGCTGATGGAAGGTGGGGCAGGCTGTTATTGAGGAATCCTCCGCCTTCACACCTGGCTTCAGCCCGACTGTAGATTTCACAATATAGGTTTTATTGACAATTCTTATCTACTTTTGACCCCAATCTCACTTCAAAAATGATGATGTTCATCCTAGCAGGCCAGAAAGTGGAATGCTAGCAGCCAATTTGCAGCAAGCTGTACTATCCTCTTCAGCTGAATGATGCTGCTTCTGCCTATCAGCCTTGTGTGTCAACACCACTGTTACTGCGCACTTTTTCCGTACAGACTGAGTACAGACAGGACAAACTGTCCACACAGTATGACTGAAAGCCTTTCATGCTCTGTGAACCTCTGTCAGCTGCCCCTCACTTCTGCCCAACCTGTTGTTGCTTCGCCTTCCCAGTCAAGATGGCCCTAAACAATGTGCAGCCAACTGGGAACGAGTCATATATGCACAGTTTAGCTCAGGCTTAGTCTAATTCAGTCTCATCCCCACTTGTGCCTCAGATTCATGTTTCCTGTAGTTTTTTTGTTTGTTTTTTGTTTTTGTTTTTTTAATTTAGTTAGTCACAATTTTGTAAATGTTACTTTACTGAACAGAGAACTAAAGGTCTACTAGAAAGAAAATAAATTTTCTTTCCTTCCTTCTTTTCTTGCTTTCAAAAATTACAAAAAAGGGTGCTGAAAATAAATATTTAGTGAAACAGCGTAGGATGTGTAATGGATTTAATTTCTGATTTGTTTCAAGAAATAGGGGTGCTGCACATGATTTATCACATCACATTAGAACAACTGTACATGTCTTTATACCAGCCTATCAGATCTTTTCTACATCATCTGCAAACTGTCTAAAATGCTTCATCTAGATCCTTGACTCGATTAACTGATAGTAACATAATACATCTATTTGAACTTTTCTGCAATGTAAATTTTAAAACAAATTTCAAAACTCTGGTGCTCTATAAGACAAGTACCACGGTTTATCACTGAGCTTTTGAACCTCCACACAACAAGCCAGGCTCCCAGGTCCTCTATGTGCAGGAGAAATGTACTTTCCACCTTTTAAGACTAGTTTGTAGCCCCCAAGATTTGGAATAGTCTCTAGCCAAGCCTAGGCTCTTTTGATTCTGTGAACTATTTTATTATACAAGTGCTTTGTCAAAATTACCACAGCTGGCCAGGTGCCTTCAGTAAGTGGTTTGTAAATCTTTTTGAGTCTGCATGGCTTTCCCCTAGTTTTTCTGGTCTCCTCTCCCAGTTCAAGGACACACTGGTTCATGGCTCCATCCCAAGAGGGCTAAAACAGGCCATGGGCTTAATAAGCAGGTGTTTTGGTTATTACTTGCAGGACATGTGTGTAATTGCACATCCACAACCATTTTTTTAAATAATTATTCCATTTTACAGCAGAAAGCGCTCTATTTTTGCTGTGTTACATTCAGGCATGGGTGGTGTAAACACACATCTCAAGTAATATCAGGTCAAGGGTTTATTGTCAGTTGATTGACATGAACTTAACCCTGCAGCTATAGTAGTATAATGGAATAGGTGTAGTTAAAAGACTCCAGAGAAATGTACTGTATGAGTCTCTGCAAAAGATTATGTTGGCATTGTATCCCAGATCTGGTTTAGTTCACAGTTATACTGCCATCTGTAATGGGTTATAAATGTCGAAATGATTTTCATCTGGACTGAAATGAAATCTATCAGCCTCTGTGTTTGGCACTGAAACTTGGACAGCTTTCATTGTATCTCCCTCTCTCTCTTTTTTTTTTACTTGCTTTTCAGTTATTTCAATTAAATCTTGTTTTCAGATGTTTTATTGCATGACTGTAAAAACAGACCAGTGTTTCAAAGCAGGTTGCGGGCCTGCTTTGGCCAACACGTGCCAAATGATAATCACATCAAAACAGGAAGCAAAATTGATACAAATGATGGCACTGTGTGCTTCTTTAAACTACAGATATGTCTTTTACCTTTCTATATGTGTCTTTTGATGAACATATCCTTAGATGTAAGAGGCATTGTTCAGAGGAGATGGTGGTAGCATGATTGCAAGACAACTGCCTGAAACAACATCAAGGTCGACAGCTTGGACTTGATCACTTTAGCAACTGTCTGAACATTTTATCAGCTTAGTTTGTGGTGAAAAAAACAAGTTTTTGGAACATGGTTTTTGGAGAGGCAAAATAAGCCACAACTCATATTTTCCTAACCCTAACTTGTTATCATTTTGAGTCAAGGCCTAACAAGAACCTCCCCACAAGAATGAAACCTTTTAATGAAAAAAAGACATAATCATTTGTATGAAACATCCCAACATAGCCTTGGTTTGTGAAAACATGCATTAGCTTACACTGGCACTCAATGCTAAAATTTAACAACAAGAAAAACATGCTTTTAAACCAAGATGATTCTCAACATTTTGAAGTTTTAATTGGTAAGGAAAATAAGGAGACTTGTCATCCTTTGATTATTTGATTTCACTACAGTTCAATGAAATAAAAAATTTGAAAACCCAGTGAAAATTAACATCTTTCAGTACATTCACTCACACACAAAAAAGTGGCTATGCACAAAACCTGATCATCTCCCCCTTAATTTCAATCAGTTTACTGATAAAAACTGATACTCCTTCTTTTCCATCCCATGTGGACACAAAGGACTGTGGCTGCAGCTGCTCTGCTGCGTTCACAACACAGACTGTGCAGACACTTGGTAAGAGTTTCAATTTTAGCTCGACTTTGAATTGAGTTATTCTGAATACAAGGACGTAATGATTTTTCTTTAAGTTGTTTGTTTGTTTGTTTGTGCGAGTCTAAAGCTGAATTTGATTGTCTCCCTTCCTCAGACTCCCTCTGGTCAGCTTTTAAGCTCGTTTATTTTTTTCTGTTCAGCAGTACATTTGTGGAAGGCTTTCCAAGCCATAAATCTTCTATCATCCCTGATTCTGATGCTTGCACAGAAAATGGAGAGTTGGCGAGTTTACCCACGTGAGCATGGTTGCAAGGAAATCCATGTATGCCACAGAGAAAAGTCCACTTTATATTAAAGCAGAGTGAAGCATTATGTTATGATTGGATGTTATTTACTGCAGAGGTAGAGGATCTCTTGTGTTCTAACTACTCTTGCAAGTAATAGTATTATAGAGGATATTGCTCTTATTTTATTTAATAAAATTACAGATATAACAGAAAATTTATAGACCATCATTACATTGTTTTCCTTTCACCTTTTATCTATTTATTTATTTAGGAGAACATATGTGAATGTGATAGTGATGAATGATGAAATATAGTCACATTTTTTTGTAATTAAAACAGCACCTCATCTGGGTTGTTTTATTTGTGGTTTTTGAAAAAAAAAAGCTAAAATACCTCACTGAACCACTTAAGATCGG
>JAPZDV010000026.1:2392963-2410571 GCA_029814665.1 Acanthurus lineatus
TCTTTTTTTTGTAATTATTATCTACAGTTGTCTCCCCCAAATTTTTTTGTTGCAGTTTTATATAAATTCATACATCTCAGTGTGGCTAAAAATAACATATTTCTTGTGTTCCCAGAACACTGACATTCACTCTTGTATACATTTATGGCTAAATGTCATGTGCTGAAAACATGAACACATACAGGCAAAAATAAATGTGGAAATAAATAACCAATATCAAATTGTGTAGATTTTTTTTTTAAAAAAAAAAACATGACTTAGAATATGTGTTGTAACACTTTCTTAATATGACAATAAACTGCAGGCCTGACCAAAACATGTAAGACTTGCTTGCCGCCTGTAAACACAGTATGGTTGCACTACACTGTTTATCTATGTGTAGAGACCATCTAACATATGTACTGACACTGTGCATGTGTATTGATGTGAGTCACAGCCTGTGATGAATGGGTTTGCCCCTCAACACTGCAGCATGTATCAGTTTATCTCAGAGAGGGATCAGACATCACATCACAGCAGTAAAAGCACAGCCTTTATGGCTCTTTGTCCTGCTTAGCATGGGGAACAGGAAATAATGCTGCCATTATGACTGAATTTTCCTCAAATTGCTGTGGTCAGTTAAATGTACATGTGATGTTTGCAGAGGCAGAAAAAGACCATCAGAAAAATTCACAATTGCATGTAAATCAGTGTGAGGATCTTGGTGAATCTATGTTAAAATGGGGTCAAGCCTCTACCTATGCATACTTTAAAAAAGTCTCAGTTCAGACTGAAAGTGGAAGGCTTTCAATCTAAACTTTAATGGAACATTCACAGTGTTAGGGAAATGTGTCAAGTGTCAGTGTGAGAGTTTTTAGAAAGTAGACAGCTTTTCTCAAAGAAAAAAAGACTTCCAGGATTGCAGGTTTTTCTTGCTTTGGTCCCAGATACTAACATCTATAGCCGCTTGCTGCTTGAATATAATCTAGTAAAGCAGATTCAGATGCAACAGCACATTCTAAATTTGCCATAACATAAATTTCACTGAATCACCACATTACCCTGGAGCGCTTTGTGAAAACCTCTGGCTTCTGTGTATATTTTATAAATTTACAAACCTCAGAGTGGCAATTGTGTCCAAAAAATTGGTACTTCACAGGAGTGCTTCCAGAAGAGAGGTCCTAGGAAGGCAGCAGGGGTTATTTTGACAATTATGGATCACACAGAAACCATTAAATACCACAAAAGATGTGCTACTCAGCAAGAGGAAGCAGTGCCAATTTCTGCTTTGGGAGCAGAGAAAAATGCTATAGCTGTGGATGCTAAAAGCAGTCAGTGTGCGGAGGATTATATGGATGAATAATAACAGTGATGATCCACAATAAACTTTATCGTCTCTTTTCTTATGTTTAGTCAGAGTCATGGTGTCACACTGAGAGAGTTTTATTGTGTTTTGTTGTTCTGTGAATATAACAGAATGTTTTGAGTATCTGAAAGTTGAATTGAAGAGAATGCAATTCTGGAATGATGCATGTACGGGAGAGATTTTAATGAAGAAGCAAAGCTTGCCTGTCGGATCTTCTCCAGCAGGTCATTCCAGAGTCTCCAAGGCATGATCACTGGTTGGTCTTTTTTAGTCTTGGTGTAGAGATTCATTGGTTGCTAATTTGTAAAGTCTTAGAGTTTGGAAATGTAACAGTTACAGCTCTGAAGGTGAGTTCAATGACATTGAAGAGCAGCTAGGTGTTGAAACAGACACTTCATTAATTGTGAGGGCACAGGGTGTGTTTCATTCCCACAGGTTCTGATGACCTGAGAAGGCCTGAGGCCTGCCTGCTGACGGCTGTCATTATGGCATGCAGTACCTTGCTTCATGTATAACACCTGGTCTCATCTGAAATCAGCACAGACACAAAGTGACTTTGCAAGGTGTGCTTATAAAACTGAACAAGCTTTTTAACAAAGATAATCTAAAGTTCGGGGAATTTCAAAGTGATTTTTAATTATTTTCATCTCTTTTTCGATGTTACACGTTACATTGCTGATGGGGAAGGTGTAGATGGTGATGGTGTGTTAGATTGACTGCATTCAAATAACCCTTTTCTGTTCCTCTGACCACCCAAAGCGCTTCAGCACATGTTTCAGAAGTCATACAGTCACATATGCACACTGATGGCAGGTGGCTTCTCTGTAAAGTGAAAAGCTTCTTGATAGAAACTCATCCACAGACAGTCAGACACTGATTGAACAGCCATCAGGAGCAATTTGGGGCTCGGTATATTGCCCAAGGACATTTCAACATGGAGGCTGGAGGAGAATCTTCTGATAATTTGATGATCCCCTCTACCTCTTGAGGATGTAAAGTGCTTCACTTTCTGCATTTTTCTTTCGTCCTAAATGAATCTCTATGTTAAGCTGTTGACAATAATTTAGTTAGTTAATTAATTAATTTCTTAGTTATTTGTGGATGTGTGAGTGTGTGAGTGCGCAAGGCAAAACAAAATAGCCGCGTCGCAAGGCCCACATGTATAGCATGGGCGAGCAGATGGGGTGAGAGAGAATCAAGAGGAAGGAGAGGGTAACCACACAGGCCCAGGTGTAGCCAATCACCTCAATGACGATCCCGCCTCAACTGGAGCCTGAAAAAAGAGAACACCTAGTGGCATGGAGGGGTCGTCACACAACAAAGGAAAATTAAACAAAGGTAATCGTGAACTGAGTCTCTGGGTCTTCGGTATTACTTAAATGGGTTGTTAGACAAACTTACTGAACACATCTGAGAAAATTAGATAACTCTAAACTAGTTTTGCTAGCTTAGTCTTTGCAAATATCAGAACATATTAATATAAATGTGGTTCAGCATGTAATATTGCATGCTATAACTCAATGAGAAAAACTGAAAAACCAACTTAAATCATCCCGACGGGGTGGAAACAAAATTCTTCAAACATTCCTGCAAAAAAAAAAAAAGTCATAGCTCAAACTGCACCCTAAAGCCCCAAATTGGCAGTAGGAGCATCAATTTAAGGGCTGTGGAGCACCATGACGCCCCCCTGCTGTTATATGATTCAAACCAATTTGATGTGTTACAAAGAATCCGTAAATTGTATAGTTCAGTGGAAAAACTGACGTTCTCAGTTTTAATGGCTTGACTTGCTTTTAGTGCTTACTAGCAGACAGTTCAAGCAAGAGAACCGCATTAACATACAGTGTTTTTAAAAACACCAAAATAATGTAGTACAAATTATACTACATATATGTCCACACTAAAGACCCAAACACTTCAGAATGCAAGTGGCTCATGGATTTGGAGCTCATTTTGTAACTGTGGCACTACAGAACAATATAATAAAAGACAAATGGCCCAGTAAACAAGGTGTGGGGGAAGTTTCTTTACTAACATTGAATGCACTTCTTATGAACTTTGCTCACCCTGAATGTCCACTGCATATGGCTGGAGTCAATTTAATAAAGCCAGTCATGCTTGCACCTGCAGTAAGTGGTATTAGACAGTGTGTGCTGCAAATATTAGTTTGTGTCTGATAGCCTCTTCATAGGTGTAGCTGTCAACTACAGGGACTAAAACCACCTCGCCAGTTGCTTAACCTTACTGATCAATCTAACATTAATCCATACACAATAATTATGATGCGCAGACACACAACATAAGCCACCTGAACATTTAAAGCAACAAGAATGTATAATTTCTTTTGCGTTACTTGAGTTACATCGACTGCACTTAAAAACAGGAAACACAGGTAACTATTAATGATGGAACATCAGATTTTGATCTCTGCTGCATTAGAAATGCCACAACGGAATGGTTTATCTTTCATCAGTTTTCTGAAATGTCCTAACTTCTGTTGCTTTTCTGTAGCTTCACAGGGAGCTCATGCTTTTAATGAACTAAGTAAGAAGTCAGTCAGTCCATGAATTCTATGGGGAATACCACCACATGTGCAGCCCTTACTGTACTTCACATGCTGCTACATTCAGTCAGTTGTTTATGTTTTTGTTGTTTGGTTTGTTTTTCTTAGTGTTTAGATTCAATTGTGTTGCTTGTCTCCTGTTTTTGTGTAAACTTTGATTAGCTTTTTTCTTTCTTATTATAACTCGCCCTTTGTTTTCCTGTACTTTTCTGTTTTTCTGTTTTAACTGTTTGATTGAATAAACTGTATTTTTCCATTAGTTCTAAAAGCGGTGCTTTTAGAACTAATGGATCTATGAAAATCTTTTTTCATAGATTGATTAAATTTCTGGTATTTCATTAACAGAAATTTGAGTTTTATTTACTTTGACACTGTTTTTGGCCAAGTGTTCAGCACTGTTTCCCACAGACAGTTTATTTTAACACTTTGAACAACAATTATTGCTCTTGAAAATGCACTGAAATACTCAATAAGTTAACTGAAAAGTTAAGTTATGGACCTAAAACTAATCGATAAATGGATAGAAAGTCTAGCCTGTACCGCTGCAATTAACAGTGGCATAGGCATAAACTGACCAAATCTATATAAGAAATAAAAAGAGCAGGTGTAAATATCTGCTGTTGCAGCATCACCTTATCTTGTATGGATTCATATGTGCAGCTACAGATCCACTACAGCCTCTCTTTGAAGCATTCCTATCATACTGCTCCATGAAGCTATGTCATAAATAGAGGGGGTATACAATAAATATGATCCTAAACATAATAGATTGACTGATGTATATTTTCATACCAGGTCAATTTAGAGGTAATGCAGAGGGAGAAAATAAAATAAAGTACTGTATTGTCAATGGCCAAAAAAGGAACCATAAGAAGAAAACTTGACAAACATAGAGTGAAGATAGGAAGCCTGAGCCAGACACATGTACCTCAGGCCTGTTTCTGCAATCTGTATGCTCACTACCCAGCCATAGCTAACTTCAACACACAAAAACACACTCACACACACATAAGGACACGCACAGTGAAAATTCCCACAGAGAAAAGAGCCAGACCTCAGGCTAGCTGTTCATACACATCCCGAAAGAGAACGGCTTTGATGCAGATCCTGAATGCCTGCTTTTATCTTTCTCAGTTGGGTCTGCATTATACATGTCTGTGTGTGTGTGTGTGCTTTCAAAGCGTAGATTGTCAAAGGTGCCTGTAAAAACGAGGCGACATATTTGACATGTTCCACATGTTCAAGATTAAAGATATAAAGACGGAGAACCTTGCTGGCATACTCTTTTCTGACTTCTACATTCAGCTGAAGAGTCTTCTGAAGTATCATCACTTCAGCATTCCAATATTTATACTATACCTCGATGTTTGAGTGATCAGTGCCAATGGACATTTTGGTTGGCTGCACCATGGCAACAGGAAACCCAGTGCTCCTCTGAAATATTTGTTTATCTCATGCTGTGTGTATGAATCTGCAATCCAACCCCAAACATATCTATAGTGACTCACAGAGTCAACTTTTCCTGCAAAAGTTTGGACTACACAGAGTAAATTATGCAACGTGGGCTGATGGTGATGGACCCATGGAGGTACTCAGACACCTGCCTGACTGACTATGCTACAAATCAGGGGGCACAGGTAAATACTCCATTCTGTGGCAAATGTACCTTGCAACAACATATAGTGCAGGAGGTGCAGTGACTGAGAAAATGTTGGTCTCAGCATCACTGATGTTTGTTGGTTCACTCGAAAATTAAACCACATTCACACAAGACATGAGAAATCGGCAACACAAGTACGTAAATGGTAAGTGGACTACAATTATAAAGGCTTTTCTAGTCTTTTGACTACTTTAAGCGCCTTTACAATACAACTTAGCATTTACTTGTTCACACACACATTCAGACATTAATTGCAGGTGGTTTCAATGCACAGTGCCAACTTACTCATCAGAAAATCTTACCATCTAATATCATATGCCAGTGGAACATCTTTTGGATAAAGAACAATTTAAGGGTCAGTATTCTGCTCAAGGAAACTTAGATTTTCAGAACAGAAGAAGCAGAGATTAAACCTTTGACCTTCTGATAAGAAGACAACACATTCTGCCTCCTGAGCCACAGCCACCATATAGCCGCTTTTAAAACATCCATTGACACAAACCCCAACGTTCACTGTGACCATCACTGTTCTCACAGTCAGTTGTCCTTCCAGCAGCACAGTCAGGGGCTGGCTAGACTGTCTGTACAGAATGACTGATTTCACAATTATTAGTCCCAAGAATTTTTTTGTGATACTGTATTTTTTATTTTATTTTTTTATTTAATATGTAAAGCCATGATTTATGTAATAAAACAGTATAAAGGAGGCTCAGAGGACAACATTGTCTAATCCTATGACCAATATCAAACCCAGGAGTCATACCATGTGCCAGCTTAACTAAGCTATTGTATCCTGCAACTCTCCCAAGAGTGATTAACAAATCCAATACATCTGATAGTGTCGAAGGCTTTTAAAAAAATCAAAAAATAAAATGAGGTTGTTGTTTATTATAAAAATTAATCAATATTAATCAAATGTTATGGATTATGCTTTTGCCTGGCATAAATCTAGCTCCAACTCTTCACCAATAATATCATGAAATCTTGATTTTAATCTTTTAGCAAAGACCAATACAAATATGTTGGCATCATTATTCAACATGCTCATTAGTCTCTAAATCCCATTTCTAATTCCTTTTAATTTTATAAGACCTTCTTTCTCTATGGCTTCTGCAAACACGCCAACCAAAAGTGGGGCTAATGTCTTATCAAACACTTCATAATATTCACTCTACACTCAAACATTCCTAGAGGATTTATTCTCTTTAAGAGCGCTATTACAATTTTGTACCTTTCCGAATTCTATTTACTTGTTGCAAACTGCTTTAAAGTTACTGTTTAAAATCAATATGCTTAATGTGTTGTTTCTTTGTCTTTTAGAAACACATCAGTGTTATTTTCATTTCCTGAATTAAAAAACAACAAAATTTATACACAATTAGGTTTTTAATCTAGTCTTCATATTTTGGGATTCTGTCTGTCTCTGTCTTAATTTTAGCAATTTTTTTATTAGGTGAAAATGTTTCCAGAATTTTTAAAAACGGTTTAATTCAGTTTATAGATGATACAATGGGTTTTGGACCAAAAACTGCTCTAGATTCAATTGTCTGGCCTTATGCAAGTGTAATAGGACTATTTATGCTAGGATATTATCAATCTGTGAAACATTTTAGGCACCTTTGCTTCATGAAGACTGTCCTTGTGTCTACATTTTTCCTGTTGTTGATCTGAAAAGCTGCTTGGTCAATCACAAGAAGCTAAGCTTTTCAAAAATGTGCTGAGAGCATGCACTTACAATGCAATCTGTTAAAACTGACACAAACATTAACCACAATAATTGCCTTTAGCTAATCACTCAAGGCCAAGCTGGGTGGCAAGTTATTCAGCAGCCATCTCCTCTTGACTATGAACATTTTGGTGACAAGACCTGTCTCTGCCTTTACCCTTGTAAAAAATGAATATCTTACAGGGGGTTAGGAGGTAAAGCCCAGTGGGGTATGCTTCCACTGCTTCAAATAAAAATAAATACATTTAAACACTGAACCAGTTATAATCTTGAGACCACAATAGACCATGATCATGACCAAGGCAGAGCAAGCATCCATGGAAACCTGGGTGACAAGAAAGCAAAAAGACTTCCGGTTAAATTGCAGGGTAGTAACATATATTAGTGCAACATGAATGCATAGATGAAGAAGAGTTCTGTTGAGAAAGTTCTGTATCCAGAGGCTGAAGCAAGGTAAGCATGAGCCAGTCTTAACCATAACTTCATCAAAAATGTAATTTTTAGACCAACTCTTGAATATGGGGAGAGTAAGTTCCGCAGAAGAGAAGCCTGACAGCTCAAGGTTCCGGTTCCTATTCTACTTTTAGAGACACTGGTACACACGAGTAAGCTGGCTATGCATGTGCAGCTTTCAGTGAGAAAATGTCTGCATGCTATTTGAGGGGAGCATTACCAATAGAATACAATAGAATCCATTAAAGAGCACTGCACATTTCAAAGTTAATTAATTAATTGATGTCACATTCTATAGAAATACATAGAAATGCAAATAGAAACTGTCGTGCATAATTATTCCTAATCAAAGGTAATAAAATGATCTGTCTAATGAAAAGTACAGGAAGACTTGCCAACGACAGTGATGACAAGTAGAGTTCATAGTGGAGAGACGTAATGAGAAAGTTAATAGAATTATATTGAGAAAGAAACATGCAGAGAAAAGAAATAAAGTTTTGTGAGAGAGAGCAGATGAAGGAATAACGAGAAACAAAGACAAGATAAAAATGTGGCCCTAAAAATGAACATGCTGCAGAAGAAAGAAAAAAATGACAAGGAGGAGGAGAAGAAAAGGAAACAGTGACAAATCCCAATAAATATGAGAGCCAACAGGATTCTAATACTTTATCACCCCGACAGACTTCTCTGACAAATCACTTAATATGCAAATAGCTCTGTATTTATTCCAATGAAATATCATGCCGTCACATAAAAAGACGAGACGAAATACAGTGCAAATAGGCATCTGCGTACGCATTCAAGCACAGGTGGTAAAACATACACACACACAGCGTTACACTTGCATACACACAAACACAAAAAAAGCACAGGTGGTTTATTAACGTGTGATACTTTTTCAAATCCAGTGGTGTTTAGTAACTGCTGTAATTGTGATAAATGGAAATAAGAGCCAGTGCGAGGCTGCATAAAGACGATAGATGCCGCAGTTCCACCTGCTGTGTGTGGATGTGTGTTCCTGGTCGGGGGGTAGTTAGTGTGTTTGTCAGTTAAATAGGTAAGTTTAGGTAAGATAGGTAGAGTGGGAATGGACTCGACTTCATGATTTAGTACACAACATTTTCTGCCTGTTGTCTTATTAATTATTTGCACTCACAGCGAAGAGAGCAATACTTTTTGTATATTGAATTGTTGAAACACTTTTAGATCCTTGTTTGTGAATACAGCAAAAGGGGCTTTTACATTTCTTGCAAACATTAAAATGAGTAATATTTTTTAGTTCATTTGAAGAACACTTGTGGCAGCAACAGGTGGCAGTGAGCTGCTCTTATACTTTATAATGTTGAAAACATGCCATGAAAAGGTATTTCAAATCAAGGTTAGTGGATTCCTTAAAAAAAATAAATAATGCATTGCTTTGCAAGAGTCTCATTTAATTTAAAACTCTACTGCAATGGGCTTCGTTTTAAATGTTTGACTGCAGACATTGTGTGGGGTTCAGCAGCACCATGGCTGGACAGATCAGTGTAGAGACTGACGGTTGTCTGAAGTAGTTACTGCTTCGCTGTTAACATGCTGCTCAAACTTTGTGGACAGGGTAGAAGATCTTACCTTTGTGCTTCTCTCAGGCTGTACCTTGGTACACAAATGCTTTGAGCTAGGAATGATGTTTAACATTTTTAAACATAGCTAGTCATTTTGTTTAACACACTACCATTGTGACAGTTGATAATTTGCAAATGTGCAAGTACAGCTGATGTTAATGAATATTCGATCATTAAGGCTTTTATTGGCGCTTAAGCAGAAGTCATCAGTTACCCAAAACCAGAAAGTTGAACGACATCATACTGTGAAAAAAGCAAAGTGTTTAGGATTATTGCTCTGAGATCATGGACGACTATGCAGAATTTAATAATGAACATTAAATAGTTGTTGAGAAACTTTATTCTGTATCAAAGAATTGGACTGGCCGACTGAATAGTCATCCTTTTTTCGTTAGTCATTGTCCTCTTTCAATTTAAAACGGCTTTTTAAAGTCTTTAGGCTTTAGTTAGGTATTTGCCTCAAAACATATTCATACTTCTCCATTTTGAAGCACTCATTGTGTAACACTGTCCATTAAATACACATCCGCCCATCTTCTTCATAATGGTGTAACTTGTTTATGGTAATTACACTTAGTCTAGAAATTAGTGTGCTTATGATTTATTGATCTTAATGTGCTACTCATTAAAAAGTATAGAAGTATTATCTTGGTGCAGCACTTTTATTTAAAATAATACAATGCATTAAAATGAAATGCAACATAATGTAACCAAGTACACAAAGGATTACATCTGTAAGATGGCAATGTGAGCGTCTTTCGTGCTTATAGCCTTATTTTAGGGTATAAGGGAGGGCCGTTGGAGGCTGAAAGGTTGCTCTGATACTGACACTGTAGGATGTCAATGTTTCTTCCAGGGCTTCCAAGGGCTTCAATAAGTTGTTTTTCTCGCAAAAAAATACTCTTATTTCCATATATAGGGGAATACCTGATTTTCTGACTTTAATAAGGTGCATGTTCTTAATTATACACAAAACCACTGATGGCCTCCTGAACCCACAAGAGTTTTTAAGGAACATCGAGATAGGACCCGGGTAAAAAGTTTGATGAGGAAACATGGAACGTAGTTCTAGATAGGAACAACTCATCCTCTTTTATTGCAAAATGTTTCCCTATCCACTGGAAGGTAGTTTACCACAAGCATTGGTCTATTTATTCCCTAAAACTGACCCTAACTGTCCTTGCTGTAAGCTGAAATCAACCACTTTATTGCACAAATTGTGGTCATGACCTAAACTGTCAGATTCCAAGGGATCAATTTCAAAATGTTTTCATGGGTTATTTACATTTAATTTGAACTTTCTCCCCTTACTGTTATCTTTGAAATTCTAGTAGTGAGCTGTGTATCATCATGTGTCCAGTGTGATACAGTAATGTATGCCAGTTTTTTGGGTAGTTGGCTCATTTTAACACTTATTTTTCTGCCCTCCAACAGTCATTCAGTTAAGGGCTTATTAAGCTTAGACTGGAGAAACTTATACTAAGCTAACCTGTGTAAGACCTGAATGTTTTATGCAGCATAGTCCCTAGTTCAGGCCTTGTTTGAGCAGTTAAACCTTTGATCACCCCATCAACCCTATACTTACATCACAGTCATGTAACTAGGGATGTGATGTGAGTTTTTTTCTAATTGCCATGTGTGCTTGATGTTTCATTTGTATTATTTTCTTTTATCATTGTCTTTCTTTCTGCATTAAGTGTATATGCTCAACTGATTATTGTGTTCTCTTTATGTTTTCTTTGGCTTGTAAAAGGTCCAGTGTTTAAGATAGGTAGATGTACTGTTCATCAGTATCATCAGTTATCACCTGAAAATAAACACCAACCACCTGTTTTGAAGTACAAATATTGTTTAAAATGGCAAACAAAAGCATAATCAAGCATGTCATACTGCGTGACACCTCCTTGTATGACTTTGTTTTCATTTTTTAAGTATCAAATGAGAACACGGTGACCAAAACTGTTTTTTTCTACCAATGCAGTACCTCTGAAAGAACTGAAAGAGAGAGTGAGAGAACACACTCTGCACACTGGACACTCTGCCATGACATCTGTCATTGGTGCTGATTAAGTCTAGCTTTCCTTTTTTGTTCCCTAATTCGGTGGAGACAGGACAAGAGGAGACGGTCAGAGCATTTAATGTCAGAGCTGGTTTTGCTGTTGATGCAAAGGCTCCTTTCTTTTTTTTCTTGTGTGTGGGCGTTTGTGCCTGTGTTTGTGTGTCTGTGCATGCACTTGTCTGAGAATGAATGTTCCCAGGGTTTTTTGTGTAATTTAACCTTAAGAGACCTAAACAGCCACCGGGGATAAAGATTTCATTTTTTATGTTTTATAACTTTTAAAATCTTTCATGTAATCAACATCCTTTAAAAAGTCATATAAACTACAGTTCCTCGGCTTTTCAGTGGTATCACAAATGTCTTGTTTGTCTTGTTTTTATAATGTTATAACATTTTGTCCAATACTTGTCTAGACAGAACTGACACTTCCATCAGCATCAGCTACACTTACCAAGTGTTAGCATGCTAACACACTTAAAGGTCCGATTAACACTCAAAAAATGTCTTAGCCTTTATGTCAGATGTTGTATTCTCTCAACTCAAAGAATGTTTAGATGTTAACATTTGCCGGTTACAGCTTTGATTATCCTGAAAACAACAAACAGTAATGACAACAACAACAAAATCATGGGCTTAAAACAATTGTAAGGCATTAGCAGACAGTGTGTGTAGCAGCTGTGTTTTGACAGCTGTGAAACTTAGATTAGCATACAGGAATATCTTGTAACACCTAACATGCGGGTTTACAGGTAAAATGGTTCTGGAACCAGAGGCTTTTTTTCACTAGCTGTGAACCAAAGTTCACATTGTCAGCTGAATCATCCTTTACTCTCATCTCATTAAATGCAGGGGAATACTCTGTGTGTACTGCATGCAAAAAGACATTAACAAGCCTGCGGTCCCTGTGCTGACGCTTTTTGGCAGCTTCATTCAGTGTGTGATGCATTTTTCTGGCATGGTTTTGATGCTCTGAACCCCCTGGAGAGCAAAGCAAATGCCAGTAAATACAATGACATTCTGAGAGATTATGTTCCTGTTGTGACAGTTTTAGAACATTTACATTTAAAAACATTAATAGCAAACTGCTTCTCAGCACAGATTTAGACTGATAATTAAATGTGATTGAATCTTAATAATAGAAGTGTATATGACCAAAGGATTGACATAAAAAAATAAGATATAAATACATCAATGAATAATTTGGATTGAGGCAGGTGTAGATTTGAGGATTTAGGAGGCCTGAGGACTGTCTTAAAATGACTGGGGTAGGAAGGGAGGAAGCCAGGCCTGAAAAGACAATTTTTTTACATTCCAAATCACATACACAAGTTCAGAAAATCAGATAAAGAAGAGGGTCCTGGGTTTGAGACCTTGCTTGGACAGGGCCTTTCTGTGTGGAGTTAGCATATTCTCCCTGTGTCTGCGTGGGCTCTCTCCAGGTACTCTGGCCTCCTCCCATGGCCCAAAGATATGCAAGTTAGGTTAATTGGTAACTCTAAATTGCCCAGTGTTATTGTTGTTTGTCTCTATTTGTCAGCCCTGAGGTAAACTAACGACTCGTCCAGCCACATGTTAGCTGAGATCAGCCCCAGCTCCCCTGCAACACTGTATAGGACAAGTGGTTAAGGAAAACAAATTAATGAAATGAATGAATACATCCAGTAGAGCCTTTTTTTTAAGCACATCCGCTCATTTTGTGATATACTCAGAAGCTTATCACTCAATTAACATTAATATCTCCAAAAGTCATTCAAATGCTACCAAAGTTGACACATTGTATCGTATTTTGTTCTACAGTTGTCAATCAATGACTCCTCTGTGACATTCAGAGTTTTACTCGCAGGCAGTAAATGTAGACATGGCCTCAAGCTTGGCAATATGGCTGTCACCATCCTCTCATTAAATTATGAATAACTTTGAGCCTTATTATGATTTATGATTTAATGAATGGCATATAAATTTAATTCCTTATATAGTTTCAATGATGACAGATTTTCTGTAGAGAGCAAAAGGATTTATTATTTTTAATTATTAGTTTTGCAAATATGTTTATTTCTTCTTAAGAGCGGGTCATTATCATAAAAGTTATACAGTGTCCGACTTGCTTTTTGCCAGCCTCAAGCCAGCCTCAAGTTACCATCCAGGGTACTGCAGTTTTATAGGGAAATCCATGTCAAGCACACTTTATTTACACTGTATCATGACTGCATGTAGCTGCTGTTGGGAAAAAAAGAGAACGAAAATTACTTAAGTGTGACTACCCCATTAAAACAAATCAGCTGCCAAACACAGGGTGGCTTTTAGTGTGAAGCACTGACAGCGAGGAACATGTATTTATCACAGAGTTTAGCACTATTACAGTAGATCAGTGTTAAATTTTGTCAGGGAGCAGTGGTGAGGCATCAGACAGGAGCAGTCACAGTGAGCTGCAGCATGAAGTGCTGCAGGTGACGGGATGTACGAGCACTGCTGTTCTGTTGAATGCATCAGCAACTATTCGCAGTATTATATCAGATCAGGGTTGCAATTATCATGGCTGACATTTTTTTTTAATTAAAACAACACAAGTCTTTTTTGCTGCACTGTAAACAGAAACACCAGCTGTTCAGTTGGATTTCTGACATGTAATATTCATTTAGAGTTTATCCACAGTCAACACAGCTGTCCCTCCTTTCTCACAATATTATTTCATAATGAGTAGCAGTATTTTCCCTCTTATACCTTTATTTTTTCTGTACTGGTCAAGAACTGTTCAAGCTTTTACAGATGTTTAAGGACTTCTTTTTTATGCTTCAGTGTATCAATTTTAGCATGGTTAATTTTTGTTTGGTTGTAATAATGTGCATTGTTGGTAGAAAACATGTCATTATATTACATGATACTGCATTTTTCAAGATTTAGTCTAAAAACTCCTTCATAGTGCTGTGCTTCTTTATGTGTTTGGACACATAACAACTACATTAAAAAATATAGTTTTCTAGGGTACTTGTTTCCTTTCAATATTTCAGTAATACAACTGGACTTTGAAGAATATGACTGAATTTAATATAAAGATCTAAACTGTTTTAGAAAAGTTCACTAACTAATTAATTAATGTTGATAGATTGTAGTGTGTTTAACGGGCAGCAAATGAGCCAAGAAAAGCCTATGGATTGAGGATGTAGAAGGTGGATTATTTTAGATTGTTATGAAGTTTACATCAATGTCAATAGAGTGACAGACCAAAAACAGCTCAGAAGCACAGCACAAACGTAGGCAGGCAAGAAAGACATGAGCAGAAGGGGAGGTGGTTTATTGAGAATGCCACAAAAAAGTGGGTAAATCGTACTTTGCTTTCCTGCAGTTTATTCCAATTAATTGTGTGTTTTCATTGAGGCAGGGCTTAACATTTGTTTTCAGCCTTCTCTCTTTAATTGGATCAACTTACCCAGTTATGGAGAATGGAGAATGGAAAGGCAAAATGCTAAAATCAGCTAATTTGATTCAATACAGACAAACTGCAAATGTGTTATGCTGGTTTTTTGTTAAAAAAAGAAATTAACATTAATGTCTTCGGATAATGAGGTTAAAGGGAAATTAACATAAATAATTTGGACAGAACAACACAAAGCTGTAATGCAAATAGACAATAAATGAGAATGTGACAACAATAGCTGTGAATTGAAAGTAAACACTATGCCACTGGTGCACAGATAGTAAACTTTAAATAATTCAATTAAATATAAGCCGCTCACTTTTAATATTTGACTTCTTCAGCTTGTTTCAAGACTTCTGTGAAGTTTGGTATCATTTTTCCTCAGATGGCAGCCATCTGGCTAAAAGATATAAGATATCTGGTTGATATGACAAAACTTTTTACTGATGGTCTTCAAGGGTTGTTTGTCTATGTGAATGTTGAAGTTATTCGGTCTCAGGGATAGTTATGTAATTAATCATGACACAGGCTTTGGGAAAAATAACACCCTTCAGTATCTGAGTCTAAGAGAGCCCTGTAATCAGACTCCACAGGAAAAACAAGACTTGTCCTTTCTCATATGATGTCCCCTTATACAGTATTTCTATTGTAACCTTTGCCTTGGTCTCAATGAAGGCAAACTGTCTGACTGCACTTGAATGGCTTTACTGTATAGTACTGAATAACATGGAGTACACCCTGTGATTTGCTAACTAGCTTAACCCATTGATCCCTCTGAAAGATAAGCTTGCAGCATGTGATGTCTTTCAGAAAGAGTAAGGCAAAAGTTTTTTACAATTCTTTAAATTTCCAGCACATCTCTCGAAATACCTGTGTTTATTTTCAGAGTGCACTGTCCACAGTTTGATCAAGGGGCCAAATTTTAGAATCAGTGCTGAGTAACAACGCATGTGACCCTGGTACACTTTTGGTACTTTTAAAATTTTTAATTGGTGTAATTTTGGGTGTTTTAATGCCTGAAGGGTGAAATTTGGCCAGTCAGTATTTTTGGAGTAATTCTAAAATTTTGGGGAAAAAAAAATATAAGAAGGCAATATTGTGATTTGTGCTTAAAATACTCACACTTAGTACCCCAAGTACACACTTGTACACACGTACTCATTTTCCTATTCTCCAACATTATGAGGCGGTGCAGGCCATTGGATAAAAATTTCCAACAAAAAAGGTCTGATTGTGTTCGTTAGGATTTCAGTGCGTGGGCTGTATTGTGTTTTGAAATTTTTTTTGTACGAGTCTGTGTCTGGCTGGAAGCAAAGTTGGGACGTTTAAATCCTAATGGAGAAAATGGCAAAATTTACATATGTAAAAACTGCATTTTTGATCCCATGACTATAACAGTATAAAATAATGCATCTTAAAAAAAAAACAAAAAAACACCAAATTGAAGCCCTGGTTTCAGAATTCTAGATTTTACTGTTTTCAAGCTGACTGAAGCATTTTCTCTCATTAGCAAAACGGTAAATTCAATCCACAGAACAAACAATAGAAATTTTAGCATCATTTTTATGATGCATTTTTGAAGACACTGTGGTAAAAATAAAAAGACAAAAAAAAGGTGGATTTTTTTTATGCATATGGATGTCCAAGGATGGTGTCTATGTGCGCATATAGATAAAACTTCTGTGTGTATGTGCTTGTGTGTGTCTGCATGTGTAAAAGTGTCTCTATGACTGGACCAGAAAAACAGCAATAGGGATTGCACTTCAATAGGGGAAGTTCAAATATGAGTTTGTCTTTGATGAATCTAATCAAAGTGATTCAAAGTCACTGAAAATGTGTTATCAGATTAACACCAGCAGTCATCCTGGACTATAATCCCTGCAAAGGAGGTGTAGACAATCTGGATAAGGTATATGCTAATTATTTTTTCTTTATCAATTACGCTTGAATTATTTTATTCTTACCGAATTTATGTGCTTATTTGGGCTTGTGTAATTATTATATAGCTGGTCTATTTCTTACATTCTTGGTAAATTTATTTGCATATGATATTGTATGAAAAAGTAGGCCTTGAATATTAACAGATTTTTTTTTTTTCTTTAACAGGTTGTGGACACCTACAGCTGCAGGAGAAAGACCCATCCGTGGCCACTGTTGCTTTCTTTTAACACATTTGACATTTCGGCCTTCAATGCCTATGTTATGTGGATGGCCGTAAATCTTTCATGGCATCGCGACAAGAGCTGGAGGAGGAGGAGGTTCATCGAGGATCTCGGGAAAAGTCTTGTGTCATGGCAGCACAAAGGCGCCCCAGACCCGGCAGTTCCAGGACCTTCTGTCCCAGGACCTGCAGCCTCAGGACACTCAGTCCCTCACCTCCCAGCCAAAACCAGAAATTGTGCCACCTCTGCAGAAGTGGCAACACAAAAACTGTTATCACCTGTGTGAAATGCAGCAGACCTTCCTATAAAATGCACAGCGGGACAGTGTACAGTGACTGTCTATAAACCAATTGCGCTAACACACACACTCGCACGCACACACATAGAGTTTTTTACAACACAGTCTTATTATTGTTTTCCTGTCCATGTTCTTGTTTTCCTGGATTGTTGTACATTTTTTATGGTTCATTGTTTCTTTTCATCTTATTTGAAAAAAATACATTTTGTTCTTACTCAAAGTGAACTTTTTTTCCCTTAATTTCTAGAGCTGAATAAGGTAGCAGGCCGTTAGAGGGTAAAAAGTGTTACATCTGGCAAATATGAATATTTTGTGGGGGGGGG
>JAPZDV010000026.1:2427831-2445786 GCA_029814665.1 Acanthurus lineatus
AAATTGGCATTAGAAAAATAAAACACTTCCCCTTTAGTACATACACATCAGCATAAAATAATAAACACAATATGCATCTGCCCAGAAGTATTGCACCATTTTTCTCTTTAGTTCACTCTCATAACTGTAATATCACCATTGCTTTCTTTCAACACCCGCCAAAACAAGAGGGAATTAGCACCAGAGTAGCTAAAAAGGCACATTTCTCACCGTTGCTCTCTGTGTATCAAAGCGGAGCACGCCGATGTCGGACCTTGCCGCGGCTCTCTGGATGAAAGGCAAGTGGTTAGCCTGTTAGGCACAGAGCTAGCATTAGCATAGATGGCAACGGTAAGCGTCAAGTTTTTCTCCGCTGAATAATTGACTCGTCTTACCGACGTAACTCTCTCCTTCGTTCAATAACTTGGCTCCGGACCTCCAGTAGGTAAGTACTCCAACTGTTTTTTTCCTTTTCACAGGTAAACTCCAACGTTTTCTCCTGGTTTTCTCTTCCTCTTAGCACGCAGCTGCCCTCGCTTCTCTGGCTGAGATCGGAAGGGATCGGAAGAGCAGCGCGCCTGCACTTCACCTCTGAACCAACAGGCTGAGCGTGGCCTGCGTAGCCTCTGATTGGCTGCTGAGAGCTATGTACCCCACGTGGGACCATGTGAACTGAGCGGTGCATTCAAATGCAATAAGACATCTAACACCTTACTAATGCAAAACAATTAAAGATAAGAAAATAAACAGTCTCTCTTCTGTGCTTGTACTCAAATAACTGTGTGTGTTTTCTGCACCTGGCTACACCCTCCCCTCCTGAACCTATGCACGTCCCTGTGCATAATAGACAGTTAAAGGACAATTATTCGAGTGACAAGGTAAGTGGTTGAACAGGTTCTTCTCTCATGACTTCTGCCCAAGCTGTGGACAGTCCTTGAAAGAATGATTTCACTGCTGTGATCAAAGGATTTCCTAGCTCAGTATAATCCAGCCGTTGTGGTGGTTGACGGTTTCTCTCAGATCTCCAGACTGAACCATTTATATCGGTATTCTCCTCTACATTCATTGGGACTATTCCATCCTTCCCTTCCATTTCACCTGTTTCCTCCTTTCTTTCCTCAGGTTCTGCTCTTTTAAGAACATCATTCTCTTCATCTTTGTCAGACATAACTGAGGGAACTGAGAGCTGCTCTCCTTGGATGCCTGGATGATCATCCTCGGGTGAGTGATTTTGAATCAAGGTGGTTTCACCTACTTGTTCGGTTGGTGTGTTTCTATCGACAGGTAAGTACTCAGTATCACTCTGATGAGAGTTAGACTCGACGAACATCAAAGGAGTATTATTAGACATATCAGGTAGGTTGTCAAACTCAGATTGGGTGTCAAAATCGGGTGGATTGTCAAGATCAGGTGAGTTGTCAAAATCGGGTGGATTGTCAAGATCAGGTGAGTTGTCAACATCTGGTGGATTGTCAAGATCAGGTGAGTTGTCAACATCTGGTGGATTGTCATCATTTTGAGCATTTACAGCACTCTCAACAGGACAAGGGCCTGGAGGCTCAACATGCTGAGTATCTTGGACATGGGTCATGGGCAGATCTGGGTGCACAGGAATCTCACTGACCATGGGGACAGGTGAACTTAACCAAACAGGAATGAGTGCATCATCTTCTTCATCTGAGGAATGCTCCTCCTCTACCACAAGGGTTGCACGGGTTCCTGGCCTGCGTGGTACCGGCTTTTGCACCGGCTCGCGGCTTTCCTCCACAGGTAGGTAACCGCACGGGAGCAACAGGTCCCTGTGTAATGTTCTTAGGGGACCATCCCCGTTTTCAGGTTTAACAGTGTATACAGGGAGAGTGCCCGCTCTTCTCACCACCACATGGACAGTATGTTCCCATTTGTCTGCGATCTTATGTTTTCCCCGGATGCGAACATTCCTGACCAATACTCGGTCTCCAGGTTCCAGGTCTGAGGCAATGACATGTCTGTCATATCTCGTTTTGTTCTTGTGAGCTATCTTTGCAGCCTTTTCCATAGCTATCTTGTAGCTCTCCTTGAGACGTGACCTTAGGTTTTGTACATACTCAGAGTGAGATGAATGTTGACCCTCTTGGACTGGCAACTTGAAAGCAAGATCAACTGGCAAGCGAGGTTGGCGCCCAAACATCAGCTCATACGGAGCAAAGCCAGTCACCTCGTTCCTAGTGCAATTATAGGCATGAACCAGGGGTCTCACATGATCACGCCAACAAGACTTATCTTGATTTTGGAGAGTGCCCAACATATCAAGCAGGGTACGATTAAATCGTTCCACAGGGTTGCCCCTAGGGTGGTATGGGGTTGTCCGAACCTTGTGGATACCAGCTACCTGACAGAGTTCCCTGATTGTGCGGGACTCGAAATCTGGACCCTGATCACTATGTAACTTCTCTGGGATACCATAGTGTACCATAAAGTTCTCCCACAGACACTTTGCTACTGTGCGGGCCTTTTGATTGGGTGTTGGGATGGCAACCGCAAATTTAGTAAAGTGATCTGTGATCACCAGTATATCCTTGGTTCCGCTTTTGTCAGCCTCCAGGGACAGGTAGTCCATACAGAGAAGCTCAAGAGGTCGAGTAGTCCTAATGTTCACTAAGGGGGCTGCTCTTTCAGGTCGTGCTTTCCTCCTCACACACCTGCCACATGTCCTCACTTTCCTTTCCACATCCATGACCATCTTCGGCCAATAAAATCTGGTCCTTACAAGGTCCAGTGTCCGGTCGACTCCCATGTGACCCATATGGTCATGCAGGCTGGTGAGAACTGTGTTGCGGAGCTCAGCTGGAAGAACAAGCTGGTAGGTTGTCTGGGACCCCACTTGGCGTCGCCTGAACAGGATGTCGTTATGGAGCTCGAGACGATTGAGTTCCCGGAGGAGGAGTGGGAGATCAGGAAGTTGGGTGCGCAAGGTGGGGGGTGGTGTGTCTCCATGTTCGATCTGAGTGATAACATGTCTTATACATTGGTCAGCTCTCTGTTTAGCGGCTATCTCTGCTTCAGTTAGATGGGGGATGGTTGGAAGACCTCCAAACTGTTCTTCTAGTCCATAGCTGTCGGGAACAGCACTAGGAGACACAGCGAGAGTCTCCACCAAAGCAATACGGTCTGTATCTTCCCCTCTCTCACCATCAGGACAACCACTGTAGGTGAGCTGTCTCTCGCAGATTGCTTTCACAACAGTCTGATCTACTACACTGACGTTCTTTGGATCAGAGAGGTGATCTTGTGTGAACTGCTGTATGCGCTCTCTCTCTTTTTGTGATTTCAGATCGTCTGCTAGTATCCCATGTGGTCTGCGTGATAATCCATCCGCATCTCCGTTCTGCCTTCCTGGCCGATAGAGGAGTTTGAATGAGAAGGTGGACAGCGCTGCTAGCCACCTATAGCTGGTCGCATCAAGTTTGGCCGAGGTCAGGATGTAAGTTAGCGGATTGCTATCTGTTACAACTGTGAAGTGATTGCCGTAAAGATAGTCGCTGAACTTTTCCGTAACTGACCACTTGAGCGCCAGGAACTCTAGCTTGTGCGCTGGATAGCGGCTCTCGCTTCGTGACAGCCCCCTACTTGCATATCCTATGACTCTTAGCTGGTCCTCTTGCTCCTGATACAACACAGCACCAAGCCCGGTGGTGCTGGCATCGGTGTGTAGTATATAGGGTTTCTGGGGGTCAGCAAAGGCCAGGACAGGGGCTGTAGTGAGGCTCTGAATGACCGCTTCAAAGGCTTGCTGGCAAGCTGGCGTCCAGCGCCCTCCAAAGGGTTCTTTTGGGTCATGGTATTGGTTTGTTTGATGTCTTATGTTTGCTAGTTTCGCTTTTGATTTCTTGTGGAAAGGTGGGTAGCCGGAGGTTAAGTTGTGAAGAGACTTTACGATGCTGGAGTAGCCCTTAACGAACCTCCTATAGTACCCAGCGAAACCGAGGAAGGATTTCAGCTCCCGTAGGGTCTGGGGGACGGGCCATGTCTTAAGAGCTGAAATCTTTTCAGGGTCTGTCTCGACACCATTTCTGGAGACTACATGACCCAGATAGCGGACTGATGTCTGGAAAAAGACACATTTTTCTGGGGACAACTTCAACCCAAACTCTTTGAGACGAGTTAGAACTCTCATGAGTCTTTCTTCGTGCTCCTCAAGGGTCCTGGAGAATACGATCACATCATCAAGGAAGACCAAAGCATCTTTCAAATGCATATCCCCCATGCACCGCTCCATTAATCTTTGGAACGTGCTGGGGGCATTCGTCACACCTTGAGGCATTCTATTGAACTCCCAGAATCCGAGTGGGCACACGAAGGCCGTCTTTGGTTTGTCTGCCTCTTCAACCTCGATTTGGTAGTACCCCGACTTTAGGTCGAGAACTGAGAACCACTGAGAACCACTGAGGGCTGAGAATGCGTCCTCCAGCTTTGGAAGGTTGTATGCATCTTTTATAGTCTGGAGGTTTAGACGCCTATAATCGATGCACAACCGAACTTGGCCGTTCTTTTTCCGGACTACCACTATGGGTGATGCAAATGGCGACTCTGACTCCCTGATAACCCCCGCATCAAGAAGCTCTTTAATGTGCCTTCGGACAGCTTCAATGTCCTGTGGGTGGATTGGTCGAGCACGTAGTTTGAAGGGACTTTCATCTGAGAGTTTTATGTGATGTCTCACCTTATCTGTCCGACCAAAATCCAGGTCATGATGTGCAAACACATCAGCCATGTTATTGAGCTGCTGAGTGATGCGCTGCCTCCATTCGAGTGGGATCGGGGAATCACCAAAATTTAAATTTAAGGTGGGCTCTTGGGATGACTGGGTCTCTGGAGCTCTCTGGAGGGGTTCTGATTGCTTGGCTATACTGTGCTCCTTTAATAGGATGGTCTGATAAGCACTAACCTCTGCAATCGTGCACTTAGCAGGAATGACAATGTCATGGTCAGATTCATTGCTTATGACGACTGGCAGCTTATGAGGCCGTAGCTGAGGGAAATCAACTAGACCAGCTTTTACTAGCAGGCCACCTGGCAAGGGGGACGACGATGGGTACTCAATGACGACGGATTTCTCATCCTGAAGACCACTGACAAGAGCGACTCCCTCCACCACTACTGTTTCACCGGCTGGAATGACTTGAGGCGTTTTGCCTTGCATCTTCACTACCCCCTGGTGGTCGTTGCTTGCTTGCTTCCGCCTCAGTTCAATGACCTTGAAAACTACTTTGTAGCCATGTGGGAGGGGCTTGCGATTAGTTAAATCAGTCTCTGAGTAAATGTCAAACAGTACATCTAAGGTGTTTGTGCCTATGAGCATGAGGGATTGTGAAGTGTCAGGGACCACCAATGCAAGTGTGTTTATATCAATTGGAGCTCCTAGGAAGTCTTTGGGAAAGGTTATGGTCATTTCTATATAACCAAAGTAAGGTACCAGCTGTCCATTTGCACCTTCCACTTCTAAGAGGTCATGAAGTGGCTTAATCTTCTGCTCTGAAAGGTGCTGCTTGTAAAATGACTCAGGTACGGTGGTAACTTGAGAGCCTGAGTCAAGGAGGCAGTTGACCTCTTCACCTCTCACAGTCACTTGAGCTGTACTCTTAATGCCAACCAACCGGGTGGGGAGTTGGAAAGGTTGGTTCTGCTTTGAATGCTGTAGGCTGGAACAGGTTTGAGTTTTGATGCTTTTTGCTGGTGCATTGACTTTGTTCATCTTAACAGGAGTTTTGTTTTCATTGTTTACATCGGAGGGACGCTGTTGACTCTCCTCAGCCCCTGTCTGTCCCACAACAGGAACTGCTAGCCGTTTAAAGGTAAGTTTGAACCATTTTGTGACTCCCACTGGCGCTGTTTTTCCTCCAACTGCCTCTTCTTTTCTGCCACTAAGTTGGGGTTTGCAGGGACGGTGCAGCAGGGGGCGATGTGCCCATCTTCACCGCAATTAAAACAGTACCAGGGCTTGGGTTTGTATATCTGTTTCTTTTTAGTTTGTCTTTGCATGTCTGTATCATTTGGCTTTGACACCCTGCTCTGTGGCTTAGCTGCAGATCCCTTGCTGCTAACCCCCTTTGTATTTTTCTGTGACATGAATGTAGTCAGTTGGCTTTGCAGACTTGCCACTTGCTTTCTCAGATCCTCTATAGCACTGATATTACTCCCACCCTTCTCCTCTGGTTCACAAACATATGCATCATGGAACTGCACCTGAGCTCTTTGCTTTGTGATGCCAATATGTTTTTTCATGCGACTAGATTTTGCTTGCTGTCGATCTTCTTCGGAGCGAATCATTAGCAAGAGGTCTGAGAATTGGGGTGGGCTGCTCTTCTTTTGCTCCAGTTGCAGGGTGCTGAGCAAGGTGTTATCCCAACACCCCCTGCAGAACTGCTTAATAAGATGTTTGTCTACTTCTTCATGTGTAACTCCCCCCCTTTTTGTGGCTCTGTTTAAGGCTAACTGGAGCCGATGAAGGTAAGTGGATGGTTTCTCACCTGGGTCTTGGAGGGTGTTCAGGAATTGAGCGAAAAGCTCCTCCCCATCTTCCACAGTACCAAAGGCTGAGTCTAGGAGCTGTAGGTAGGCTGCAGGCGGTGACTCAGGCCGTAAGCCCTTGACTACATCAGCTGCTGGTGGGAGCAAGCTCTCATGGATTTTTCTGGATATTTGCAGGGGGGGCATGCTGGGATCATTCTGGAGCAACTCAATGTGTGTGCGCCATGTGTCATAATCAGTCTCATGATTAGGTCTGGGAGTCTTGCCGGAGAAGGAGCGGAGTCTCACCTGGGACTGGATGTGTGGGACAACGTCTTGCCTCCGTACAATATGCTCGACCACGACCTTCTGGATGTCAGGTGGGTTCAAGTCACTTACTGAAAGGGATGGTGCTCTCGTTCCATTAATGAGGGAAACGTGGTCGGTGGCACCATTGTTGCTTTGTGTGACATCTGAAACTGAGGTGTGAGATTGCTGCTCTTTATGAGCAGGTGGGGATAAGACAGTGGTCTCAACATCTGCAGGGGAGGATTCCTCAGTTGTACGCTGCATGGTTTCAACATCTTCCCCCATCTGAGACATCATTTCTTTCAACATCTCACCATAATCTTTGCCACTCATCTTAGCTAGTTGCTTGAGCTCAGCTAAGTATGTCTTAGTAACATCACTTCCAACCTTGGTAGCATACATGCTACTGAGTGTCTTAACTTCATAGACAACAGAAGAGTCACCTTGTCCTGTGCATGTGTACGGTAAGTGAGGTTCTAAACCTTCTAAGGCTGACCCATTAAAATATTCAACGATCAGGTTTTGAAAGAACTCGGACTGTGAATCATCAACCAAAAGGATTCTCTCAATTTTACCAAACTGTTTTAGAAAGTCAAGCACTTGTTCATCTTGTTCAGCCACCTGCGTTATCCCACTGACAATAACTGCGTTTGGAATTTTGACACCAGATTTTTGTATGAAATCCATACTGATCATTACTTCAATACTGATGCTCAAATCAAATGGCTCCTGGCTGGCTCGCCACTTCTAGATTACTGAGTATTACACTTCACAAGGTTCTGTCTCATATTTTCTCAGTAAAAAGGTTAAATATTTTCAGAATTATCTTAGCAAAGATTGCATACTAAGTATTCATGTTAAGATGTCTTTAAGTATATTGATTTATCAATATTTTGACATAATAAGCAGAGAAAAAAATCCTAAAAGTTTCCCATGAAGACAATGTGCAGGTTTTAATTATAAACTCAAGTGAGTAGCACAATACTTATTTTACCAACATGCCAAAGTATAATTACAGAAGAATATTTAACAGTTGTTTTTGGAAATCCAATTTAATCACTCTTCACCACATCAGTTATATCTATAGCACAGCTTTATCTAAGAGATACCTCACTGCTTAAGTTTGTTGGGGAGTTACTCCTCTTATTCCCTTTATTTCAAAAACACTGACGAAGACCAGCAGGAGCAAATGCCAGGAGTCCAGTTTTCATTAATGCAAACTTAAAGCTGGGGTGGTAACAACATGCCTAAGTAATTAGAGCACACAAGGCCAAATTGGCTCCTATGTATGAAATGATGTACTACATCACTTCCTGCGAAATTCATTAGGAACAGTGAAGGAAAAACAGCATCAGTTGTTTGTTAAACTAAGTATTCTTTAGTCTTTGTTAGCTACAAAAATACAGAAACACAAAAACTGTCAGCATATTACAGTGTCTTTCCCGAGCTTTGTGTCATCAACAACATTTATCTTCCCTTCATCTCTCCTCTGCTCCTTGTGGTGTGTGTTCAGGCACTGAAACATGAAGGATATGAATATAGGCATGTATGAGAGCATATCATACTCTTCTTATCCCTTCTTGTGACCATGGAAATTTTAGCAGCAGTGCTCATAATTCTGCAGGGGCAGTGCCCTATATTCATTTCTCAGCAGTGCACCACTGCAGAATGAATATAGAGGCAATGGTGTATGTATGAGTTAGAGAAAATACCTTTGCAGGAGGTCCTCTGCTCCTCAAGACCAGCAAGAGTGCATGAGTTCAGAAATCTGATGTGTCATGTACTTTTAGTGGTTTAGTTATACATTACAAATATTTTAACTCATGATACTAACAGGAAACTGCTGCATCAGTGTGATTGAGGATTACTAATAAATGTCACCAGTGACTGAGTGGAACTTTGTTTTTTTTATCTGCACACTGTGGAAGTGGTTTGCTGTTATAAACATTTCTATGATAAACATTTCTGATTTATTTACTGGAGTGTTTCTTGACTAAGTTTTGTTATGGACTGTAATTAGTGGTAAAATATTATGTAAAGCACCCATTAAAAGTGAGAGACTTTGTGTACAACTAAAGAGTCAAGGCTTCATGACTCGACATGGTTTAATGTATCAGATAGTTATATTTGTGTCCAGAGTTATAAACCTTACATATACTGCATGTATTAATATAATGTCTGAGTGGGCCGATGATGTAAACAGACATCTTCAAAGCCTTCTCTCGCAGTATGTTGAACATTTGCTGTTAGCAGCAACCTTGTGTGCACACTTTGTTGTGCATGTGTGTCTTGAGCACACACTCTTATGATGTGCAAAAATACATTTCTCTCAAATGTAATGCTAATGTGTGTAATTTTAGCAGACACACATATCCATGCGTCACTTCCTTGGTGGCACAATTTGTACCATGACTGTCAGCTCACATGCAATCAAATCCCTCTTTCAGCCATGAAATTTGTCATCTTAATCTCTCTCGTCTCTCTCAGTTTCTTTCACACTCCCTCACAGACACACACAAACAGGCACACACCCTGAAGGGCATGAATCCCTCTGCACTAACACAACTGCTCTGAGTTATGTGAGGCAGGTGTGAATTATAACACCGTCAATTACGTATATGTAGAAGCAGAGATGTGTGTGTGTGTGTGTGTGTGTGTACAAGTGGCATAAATCAGGCTTTCTTGGGAACACTGATTTCAATTTCAAAACATTCCCTGGTTTGCTGTTTAAAGGAAGGCAGCTTATCGACTTCGTGGGAAAATCCCTTGCCTGTCTTCTAATGAATATAGCGTCTTTCTTTTGCCTTAATTTACTTCTAGCGGAGCTTTTCAGGATCATTAAAACATCTCTCGTTGAGCTCAGTTACAGCGATTTGCATCACTCAATCCATAACTCTGTATCTATCACTCGCATTAGCTTTTTTTTCTAAATTTATCATCTTTTCTTCATGTTTTGAGAGTCCATGGGGCTTTAATAATTGATGGGGTTTCCAGTTTTACATGTACCTTGAGCTGTTGGAAGCTTCCTACTCAGCCAGTGTACAGACACTTGGAGCTGGCCAGCAGCTCATCATTGCTCAACATGAATGCTGGATCAATGTGCTGCTACTCTTCCTCCAGGGCACCTTGAATGTCTTTGCTTTCCCTATTCATGCTGAACTTGGAGTCGGTACCTTCGCGTCAACCTTCCCATGAGCTGTGTCTCCTTTTTAACCTTAACACTCCTCTCCAAAGTTGACAGCTAATGATAGGTGACAGCTGTCAACATTTCCCATGTGGAGAGAGTCTCCTGTGACCCTTCCAGAGCCAAAGCATTGACAAAATGCATTAAATATACGTAATGTAAGAACTGTCATACTTCTGGGCTCACTGGACTCACAGGGACTCTATGGCTCATGGTTGGTGTTTTGGCTTTGATGCAAGGCAAGGATATAGCTAACATTGGTCTGCATATTGTTGTTTGTGTTCTCAAGTTAGATATTATAAACAAGTTTTGGACATAAATGTTATTTTTTTATGATTTTTATCCAAGACACAAAATCTCAACAGGAAGATGATGCTGGACTTGTAAAAAGATAATCGTTCATGAACCTATTTCCCTCTTTCTACTGTTGTTGTTGGTGGTGTGATTAACAAACCACATTATGTACTTAAAGACCAATTCCTGCCACTGATTTAAGTCCTATATTGTCCTCTATGCTTCTTTCTATCTTTTTTTTTGTTTGTTTTAAGATAAAAATTAATTCAAGCCTTAAAATTGCTTAAATGTCACACTGAACCTTTTGCCTCATTGAGCTATCAATAGCATGGGGTCACTGTCATGGTCACACCCACAGCCAGCAACCACTCTGTCCCTCCCCTTCAACCTCCTCCGACCTTCAGTTCTCTGCATCATCTTGCTAGCTATGTAGCGTACATAATAGCAAGAGACAATATTGTTGAGTATTGGCTGTACATATTTGAACCAGTCATAGCTTCTAAAGAAGAAGAAAAGAAGAAGAACAAGTTTTGTTTACAAGAAATTGTACACAGTCCCTTGCAAGTGGACATATCAGAACAGTAACATACTTTATGCATCAGTCTTTACAAATGAGAATTCAGCAGTAAAAGATATCCTGACCCCTCAGCTTGACTTCTGATGGTTTGACATAGATCCACTTAGCATTAACTTCTCCTCTGACACAATGCAGTTTGCTTTACTGTAGCCAGCAAATAATACATACAAAAAAGGACTGCCCTACCATTGACAGGATTAATTCCTTAGATTTGTGACCTATGAAACCCTTCTTGTCTAAGGCTACCTTTTTGAGACTCTTATTTATTCACTGAGGTTTTAGGTGGAAATTCCTGGCTATGGCACTTACAGCTAATTTCAACCACAGACTTGTCTTGTACGATGTAAAAAAACACCAAACAGGCATGTTGAGATGGTTAAACTTTTTATTTTCACTGGAGGGGATCTTTAATACTTTATAAATATTATGAAACACAGTGAGATGCTCTTTTAAATCAACAGATAACTTACAGCAATCCATAGCAGTGCCCTGTCACCAAATGTAATGATAATCCAGTCAATAGTTGCAGAGACATTATACTCGTCATTAAAACAGGGAACCATTTAATAATCTGACACTGCCATGCTTAGAGCCATGAGTTTATTCACTTAAGTTACTAAATGTGAACATGTTATTATAGCTAAAACAAATTAACATTACAGCCATATTCATTATGTTTCATTAGTGTGTGGATTTGATAAGTAGTCTGTACAGTAAATGAATTCTTCATATGTCCTCTGGCAGCATCACAATTTTGTACAAAATCAATTATGAATGTGTAAGCACTTTGTGGAGTTCCATAATGGCTGCTTTTCAACACAGCATCTGAAGATGGTTTTCGTTATCAGATATGCACATGCTAGATCTTATTTCAAATTCCATGAGGTTTCTCAGAAAATGCAGGTTCATTTCCTAACAAGCTGTCGTTTTGAAAGCTCAGAGCTTCTTTGGTGCAGAAGTCTGGATTGATTGTGAGCAAGCAGCTGCAGTTTGAGAGTCAAAAAGGCATCATGGACAAATAAGGAGTTACACTGGATTTCAAAGCCCCTTAGAACCACCAAATATGAACCAGCTCCCTTCGTTAAGAAAGAATTGCAGCCTTTGGTCCTTACATTTTAATACATTTCTGCAGTCATTACAAGTCATATAATGAGAAATAATGCAAAAGATGAAAACAGAGAGAGATGTTGTTCAGGGACTCTGATCAGCAACAACACACATGGTCAGATTTTCTTTAGGTGGCTTGCAACAAATGTATCTAAGCAACGTACAGGGCGCAGACAGCTCCTGTTCAAATAAAAGCAGCGCATTCTTTTTCTCTCCTCTTATTTTATCCCTCTGTGAACTCCAGTTATTTGGGTCTGAGACTTGCTATTTTCAGCCTCACTCACACGTTTTTTTTCCATCCACCCGTCTGAACCTGTAAATTGCGTTTAGCTGCTCGCAGCCTTTTACTTCTCCCTCAATTAAATACAATTCTGATTATTTCATTTTTACTCCGGCTTGCTTCTTAAACTTTCCCTCTGTAGGTTTTCCCCTTTCACACCCCCACCTCCTCCTGACTCATACTCACATTTAAGCAGTGATTTTTCTTGTACTTAAGTAAAGAGTCTCTGGTTGCTATTTTGCTCACCTTTTAAAACTTCCACCTGCAGCTTGTTATATTTAAGAACATTTAAAATTGTATCCAGTGCATCTCCTGGTTTCCTGCAGAGGATGATTAACTATTGATGCCATAAATTTATTTATTTATTTTTTTTAAACACTTAATCCACTCAGGGAAGGTGATAATATGGGAGCTGAAGGAGTTCCTCCCGATATATGAACATATCATCAATTTTGCAACATTTCACTGCATTTGCCTGAAAAAAGAAATTATAATAACAATGAAAAAGGTGCTATCTCAGTTCCCCAATTATTTTCTTCCATCTCTTATATCATCTTATGTTAATGTGACTCCTGTGAGATGGCAGCAAAGATTAATTGGGTAAAAAAAAAATAAAAAAATAAAAAAATAAAAATTACAAACACTAATTCCTACACACACACACACACATGCACACGCACACACAGACAACAGATGAACAGAGTATGACCCAGGCATTGCTAGGAAAGCTGCTGTATAAACCAATTAGCCAGGCTGAAATCAAGCCAACAGGAAGAATCTCTCTATTTCTCCCCTCTCTTTCCTTTTCTAACTTCCTTCCCTACTCCTCTGTCTATCTCTTTTCTTCAGCAGACCAGCCTCTTTGGGCAAAGACAGTGCTGAATGCTTCCAAGGTAAGACAGAAAGAAAAGAAGGAAGGGATAATTTGAGGAGGGAGAAGAAATGTGAGAAGGGTTGGAAAAGAGGGGATGAAACAACTGGAGAGATAGGAGAGAGAAACAAGTGGAGGTGGAGAGAAAGAGGAGTGTGTTTGTGAAATGACGGAAGGAGGATGAGTTAGAACAGACAGACGGATGCTGAGAGTGATGGCCATGGCTGGCACTGACAAGTTATAGCTGCTGAGCTGAGAGAAAAGGGGAGAGGGACATAGAGGTAATAGAGAGAAAGAGAGAGAGAGAGAGAGAGAGTGTAAGAGTGAAGGGAATGCCAATGTTAGGCCACACAATCCAGGTAATGAGGCATTGAGTCCTGCTGGAGAGTCATGGCTGAGAGACTCTTCAATTGCAGCTGGTGGAGAAAGAGAGAGGGTTAGAGTGAAAGGTGCTGCGCTTCACATCAGCACTGTTTGATTGGCGGCTTGTCAGGATGAGATGGGAAGAGGAAAAAAGAGGAGGATGAGGGGTAAGAGAGGAGATGTAGAAGGTGACAAGCAAGGAGGGACTAATATTGGAAAGGTTCAATGGAAATGTGAAGAGTGAACACAAGAGGATGGAAAAAGCAACCACCTTCATTCTAGTCGGTGTGAATTGAGATTTTGACTGACATGAAAGTGTCCAGAGTCTTGATGCAAAAGAGTAATGCAGCACTGTGATTGCCATATGCTTTAAACAGTACTGTAGGTAGTCCTGTGAAAACCTCCTAGCCTGCTAAATACAATATAAACGATCACATGCCTTGCCTCATGGATCTCAACGTTAGCAGGTAGTACTATCAACCCATTCACTCACAGTGGTCACTACAGTGGACAGCTATTCAAAAGCTGTTCAGCACATGCACAGGTTTTGATGGTACAACTGCATATTTGCCACTTCACTGGACATTGGTAAGCCACCCCATACACTGCCACCAACCAGGCAGTTGTTGCAGCTTTCCAGAAATTTCCGTAACATGCTCAAAAATATTCCAAAAAAACAAAATACACATTAAAAAATAACTTTGCATGACTAAGAAGTTACAAATACAATGTAAAAAAAACCCTGTATTACAGTAATTAATGCATGAAAAGTTTAAAAGGTCCAGTGTAACTTATACTATGTTTTACACCCTTTCCAATGAGATTTGTATCTCAGTATGTTATCAAGAAGTTCATAAACAGATCTTGCCTTTGCAAGTTGTAATTTTAATGTGTTCTTGCTGTTATCATTGAGGTCTGTAGTTAAATCTTTACGTTAGGTGGCGGCAAAAACAAAACAAGAGAAAAGAAAAACAAACCCCCTTCAAATTCAAGAGTTTTGTATGTTTTTTTAAACTTTGTGAGATGCTATTAAATGATTTGTCCTTAACTATTTGAAAATTAACAGAAGCAATAAATTGAAATTTTGATATTTTTAAAATTATTATTCACCTCTCAAATATGTTTATTTTGTCTCTTAATTTCTAAAGTGTCAAAACATTCTCAGGTACCCTCATGTTTACATGTTAGTGTGCGAAAGGGGCCGACTGAAGACAAGTATGCTCAAGCAACTCACACAGCGACCAGCCCACCAGGATTTCTCCCAGTGCTCCCGATAGTCGGTATGTTTATGTTACCATGTGTTCATCCCTGGATATTTTCTGTCTCTCTATTATTAGGCTGCAACAGAATGAGCAGATATGTATTAAATAGAGGCATTTCTCTTTATACTTTCTTGCTTCTTGCTTGTTGCTCTACAAATTTAAACAACCAAAACTTTTTTTAAGCTTTTATATATTTGTGTAATTTTGTCAGTGAAATACATCAGATTATATGAATTGCTTTTACACCTTCAAAAGATTTGAACGCATTGTGAGTCAGACAACATCCAGATGTATCCAGACAGATTTGATCGCATTCCACTCTTATTTAGATAATATGTTTGAATACAGATTGCATTTTAGCTCCAAGTGTCTCCTAGTTAAGCCACTACACAAAGGTGTCTTTGCAGTATACACATTAGAAATGTTTACGACAATTAACAACCAATATCTTTAATGTATATGTGGCAGATGAGTTTGATGAACTCGACCCTGAAACAAACTACTAATGCACAACATGAATGGTCCTTCTATAGAGGTCTGCACATTAGCAGCATGAGTGGCACATCATTGTAGGATGACAACTGCTGTAAGAAGTATTCCTTTCAAATTTGTTCCTCACATCACCACTTTCATGCAAACACACCTTGCCCTATGATGTTTTAAGATAATCAATTGATGCATGTCTTATATTTTTATATTACACAAAGCCCAGTTTAGAAATAAGTATTCACCCAAACAAATAGCTGTCTCGGCTGAGCCCTTTATACACACAAGCACTAACACAACTCAGACTGAGCTCATCATTCCATTTTCTTGAAAGGCACGTGGGCGTATTTAATGAGTTTATTTGATTTCACTTTGTCTATCAAAGTATAGAATTCATTAACAATGCATTAGAGGGCTAAAATACAGAACAGGGGAATAGAGAAAATAAAAACATATGAATCATTATTTTACTATCAATAATAATATTGAATAAGTGCCAAGAGCATGTTTCATTCTGTTTAGAATTAAGAACTGATAGTCAAAAATGGATCACTGGAACACTGTGAGAAAAGACTAAGAAATGCCAACTGATAATTAAGGGCCGGCCACAGTTAGTCTCTAATAAAAGTGCTTCAGGCTTCAGGCCTTGGGATTGTGAATGTTTGCTGGTGTTATCATTGTCCAAACATGTAATCAGTAACTACATCTTAAAAATCTGTGGGACTTGAACTCAGACGGTGTTGTTTATAACAGTGCTGTCATCCTTGACCAGCTGTGTGCAAACATTAATTTTTATGATAATTTTGTGTGTAGTGTTGTTTACAGTTGTTGTTTGTTTAATGTTAATTTATTGCATTTATATATCCATGTGGTTGTACGTTAGTGTTTTATTTATTTTTATCTGTGTTGATGATCTTACAAATGATGTCCTGAAAACTGTTCTCCAAGGAGACAAACAAAGATGAAGGTTGTAGGTTTAAAAAGACTAAAACCAGCTTAGCAATGTCTCTTTAAAACCAAATAAATGCTCCTGCCTCTAAAGTAGAATTCAGTTCAACGCCACGGATTGTCACATTCTAACAGAGACCAGACTTTAGTCTGATGCTGTTAGAAGGTCATTTTTAATTATAAATGTAATTTGTCATTTTCACCAGTGCTGTCTTTGTGCTGTGGTGAACTTTAAAATCTGATTGAATTTCCTTTGGTACGCTACTGGTACACACAAAGTCACTTGCTGCCCTTGCTCTAAGAAAACAGGTAAAGGGAGAGTTGGATCTGGGCCTATAGTTGGCTAAAACTGAAGGGTTGGCTTTTTAAGAAGAAGTTTAACTACAACTGCTCCTGAGGACTGTGGCAAATACCCTACTGATAAGGACAGATTAATCATTTCTAGTAGAAAAGTGCTTACTGAGCGAATAACTTCCCTATGTAGCCTAGTTCTGATGGTGTTTACTAGGTGGATGATTTGGTTGAAGACATGATTGATGTTAGTTGATAAAGGTCAATCTAAATTGTCATTCAGTTTTACAGCTGCTTCTAAGGTTCCTGTGTTTGACAATAAACTAGCGCCAGTTGTGGACAAGATAATAAATAATTACATGTATACTAAGTCAATTTTTACCTTCAGAGAGACTCACTAACCTGTAACTACTATTTTAAGATGCAGGTATACAGGCTTTAATAGATCTATGACTGTCAGCCATGCTACAGTGCTGAGAGGAAACCTGGGATTATTCTTGTTTTTCTCCATTAGTGATGAGTTACAGGCTGTTCTTCCATCGCAGAGGGCCTTTCTATATATTTTAAGATTGTCTTTCCAGGAAAGGGGAGATTCTAACATGTTGTTGAAACACCATTTCCTTTCACATCTTTGTGATGTCTGCCTTAATTTGTGGGTTTGGGGGTTATATCATGGAGCCAACCTCCTCTGCTTTATTATCATATTTTTAGAGAAGCAGTGGATTGATGTTTTCCAGAAATAAAAATTTAAAAGCTAAGAAATAGTGGTCCAATATAAAAGGGTTCTATGGATACATTAAATGTTCAATTTCAGTACCATGAGTCAGAACGAGGTAAAGGATGAGGCAAAAACATTGTTTAGGTTTTTCCATGATCAATAATAAAATCACCTGCAACAATGACTTAATCATTTTAATCTAGTTTTTATTTCTTGAAACAGAGTTTTAATAATAAGGGAAGGTATATTTAGGCTTAAATATTTGTCATAATACAGCCAGGCTCCAGAAATATGAAGATAACCTTATAAAACGAAGCTCCTATTTTGATGTTGTTTTGAGATATTGGATTTAATTTGAATGAGATTTTTACAGACAATTTTGTGGTGGGGTAAGGCATTTATATGAGGTAATGAGAGGGTAATTAAATGAAGTGCAGAGGGCTGCAACTCTACTTCTTGCTCTAAAATCTGAGTTGTCATGATTTTGGTTAACTAATAAATTTGGTCAGATTTCTAGAAATGAAAGCTGCTTCTATTCAGAGTGGGATGAATCTCTCCTTAGTCCATCGGTTCTCTACAAGTCCACATTGTTTACTGGACACCAGCTTAAAATTAAGCTGGATTAATAAGGATTCTCTTCAAATTCTCTGAAATATTATTAAACCTCTGTTATACTGTTATGTTTGCGTCTTGGTTGATGGCACCAAAAGGGAAAGAAACTTTTGGTAACACTTTATTTTAAGGTACACCTATTAACCATTAACTAGTTGCTTATTAGCATGCAAATTAGTGACATA
>JAPZDV010000026.1:2445886-2460688 GCA_029814665.1 Acanthurus lineatus
ATGAGTCCGATTATCAATAAGGTTAACCAAAAGTCCACTGTCTACTAATTAAACAAAAAGCAGCACAGGCTCCAGCCACCGGGAAAACCTGGTCTTCACAAAAACACACAGTAAAGTATTTAGCAGGTTTTAACTTTTTTTCTTTTAAAGATCTTTTTGCTGTAACACTTCATTTTTTTTCTACACACAAAAAATAATGTGTGTGTATGTGTTTGTGTGTTGATGGGGTGATCATTCTTTTTTTTTTTTTTAAATAAACTGAACTGAAGCTGTGTGATTTGGCAACATTAATTTATGCAGTAAGTCTTGTGTCTGTGCTCTTAAAGAGAGAGGGCCGGCTGAATCAGTATTTTACGGAGCTGAAGTGAGGAAATCTAACCCAGTGAAGCAGTTAGTCACGGGCTTTACACTGCAGCGCGCTCTCCCAGTAACTGATGATCCATCTGATAAGCCCTTAACTCTGCTGAGAATATTTTTACCAACAGAAATCAGAGCAAGTCAAGTGAGGAATGTAGAATGCAGAAGCCAATAGAGAAGAAATTAAAGTTGCAACACAAGAGCTGAAACGTCTGAACAATAGCGAGGGTCTAAAAAAGTTGCCGACTTGCACCAGTGTCAGGTGCGTATGGCAGGGGGCTGTGTATGTAGCTGTCTGAGCCTATCACACAATGTGGGCACATTCAGCTACACAATGAGGATTTTTCTCCTCACAAACATGAGTACTGAGGAATTATAATCGACTTACATCCCTACTCGGAAAAAACACATTATCCGTACCAGATACCAGTTTCATCTGATTATCAGGCTCATCTCGACCAAATACAATCATGTACTGCCACTTATGCACAGAGGCATTTGCTATCAAGCTTATTTAACTACTACATCATCATATAAAAATCAATAGGTCAAGAGAGACATGATGATGATTCAAAATTATATTTAGGGGAATATTAGCATGCCACTTTGGGAAGGTTGATGACCTGCTGGAAGAGTGATTTTCAAAATCAGTAACTTCAGTGAAATTTAAAAGTGATATGCCAACTTTCAAAGGCAATGAGATATTGCCACTTAGACACATAGACATTTGCTGACATATAAACTACACTGTCAAATAATGTTTTAGAAAAATCTAAATATCAATGTTCTGTTTTTGCTTGTTTGTTTTTTAATTAGCATACTGCTTTGGGAAGGTTTATGAACTAGAAATGTGAACTAAAAATTATTAAATTCAACCATAGTTCAAAATAATATGCAAAGCTTCAATCAGTTGTTGGTACCTAATATCAGTGATATTTTCTACAAGAAAGCAACAGTTGTGTTCATCAAATGCTTGACAATCAATTAGAAATATCAACGTATAAAGCAAAATGAAAATTTTAAAAAACATGTACTACTCAGGATATGAACTACTTTTACATACACATTTACACACATATTTGGCAAGTCTAACCACTTAGAGATATAATGTTCACAGAAAAATTCCACCAAGTTCCCATAGTAACATGCCAAGGTTCAAAGACATTTATGTAAAGCCTCTTATTCATGGACAGAGTTTTAGCAAAATACATAACTGCAAGATCATAAACTTAAAAAAATCAATATATGCAGCACATAATGACTGAAATACCTAAGTATTAGTTATGATTGTAAAGTTTTGTTTTTGGACTACATTGGGAAGATTAACAACTTAGAAGTGTGACTTTCAAAATCATCAACTGTAATCAAGCTCCTGAGGTCATGCTCTAACCTTAAATACAACTGTCTACTGTCATTACTGGAAATTTTTTGCTGTACTGAAAAAATAAAAAATAAAACACAACACCACCAACAACAGCAACAAAACACTGCTAACTAATACTTTGAAAATGATCCCATAAAATGATGTTTTGACTCACAAAATTGCCAGTGGTTTGAAAGTTAGGAGATCTCACAGTCTTCCCCTACTTGAAGCAAAATGCTCTCTTCTTTATCACATTATGTTGCTAAAATGTGATATTGTTTCTTCTAAATCAGACTTTAAGTTTTCCACCTGTTGCCTTTAATATAAGGTCCATTAAAAGGTTATAGAATGTTGATGAATCAAAGGATGAATTCTAGAATTTTCCAGAATTGACCCGCACACACACACACACACACACGCGCATGCACATTTGCACTATCACATACTTTAACAGACATATTCACATTCACATCTGGTTTCTGTTCGATAGACATACACACTCACTGAAGCTTACTTAGTATATGGTATTTGTCCAAACACATAAAAATGAACATGCAAAAGCACAGTTCATCTGTAAAAGCCCATGGGAGTTTTAGATTTTCTGCAGATTCTACATTGTGTTGTTGAAAAGTGTGAATGTCATGTTTTGTTTTTTTAGTGTTGTTACTACCCTCTTTGAAGTTTTCTCCCTCTGTCATGCTTTGTTCCTCTTCCTGTCTTTGAATGCTTTCTCATCTTTTTGATTGATTATTAGTCATTATTGTTGTCTTTGAGCTGTTAGTGTGTATGTGTTTGTTTCCCAGTCCTGTGTCTGTCTGTTTTCCCAGTCCTGCATTGTCCTGGTTTTTCTCTGTGTTCCTGCTTTACTCCTACATTCTGTATTTTTTGCTGTTGTTCTGGTGGACTTCTGCAAGTGGGATTATTCTTTAGTGAACTTTGTTGCAGTGTTTTATACATAAATGTCCAATTTCACCTTTCCACTGTTTTCACCGTTCCACTTTTAGTTGTTTTATATTGTCCTGCATGTTCTGTTATCATTTTTGAGTTATTTAATTCAGGTTATCTTATGTTTTCATATCTAGCCTACCCAATTTCTGCATTTGTCTGGTCTCTCAATGGCATGACTTACCCAAGAATTAACTGAGTCCCAGAATGACTTCCTCTGACCTGTGACTTAAGATATCTTATATCTTATATCTTATAAACACTTGTATGTATGTATGTATGTATGTATGTATGTATGTATGTATGTATGTATGTATGTGTTTTGTCTATACATGCTTAGTCTGCGTTGCTGTAAGTCTATATATGAGCATGTACAGGTTTCAGAGCAGCATATCTAAATGACAGCTATAGATCCCATATGCCCTGGATCATAGACCATCCCTCATAAGTATGAATGCTGGAAAGTCCAAACATATTACGCATCTTTACACTTTTTTTCAGGTTTCAGAGCAGATTCACTGTCTCTTTAAACAGAATCCATCGGTATCACTTTTGCTGACCGCTGTTATCAGTGAAGGCAGGTGTTGTTTCCAACTTCCTGTGAACACTGATAAGCTGTGTGCTATTGATTGGGAATGAGCTACAGCATTTTAATCTGGTTTCAATCTACAAAGACCATTAGCATGACATAAACCCTTAATTATTGAATTTTCTAAACAGAAAGGATCACACTGTTTTGTGACACTGTTTTTTGGGGGGGGGTTTGTATTTTTTTAGTGACATACACACTGAAGCTGTGATGTGTGAACAAACCATCTTCAACGGAATAGCTTTGGAAAAAAAACAAGTTTTTGAGGGTTTTTTTTAATGTCTAAACAATGCACTTCCATAAGACATGTAAAATGTTTCCACTGTAATTGCGTATCCTATTCTTTGTGATGCAGTCTACTATATGGTATAGAACCAAAGCAGAAAAATTTTACATAACTGGTCAATAAATACCTTTTTTTGTCATTACTTAATTTATATTAATTTGTATTTATTATACTTTTTAAAAAATATATATATTATGGATTATTTAATTTGATGTATACAACATTGGGGATATCTCAGTCAAACTAAACAAAACTAGAAAATTTGATGGAGAAAAGAAAATTCTAAATTTGGGAATAAATGTTACAAGTTTAATGCTCTTGGATGAAAAAGCTCCAATGCAACAGTGACATTAATTTCTCCAGGTGCTACAGTGGTCAGTTAGGCTCATACATTTAAATATTAACTATTTTAATCTTTTGTATGGGCTCTATTGAATATCTTTTTTGACATTCAAATCATCTATTGAGGTTTTTTAAAAAAGCATTTGGATACAACATCATTCAATTTTATGAAGTCACCTTCCTTCTTACTCTCCCTGTTCAAGGTGAAAAATCACCTTGCATTACCTGCATGAGTCTGGCCACTGGATCATTTCAAGGTTGAAGTGAAGTTTAATCCCCTTTAAACACCAGACTGCTGCTGATTAACAACTCCAGAGCAGAGCAGAAATGGGTCTGACTTCAGAGGTTTATTTCTACAGAATAAAGGTAACACAGACCTTATTAAAGGTCCAGTCATCATTAGAAGCCGTCTGCTTCTGTCCCTCTGCTCCTCCTGTCCAACCCACACAACATCCTAAAGCTGGTAATAAGCATGATATATATCAAATATATATCAGATGCTGATTTAGAGTTTAACTGTCAATGTTATGAATGAACTTGGAATCTTTGAATGTTCAGTACAGCCCTGATATTGTGGCAACCCCCTGGCAAGCCACAGGTAACAGCTTTAAACACTCTTGAGGCAATTAGAGTAACAGAAAGTAGTACTGTACTATAATTGAAAGCTTTATTATTGAAAAATGTTATCGAGTAAAAATTAAATAACTTTGCAAAAACAACAAGGCATGAGTAGACAAGTTGGTTGACATTTAGTGACATAACAGAAGACACCCACACACCATCTGACAATATCAATTAGCTGAAGGTTGCCAACCAACATGACATCCCAGTTCCAGAGAAACTCACAATCTACACACTGGTTACTATAATAACAATCCATACAACTACCTCACAAACACACCCACAAACACACACGCACACAAACAGATAAACACACAAACAAATAAACAAAAGGTATTCAAAACCTGTCAACTATACAGCAGATCCTTGACACGTATTCCAACCACCTTTGTGAGCCTGTGCATTAACAGTTTGACTAACACATGGAAAAACATATTATCGGTACACAGAATACAATCACCAGGCAACATGCAATGTACTAAGCTGTTGTAGGGCTCAAAAAAGCAAAAAATAATATACACAGCCTATCAACAAGGGCAATTCATTAACTAATGACTGTTCTTGTACTGCAGTACTAGATCCACTGCATCAGAGCATTGATTCTTGCTGCTTTACTCTGAGTTTAGACCCCTCTTCAAGACATGTTTGGAACTTCTCACCACACTCTCCAGTATACATTACACAGAACAAGCATCCAGTTTACTTTTCTCTATCTCACACACACATGCATACGCACACACACACACACATAGCACAGAAGACTTGGACCATGAAGAAGCAGTTTGGAGATAAGGACAGACTGAAGAGAAACAACTGCTTTGTATTCTATATTCACTACAGAGGGTGAGATAGTGGGGATACTTCTTGTCTCTGTGTATGTGTGTGCTTTGGAGCGTTTATGTGCATCAGTGTTTTATATGCTTCTGTCTTGGTTGACTAACACAAGAATTCTACTGTCATGCACAAACAACAGAGAGACAGCAGTCTTGCAGAAGCAAGCTTTGTGCCACTTCAGGGGTCACGTCCTGAACAGGTTTGCATGTCCAGATTGAATACAACAAGCTGAAAAGATGTCCCCTTCCTTTTCTTTAACATGCAGCCAGAAAATATGTTCTCCTTTTGCTCAAATCTAGACACACCCTGGGCCTGTTGTTTTTACATTCAACAGCATTACAGTATTTTTTTGAGCGAGAATCTCTTGATCTCTAATGATTAAATTCAAAACACTCATTCAGTGCCTTTATGTGATAATAAAAAGAAATCTAGATGCATATCCATATCTATATCTATCTATCTGGGGACAGGAGAAAGAGGGCTTTGCTGTATTGTCAGTGACCCTGTATCTCCACAATGGAAAGCAGTCTCTTAACAGCATCAGTAGCTTCAAGGAAAGCTACACATATTATTTTCTTCACCTAAGAATTGCCTTTAGATGTTTGATGCCAGTTTGTGTTAGTCAGCTTGTCTAATTTTTTTCTCTCCCAGTCACTGCTCCACTCTGCTAGTCGGAGCAATGACACAGAAAGTCCACAATGTACTTCATATGATACTTGACCTGCTAATGTGACTATTTAGACATTAAGTTACAAATGGTTGTAACAAATGCAAATGAAAACACTAGTTATCTTGTAACACTAGACTAATAAAGAAACATGTGAAGCAATGCAGATTCTTCTATGTCTGCATTGTAATGCATCTAATAACCTATTTTTCCTCAGCCCATATATCTTCTGGTATTGCAACCTGATTGCTAGAGAGAAGAATGCCCAGATTGTGAAAGTGGCCATTAAGATAGTGGGTGTTCAGCTCAGTCCTTTAAATTGCATATTCAACAAGCAGGCACTTAATTAAGCACTGGCCATTCGCTCAAAATGGGCCCATCCCAGTTCAAGGTACAAGCTGTTACCATCTGGCTGATGCTTAAGTGCCCCTATCGCCACAAAAAGAAAAAATAGGGACAAGAATTCTCTCATCCTCATCTAATTTCAAGCCTTGAAGCTAAAGGGAGGAGGAGGGAACTGTTACTGTCACTGACAGTCCATTAACTTGTGATGAGGTGATAAGTAGAATGATGATGATGATGATGCTAATATATATATATATATATATATAGGATATATATATATATATATGATATATATATATATATATATATATATATATAAGACTGAGCTGTATATATATATAAGACTGAGCTGTAATACATTATATTTAACTGTTGATGTCAAAGAAAAAAGATGGGTCATCGTCAATGGAGAAAACATTTAGACATTTTTTTCACTTGTTTCTCTCAGGTGCATTAGTCACCATGTGCAAATATTTACCATATTTTTTGGACTATATGTCAACCTCAGTATAAGTCAAATCTGTCATTTATTTTTAAACTTTTTGCAATAGTCTGGAAAGATTGTTCCAATAACAATAGCCCAAATAATATAGGATAAGTATCATAATGTAGCCTTACAAGCCACATTTTAAATTTCTCAATTCCATGTCACATCAGATTGTTGAATTTGTCGTCCTTGGTCTGCTGGCACCTTCTGACATATCAAGCAGCTTGTTGTTCAAGGACCTATCTGTGGACTGAATTTTAAACAAATCAATTTCAGTTCAGTAATGCAGAATATTTTTTGACATATAGGTCGAGATAAAAGTCACAGGACTGGCCAAACACCTGAATAAGCATGACTTATAGTCTGGAAAATACGAAATGTCATCTGCTGTAAATTCCATGTGAAATTATAGTGATTTTATTAAATTTACTTTTCTGTGTGTTTTTATGCTTGCTGTAGGACAAACTGATTATTTAGAGAAGGTTTTTTTTTTTTTTTAATGAAATGAAAATTGATGGTGAACACCTGACCTTGTTGATGTAATCATGTTGGTGCTCTAACAGCCTCGCTAGGCTAGCAGCGCAGCTATTGAGTCTTTTTGGAACAATAGTAAATCTGGCAATCATATCACCAATTTAAAAAACTAAACTAAACAAACAAACAAAAAAAAAACAAAAATGCAAAACAAACTTTAATGTTGGAGAATAAAATGATTGTACTTCATTTTACTTATTATTTTCTATTATTTACAGCAGGTTCCCTTTATATCCTTCACTGTTAAAAAGATAAAACAAGCTTATGAGATATTTATTTTAATTAGTGTCTTAAGTTATGTGAGCTCATATGTATTCTACATGTAATTGCTACAGAACTGTACCATTTAATTATTTAACAAAGGTAGAGAAACTGTAGAAAAAAATCTCTATTGTTAAAAAAAAGTATGGGGAGGCATTTGAAGGACCCCTGACTTTACAGTAGTATTTCTAAAATCCTGGCTAAGATCCTGCTACTGAACCATAAAATACCACAGATGACAAAGCAACATTCGTGAGCTGACTCTGTGAAGTTACAGACAGGTTAATGGCAAAGGGTGTGAGTGTGTTTGGTTTGTTATCTGCAGCATTAGCAGACATTCCTTTCCTAATTAGAAACACAGTGTTTGTACTGAATAAACACAGAGCTGGGTTGTGACATCAATAGTTTTAAATTAGGATGAGGGTTGGGCTGTTTGTCCATGTTGAGGTGGTTTTCTAAAAGTTCTGATCCCTTTGTGTCTGAATCAGTGGTATTCATATTTGCTAACGTGTGTTCATCCTGTTAACAAAGAAAAAGAAGAGAGATATGGCAAATATTTCTTTGTCTTTGAAAGGTTGTGTGTGTGTTTGTTTGGACATGTTTGTGTGCGTGTCTTTGTGTTTGGCAGTGTGCATGTGTGTGGGTGTGCATGTATGTGTGCGTGTGAGTGGATGTGTGTGAGTGTGTATGTGTGTTGTGTTTGCGTCAGACAATGACACTAGACCACACCTGGGCAAACTACGGCCTGCAGGCCAGCTCTGGCCCTTTGTGTGTCCCTGTCTGGCCCACGCGAAGCCAATCATAAATTTAAAAAATGTGCATGCAATACAACTGTGTTGCTTTTATTTTGAAAGGTGTTACATTCGTATTACTTCCGTATGAACGCACACATTGCGCGTGATCCGTGAAGGTGACTATCCTGCTGGCGGCGGGGCAGAGCAGGACACCTCTGCTCCTCTTGGAACAAGATGGAAAAGGTGAATTTGGACACTCCCCTGAATAAGTTAAAACCTATGCACCTCGCACTTTGCATTTCCTCCACAGAGGAGTGTAAGATAGGACCCAATGAGATATTACAACAGGCACAGAGACATTTGCTGACATATAACCTACACTGCTACATAACAAATTGTTAGAAAACTCAAAATGTCAAGTAACACAATGACTATGAAGCTTTAATATTACTTTTGAATATAAAGAAGTTGTGTGCATCAGCAAACAAGTTTTGGTTGGTTGTTGAGATAGATGTGTAAAATTCAATATCATCAACTCTTAAAAAGTTAGAGTAATATCCCAGCCAACAGAGAAGACAAGTTACCGCCACTTCCTTTCAGGGATATTTGTGGCAAGTAAAGAAAATGCCAGACAATATATTAACCTGTTCACATCAACTGGGTCATCGGCAATCCACTGAAGATACTGATGAAGCACAACTTATTAATATGTAAGTGTTGAAATTTCTGCCTTTTTTTTGGACATGCTTGACACTTTTCGATTTGTCTGATTATCCACTAACAAATTCAATAATGCACAAATGCATTTTTGGCCTTATAGTTTTCTGTTAAAAGCTTTTTCATTTAGATATTTCATATAGGCCAAAAAAGGTAGGTGTTAAAAGGTAAAAAAAGACTTTTTTTCCACACTGTTTTGGAAAGGTTAATGGTGCAAACTGGAGTTACTAACCAAGTTCAAAGTAGTATGAGGTTCAAAGAAAAGTATTTAATGGTACCTAATAACGTAACAATGCTAGATCATTAATTTTAAAAACTAAAATATTACAAAACATTTAAAAAAACTTTATTTTGCCAATGAAATATTTTTGCATGCTACTTTAGGAATGTCAAAAAAGTGCAACTTTCATAATCACCAACTTTGACAAAGATTTAAAGTAGTGTATCGTTTTCAAAAGACAATTAGGTAATGTCACTTATTTGCAGAGGCGTTTGTTGTAAATAAATTACACTGCTAATAAATTTCTAAAATCAAGATGTCAAGCCACAAGAAAATTGCAGAACCTTAAAACAAGCACACTTGTTTGGGCAGTTTAGCCACTTATTTTTCATGAACATTATACAGCTAACTTCTACCAAGTTCTCATAGTCATATAAGGTTCAAGGACAATTTGGTAATGCCACTTACTCTCTGAGACAATACGAAAAACTACTAGATTATGGACTTAAAAGTTAATTTGTGCAGAACCATCATGATTATAATTTCTTAATTTTAGTTATGCCTGCAAACTATTGTTTTTGGAACTCAGCATATTACTTTAAGAAAATCAACAATCTACGAGTGGGATTTCTACTAAGTTCTTCAGTAAAACACTAACTTTCATACACAACTGTCTGCTGCCATCACTTGATGTCTTTTGTTGTAAAGTAAAAACACAGATTGATGATACTATTAAAAAAATGATCCCACAAATTATTGTTTCTATAAGTTCTGACTTACAGAATTGTCAGTGAATTGGAAGTTGAATGCTCACAGTCTCACCCCTTTATGCTACAAAATCCTCTCTTCTTTAAAAACATAATATTGCTAAAATGTCAATGATCTTATTTCTTTTAAATGATAAGTTTAAAAGAAATAAGCAGTTAAACTGCATGTTATTTTGAAACCTGTGTCTGTCTGTTTACCACCTGTTGCCTTTAACATGAGGTCTTTTTAAGAGTTTAAGAATGTTAAGGAACCAAAGGATCAAAGGCATTAAAGGTCCTGAAAAGTTCAAGAATTCTTCCTTTCTCTCTCTTATTCACACTGTGTACCCTCTACACACACGCGTGCACACGTGCATACAGGCATGCACACACAAGGTTCCTTTATGGGTTCTAGAATGTGGATGAATCAGAGGCATTAAAGGTAATAGATCACAAATCCTCTTTTTCTCTCCCATTAGCACAGTTAGCCCCCCCACACGCACACACATGTGCACGCGCACAACCGCACACACACATACCTTTAACCATGGCTAGTAGCATGCTCACTGGAAGTGTTACCATGAGCATTAAAGAGTAACACACAGTTGAAGAGACATAAAAAGTCGACCTATTTCAACCACACTCCACTCACACCTTGAATGCACCAAATATTCTGTACATATATATGACATCATTTGAGTAGCAATATCTTCAAACTCTCTTGCCAACAAACACATTGGTTTTATACACAGTTCTTACAAAATGTCATAAAAAACATATTAAAGTATTCCCTGCACTCTACAAAGAGTGATCACAAAGAGACATGATGAAAGGCATCCCACAAGAAGTTTTTGTAAATTGCTGCACTTTCACTCCACCACAAAAGAACTCTTGAAAGGCTCAATAGTGTATAACATAAGTGCCATTGATCTGTCAAAAGTTAGGGATAATTGTGTGGTGTGACACAATCGCAGAATTTGCAGTAAACAAACTGATGAATGGAACATTTTGTCAAAGGAATCAAAGACTTTATCTGTATTTTCTCAAGTCTGGTGGAAAGGCAGGATCATGAATAGCAGAGTGCAGTGTGGAAAAACTTGAAACACAAAGTGGAAGCATTTCAAAAATGAGCTGATGGAGTCTAGGAGGGTCTCAGTAATGGTCAGTCACGTAAGCTTCTTGTAAAAGCTGTCGACAGTTTCTGAATGAGCTTGGAGAAGAGTTCAGGACCACTTTGTCTGAGGTTACAGTAGTCTAGTTTTGAGTAATTGATGTTGGCATATGTTTGCATGTCAAGAAAAGGCAGGTTTTGGGAAATCTCTATCCTAGTTTGCATTGGTGTTTCTCATTTGAGGCTTGTCTGAGTATATTATCTGCCAAAATGATCATGTATTGCAGCTTGCAATTATCACACAAATTTCTGTGAGCTCCCAGAGCCCATGCTATATGTGAATCATATACTAAAGAAGCCCGACAAATGGTCCCATTTCTTGTGTCATCAAGTGTGTGTCTTTAAGTGGATCAAAATCAGATAAATCCTTTTCAATCCTTAAATCCTTTTAAAAGGTCTGATTCTATTTTACATTACAGACAATTGCCCAGTCAGATACAAACTGTTGGTTTTTACTGATTTCATAAATACTATGTTATTAAAGAGACACTTATTGGTTGATGTCTCTACTTGTAAAAGTCATCTGTGTTCTTGCTGCTCTCCTCTTTTTTTGTTGATTGCAACAGATCTTTAGTTACAGGTCATATATGAATGTATTCTTGTAACACAAGTGAGTACAGAGAAAGAGAGAATTCTAAAATGACAGATGGACTGAAATGAGGAAAAGGAGAAAGAGATGAGATTCAGTTGGCTTGAAAAACGCTGCAGTGAAGCCGCTCATTGTTCAAAGATGGATCCATCCACCAAATCCTATAACAATGAAACAATGACTGCACATGTTCCAAGAAGCTCTACCTCTACTGAATCTTTGTATAACAAGGATCAGTTAAATGGGCTCCAAAAAGTTTTTACAAGAACTTTTTTTGTGTGTGACTTATCCTCAGTACAGACTGGCTGAGTCATGTTTATCCTTCTGAAAGATATGTTGTCTCCCTCTCAGTGCTAATCCATTCTTTTACATATATGCAGCACAGATGCATTTTGGGTAAAGGCACACTCAAAGAAAAGGTGACTCCTACTTAGTTTAATAGTAAATTGTTGAACACAAGCACTGCATCTGATGGTTAATAATCTTTCAAAGTACCAAAATAATAAAAAAAAGGGTCAAGGATGCGAGATCATCTTATTTTGTTCTCCCACTGTTCTGGGGTCCTCTTTAATGTAATTGCTGTCATCATAGCCCCTGAAGCCATAACAGTGAAGACTGCTGCCCTGAAAAATGTGAGCAGTGCCTGAATGATTTAGTGAAGGAAGTGAAGAATATAAGACTGCATTTCCCTGCCGCTGCTGTCCTCAGTGTCCCCCCTCAATACTTTGCAGGGCTTCGCTGTTTACAAGCCATTACTCTTTTGGCATGAGAGGAAACTATTTTTTATATGAAACTTTCTCCCTGCATCTCTCTGTTATATCAAATTGCTGAGAGGGAAACTTTGTTCAGTTGGAGCAGATATTTCATTAACCTTCACTAATTTCTTTGTGCCCTGTACCGTACCCTTTGAAGTATTCTTAACACTTGACTTATTTCAAACTTGTTCTTAGCAATTTTTCAAATTCTTTGAAATAATTTTTAATGGAAAAAAAAACATTTATTAAGATTAGTCATTTATTTTAAGATCATAGTTTAACATTAAAAATCTTTTCAATTGATTGATTGATCGCTTTCTATAGACAAATCTGGGGACCAGTTCGTGTACGCTGCCATCTTGAAGTGACGTGATAACCGTGGGTGGCAGGTGTCTGATGACAGTGACACCAACATGGGTGGTTGGACCGATGACGTTAAGACAGTGGCCTACAGTTACTGATGAGGGTATCTTAAATAGATGGTGATCTTTATTTAAGTTATTTTAGATATTAGACATTTGTTAAAGCAATGGGCAGGATAGAGTAGACTTGATGAAGGAATAGTAGACTGCTTGAACGTAGGACACATTTCAAGTAAAGTAACATCATTGTGTAATATATGTATACTTACATTATCAACTAGCATTCTAACTAACTTGTGTTAGTACTTACATGTTCTAACTGTTGTTACTAACGATAAAGTTCCTCTTATTAATATTCTTTTGGTGAACATCTTGATCCTCATCCAGGAAAATCTACGTAAAGTTTGTGGTCTCAGTCATGGGCACTCTTCATGAAGTATAGGCTCGTGTATTTCTCTTTTGGTTTCTTTCCAAACTTGAAGTGTTCCACTGTAAGAGCAGCTGAAAAGTGAAGCATTTTTTTTGGTTTTCAGGACATTAATGTCAGAACTGATGTTTCAAAGAAAGTAGGTGTAAAAGCGGTAAAAAAGTTCACTTTTTAGGAGAGCTTGTATAGAAATGCGCCTGTCACTATAATAATGGCAGTTGCTCAGCTTCCAGTTATACTGCATATTTGTTTATTAGTGAACACAAAGTTTATTGGACATTCTCAAATAAATGTTTTCTATATTTGTTTATTGTGAATTAAAATATAATTAAGGCTGATGAAAATGTCATGAATTTGATAATGTCCAAAAGAAAGAGTTACAGAAAAATGAATTTGACCTAATGATGGGGCTTGATTAGACATATGTTTTTGCAAATTATCCTCTGCAAATCATGATGTGACTAAATATAAACATATTTGAAGAGTGGGAATGCACAGAGCAGCATGACGAGGTAAGAACAAGTTTAGTTTAGTAGACCCATCCCAGTGACCATGAGCGTGAACTCTGTGTGGACCTGAAGGTTTTGGTCCTAATTCAGAGAAATTAGACTTGCAAATGTGGCAAAACTTTTGGCAAAACTTTTGTTTTCTGTACCAACCCTAAGTGGTATAGTGTCTTCAGTGTCTAAATCTATATCAATTTAATGTATTTGAGTAAGGATTCTAACAAATAATGTGGCAAAACATATCTGCACTAATTGTGTGTATATTTTTCGGTTTATTTAGTAATTCTTAACCTTGGCATGATGAAACTTTAATAGCAACTTCTTAGCTAACAAATACTACAAAGTTACCAAACCTAAATCATTTAATTCACACACCCACATGCAAGCTACAAGACAAACATTTGAAAAAGAAAAAATCTTTAAAACTAGGGTTTCATTCAAGCTGTGCTTTTTTATCACAATATGCCTGTGTGTTGATCTTTCAAATTCTCATTGATCACTGTGTTTAATCATGGTAATTGGAAAGTGGCAGCTGCTTGGTCCTACCTTGTGTGCAAGCTGCAGCTTCATTGGAATAAAAGTGGGCTAAATTGTGGCAGGTGTTCCAGCAGCAGTTAATTTGGTGCTGCGTTTTGCATCATGCAAAATTGTTAGGTCCCCTGACCTTAAAATGAGAAATTACAGATAATGAATGATGCATCATCTGTCAGCCTGCTGCTTTCTGTGTGGGACATAGGAAGCGCACCATGGCTGTCAGTATGTTAAAAGGCAATACAAGGAACTTAAATGCGGTTATGAAAAAGGTTCAGTGATCCAGTGAGGACAGGCTTTTTCTATGTAGTTTATTTTTGATTTTGAAAGTTATTTATTATTATTATGATTATTCTTCTTCTTTTTATTATTATTATTATTATTATTATTATTATTATTATTATTATTATTTA
>JAPZDV010000026.1:2460788-2474004 GCA_029814665.1 Acanthurus lineatus
ATTTCCGTTTTTCCTACTCTTTATTTTTGTCTCCCTTTTCCCGATTACTTTTATTGTTACTTCCCATCTTCCCCTAAACATTCTTCCGGGTCGTAACAAAACTCAAGCTACAATATGACATACTGGCTATCACTTTTCTATTCAAAACAACGGAAAGAAACCATCAATCTGACTGAGCCAAAGCAGCCGACTTATTATTTAGCCCAGCAAGAAGGTCTAACTCTCTCAGCCTGTGCACTCTACTGAACTAAATTGCTAATACTCTCCCCCATAGCATAAATGCCATCACCCACCAAAACTTTGCTTATGCTAAGCCAGTCAATTAGAATGTCCCTAACCAGATGCACCATGCTCCTTAGTGTAACAGAACCACTGTTTGCGTTATCCCTCTAGTTTATTGTAGTGCAGCAAAGGCATGGCAAACTCCCTGGAAGAGGGCCCTCTCCCTTTGTGGAAATAATGAACTCATTCTAAGGTGATGAAAACAAAACAATACTAATTTTCATGTGCATTTAGATTATTGATTTATCACAAAGGCTTATTCCAGAATGTTACATTCCATTTGCCTCATATTCTGAAAACAAATCCTCCTACATATGCATATGGTATTCTTTGTGTTTTTTCCAAAAGCGTCCTTTGCTTTGGCAAAAACAAATTAAATATATTTCACTTTAAGGTACAGTATTTGATCTGAAATATAACTCTCAACAATAAATCTCCTGAGGATAAAAGGAATTTTTTGTGTGTGGGTGTGTGCATGTGTAAGTGTTTTTGTTTATGTGAATGTGAATGTGTGTGGAAGAGAGTAGCAGAGAGATTAAATAAACTAATCCTTTTTTCAAAGTTATTCAAAGTTAATTTCTAAGAGTTTTATAGTCAAAATTTAAATGTGGTAACTTGCAGAGGATGATTTGGCATCATTGGACTTGTGCTACAGTGCTAACTAGGTGGACCTAAAGTGTGAGTTACGTAGATGGATAAGTGCATCACTGATTTATTTACAGCTTTTTATGGTCACAGTTTACTGTAAGCAGTGTATTCCAAAGTTAGTGAGCAGTACTTACTTTAATATTAATCTTTCGACCGTGAGCTAACAGAAGAAACCAAGGAGCTGTAACACTGTATGGTATTAAATAAATAAACAATAGAAACGCTATAAAATAATGACTTACGACATTAAAGGCGTGTGACATTTTTAAGTTTCCTTTATTAATGCTGCCTCTGGTGTGGTACATCATGCAACAGTGACATTTTAAAGGCCTTATGTAACCACAAGTCAGCTTTTCTAGGCATGCAGAGCCCAACAAACTACTTCAACTTTAGAGTAACTCGGCCTCTGCCACAGAAAAGTGAGGTAATAAAGTGAAAAACAGGCAACACAGGCTCGTCTCAAATCCCCCTCTGTGATAAAATAATGAGGTCGGCAGCAGCTGATCTAAAGCGCAGGCCATCATGAAAGAGGAAAAACAATGCCCACTAAAGCCCCCGACACCCAGAGTCAGAACAGATCAAATGTCTGGCACAGTGATTACACACACTGCAGTCATATCTATTAATGAGGTTGACTGAATAATTGAGCTGAAAAAATATTAAAGATAAAAAAAGACATAAAATATAAAAGCGGCATCTGGATGCTATTTTGAGGGAACCTTCTGTTCTCTTCCTGAATCACCATGTCACTTTATCTCTCCAATAATGATGAATTTTGAATGCTGCTGTTGTCAGCAGTGTCTCAGGGAGTGGAGGTTGGGCCGACCGAGCTGCTGACAAAAACAGAGGACTCATTTCCTCCTCACCTCATTTTCCTGAATTTCTTCCTCTCCTTGTGTTCAGTCTCATTTTGCGGTCTGGCTCCTGCCGTGTTTTTCACTTACTCTTTCTCCCTTAAAACTCTTGCAGTCTGCCTCTGATTTACTCTTTTTCTATACTTCTCCCTTTCTGCCTCTTTCATCATTGGGTTTTAATTGGGGTACTTCCTTCTCTTTACTTGCTGAAAGCACGCTCCAATTCCCAGACTGAGCTTGTGCTGATTTGGACTGTGGAGGCTAGCTGTTGAAATAAGAATGCTCATAAGCTCCCAATTGGTAGTGCTAGATTAGAGTAGACAAAATGAATTACAAAAAATGAGGATAGGAAAAGAATTTGTCCATAAATGCCTATGTTGGAGTTATGTATATCTTTCAAGTTCTTTTTTTAAACATTTACACAAAAACAATTTTTCACAGAACCAGAGCAGAACTCATTTTTTCATAATGTACCACTGATGAATCATAATGCTCCACTGATGAACTGAGGCACATACTCTCACACCTTATCAACTACACAGACTATCTAAAGGCTGTTTATTGCTGATTTTTTGTTTTCCTGCTCAGTTTAAGTAATTACTGGCATATTCTGCATGACAATGGTATAATTTCCCATCCACACTCAATTAGCTTCACTGGAAATTCAACTGATTGGGTTTCGATTGTTTGTGAACATGCACGGCTTCCATTTTTCAGGGGTGGAAATGGAGACTGTCATTTTGGCAACATTGTGATAGTACAAATAGGTTTGATGGAGTATTCATGCTCAGCTCTTTATGGGAAATTGTGAATTATGAAGTTTCCAAATGCATAGCAGAATTATTACATGTAAATTGGATACATTAATTTGAGAGAGGTGTTTTGACTAAGACATGACTGCTCAAAAACATCATGAGAGGCAAGTTTGTGTGATGTCTAGTAAACTTCATCTTGGCAGTGCAGTTGTAAATTAATCAGTGTATTAGTAAAGTTTCCTGTGGTTCTATGATTCTTTTAACAATTCACAAATATTGCTCAGAAGCAGCATGGTCACACCAACGTAGCCTTAACTTTAACTTTAACAGGGAATGACAAGCAAAGTTAACAGGCAATGTTGTTGCATCATCAGATTTTCTCAAAGCTGCTCCCATTAATAATGTAACAGAGACAATGTATGGTGAGGAGGAGAGCTACTCATTTGTTTTTTGGGTTTTTTTCACATTTTTCTCTCATCACCGTTTGGTAAGTCTCAGAGAAAAAGCTGTGAAAAATATGTTCCACAATAGTTGGAGATAGACTTGATAACTCGTTTTCTTTTCTTATTGAGTAACTAATAAAACACTTTCTGTTGTAATTTGAATCATTTATTATTTTTTTACATGTCAGAAAAGCAAAGCCTTCAAAAAACTGTTTTTCTGCTGTTCAATAATAAGCCCTCTCCGTACAGTCTGATAGCCAAGTAAGCTAACCTGATGTTTAAACCATGACAGCAAGGGGATTGTGAAAAAAAAGATGAGATTGTTAATGGAAGCTAAAAACGGTCATATATAAAAGATGATTATAATAAAAGAAAAAAATCAAATTTTTTATATTTACTGGCAGCATCTTTTTAGTAATGGCAGTGTTAATTGACGGGTCTGCCCACACTGGCACTTTGGACCACTTTGATTTCCCTTAATGTTATTGAGTATTAGCATTAGCATGTTCATATGTTCTTGGTTAACCAAGAGGTAAAACTGAAAAATTGAATCATTGAGTTTGTGTGTCTTTGTTTTCTTTTTTTCCTGGAACAAAAAACCAAGAGGTCATATTTTCTCTTTGGTTCTTGATGTTAGATTGAAAACTGACTGTTCTGGGCAGCTCTGAGATGTGGGGGAAAAAAACAGTTGGATGAAACAATTAAGTATGTCTTACACACACTAAAGACCCATTATTGCATCTTTTTGGATATGTGCCAAACAAACAGATATTATACATACTGACTGATGGCTGTGTCTTTCACAGCCTAAACACAGATTTCCCAAACAGCACAGTCTTGTATCACATGGTCAGAGTATACTTTTAAAACCTTAGACATGATTAACACTTCATTAGACTCCCACTGCCATGGCTAGATCATTACATGTAATTCTATTGTTACATATTGTATACGGTATGCTTAGATTACACTTTTTTCATAATTAACACCATCCTGCACAGTGTGATGGTATCCTTTATAGGATATGATGAATCAAAAGCAAATGTTTAACATGAGCTGTAAGGAATCATCATCACACCGACAGCGGGCAGAACATTGTGCGTGCAGTACTTAACACTTGTTTCACACACTCTCAAACACAGGAACACACACAGACGCAGTGGGAAGTACCCCATCTGTGGGCCACCAGATAGCACTTGTAACACTTCAAATCTCTCTTGTAAACACACACACACACAGCCACATTTGGTGTGAACCTCATCTTCTGCATATTAAATCACACTTGTATCTCATGCACACAGCCAGCACACTAGATAATGCACATACTAATTACAAAATCATAAGGTCATCAGCAAACTGCCCACTTAAACAAATGACATGGGAACTGAACGCTGGACTATTAAATTAATACAATTCACAGTGCACCATAAGAGGGAGGGCTCATGGGAGGTGCCCAGTTACATCATTATTTTTACTTTTATGAAATTACAGAGGTCAAATGAAAGTGTTATATTTTATTGTCATTTTCCAGAATAAATACATGCCACAATTCTATGATGGATGTGTTCATAGTGTATTACTGTCCATTACATAATATTTTATCATTTATCCCTTTATATTGCAAAACACTTCGTGAGTTAGTATAGTACCCTTACTAAAACTTTGTGTTTATAAATAAACCAGGAAGTTTATTTATTCAGATGTAAATACCTCCACATTGAATCCTGAGCACATAAATATTCAGGAAATATGAGCCCGAGTGAATAGCAAGAACATGATTTACAACTATTTTCTTCCCCAAAACTATTTACTTTCAATTTGTTCAGAGGCTGAAGATTTGTTTACATATCGGGAAACACTCTGTACTTTGATGGAAGCTTTCATGCTGGTATAAAAAAATATGTTTCGGCATCCTTAACATTCTTGATTACATTGCCCCAGCCTGGTGCTGTAATGCATGCAAAATGCTGTTTATGCGAAACCGCATGAGGAACGACTTCCTAGAGCATGTTTGCAAGAGGGCTATTAACTCAGAAGCTAGTATACGCAAACAGTTACTGAGGAAACACAGCCAAACTCAGCACCTAACCAGATGTTTTACTTTTTATAGCCATAAGCAGGTCATTGGTCTTTTTTAAAAAAGTAAAGTGTGTGGTGTAAATTGGCCTTTAAATTACACCAACAGTCAAAGTTTGTCCAATCCTCTCATTCAATGTTTTATGTTAATTTTTTATTATTTTTCATATTACGGATCAGGGGTGGGGAATATTTTTCTCATCAAGGGCCATTTCAATTTTCCAACATCCTTGGAGGGTCATATTAAATTATTAAACACATATATCATACTAATCTCTGATGTGATGTGATGGCTAGAACTGCCTCCCTTTGGCAAGGCCTCTGATGTGAGATGGCAGTCATGATGATGCTACTTGCAGCTGGTTTCCCGTCTCTGGATCAGTCAGTCTTTAGTCCAGCTAAGTCTTTGAAGAAAAATAAACTGTTAACTGAATCTTGTTTTATTCAGATTGTGAGTAAAAAAAAACTAGACAAACCACTAAACCTTGCAGAAAGTATAAAACATAATGCCAATATATCATTAACAAAACTAAGTCAGTAGTCAGTTAAAAGTGTGTAACTGTAGTTCAGTTGTTTCAGTAAGTTTTTATTGGTCATCTGCATGCAGAGTAAAGCTGCAAAGGAACACAAGGATTGATTCAAACACTAATTCAAGACAGAAAATAACCAACTTTAAGTTATTAAATAGACATTATTACACAAACTGTAACACTCAATCTAAAATATGAAACCACAACACAATATATTAGGCCTGTCATGATAGTGTAATCCTTATTATACAACATATGGACATGACCTTTTTAACATGTTTGCTGGTCTTTTCTGATATAGCAAGATGTGCTAACATGCATGTTTCTTTACGTCATACTTACTCTTTGCCACTATTTTAGCGACAATGTTACCGAATAAACAGCAGGGTTTAATCTGCTGTTATAGGACCTACATGTAGCTTCTTAGCCTTTTTGCAGCATCCTGGCACAAAGGAGTTTTTAAAAAGCTGTGATGTTGCTGGTGGCACTGCCGCTGTCCTTTCATCATCTGTTCTCTGTGTTGGAGTTTCACCAAAGGCAAGAGTCAAACAGCTCCTCCATGCATACACACACACACACGCATACACCCACCCGCACAGGCATTCAAACACACACACAAACACAGCGCAAAAGTGATTGTGGTTAAATAAAGATAATAGGCCCTCTTTTTGTCAGACTCAGTGCAAGCACAGGTCTGAGTTCTTTGCACTAGGAGCCCTGGTAGATGTAACCAACTTTTTAGGTAATTTTGTTGATACAAATGTAAATGCATCTGTAGCGCAGCTGGCACAATGGCAAAGTGGGAGTAAATTATTGAGAGTGTCAAATTCATACATAATTTATTATCAGCATTAATAAAGAGCAGTGCGCTCACAACCTCACTGATGTTGAGGTGTTAATAAACAAATTGCATCTGAACCTTTGGGTGTGCATTATACACTAGTCCAACCATTAAATTATGGCTTAAGCTGTCACGAAAAAATTGCCCTCACCTTTTGTGCGCACATGACAAAGTGTCACAGTCATGGAGTTAAATGTCCAAGTAGACTGCCAAACCAGATGAGTAGGTTAAAGGGATTTAGAATTGTTAGCCATTTATGTATAATTTATCTGCAGTTTATTTACAGCATGCCTTGTCTGTGTCATTACGCATGCTAACTCCCTGATTCACATCAAACTCAATAAACAAGAGTCAGCCTATTTTTTTTTTTTACACTAAGGATTCAACTATGTCTGCACAGCTGGATAAATGCAAAGTCATCAAAATAACAACTTGATGCAAGCATGAAAAAAATCTCTTGTACTGAACCAAACCGCAAATGCTATTTGATCTGCACTTTTGTGCTGGTACATAAATAAAGGCCAACATGTTACACTAGGCTAATGCTCAAAAACTGGTGCTAATGAACCTACTTTCATAAAGAACAACCTGGACAGAAAGGCACTTTTCAACTTTAGGCCAATTGTTAATTTCAACTTCCTAAGAATATTGTTGAGGTTGTTTATCTACAAATGAACTGCTATGTCACAGATATCAACATTCATAAAAGATTCCAGCCTGCCTTTTGAAGGCCACATAGTAAACAAACTGCTGTTTAAAAAGTCTTCAATGAAATGAGGACAAACACAAACAATGGAAATAAATTTGCTCTCATACTATTACACCTAAGTTTGCATTTGGCACAGTGGATCATGGGATACTGCTGGAAAGGCTGAAATGCTGGGTAGGTTCATTAAGCACAGATCTCCAGTGGTTTGTAATTCCACCTGCCAAGTAGATCGTTAACTGTTGGACTTGGGGACTTGCAAACCAACAAATGTGTATTAGTGAGTAAAGTCTCACAAGAATCCACCTTGTTTCTTCCTCTTTTCCTTTAATATATACCTCTGTTTAGTCATATTATTAGCAACACTGCATAAGGTACAACTATTAGTACTACTAGTATTGATGACACACAGCTTTTCATATCACTTTCCACTGATGATTTCCAGCCAATAGTATCTCTGCTTAAGTGCTTGGAAGAAACTAACCACTGCATGGCAACAAAGTTCCTTCAGCTGAACATGGACAAAATAGAAATACTGGTTGTGGATCTTAAAACTAAAAGACAGCTGGTTTGTTAGTACCTGGTGTCCAGATCATCAACACCATGCAAACAGATTAAAAACAAAGGAGTTGTCATGGATGGTGAGCTGTTGAATTAACTGATCCCGAAGACTGCTAATATCCAACTCAAAAACCTCTCCAAAATTGATTCGTTATTTCTCTATTTGACTGAGAAAAAAGTCATTTATGCTTTTGTCATGTGCAGACTGAAACATCTCATCCTTTCATTCCTGAAGACCTAAGTCCAGTCCTTTAAAAGCTCGACTGGCTACCAGTTGCCCTCAGAGTGCAATTTACAGCAGTCCACTTAGCCTCCAAAGCACTCACTAATCTGACCTCTCAGTAATTTCAGATATGCTGTCTATTTAAAATCCCAGTACATTCCCAAGGCAGTAATCTCCTCCATTTACCTGGGGCATTTTCAGGGTCTGATGAGAAGGCATTTAGCATGCACCCAAGGAACGGAACAGATTGCCTGCTAAACTTAGACGTGCTCCAAAACTGTGCTCTCTTAAAACCAAACTCTCTTAAAAACAAAACTAATGGCATTATCCTAGAGGCAGATATGATATTTTAACAGTATGTATGTTTGTATTTCTGTATGTATATTTCTACATATTTGTTTGTATGTATGTATGTGTATGTTATCATGTTTCCATGTGTATTTATTTAAGAAATCTTTTTCTTGCAAATGTTGTGAAAATCATGTTGAACTGCTTATGCATGATATGGTGCTAAACAAAAAATAAATAGAAATTAATTTATAGGTTGAGTTTAAATGACTGCATTTTCTCACAAAAAAGAATGTAAGAATAAGTCCCAATTAACTTTGTTTAAAGCAGCACTTCACAGCTGCAGTGTGGCAGGCCATTAACGTAAACAGTCCACTAAGAATACTTAGTTTAAGAGTAATTGCAATGAAAAAAGAAAGAAAAAACAAGACTGACAGTATATGGCTGCTTGTCAAGGAATAAATAACTCTATGTATCTGTGTCAAATGTTTAATATTTATGTTAATTTTTTGATCACGGCGCCTAGGATTTCATCTTTTTTTCTATCTTTTCTCTATTATTGTGGCTGTGTGTGTGTGCGTGCGCATGTGTGTGTATGTCTTTTAATTAATAATCAAGGAAATTTATATTTTTAAAATTTAATAAAAAAAAATCCCAAGCATCGGCAAAGAAGTTGAGAAGCTCCTGTTTTCTCTCTGTCAATTTAAAATGTGATTAACATTAACAAGTACAAAAGGCAATGACTGATCATATGAGATTTGGTCGAAAATTTAAATGAAACTTAATGTTCTAGGATTATTTTATGGTAAACTTGAATACATTATGTTCTTATTGAAGTAAATCACTTGCTCATCACTGCATTCCATGTCTTTTGAATGTTTTATTTCAGTATGTTTCCAAAAGAAATATGTAGGGAACTGGAAAGCTTTGCATGGCTCAAAGCAACTTACTGTCCTTTTAACATTTGCCAAGTGGTCTATTGTATAGTCAGCCACAGTAGCAGGGACGCAAGAAAGCATGGAAATCTGATTGTGAAACTGGATGATGATCACACAGAGTGAGAGATATGAAAAAATTCTCTCGGCTAACTGGGTATAGAACTGTCTGTCTATATTTTGATATCAAGATAAACTGTTAGAAGTCACAATAATCACCAGACATACAAAAGATCAGATGAATATTTTCATATAATTAAAAATGACATTTTCAATATAATAGAAAATTGAAGTTTCATTATCCAGAAACTAAATTTAAGTGTCTGAGTTTGATCAGTTCGATCACAAACCATGGATGGTCATAAGCCTTTCTTTTCTTCTAACCGTAGGCATTTGTTGTCAGGTCTAGGCATTAAGGTATTGCCTACATTTTATAATTTAATGATATTTAATTCTGACCAACATAACTTTCTGCATCCTTTGTCTGTAATACATTATCTTAATATATAGGTGTTTCCTAAATGTAGGCTGTAGGCTACAGGCTTAGCTCACCTGGTGCAGCGTGCTTGGTAGCACTGGCATGAAACCAAACTAAATTTGTTTAGACCTTTTAAGTACAAAAGTTCCATACTGTTAACTTTTTGAATTGAGCCCCAAGAGTTATAGGATTAGGATTAATATACACATTACTTGGCATCTTCCTGACTCCTGAGCAGCTGTAGCACCATGGAGGACTCTGCAAGGATCTTCATCAACAGGCTCAGAATGACACAAACTTTATGTCAAGGACCATCAGAGGTGATGAAAGCTGTGTCTCAGTAGGTAGCCTCTTTTAACGAATTGTTTTGGTAATCATTTTCATTCATTACTGCTGCTTTCTCTAGAAAAAAAATAGTAAGAAAACTCATTCTCTGTACACTACCTGCCCAGCCCCAAACAGAGTGTAGCATCTAGCAACTACCTGTCGAACATCATGGAGCATTTAGCAGTTAATGAGCCAGATTTCTCAGGAGCTGTTTAATCCCAACACAGATTTAACAGCACAGTAAATACTGGACATACATTTATAATGTGGATACAAATGTGACTCCAAATGAATGCTTACTTTGCTTCTTATCTTCTTGACTTTTAAATGTGGAACTGTCTCCTCAGATTATGTACATCATGACATTTCAGTAGATACTGTGTCAGATGTTATACTTTTAGCTTGTTTGACGTCCCAAAGTGGAGAAAAAAAGCATACATAAAAAACCCCACACATACTGCTTATCAACTTTGTACATACTGTAATTTTTTAATTAAAAAATAGTTCTTTCATTTATGTCTTGTAGACAACAAGTACATCATCATATACATTGACATGAATGAGTTGGGGTTTCTTGTTTCTTCTTGTTTGTTTTGTTTTTTGTGTCTGACTTCTCAGCCATAGGGTTTGTGTTAATTACATAGGTTAGGTTAGGTTACATACTAAAATGAGATCTATGTTTATCATCTGACTGGGTTCATTATCCTATTATGCAGAATTTGTATAACCTGGGATATTTTGGTATTCTAAAGTACTGTGGATATTTTTAGATCCTTTTATATTGGATATATCTGAAATTGTAAATTAAAGAGTTAATATTGTGAAAATTGATCCCATTAAAAAACAAAGTCAGTAATTAGCAGATATCCTCTTCTAGTTTTCTTGATAGAGGCCAATTCAATTATACTGTGCATTGGGAATGCATGTCAGAAAACCTGGAGGTAAGAGGACAAGAAAAATATTTTTAATGAAATCACTCTCTAAGACTTCCACATACATAGCTGTGAAAATGGTTCTTAAGGGCAGTTCTAACAGAAATGTCCATGCAGAGGTTTGTGGACTCGGTCAAATGTTAAGTCAGTGGTTGACAGTGTTTAATCTCCATTTAGCGGCCAGACAAACTGTGAAGCTGTGGTCCAACACACACAGATCCTCTCTGACAGTGCTCTGACAGTGTGACATTTTGCCAGACCACTGCCTTCACAGCCACCAACGGACTATTCCTCACTCAGCTGTGAGGACTCATCATCACTGTGTGGATGGGCAATGATGGCCCTGCCAATTATGTTAATGGAACACAAAAAAGAGTAAGGCAGCGTGAAGAAATTAGAAGGAAAAGCAATGAAGTCTTTGTCACTGTTGGACAAAAGCAATTATCACCACTTCATAACATGTCTGAGAGTGTGTGTGCACCATGTACTGCAGAGGTAGAAAGCAGCTCTGTGGCTGATGTGGCTTTTTGTAAAGAAGACTTTACATGCTGACCAAGGTATGGAGGTGTCAGTGATGGTCTTGTTGGGAACAGTGGAAATAGATTTGGTGAAAAGATGTTACAGATGGTTATTGTTAACTATAAAAATTTAAACATCAGGGATTATTAATACAATTTCTTGATAATGGGGCACCAACCTGAACATTAACCAAACAACAAGTTGCAAGCTAAAGGAGGGTCCAAGCAGGGTTTGAACATTAGGCAAGAGTCACATGTACCAGCTACATCGCCAAAGAACCAGGCTCGATGGCCAACGTGCCTACTTATTAGGAGGCATTTCTAATGAAAGGACCTGTCAGCTGTCACATATGCATTCAGTCTCAAATGAATCTAAGGGCTGTTAACTTAGAATTTCAATGTTTAAATACCATTTTACATTAAAATGAGAACAGTGAAGGCTAGATCCCAGCACTGACCTGATAAACCAGTCTAATTCCAATAAACATGCACAAATGATCATAAACAACTGATATTTAAATCCACAGTAATGTTTATTAAATCTAAGTAATAGTGGTTATAAATCAATATCTGCAATTAAAAAATATCTATTGAACAACTACAGCTACAACAAAGGAGGTCCAAAATCAACTACACTAAAGAAATAACAGAGGCAATCAAGAATGTAATGTGTGTGTGTGTGTGTGTGTGTGTGTTTGCGTGTGTGTGTTTGTGTGTGTTCTTGTGTGTATGTGTTAATGTTGCTGCAATGCAGTCATATTTCTGGGTTGTTGACCCTTGAAAAAAATGTTTTAAGTGAGGGGAAGGGAGGAGAGAAAGCAAGATGGCGGTTGTGACCATGTTAGCGGCTATCTCACGCAAGAGTTCAAGGTTGCAGTTGTGCCACCAAGCTTGGGTAAGAAAAGCTGAGGAGCAAAATGTAGAATGCACGTGCAGGTCTTCAATAATAAGATGGCATTGAGCAGAGCAGAATTGTGCTATTATGCTATCTTAAAGCCGGTGGTGTGTGGATGTTCATGTGGATGTGTGTGTTAGTAAAAGAAGCAAGAGAAAAGAGGAGAGGGGAAACTGAGAATTAGTGAGAGAAAACAGTCATGGGTTGATGCTATAGTTGCCCTTAGAGGCAAACTTTCTCCATGGAACTCCATTGTTTTGTTTCCAGTTGAAACAAAAGTTATTTTGAACACACACATGACGACACAGAGTCCAGCGGCGTGGACACAAAGTCAGTGTAATGTGAAAACACATTAACTAACAGCAAGCAAAGTAATACAGCAAAAAACATGACTTGCCTTTCCAGTAGCTGTACAGTTAAACAACTAATTTCCACAGGAACTGGGTTAAATGCACATTTTAACTAAACTGTCTCTGCCCAGTCAAAAGCGTCTTACTTGTGATTGTGCTAGGTAGCAATCTTAGCATGTCTTAGTCCATCGGTGAACTCAGGTGATCATAGGGCCATTGTGTCACTTAGTAGGTAGAGATGGAAATTTAAAAAATTTGTCCAGAATGTGTCAATGTGTGATTATTCAAAAGTTGAAAGATAAAATGTTTTTGAAAATAAAAACATATTTTACTACCTCAAAGAATGAAAAAACATAGAAGCTCTGATACAGGGAAACTTGATAGAGAAAGTTAATTAGCACATCCAAAAATTCTCTTCTTATTTTAATGGAATAACAATGTACTTCTTGCCAAAGTTTGAGTGTAAGAAATGACATATAAGCCCTGTACTGCACAGCGTTGCCCTCAGGCAACGTAAAGTTTTTTTAAGCCCCATGAGCAATGTATGTCTCTTTAAATAATTGCAGCCAGCTAG
>JAPZDV010000026.1:2482394-2510851 GCA_029814665.1 Acanthurus lineatus
TGAGAGACAGCGACCCCCGCCCACTGGCACCTTGTATATGTCTACACAAAAAAAAAGTGTATATATATATATATATATATATATATATATATATATATATATATATATATATATTGCATATCCCCGCATAATTTGTGACTGTACTAATAATTTAAAGCAGCATCTCCAGGCACTTCATTATTATAGATGTGAGGAAAAGAGTGGTTATAGTTGAATTCTGTAGGCCAGGATCTTTAGAGTACTGGGATTATGGTGGTAATCTTCCAGAGAGTAGGTATTGTGGCGGTCAGGATTCAAAGATGAGTAAGAGAATTATAGGTGAGAGTTCCTGGGTGCAGGTCTACAGCATCCTTGCTGGCATGCCTGACGGACCTTAGGCCGTGCCTAGATTGCATCAGACTGCATCAGCTGAACAAGCACTGTACCTTCTCTTCTGAAAAAGAAGCTGATCCTTTCAGGTCTGGAAGGAAGGGCTTTCAACTATTCTTCAACTATTCGACTATACAGCTGAGAATTTTTGGGTATCAAACCAGGTGTAGAACGAAATGAGTCCTTTTACAGGAGTTTTGGGTCAGTTATTGCATGTGTTGAGTTTGGGTTTACACTTAGTTGGGGTTTTCATCCTCTGAAATGCCTGCGTGGTGTTCATGTCAGCAAATCAGACTGCAGTTTTCCCCCACATTTCTATTTTACCTGAAAATTTCATTTTAGATCTTCTGACTTGCCATTTTAGGCTAGCCCAGTCTTTGAAGGAAAAGCACAAGGCCTCTAGGCTCAATCTCTGTTTTAATTACGAAGTAATAGGTTTTAAGTGAAGATACTTCTTTATTGTCTTAACTGGAATGGTTATATCACACTAGACGTTGTGGTTGTAATGAAGATAAAATAATAACTGACATAGTTAGTTACATTGTAAATGCAAACTATGCCTAATTTTCAACCACTTTGAAATAATCTGACCCTGGTGTCTGGGTCAATTACCCCATGGTACTTACCATTTGTAAGTCATATGGACCTCATCCACAACGACAGCGGACGGCTGCTTTCAGTAGATTCTGGAATTTAGTATGTCCCTCCGTTTTTCTTTTATTTTGCCTCTCACTGTGCATACCCAGCTGCATCACAGTTAAATCAAGCTTTCTGCTTCCTTGATGGACAGCATTAATTTGAGTCAGTGTTTCTTTTAATCTTCAGAAAACCCATTAGAAACCCAGGTCTGTCTTACACTTAAAAACCGTTTAACTTTGAATGTTGAATGTTTTGAATGCCAGAATAATGCCAGCTCTACAGGGAACCATGGTACACAACATATTGTTTCTTTTCCTTGAAAATAACACAAAGAATGGACTTTGTAGCTATCTCTTGATAGCTAGTGTTTGAATGAGACAGGAGGAGAAAGATTAGAGGACTGCGAGGAGATGAGGAATCTCAGGAGTCAAAAAAAGGTAGAAAAGAAGAGAATCAAATTTGTGAGGGGGGAAACAAATGGCTTAGGTCTGGGTTAATTTGGAGGGTTTGCCGCATGTTGGGGAGTCAGAGAAGATGGATAGAGTTACTGGAGGATAAAATAGCATTTAGGCAGCTATGGGTGACTCCGCAGAGGAGTAGGGGGCTCACTTTTATCACATAGAAAGGGCAATAGAAAATGTATTGCATAATGGGAAAGAGGAAATTGCATGAACCCATGTAGTAGGACAATTGCATGGATGACAGGAACCAAAAACCCTACCACATATATTCATTCTTTAACTCCCCAAGAAACCTTTGTCTCATTTAGTGAGACAGATTTAAAACATACTGAAACTGATCAGATCGGCAGGTTGGAGATTTCTTCCTTCATAAATAGCCTAGTATGCAGTAATTAGTATTTCCATACAATTTTAATTGGCAGAGTGAATGATAAAATAAAGATCTCAATAGAGAATTCAGTATATGTGAGCTGTTTCAGACCAAAAAAAAAAAAATCTGTTAAATAGTTTTAGCAATAGTTTTTAACATCAAAATATAAAGATTTACTTGGTTGTTTATGGTCACTACCCACCCATATGTGCACTTCAGGTTGACCTGCTATGCCCAGTTAGAGTTGGTAGTTGGAGTTGGTGGTATAAAAACTTATTCTATTATATTGAAGTGGATATAATTAATATTTTTCTTCTAACGATGTGACAAACCCATGACATTTTAAAAAACAATACAACAAACAAAAGGGGTCCCTTACCTTATTGTTTATCTGTTTAATTCAAACTTGTGGCTCACTCTCACTTCTCTCTGTAAAACACTGTCTGCAGCTATTATGTACCAATGTACCAATGTACTAATTCACCAAGACCAGCACGAATTGCCACAGACAGTTATAATCGTGCTATTTACCACCATTGAGACCTGCGTATTAAAGGTACAATTTCTCCCTCTCTCTTTCTTTCTCTGTATCTCTTTGATGATATGAATGGCACTGAATTGATATTCAGTGATATTGTGGGCAAAATCTGTAGTCAGAGGGGGAATCAGGTGAGCTGTGAGCTAATATCAAATTTTGAAATTAAACAATTCTGATGGAGCTCTGGATTCATCCATAAGGGCTGCTTTATTACAAACAATTTCACAGTATAAACCCGAGATTGTGTGTAACAGCCGACCTGTGTGGATGTAAAGCAGAATACAAAACATCAATTAACATCGAATCCTGGCTGATCCTCTGAATGAAGCAAGCACAGCACTGTGCGTAAAAGCGCACAGCCTATCTCTAATTTTGGTGACGTGTAGTGTCACCTGCTGTGAGATGCTTAAACTTTTAGTAATGCTTATATGTTGTGGGTGTGTTAACACTGGCTTATATTTTCATTTCAAACATTAATTTCAATATTAAATCATCAGACTTTGTTCTCAGTGGTCATGACACTAGCAGCAAGTATTTCATATCAAACACTCCAGACCACAGCTATTTGTAGGATTCTGCCATTTCAGCTCATTAGTGTGCCAGTCAGTATTGTTGAGTCAGTGTGGTTGAGTCAGACGAGTGTAACCAATCCCCTGATATAAAACAGTGAGCTGCAACTCCCAGGCCACCATGGATGAAAAGATGGATGGCCAAATAAAATACCAAGCTTCTTCATGCTCGACCTTCTTTGCCAGCCAAACACAGACATTTCAGGTCACCAGGAACATGACTCCATTTGACCAAAAATACTTTTTTGTTCACTGACAATTGAAATAGATTAGCCACTTGTAAAATGGTTGCAAATCCATTGAGAACAAATCTGACTAATAAAAAAAGGTTTTCTATCAGGAGATCCCATACTCTGAAGTAAGTTATGTCATGGTGTAGGTCATAACACAAAATTACTTAACTGATTTTACATAATGACCAAAATAAATTTTATTTCACTGAAAGGAAAATAGCCTTACCCCGTAAAATGTGCTCACAGTTGCGTAAATTCTCCAGAACAAATATTACAGTGTCTTGGGACTCAAGTATCACTTCAGCACTAGTGCTTTACATGGGTTCCCTTTAAACCCTTAGCCTACCTGTTTCCACCAAGCTGTTTTATAGACTTATTGCAAAATAATAGTGCATATAGATCAATTTGTTTTTGTACAAATACACAGAAATTTGTACATCAGGCACAAAATGACTCCAACTCCCAAAAAAGGTTAGACAAAATATGGGACAAATGGAGGGAGGAAAAAAGATACAGGAAAAAGCAGGGAAACTGTGACCAAGACAGCGAGAAACCCAGAGACAGGTGGGGGATGTGTAGAGAAAGAGACACAGACAGACAGAGAGCAGAAGGATGGAGACTCACTGTGCTTCAAGGTTGGTTTCATTTGCCGGCTGTGTTCACAACCAGATGGACCGATACAGCACTCGGTCCAGACTGCGTATATGTGTGTGTGCCTTTAATGCGCTTGGCTGCATGTTTGCTTGCAAGGTGCTTGCTTGCTTATGTGTGAAGATGTGGGAGTTTGTGTGTTTGTGTATGTCTGTGTGCTTGTGTGTGCGTATGTGTATGTTTGTGGCCAGAGTGCAAGCAGTAATTGTTTTAGTGAGTCCTGTTGGAGCCATAACTCTGGAAACAGGCCTCTCAACAAAACAATAATCATTTATATACACTCCATGTGTCCCTGACTGTGTGTGTAAGTGTGTGTATGCTCGTGTTTCCCTCTCATGGTACTGTTTTTGCCCATGTATCTGTTTTATACACTGTGCTTTACTGTGTATGTGTGTGTTTGTAGGTGTGTCTTACACCATCATTTATCAGCTGTCTTCTTTGTTGTTGTTACTGAAATCATTTTGCGTGTTTGTGCGTGTGAGTGTGTGTGTGGGGTTGTGTGTGGCGATTACATAGTATTTGCCTTCCTCCACAGGCCACAGTGCTGGCACATTTCTCTTTGAAATGGAGACAGGCAATTTGCTCTCTTGTAAACTGTAAAGTACAACTCAACTTCCCCCCCCCACCAGCTGGGAAAATGTCACATCCTTGAAAAGTTGGCTTTGTAATAAATCTAGTGGCTTTTAAGAAAAAGACTTAAATCAGAGGAGGTCTGCACAGTCAAATAGAATAAACCAAAATGCATGTAACCAACCACTGTATCGTGTACCCTGAAGGTTGTGACATTTTGGCTTCGAAATGTCATCCAGCACTGATCCTGAGTATGTAGAGTTAGAGGGGATGAGACTGTGCATGATGAGGCTCTGTCTGTCCACAAAGGTGACAATCTGTGTTCTGTTGAGGTCTGTGTTTCCTTAAAAACCATTATATTGTTCATTTTTTTCAGCATGGTGTAGTTCCCCACAGCTCTGTGACCTTCACGTACTGCATTCACCTAGAGATAGCAGATATTTAATGTATCTTCATGACATTAAAGTTTTATTCAAATGCGAACAGAACTTTTTTTGGATCTCATCTACTATGATCTGCTTGGATAAAGTTCTTAATTAGCCATTGCATCACTCAAAACAAATGATTTTGTTAAAGTAGACTGACATGAAAGTATTCTGCATTTAAAAAAAGATGAAGGTTGCCAATCAATTGAAAGAGGCAAAATCAAAATCCCACTAGGGGAAGACAGGTGTAGTGATTCAAGCACGACATGAAAATATACAAGGGACGGAGTTCATTGAAACTGCTTGCTCTCACAGTTTAGGAACTTTTTTTAATGTTTTTTTAGTACAGTTTTCATTGTCCTCTTTTCTAATCACAACATGTGTCGATGAATTCTACTCAGAGAGTTAATCAGTAATTGCAATTCTAAGTAATAATTAAACATTTTAAGACAACAGCTTGCTCTGTCCTATTGCAAAAGTAACATATGATCAACATAAGTTTTATATCTGGCTGTGGTTAGTCCTAGCTTTGTGTACAGACTGGATGCAGCAAGCTTTGTTCTGTCTTAATTGATGTAAAATACTAAACACAAAGACCTACCAAGATCTTCTTGGTAAAGTCACTAATTACCAGGTAACACAGTATAAAGGTACTTTATAAAACAGTGGAGTGCAGTGAATTCCCAGCACCTTTTCAGCACAGCAAGTTTAACAGGTTTGGTACCATTTTGTACACAGACCTGAAGGGAGCTCTAATCATAGTGTCACTTCCTGCTGCTGTTGCAGCAGACTTGTATCTCAACAGAATTTCTCATTCTCATTTTTCTAAAATACCGTGTGTGCCCCTCTGGTGTAGTACAAAAGGCATTGTGGATATTGTGAGCAAGTAAATTCAAGACTGTTAATGTTTAATTCTGCAAGCTTGAATCGACATGACAAGTAATCTCAGAAAAAGTATACACAGATAGTAGTTCTTCGAACTAAATTTTAAATATTGTCCGAAATATTGAAACAGAAAATAAGGGATAAGAAATATTTTATGTATGTATTTGGGTATGCATGGGTATGTATGTATGAGTATGAAAACAAACCCAAAAGGGACTGGAGACCCTGGCAAAGGAACAAGGAGAATAAAACTATTGAGCCAATTCAGCATTGGGCCCAAGGACTCAGCACCTCTCCAACCTTACTACCTAAAAGATAAAACTAAAATTCAACCAAAACTGAAAACAAAATTACTAGAAGTCTCAAGTCTAAGCTAAAAAAAAACCCTAAACAAAATGTAACATTTTTAACATGTTGAGGAAGGGGAAATGAAAAGGACAGAGGAACAGCCTAAAACCCCCTCCGATCAATATGAGAGTGCCAGAGGGCTTCTGCCTCGTTGCTCCACACCTTTTCCACCAGCCCAGGAGAGATGATGGTGGTGATGTTCTTCTGGTCAGGCAGGCAGAAATAGGGAGGAGAGAGAGAGAGAGAGAGAGCAAAACAGCAGAATAAAAAAATATTTGAAATGTTAAAATCAAATCTAATTTTAGATTTAAATACTCAAAAGAGGGGAAAACAATGGACTTGAACACCACAGGGTCACTATTTTTTTTTAATTTTTCTTTTTTATTCCCCTGAAATGTATTTCACACAACAGTACCACAAGGGTCGTTCTCCTTTAAATCCACTTACTTTTATGAGTGGGAGTAGAAGTGCAAGGTGCAATTTAAAAGTTCCAAGGATGTTGCCGTTGTCCATGAACAGAGAACTGCAAAGTAATATGTATGCCATTTATGGAAAAACTACAAGCAATCCCTGTCTTCAGAAGGAATCCTAAGTTTTATCACTTGATCATCATAAACACCAACGTTTTCATGCTTTTATGACTGCCAGTACAGGCGCATTTATGATTTCCTGGTTCAGGCGCAGATGCAGTGCCATGCAGCAGTCAGTGAGGATCTCTGCTAAGAGGTCTGGGACAAGAGTTGCTGCTATGGCAACAAGCCAGAGACCAAACAGCAGTTTTCACAATCGAAGAGTCTGATGAAAAGAGCAAGACCAATGAAAGCGTGTCAACACTCTTCTCTGACTTTGTCTTGGACAATCAACCAGCTGTAGACCACCTGCTGCTTCATCACAAAAACTTTCAAGGACCACTGAATTTAAAAGACGATATATCTTTTGCATAAAGTATTACAGTGATATTGTTAAACATAATTGTCATGTTGACCAGTGGCTAAATGTCCGGTTTTGACATACTTGTACTTCAATATATTTCTATTTTATACTTTAAACTGAGCAAACATTTTGCTTTTTCCTTCTGTACATTTATTTGACACACATGGTTTGACAAGCTTATATAATCTGATGCAGTACTGTGCTCTTCATATATCCATTTTTCTTTAAAAGTTCAAAATTTGTCACCATATTGACAAAAGATTAAATATTCTCACAATTATCAGTGATATAATACAGAGTGATAAATGACTCTGTGATAAAGGACTCTTTTAATGCTGCCACTCTGCATACTGATATGTCCTTCTCACGGTCAATAAGCAGACACACCAGCTCAATCCTGTTATTGCCAGCTCACCTTTAACCTACAAGTATAATTCATGAGCTCCCATATGTTCACTTATTTGTGGTAGACAGCCGTAATATCAACATGTCCTGCCATGTATTGATTTTCAATTTTTCTTTCTTTTCAGCCGCACATTTCGGAGCTCTTGCTCTCATGACTTTGTTTAAAAGGAACAGCCATAATATTAGGCCATTTAAATGTATCAAAACCTGCCCACACAACGGAGCACACAGAACAAAACTGGCAAGCAGAAAGCCGGCTCCAAAGGAAGTTTTTCTGCTACGCATGCACAAATTCAGCCCCCTGACTGCCTGGAACAAACCTGAGTCTTTCCCCCCTGCGCACTAGGGTTAGCTGCTTTAGGATTGTAAACCACTGAATCATGGCTGGCACAAAGGTGAGTCACCACAGAGACAGACATTAACATTAAACAGTTATGAGTATTATTCCTGCACCTGGGGTTCAAGCTCAAGGCGTCTTTTCATTTTGCTAGTTTGTCGCATTCCCTTAAGTATTCACACTGCCAGTACCTGACCAGAAGACAGACCTCTCAAAGGGCAAGCCTTATAGAACCTACCATTACTGCTGTTACTGTGAACTGGCTCATTTCTTTCTATAAGAGACACTCAGAATGCTCCCAAGTGCTCTCTTCTATCATAGCTACCAACAGTAAGACTTTGCTGCTGGCAGTTTGGCACTAAGTACAAGGCAGTGGGAAATTTGGCACCATCCGCGGGGAGTTTTGGAAATACTGGGGCAGCTGGATGTTTGACATGACTTGTGGCCACAACAGGAGGACACCGATAAGAGCGGGGTACCTCATGGCACAGGCCTTAACCTGGAATCAACCACTGAAAAGCTTAGACAAGCCATGAAGCACCGAGGATATAAGAAGTTTGTATCTTCAGTCTTTTCCCAAGGGACAACACTGATGAGCCAGGAGGATCCCCAAACAAATGAAGCATAAAGTTATAAATAAAGGTATCAAATTAATCTTCCTTCCATGTTTGTCTTGCAAGTTTAATTGGTAACATAGAACAATCAGACGTGACTAAAGTAATATAGGGTGTTACACAATGTTGCATAAGCTATCTGTGTCTGTAACCAATGTCATGGTGGGCAGTACCACCTTTGATTGCGTCGTGTTGTCATAGGCACTCTAAAACAGCATGGCCACAAGAAGTTTGCATAGAACAGGTGCATGATGATTCATTCAGCTGAGTAGGATCTGTGCAGGTCTGGAAAAACATGTCAGGGAAAATACATGTTTCCTTGTAAAAATGGAAAGACAACAACAACAGGACATTTTGCAAAAGGAAATTACTACTGTATCTGCCCAATCCAAATATAATACAGTTAACACCTGAACACAAATACGCTGTTTATGATGTTAGTCACTGACAGAAAAGTACAAACATTATCAAAATTTGCAAGGTTTGGATGTAGGCTTTCATAAAATGCATTATTGTCAACAATTAAATAAATCAGAAAATTAAATGATGTTGTTAAGATAACTGAAGAAGTTTAGCTGACTGTAGGCTGGCATTACATTACCCTGTGTCTACTGTTAGCCCAAAAAAAGCTGGACTGAGAACACAAATTTTCTTTATCAAGAACTATGAAAATATGGCTATGAATGAATGCTGCTCTATTAAAAATACAACATCTAAGGATATTAATCTTTGAAGACTGGACAGTTTGCCAACAGAACATTTGCTTGTGACTTTTATTAACTGAAATATTTCTTTAGTTGCATGAAGAAAAATGTTCTAAATCAAGTGTTAAATGTTTTGCTCGATTTTTTTCTATTTTGATCACAGTTCATTAAGTTTTCTCCCAACTGTGTTTTGTTTAATTATATGAAAAAGACATAAACTAACCTCACAGTGCTGCAGCATCCTCTAAATTAGTCATACTAAACACCATCATTTATCCCTACAAACCACGATACAGACATCTGAAATTGCACCCTGAACACCTGGGGTCTCTAGACAGTGGTGTTCCATTAATATATATATTATTTTTGCAAGTGTTTTTGAGTGTGTTTTGGAGTAATTGTTTTGTAAGTTATGATCTGTTTTGTTAAAAATTCAAAATTTATACAATTCCGGTATTTATATTTACTCACATGTGTTTGTCTATTTTGTTTTATCATAAATAAACACCTTTTTTTTAAATTTTCAATATTCTTTTGAGGGCCCTAGTAAAAAAACAACAACAACAAAAAACATTGTTTAAACATCACTTGCATATTATCTGGTAAGTTTTTAAATCAATCAAAATTAACTTAAGACTTCTGTATTTGCTATAATTTACAAGCCCACACTGTCTCTTCTTTAATATCTCCCTGCAGTGTTTTTGCTTGACCTGAGTGTTTCTTAGTTCCTCTGGCTGCTTTGACAAACAGTTTTTTTGCCATTCAAGGTTGTTTTTTGTTAAACAGTAGTACGTTTTAATGATAAGATATAAATAACCCTAGCTATTTAAATGAATAAAAAAGACATTGATGTTGACATGAACTTCACATTACCTGGAGAATTAACAAAAAGAAATAAAAACATTCAGCTCAGCAGCAGGGATATAATTCTGAGTCAGAGATAAAAAGAATAATCCTACAGTAAGGATGTTTTTTGACTAATACTAATCACGACTAATGATGTATATTGAATTAACACTTCCAAAGCAGGAAAGTTGGAGGTCATGTGAAAGCAGTTCAAGAGTTGAATAACGCAGCAGGACATGTTAAGCAAGGACACTAAGAAAGAACTACACACTTGTTTAATATCAAGAACAGACTAGGAAAATGTGTAGGCAGCTCTTAAAAACTGACTCATTGTTGAGTTTTAGGTACCCTATCAATGTCTCTCTATGACTTTTTCTACTCTTTATAACTTTGAATTGAAACTGACTTACCTTAGCACAGGCTGGCCCATGGGCACATCTCCACAGTCTCCTGAGACATCAAGACTCAGACTGGCAATAATTAGGTTCTGAGCCCCTTCTGGCCATTTAAAACTTTACATCAGCCCTTCTCTGTCATCTTTAATGATATTAGAAGCTTCATAATATTCTTGATTTTAATGCTTCAAAGGGTTTAACAAAACATGAAAAATGTCAACCCCATTTATAGTCAGTAAGATCAATCATGTGTGTCTGATAGATCATGGCGCTTGTTCTCCAAATGATTTTACTTAAAATATATATTAGGAGATTGTAGTTTAGGAATATATTTAGGAGGTAAATGGCAGCTTTTAAGAGTTTGGACCAAAAATGGTGCATAATGATGGTCTGTTATTTCTGTGTTAAACCTTAACTAAAACTCACATATGCGTTCAACTGACTAACATATGATGAAGTCAAGTGATATTCAATATCTGTCTTTTAAATATAAAAGCATGAAATGGACTGCATTTACATAGCACATTTCTAGTCTTTTGACTACCTATGGTGCTTAACAACAAAAGTCAGCATCCACCCATTTACACACTACTTGTAGGTTGCTGCTTTACACAGTTCTAATCTGCTCATCAGGAGCTTAAACACATGCATTTACACATTGATTCGCAAGCATTTTAGGGTTCATTATCTTGTCCCAGATTGGAGGTCACAGGGATCGAACTGTCTTCCTTCTGATTAGTAGACAACCCGCTCCACAGCTGCCCCATTAGCTCTCAAAGACTAAAATCAAAACAACTGTAAAGGCTGTTTTGCTACGTCACACTCACAGCAGAAGTCTTAAACTTGGATTAGTGACTTTTACAATGGGGTAAAGTAGTGATATGATTTCAAAGTGAACAGAAAGCAAGAAAAATGTCTATAAGTGTCACACTTGTGCCAAAACACAACACAACACAAGACTAAACATTAAATATTTTACTTTTTTTCATTTTAATAAATAGATATGGATGGTGTATTGCTACACTAATCCCGGGGGGGGAGTTAATTGCTAGACCTTGATTCACCTGAACATTGTTAAGGCCAAAGACATGATATTTAAACTATTGAGCGGGTCTGGAAAAAATGTGGATCTTGTCACCAAACGAATTTAATCAGCATTCCCGTGAGAATGTCATTAACTAAAGCCTAAAAGATGGACACAGCAATATCACCAGACATCACCACAATTTCGTAATGGTCACAAAGAGTTTTAAAAAAAGGGTCAAGTAATGCCTTTATACATGTTGTATGTTTTTTGTTGTTGTATTAGGCAAGATTTTGGATTTTAGCTGTTTCAATTTCATGTTGCAGGCACATGTGGTATTTGTTTACTAGATTGTGCTGTTGTATCTTTTTTTTCTCTCTTTTTGTAAATGACTGGGGTTTTATGTGATAATTATAATTAATGAGTCTTTTTAAAGAGTTTAGAACAAACAATAAATAAAAAGCAGGGACATGGGCATGCAATATCAGCAGGTTTCATAATATCATTTAGAGATAGATAAAGAAGCATAAACTCATGTTCGTGCATGTCCAAACCCCTTCATACTTACAAATTTACATGCCTCTCAAAATGATACACAAAATAGCCTGTACACACAAACAAACAAAAACAAAGCTAACTACAGATGAGCAACATATGAGGCACAGATAAGCGTGGAGAGGCGAGCAGATTTAAGTACATGCAGTGCCCAGCAATGGTGGAGAGCTTCCTCTGATCACTAGCTAAAAGAGGAGCAGCAGCCAGAGTCCGCCAACGCAGTTTTATTATTGACTGGGTCAGCAGTTGGTCAGCTGCCACCTAGGAAATCCACGAGAATCCTCTGGAAGATTTTTTGAGGGTGGAACAGCAAGGCAGGGCCAGAAGAGTTGCAGCTGGGGACAGCATTATCTAATTAGTAGTACTGGGAACAGCCTGCTCCTCCTTTTTTAACTCTCCACAGATCCAACAGTGCTGGACAGCCTGAGCACCATGTGTAGGAGGTTAGAACTACAGGACAGAGGGTGAGGATGTGGACTTCAGGCACATCAGCACAAGATAGGAGAGAAGAGACAGACAGCACTTAGTGCTGGAGGACCCCTGAGTTCATACATCAGGACCAAATACATTAGGAGTCCGAGGTCAAAAGACAGGCAAGCAAACAGACAGGCTAAACGCAAGTTTATTAATAAGACAACCTGGCAGGGAGTTATTCGCAGCAATGTGCTAGACTTTAATTATTATAATCTATCATATTTTATTATAGATAAAAATAAGAAATACAATTTAAAATAATCTGCAAAAAGCAGGATATAGTTTAATAGTGTGTAAGTTTGTAATAGATCTTTTTATTAACAGCAGTTGTACAAAAAATCTAAACTAGAAAGTAAAACAGACCTAGGTTACACTGATTCGCAGTTATTAAAAAAGAAATTACAAGCAGAAGTTACAATAGTGGGAATCTTTCAGTTTGGCAAACTTCAGCTACTGCCAAGCTCACTTTAAGCATACCAGATCGATACACTCAAGGTCACACTCATATGGCTGTGTCCGTCTCCTTGCACTGCTACCTAACTTATTTAAGTGTCTTCCTCCCCAATGGGACACTCTGCTTTGTTCCTCCATTCACACCTCTCTCTGTCCTTCTACTCATTCTGTCCATCTTATGTCTGTTGCTGGCTCATACTGCTCCATTGTTTATTACCTTACTTTTCCAGGGGGGAAGATACTCCCCTTTGATCAAGCCACTTATTATTATAGCTATTTGGATGTCAGAGATTGACTCTCAATGCATGTGGCCTGGAGTCAAAAGCAGAAATGGCTACCAAGTTCTTCCCTACCTAAAACTGCATGCAACATGTCCACAATCACTATAAGTAAATCATGTAGAAGACATGCAATAGACAAACCAGTATAAAGACAAAAACAGTCTTGAATAAAGCATGCAATATCAAATGCTCAGAGCATTAAGATGTAAACAAAAGAAAGGAAAAAAAGGCCCGACAACAACACATTTCTCTTATTTCTATTTTCTGCAGTGTGGAAAATGAGTGGACGTGGGTTGGTATATTTGCTGCAGAAGTGAAATGAGAATGGGCAACAGGTGTATGTAATATGTGAATCAACTTCAGTTCAAAGCAGTCAATGAAAAAGGTCACCTTATCACCTGACCATTACCCTTATAGTTAAAAAAACCAAACTGTAACAGTGTCTATACATTCCACACATATTGGTTTAAGTTTATACAACAAAAGTAGTCAGTTAGGGTTAAAAAAAAACATATGAAGCCAATACTCCATTATCCCGTTGAATATAAGTCCCATGGGAAAAAGCCTTGTGTGTTTGAGCCATCAATGTCCCCAACTTCAACCTTTTATGGATTTTGCAGATTTTTTTTTTTAACTACTAATTGACCTGACATTTCTTCATGTGTGGTATTTGGATGCATTTGCTCTCCAAAGATAGTAATGAATTGGTACATCATTGGCACACAAGACTGGACTTTGAGTATGCATAACACGTTTTGTCATTTGTGTGCACATTGAAGAGACTTGGCTGAAATAAGTCTGCACAATAACATATATTTGTTATGGAGATATCACAAGAAGGCTGATGTAAAAGTTCTTCCTGGTTGACATTTTGTGTTTTTATCCAAAATGCACCAAACACAGCCTGAAGAGTTTGGAGTTGATGCAACTCAAACTAGTTAAAAATCCATATCTGCAACTGCCATAGACACAATTTCAGTCAGATGAGAAACAGAATGTAAGCTGTTCTCAGTGCAGACAGAATATTATTACTGTATGTTGAAAGGATGTCTTGAAACCTTTTTTCCAGTCGACTCTTTGGCCCTTCTGAAGGTAAAAAACTACACAGTGCAGTAAGTGATGCAATTCTAAACAAAATCAATCATCATGATGACAGCTAGTAAGAAAATAAGAGACAGGAGTGAAAATTATCAGAATTATTCTACAAAGAACTGTTTCTGACAACAAAATTAGTGGGAAAGTGGTGGAGATGAAAGAAAAAAACAACTGTGAAGGACATAATTAGAAGAAAAGAATGGAATATGAAAGAAACAAACAATCTGCAACACTTCTCCAAAATCTTTATATACAATAAAACAAACAAAATAAAAAGAGAGACCGAGCTGAATACAGATAGTTTAAAAACAGTAGCAGTGGGTAGAAACTGTTGAAAAAAATGAAGAAAAGTAAAAATCTTAAGCTAGATGGAAGTTACTTTGTGAGAGGCTGAAAGAAAGAAAATGCCAAACACAACAAATCACCTCCATCCGCCTGAATCCTGTGTATGTGTGTTTGTGAGTGCGTGCACGCATGTGTATCAGTATGGTTATAGGTGATGGAACTCTGTATGTATTTAATGGGTTTCTTCACACTGTGGTCTAGCCGGCATTGTGACAATGATCTCTTTACAACTTAGCATGTTCCAACAAGTGCAGCTGTTAGTCGGTCTGTCATTTGGAATTTTATGTGCAATCTCAACAAAATTATTTTTGAGCTAAAATGCAAAAGGAAACTGTTGGCTGTTAGGCATGCATGAAACCAGTTTGTGAATAAATGGAGTGTCAGCTGACTGTGCCTCTCTTTTTCCGGCCCTGTGCATATAGCAGCTGATTTCTTAGCAGCACTTTGGCAGCTAATGGGCAGTAAATAACAGAGGCTGAGCAGAGGCTTATTTTGTCAGTATGTGAAATGACAGCATAAGCAAACATTAGCTCAGCAGCTAAAGGGGAGATTTGCTGCCAACAAGATCAATTACGATCATGGCAAGGACCTGCAGGACAGGTGTTATGTGATCAAACACACCAATACAAGGTGAGATCAAAAAAGTTATGGGACTGTTGCTGTTCAGTATGTATGGGGTCTGTATAATAAAATCTTGAAGACTGAAGACAGAACTCTTGTCACTGTGACACAATGCTGCTCTACTTAGGAGTCACGAAATTGCAGATGTGCGTGCACCAGTGGTCCAAAAACACGTAAATTGGGGTGCTGATCAAGTGTTGTAGAAAGCAATAGTTTTATAAAAGTTATTGCATTGCTTCCACTACATGCACTTTACTATGCAGGACTTTGTTTATGCACAGAAGGAACAGTCTGGAAACTGTTACTTGCACCACATATTGTAAGCATAAATGCTAGCAAGATAGTCTGTCAGTATGTTTAACACTGCCTGACCTCTATTGGCTGCACAAACTCTATTTGACCTTTCCAAAATTACATTACTGGGCCTTAATTGCAAGTGTCACTATATGGCTGATTGAAGTAAAGTTTCTAAAAAAACAAATCATTCTAGATCACAAGAATTTGAAATAATAACAACAACAACAACAACAATAATAATAATAATAATAATAATAATAATAATAATAATAATAATAGTAATACAAAACAACTGAGTTGTGTCCATTTGGGCTTGAACCTCAATTATTTTTAAGGGATGTATTTTCTTGATTGCAATTTTCTTCATATGGGCACGTAGCACATAGTACACGTCAAGTATCACCTTATGTCATTTTATAGAACTTCATGATTGCACACATTTCATGGTATTGTTTAATCCCCTGAAGGGAGCAACCATCCCCTAAAAGACACTCCAGCTCAAACACTCTTTATGTGCTTCCATTGTGATTTCATCTTCTATCTCTAATTCATATTTCTGTGTGTGTTCTGTAGGTGTAAATGTTTTCTCCAGCTCTCGCTAATAATGACTTCCCTCCATACTGTACCTCTGTTTATGTGTGTTTGTTTTCCCTCTTTTTTTTTCTTTTTCTCTGTGAAAAGCATGTGTGCATCCTCTTCCACTGTTTCCTGTGTATATTTATTCCTCCGAATGTGTGTACATGTCTGTGAACATTCCTCTATTATTCAGAATGTTTGTGGTTGTGTGTGTGCGTGTGCGTGTGTGTGTGTGTGTGTGTTTACGCTCTGTCTTCCCAGTCGAGCCAGCTAACAATCTAGGTTAAAGATCCTTGGCTCAGTGGATCGATCCGTCCCCCAGCCTCTATCGGCCTGCCTTTAATACTTAATGAGAAGAGGTGTTTGATGAATGTGAGCCACCCTGCTCCCTGTGCGATCTATTAACACTGCTTTACATTCATCCATAGGGCTTTGGGACACACACACCTCAGCTGGCCCTCTGCATCATATCAGGGGGATTATGTAAGTTTGACTGGCAATGAAGGCCTCTTTTTGCGGTCTCATTTTCTAGGACAGCATGAGGGGAAAAATATCGTCTTCAACACTAAGTCTATCTTTTGTTTCTTTGGTGCTTATAATAATGTATATGACATATTACAGAACATCATGACAGATTTATAAAAAGATTGAGCCCGTGATAATCATAGTTTTAGAAAATGATGAAAAATCTTGAAAGAAAGTCTTGCAGAAAAAGCAAGGCATCCATTAATAACATATGGCCTTGCTCCTTTATGCTTTAACCTTCAAGGGCTCAGTAGAATTTAAAACCTCACCTAAAAGAGGATTTTCCTACTTAATTCAAACAAACAGGACTACACACATTGTCAGGAACTTTTACTTAACATTATATAACTTACTCTTAAAATGAAAAAACAAAATGTCAAACGTGTGTCAAGCATAGCAATGTGGATGAGGCTAGACTTAACATCAATTAAAAACAAACAAACAACACAGACTATTAAATATAGCTATGATAAAAATGCATTTACAACTGTTTTGTGGGTTAGGTTAGTCTAGAGTAATAAGGGATGCACAGGTCCTGTTGTTTGTATGATGAGATTTTGAGCAAAAGGCTTAAAATCACAAATTATTTGTAGTTTTCCAGAATTCAGGGTGGGTTATGCCCTTATTCACATCACAATAATAACAGCATAGAAGATTATGAAGAGAAAGTGGAGACAGTGTTCATGGGTAGATATACACATTATTGGCATTATAAGTGGTAGCAGGATGGACACTTTCTTGAAAAAAACAGATCTCAACATGTAACCATTTATAAATACAAATCTCAGACTCTTAATTCTTTCATGACAATATGTATGTTCTCTCATCTCAGTCTTCTGGCCCTGTTTCTGGATTTCTGCTGGTTTAGACAATGCTGATCATGCCTGCATTGCCAGGTAAATATCTCAGTTCTATGCATTATCCAAGAGATTTTATACCCGGTGTCTCTGGCGGAGTCCCCATGCTGGAACACCATTAGTGGTGCACATCATAAGGACCAGCAATGATTGGTTTTCCAGTGTGGGGAGGACGTATAAATTAAGCTACAGCAACCAAGAGTGGGGTGAAGCCTTTAAGCACTCATATAATTACTCTAACTGGCAGAAAGGGGGAGGGGAAATTTCCACACTGCAGGATTAATAGGCTTTTTAAAATTGTTCTTTTTGGGTACAAGTCTTATCTTACAACTCTTGGGAAAGTTAACCCAAAAGACAGTTGCCAAACAAACCCAGTTAGTCTTCACCAATGGAATGCTCAGCAGGGCTGCAGAATAGATGGATCCAGGTGTAGAGAGACAGGAACCAAAATTGAGAATTCAAAAATATTTTTTTGCTGGGCTGGAGGTAAAAGAGCTGTAGACAAGGGAGCAGAAGCTGGAAGCTTGGGGCCATGAATTCAGACTAGGCCTGGAATACAAGGAACCAAGGTAACAAGTCCAGGGGAGAAGGAAACTAAGCAGGGATCCAGGGCAGGAAGGCAGGACTGGAAACAGGAGGGATGAGCTACTAGCAGGAGACAGGGTCTGGAGACTGAGAAGGTAGGACGGTCTGAGATATGGAAAACAGGATTAGTAACGAAGTATAAGGAAAAACACAAGCTATCAAATAACAAAGGCTTGATGGATAGTGAGACAATTGTGTCCTTATAGAGTGGAAGTGTCAGGTTTATGTATTTGCAGAGGCTTAAACACCAAGATGACATGCAGTTGGTGTGACTCTGCTCACCTGCAGACAGTAACACAGTAGTAAGACTGTAAGACAGTATTGGCATTAATGTCTCGTGCTTACTATAAGGTCACATAGCAACTCCCCACCCCATTATTCAGAGCCAGGAGCCACAGAAACACTGACAGCAGACAGGAGAAAAATAAAAAAAAGTTCAAGGAGGACACAGACATGCCTTGGTTAAACTTAACGCTCAGAATAAAGGGCACTAAATGTCTTGGCCCGAAAAGGACAAAGAAGCAAAAACAAAACTGAAAAATCACAACAAACATTGTAGTGAAATTTTCATTCAAATTACAGCAATGTTTGTCGCTGTGTTCATAAAACCATTTTATTATTAATGCTCTCTGGTTAGATAACAAGCAGAAATTTAGTCTCATATTGCACCTGCATATTTGATTTTAGTGCCATGATGATGTGGGTGTGATGATATAATTTCTTCATTTGTTATTTTTATCACTAAGTTACAGTGCTGGATATAACTGTGGCAAAGCTCACAGAAAAAAATACTCTTTATTCCTAACTTGACAGTTCAGTTGTCTGACTGAAAATACTATACATGTATTGTATCCTTGAACAATTATCAAACATATGTTTGTGTTAGGCTTGCTGAATTTTTTTTTATATGTATAAATGAAGACAAGAAAAAATACAAAGTGTGAAGGAGGGACAGAGAAATCCCAAGTGGCTGTTATAAAATAACCTATTCACAAGGGATGACTAAATTAAAAAAATAAAAACATCAAGATGGCAAACCGTGACAAAACATAAGTGAGCTGAGAAAATAAATGAATTTAAATCCTATCTAATAATAACAATTATATTATAAAATGTTCAAACTCTCACACACAATATGGTGTTTTGTTGTTTGTTTAAAAAAAGTGCAGCTTGACATGCAAAGACGATAAACAGATAAATACACACATATGCTCTTATGAGGTGCCAGTTGAATCTGTGCCATTTTCATTTTCTAAAAGGAAGAAAATTATCCATAATTAATCATAACTTGTTTACCACAACTTATTTAGTTATTATCAATCAACAGAGATGAGTTTGTAATTTTTCTGTATAGTTTTTAACATCTACGTGTTTCAACTGCTTTAGAATCATCCATGACAAAAAATAAAAAAAAAAAACAAAAAAACACAAACAAACAAAAAAAAACAATAACAAAAAAATCCAACATGATCAACATTTAGATGAAATAACACAATGCCTTAGGGTTCTGGAAAGATGTTGGTCTAGATTTAAAATGCACTTATCAACATTTTTGAATTGGCAATTAGTCAGATGATTACTTTTATTTTTTTTATTTTATGAAAAGGGCCACTTGTTGTGAAGAACCCACAGAAATGGTCTCTGGCAGTGGAGCTGAGCGTTATTCAGCTCATTGTTTGGCTTTGGCAGGCTGCAACCTCACTGTTTTGGTTCAGTGTAATGGCTCTCATGGAACTTTTTTCCAGGTGGCAGATGCTGTATTTAAAAAAGCTCAAGCTCGGACAACCCACTGTAAACTAGCAGACATAAAAATTAAAGGCTAGCTAGTAAGCATGTTGAAGCATTTGGTAGCTAAAGAGCCTTGCTTACAAGAGTTTTGCTTACAAGTTGGAAATCTAAAAAGATTTAAAAGCTGTACGACACTTGGGTGAATAGAAACTCAACTTTAAATGAATGCAAAAGTAAATAAATATCTTCTGTGAGTGCTATTAGACAGCTGTTGCATATACCAATAACTTTATAGGATAACAATACATCAAAATTTTGTTTACAGCTCAAACTCTTCTCTATATGGACACATGATGCTAGCACAAGTCTCTAATTGCTGTCCTTCAGTTTTCAGAGTTATGACAGGAGTGTATATTTCTGATACCTTCATATATGTTCACTTTTGACTGCTGTGAGGATTCATCCTGACCCAGTCCTCGGTCAGCCCGTCTCAGCTTATCATTCCGCTGCTCTCTCTGTATTTCAACAGACAACAGAATGAATCCCCTCAATAGAGTTCACTCTTCAGCAGATGTCCAAGCTGTCACGGTTCATTTTATCATAATTGGTAGTTCCACCTCAGGGGAAGCGAAAGACATAAAGTGGGTGAGGGCAGAGAAGAGACAGACAGACTGGGGAGATGGGGAGGGTTAGACCGTAGAGAAGGGGAATGAAGGATGGATGAGCAGAGAAACAAGTAGGGAGGGAGCAAAGAGAGGAGGGGATGGAGGAGGGCGACTCAGTGGGATGGAGAACAAGAGAGAAAGGGAGCAAAGAAAAGACCAGAGAGAGAGAGAAAGGAGCCTTCAGCCAACATTTTAACAGGGTTGGCCTGGCATTTAGATGGTCAGGTCTCAGAGCAGATGGTTTAAAGACTCACAGTGGGTCTCACATTAGCGAGCAGAATGTGGCACACTGAGGCTGGACACACTGCAAACTTTCCTCTGCCAGTACACTCTGCCATGAGACGAGAGATACTGGGTTAAATAAATGGATACAGCAGTGACCATTACTACAGAAACAATGGCTAGAGTCGCATGTCTCATCTGCAGTGATGAGCCTACCTTAAAGCTACAGCTTTGATGTAAAAGTTTTTAAAATTACTTTTGATTTGGTATACAACTACATTAATACAAAGCACCAAATAACCAAATACTATGTAAAGCAGCAATCTTATTAATTTAAATGAGACCAGATACGTTTGCAGTGTGTCAGAAAATTCCAGGCAGCCAACCAACCAGCTTAAAGAAAGCAGAGTCCTGGTAGATGGGTCTAACTCACCGGATCAGCCGTTCTATGGCATCTGCAAGCACCGGCACTTAACATACCATATGGTGTGTCTGGTAACTTTCTGGGAGGTCATATCTGTAAGGTTAAGTGTTCATTTATTCATGTGACCCTCTAGAACTGACAAATCATTTCTCAAGTACTCCTTTCTGCATAACTCTAGTAACCTCTAAGAGGATATGTGGAGGGAGGCACACCAATGCTTTTTTAAATTAATTATTAATTATCATCATATATAAAAGGTGCTTTACTGCTGATATTTTAGTAGGTGAGCTCTCACCTGTTGTTTCTGCCCTTGCTAAGCTCATCCTCCTCTTCCTCTGCTGCATCTGCTCTAATTGCCTCAGCTCTCCCTCCCTGATCCTCCTGCTGCTTCAGATACTTGAGCAACAATGGTTGAGACCTGGAAATATTAAAAACAAATTAACTTGGTGGCTAATCACACTGGTTATTGGACTCTACAGCTCTCTTACGTGTTTTCATTGGTTTCTTGGTACTCAGTTTAGTGACTGCCTCTGGTCTAGTCTGCCTTTTTGTCTCTTAAAAGTAAGCCCTTTGAGTCTTTGAAAACATTTTGAAATTTTTATGTGGATTGATGGAGCAAATGGTCAAAACAGAGTTTAAAAAATTGACATAAATGTTATCCACAAAAATGGTGGATATTGACCAGCAGCTATGTACATATGATATACAAGATTATAAAGTAGCGTACACCTGCACCATGTGCAGTCGGCTCATTGAGAGCAACAACATTATCTGACACACTGTAGTGGAATCAAGCCTGTGCAAAGATGTGGGTACAACAGTTTATTCAACAGTCACTGATTTTCTGTTGCTTGTCCAGCAAGAGTCCCATTTCATCCATTTTATTTTCCTGCAACTGGACCAGGAGCAGCCCTGAGTCCAAGCTGGGCTGATTACTCTTATCTCGGCTCTCTCTCCCTTCCTCCCTGGGCAGCCTGTCTGGTCTGGCTGGATTACCAGTTGGATGGAGTTGTGGGCAAGGATCATCTCAAAAATCTGCTTCTCTTAATCAAAACCATGTGCTTCCTTCTCCAATGTGTGTTTTTCTCAAAACTCAAACAAGTTTGAGCATAAACAAAACAAAAACTAAACAAAAAATCACCTATGAAAATATAAAACAAAACAAAAACAATAAGGGGAGTTTGAAGGAGCTTTCAGGTGCTGCATTTCCATTTTCCCCTGCTCCCAAGATGCACGGTTTGTACAGTATTTACCTGTGTGCAGCATTACAATGAAATAAGAATTTGTTTATTCTAAATATAAAAATCCTTGGCTGTTAATGTTGAAATTAATGTGTCACATTGCCATAAAAAAAACATATAGAATATTCTCAATGATCAGTATTATATTTTTATCAGCTATAAGCAGGTTCAGGTTATAGGCATTTTTCAGGGACTTACAGAACAAGATTCAGGGTTCTGAGCCAGCTGCTCCTTTCTTTGGATTGTCCTGAATTTTTTGTATCTTATGCCCTAATGTAATATACTGCATGCAAACACTTAACTGAAATCTTTGCATTGTTTACTTGTGCATTCATCTTACTTGTACTCATGAGCAGTCTTTATGCTTATAAAATTTGGACAGCACACGCAGCATCTATTTGGACTTTTATGGCATCCTGCAGAAATGTATGTGATGGTAGTGCAGTAACCCTTACTGCCATTTAAAGCAGATGCAAAATGATTATAATTAAGTGATAAAGAAGTCCCCTCTTCTGTGGAGTATAAGGGTCACTTCTGTACCAGATTGTGGAATGTTTAGCTAGTAATGTATCAAATTGTTTGAGGGCTGTACTCCTACTTTGGACAGATGGAAGAAAAACAATCTTCTTTTTTGCTCTTGTAAATGTACTTGATTTCGCTCGAGTGGAGTCCACACTTTAGAGGCCTTGAGCAAAGACCGACCGAGCCAGAGAGGTGAGGAGACAGAGGGAGGGATGAGAGGGAGAGAGAAGAAACAGTGAGCAGCATGATGACTGGCTGGAGAGATAAATGGTCCGGTCCCACAGCAGATGGTTATAAAGCCTCTCAGGATGTCACATTATCAACGAGAGAGGCAGTGGCTTTCAAATCAAAACGCAACTACTCACCCCTGAGTCTGCTCCACTGCTGGTTCTCATCACAGCAGCAGCTAATTGTCTGAATCAAAAGCTCGTATTTTGCAACCTTAAGAAACCTTAATTCTAAAACTCACAAAAAGGACTTTTAGACATTGGCTTGTACTTTATACCTTTTGTAGAGAAGGAAGTTGGAAAGAATTGTGTCTTTTTCTTTCTACAACTTTTGTAGATAAAGTATAGTTTATAACATTTTAGGCATCAGTTGCATAAATTTATTAAAATCAAGTCACTGAGTGGAAGATAATGGTTAATATGTATATTTCTTTGGTTTATAACAGACAAAAAAATCAGTTAAATCAAATGAGATGTACAAAGAGACAGCTTTTGTATGTTACTCTGCTGTTATACTTGTTTGCTACAGCTGGGATCTTAATTACTCTTAGCCTTCAGAAAAATGCTGTATGTCTGCTAAATTATAAATAAAACGGATTATTAAAACTCATTAGTGTTTCTTTGAGCCAAAGTTAAGTTTCTCTTTAAAGTAATTATACTTCAGATGTTAGTGGTAGTAAGGTCACCATCATGTCCCACATAGCCAGCCCTCATCTCTGCTGTGATATGTCTGTGCTAGCAAAAGGTCTGGTGGGGTGAATTATATTCTGTTCAAAGGGGAAAGAAATGCTCTAGCTTGTTGCTCCTTTAATCACAGTTACCTTGACCTGGGATGCAGTAACAGCACCCATGTAAAAAAACAACAGACTGTTGGAGGGAAGGGAGAATGCTGACTGAAAAAGCTGCAGCTGCAGACTTACATTTGTTGAGTCAGAGTAACTACTGCTACCCCTTAAACAAAAGCAGATTGAGTCAATAAAGACAAATAAACTGTTTTTTCTACACACCAGTAAATGCAGTGCACTGTAACCATGGCAATGGGAAATGTTCGGTTTGCATTAGCAGTAATTTAAAATAGCTCTGATTTGACTGTAGACAGCTGTCAGATGAGAGGAAGGCTTCTATCATTAAGAAAAATTTACAAACTTTTAAGCTAAAGCACATGCATACATAGCTTTTAATCAATCTACTGTCAACGTTTAGGTACATCAAATTTGTTGGACTCCACTAAAGCATAAGTTGATTCTTGTAAATACATACCTTCACCTCTGTGACCTATGACACCAAGGTCACATGAGCCACTAGGCTACCTCTAATGTGTCACAATTACACCATAAATTGCAGTAAACTGGAAAAATAAAAACAAATAACACAAATCTTATGATATCAAAAACATATTCTTTACATCTGATTTTCAGATTAGCAGTTGACAGAAAATAAATATTTAATGATCCATACGCATAAAATACTCATCATGTAGGCATAAAGAATTTACAAGGAGATGAACAAGATAAGGTTTTTGACAGAGATTGCTTTGGCCAGTCACAGTAGCTTTTATCACAGACTGTGTGAAAAGGCTTTTCTGTTTTGAGATGTCAGACTAAAGGCAGATTATGAAATGCTGCAGATACCTTGTAGTGCAGCAGTGACAGCCAAGGTTATTTTGATAGACTGAAACTTGGGCCTGGATGAAAAAAGAGGAAAAAAGAGGCCTATTGTCAATTCAATCAGTATTTCATTCATGAATATTTCCATCAGTGAGACTCTCCTCGCCATAAAGTTGCTAAGTTCTCTAAAAATGGAGCACATGAGGAAGAAATCATTAATTAACCCCTCAGCACAGTTTAACAGTCCATAGCTAAGCAGACTTCCTACATTGCTTTGTTCCACTGATGAAGAAAAATGTCCAGTGTTATTTACAAGGTAGTTTCACAGCAGAATTTCTTTGGCTATGAAAAAAAAAAAACATTCTCTGCTCCTCAGTGAAAAGCACACAACCTCATGGTTAACAAGCCAGCTGTCGTGCTTTGTACCAAAGGAAACCAAGAGGAACAGAGACGCAAAAGATCTGACGTTTGTGAGTCTATCTCTCTGAGGACACACTGCTGCTGAGGAGACCATGTACAAAAATAGATCAACTGAAACTTCAGAGCAAATCCAAACACAAGACTTTCCACACCATCCATAACCACCAGCAGAAATTAATTTGGCTAAACAAAGATAATAAAATCTGTTTTGTTGAGGCTTTAGCTATTATCATGCTTTTGTTTGTGTGTGTGCATGTGTTTGTATCTGTATACATCTGTGTGTGTAAACAGTTGCCAATCATAATTAAAGTTCTGTTTCTACCTAAAAAAAAACAAAAACAAAAACATGCATTATGAAACAAAACAAACAAATAAATGAAAAAAAAATACTGCTTCAGTAATTGTTCTTATAATGTTCATCTTGCATTACTCATGCAGAATTTACTGCTGGGATCTTTATGTATTGTTCAGTTTTTTTTTTATTTATGTAGTTATTTATTTCTGTCCCTTTCCTTTTTCTCACATTTAAAGATTTTGCTCAAGTTGAGAAATTTCAACTCAAACTGAAACAATTTTTCCCCAATTTGCTTCTGGTTACTGCTCTTAATGAACAATCAATATGTAATCATGCTACCTTTAAATTCACTTAGAGAGAGAGAGGAGTGCCATGTTGTGTCCAAAATGTAAACTGTGTCCCCAAATTACAGCACCTACAAGATTTCTTCACCTGTTTAGAGGTTTTGTGTTTAATTCAAAGGCAGATAATGGATTTCATGAATTTAAAAAACAGGATTGTAAAAAAGATAATAGCTCTCTGCAAAGTGAAAGAATTATATGAAAAATTTAAAAAAAGGAAATAATGTGTCATATATGTTTCCATCTCCTGTTATAGGACATGCCTTATTAATCAGCAGTCCAGCCAATTGCTGCGTAAAAGCAAGTGAAATTAATCCAAAAACTCGATGAATGAAAAAAAAAGGTTTATCAAAGGGACTGGTTTGCTTACAGCAGGCCATCAACAGTAAGTGAATCACTGTGTGATAAGGATGCTAGTGAGAGAGAAGAGGCTAACAAAAGACCAATGATTAATCTGAAGGAAATCTAAGGGCTTAGAGGTCAAAGCTGTAGCGAAGAGTTACCACTGTAGCAAAAGCAAAAAGCATGCACATTTAAAAAAGTCAGTGCTTGGTGCTAGAAGCAAAACTACAAATGTAGAAAACAGAGTCTGCACACTAAGTGATGTTTCCAGTTATTTTAATGGTTTTGCTCCCTGAATGATTTGATGTTTTACATTGCAGCCTTTCATTGGACATGAATGAATACTATTAAAGACAGCTTGGAGACTCTAAGACCCTGAGAGATTGAGGGAGATTTTAAGGTCTTGCAGCTAAATTTGGAGTTTTTGGCCTAAAAAAAAGAAAAAAAACTCAGTTTGGGTCAGCCAAATACTGCAAATCTTCAAAAACACTCTTTGATTGACCAGATTTGTCATTGAAAACATCAAACTGTGGGAATGCTTCTCTGCAGCAGGTCTTTTAAGGCTTGTTCAGGACCAATGAATGCAGCAATGTCCAGAGAAACCTGGCAGAAAGCCAGAAACAGTCTGCATCACATCTCTGGCTTTATATTTCGGTTCATTGTTTGCTGGAAAATAAATCTTCTCCCAAGTCAAAGTTACGCATAAATGGCTTCAGAACAGCAATATGATCAGAGCATGGCTGTGAACAGTTGTGAATCTCTAGCTGGACTTGGAAAAGAGCTGTTAAATCAAAATACCCTCTAAGTGAACCAGAAACATTTTGCAAAGAAGAATGGGGAAAGGTTGCAGCGTCCGGATGTGCAAAGCTAATGAAGATCTATTCACACAGAGTCACAGCTGTGATTGCTGCAAATTAGACCAATGTGAAAACTTCTGAGGGGTGAATATATTTTATAGGTGCTTAATTAAATATCTTGTAGATTAAGCAGGCTATTTACGTATTTTGTTTACTGCATTGCCTGATTATTTTTAGTCTGTTTGACAAGAAGTGTTTTAGATCGTTTTTTGCCACTTGGAAACAGAACAATTCTAAAACAGGCCAACAGAGAACTATGGCAGTTACATTTGAAAGTTGTCTAAGCTAATAAAAAGCTGCAGAGATATTTTTTTCATAAAATAATTAGATTTTCCCTAATTAGCCATGTTCTTCTGACATGTAATGCTCTTGTAAAGGAAAATTAAGCATCAGCTAGAATGGGAACAAGGTACAATGTGGTTTCACTTGCTAATGGTGATTTATATGTGCCTGTTAGCATGTTAGCTTTTCTAGCTTTGCTACACATATGTGTTGAAGGTTACACGAGTTCACTTTGTGATTAATGCCATTGTACATGGTTAATGCAAGACCACTTGGAGTTGTCCTTCACTGCAATAAGAGCACGTGGAGGCTACAACAACAACCCTAGTGTATGGCAGTTCAGAGAGCCATACAAACACCTCCTTGTACGGCATGAAGTAAAAAAAGGGCACAGACAACTGTCCTCTTTGTGACAACCCAACCGTCCTTGACTCAACACCTACATCCTACAGTGATTGTGGAGCCTGAGGAGGTGGATGCATGAGTACATACCTGAGAACAACACCCTCTCTGACTTAGCGGATTTTGACAATATGTCAGAGTACAAGGAAGCGGCAGTCTCTTACTGACAGGCTTCATTGGGAAAAAGATGAAAGAGAAGCTTACTTGCATCCCTTGCTTACAGGCACTGACCTCAGATCAAACTGTACATCAATTCATGGCTTTCAAGAACAAAGGTGGACTACAGCTATCATCACCAGGCATCACTGCTGTTTGCCATGCTTCCAGTGGCTTCTAAATTCCAATGAGGGAAAAGGCTCCTCAGGGAAGAGGAATAACGGCAGCCATCATCATCCAGATTCTTTCTAAGGGTAATGACAAGAATCTTTTTCTACAGCTGCACAGCTAGATGTTTGACACGTCTGCTGAAGCAAACCATGTTCATATTCTGGTTAAGATGGCTTTAAGATGACACAGCAAAATCTGATTATTCATATTGCAAGGTGGGAGGCCAATAAAGTAACAGAGGGCAAGGTAGTCTGCAAAAAAAAAAAAAAAAAAAAAATAAAAAACAAAAAACAAAACACTTAATTTATCCATTTTTGTGGAGAAAAATGGTGGTTGGTCATTTCTGCATGGATTTGTGCATATGGTTTGTGTTTGTTAAATTCCTTTACTGAGGTTAAAGTATTAATACCACACCACATAAAAAAAAACTATTACATACATACTTACATAAAACGCATTACTTAAGCTAAATTTCTTAATGTAGGACCTTTAAGTAATCGCAAAATGTACTCTAAATATAAAAGTAAAAGAGCTACATAAAAAATTGACTGTTATACAATTATATTTGATAAAAT
>JAPZDV010000026.1:2518181-2530235 GCA_029814665.1 Acanthurus lineatus
CCCCCCCCCCAAAACCACCCCCCCCCCCCCCCCCCCCCCCCCCCCCCCCCCACCCACCACCCCCCCCCCCCCCCCCCCCCCCCCCGGGGGGGGGGGGGGGGGGGGGGTTTCAGAAACTCCTCTAATCACTTCAAGCACTCAGAAAATACCTATCTAAACCAGAAAGATGATCAATCATTCCCAGACACCCTGCTATGTCCTGCACCCAGCAGGCAGATGTTTGTTGATTTGACATGAAACACATCTTCACAAAATGCACCTTGATCATTTATCCTGCATACCTCCCCAATCATTTACCCATTTTCTGGTAACATGAATTCAGAGTCAATTAGCTGATGCAATTGTAAGGTTTTTAAAGATCTTTCTTTCCTTTCTTTTCTTTTTTGTCCATGAAATGAAACATAAAATGCAGCCAAACTGATGTGAATGCACTGAAAAATATTTGCAAAGAATAAATGCTATTTTTGACAGCCAAAGATAAATGATGCACTTAGTCATTTGTATTCATCTTCAATCTATTTTAAGCACAAAGTATTTTTAATTTGCAGAGACAGCATGATAATTTCACAAGGCCATCAGTTTTTATCCTTTAGAAAAATTACATTTCACGCAAAACTTGAGTGTTGTACAGTTTTGCTGATGTTATAGCCACGGAGCATTGACATCAGAATAAAGTGAAGACAAGATAATGTCACGTTCATAGTAATGGCAAACATTATAATAGGAATGAGAGAGATTATCAACAACTGGCTTTATTTCAGAAACTATTTTCTGAAGTAAATAAGAAAAGGTTTTTTGGGTTCTACTGCTATTTTCCACATATATAGTGTGTTTTGATAAAAACAAAAACAAAACAAAACAAAAAAAAACTATGGCTAGAGTGCTAAGAGGACTGCAACTTTGTTCACTGGCCTTATTTTATAAGAATTTAAATACATGTCTGACCTTGCACCAAGCATCTCCTTACTCAATGATACATATTGCATATTAAAATGCAATTCTGTAGCAACCGTTACAGGATCAAATGAACAATCAAGTCAACACTGATAAGATAAATGAGGCCTTTGGTGTTACTCTGCATCCTTGATTGACTTTAATTTCATATTGGAAACCAATTTTTTCTCACAGTAAATTTCATTTTATTCCCTCCAAATCTAGTGGGCCCTTTCACATCGTTAAGCCTGCACATTAAAATAGTTCATGCTGGCCCTGCCAGGAGAAATACGCACTCTAACCTTAATTCCTTGACTGGAGGGCCTGGCCCTCTGGGGCCCGTCCATGAGAATTTCATCAGTCTCTCCACATTCTTATTAAATAGGGACTAGTGAAGGTCTTTTGTCTGCTTAATGCTGTGGCAGACATTTCCATGGTGCATTTTGTCATTCCCCCAGTTGCTCTCTGCCACAGGTTGTGTTTGGACAGGTTAATTGGTTCAGATTGATTTTTTTTCACCCTCTAGGGTATGCAAATACGTAAACACACAAGCACACACACACACAGTTGTGTTTCCATCACTTCAGAGGACATCACATTGACTTACTCTTTTCCTTTCCCTCATCTTAACTAGAACTACCAATTGACTGACCCTCAACCAAAACATGCCCTTAACTTAACCCTAACTTCACTCGAACCAAAACCAAGTCTTCTCCCTGAACGTTGATGATTAACATTATGAGAACTTGTCTTTTGTCTTCAAAAGGAAGACTATTCTCCACAATCTGATTGCAATTCATTTAGTTATCAAGTATTATAAAGTATTCTTTTTGGACTTAAGCATATTATTTTAAGAAGATTTAAAACATAGAAGTGTGATATTCAAAACTGCCAGCTTCTACCAAGTTCTCAAAGTAAAACACTTATTTTCATGCACAACTGTCTACTGTCATCACTTGATGTCTTTTGTTGTAAAGTAAAACAATATTGTTAGAAGAGAATTTTTAAAGATGATCCCATAAAATTATTGTTAATGCAAGTTTTGACTTACAACTTGCCAGTGATTTGGAAGATGCTCTCACAATCGTGTCCCTTCATGCAGCAAAATTCTTCTTTATAACATGATGTTGCTAAATCTCAGTGTTATAATTTCTTTTAAGTTATTAATAAACCCTTTCAGTTTATTTGCATCTTGTTTCTGTCTGTTTACCACCTGCTGTCTTTAATATAAGGCCTCTATAAGGTTTTAGAATGTTGATGAATCAAAGCATCAAAGGCATTAAAGGTCCTGAAAAATTCTAAAATTCTCTCTCTGTGTATCTCTCATTCATACTTTGCCCCCCCATACACACACACACACACACACACACACATTGGAATGGTCCTGTTTGTTTTTTGCTCTGGTTGACATGTTGGCAACATCTTGTTTACCTCTTATTTGGTGGTAGTCAATATCAGCAGACAGTTTTTCGATAACTGGGCATCTCTCCTCACAGATCCGTAATGGCTATCGGGAGAATTCCCAGTGGCCTGGCAGGCTGATTGACCTGGAGTGTCAGACCAGTGTTAAAACTGCTGAATGGAATGGGTAAATCAAAAAGGAAACAACACAGGACAGCTAACAGCCCATCAGAACTGTGGACACCCCCCCCAACACACACACACACACACACACACCTCCACCCCCACCTCAGGCTTATAACCTTTCTATCCAATTTTCTTTGGTATTGGTCATTTCTGTGACCAATACCATGGTTTCTGTGGTGCGTTTACTGACTACTGACAACCATCTGAATACATGAGTTTAAAGAATAACCAAATATATCCTGAAAGTCTTGTCTTTGCTGACCTCCGATGGCTCACCCTCTCACTTTCTCACGTCACAGTTGGGTGGGGTCAGAACTGTGCTAATGTTGAACCAGTGATTTAACCCAAAAGTTTTGCTAAAATGAAGTTGACTTTCCACCCTAACCAAAACAGAAAAAGTGTTAGTGTTAGGATGCTTTTTTTTAAACACAACAACAACACCAAAAGTCCCCACCTTAAAGGACCTTTATCCAAAATGACAGAGCTGTTCAGAATCAATCCTTATTCCTTTTTTTTTTTTTTTTTGTACGCGGCAGTTCTATATTGAACAGTTAGTAATCATCATTTTAAAGTAATCTCTTTTGTAAAGTAATCTCATCAATTGGCATTGATGTCTTCTTGTTGGCATCACTTATTTGTTTCAGAAATACAACAACAACAACAAAAATGTACTGCTCTACAGCCTCTTTTTGTCGTAATGTTACTGTATTCCAACACCCCCTTTTTATCATGTGAATACAGTCTTCTAGCCAGCTGCGGCCACAAGTTCATGTGAGCGAGATTTGCATTACAATGGTTATTACTGGTTACAGAAAACTTAAAAGCTTCATTTTATTATTTAAAATTAAATTTATTTAAAATAAATTTAGAACACCTTCTCATCCCACCTGCTGTTGTCACAGCCTTTGCAGTCTGATGCGGATGCAGTTTCTGACCTGCTGTAAATCAACAAGGGCTACATATTACTTGGTACTCGTAGATACAGCTCTTTTATACTCCATTACATATTGTACTTTACTGCACATTATTATTTAATTATTTCAACATTAATCATTTCATTCTTTTTCAAATTTGAATGAGTAATACAAATATAAACATGACTGGTAGTTTTACATCTCATTTAAAACTGATGGATAATGCATTTTTCAAGCAGTAGCTTCTCTCTGTAAACTGCCTTTAGTATTTTTTCTTTTAAATTAGAGCTTTAGGGAGGTCAGACCAACAGATAGAAAGTTAAGATGAAATAAAGAAATCAGGCCCGAGTTGTTTGCAGCAGAATGGTATTTCTTGGAAAAAGCCGAGCAAGCAGACCAAAATAAACACATCTCCTTTTAACAGCATAATAAGACAGTGGAGGGGTCATCTATTTGATTGTTCGGTTCAGTAGCTGAGTAGGATTTGAAGTTGCCGCTGGAGGTTTGGTTACTTTAAAGTGGAACTGTGTACCCATGCTTGTAATTTAGTTTGGGAATACTATTGGGGAATGAAGAAAGTAAAAATAATATCTAGTTTTTTTTAAATGTTTATTTCCCTTAGCGTATGTTTATTCATGCTTTCTCCCTGTCATCCATCTCTCAGCCCTGGATCTCTGAACCTGGTCTCTTTCTTCTCTCTCTATCTGTCAGTCCCTAGCCGCCTCACTCTGTTTTCTCTCTCTTGTTCTTATTGCCTTACCCTTGATCTCCTTCCCATTTTTCTTCATCCATCTGTTACTTTATCTTCCTCTGTTTCCATTTATCATTCCTTCCATTTTTCCCTTCCTCTCACTCCTTTTCTCACTTTATCTGTGTCTTTTCTCCCCTATTAATTCTGTTTCTATCACTAAATTTTATACTTCTTTTGTTGAAATGAGAAATTTATTGCCAGGCAATATATCAATTTAGATAATCTAGAAGCTATTACCAGATAAATGATAATTAGAAAATTATCAGTATGATCAGCAGTAATGAAACAATCAAATCAGTGTAGCAGTTTTTCTGTTAATTTATTAGATGCCCTGTGTAAAGAGATATGAAAACATTAAAAAAGTTGTTTTTCTTGTCATCATTTTTCTTCTATTTCTTCTTTGTCAATAAAGAAAAGGTTGGTTAACTGATTGCATTTATATAGTGCTTTTCCATATTCCAGCCACTCAAAGGGCTTTACAGCACTAGCACATAGGATACCACTCTTCGACCAAGCACAGACAGGAGGAGACGTGAATCGAACTACTGACCTCCTGATCAGTGGAGGACTTGCTCTACCTCCTGAAACAAGTAAAAATGAAAACTGAAATAAAAACTTTTCCTGCTGTTATATCAGTGGCGTCTCAATACCTGCACAGTGAGAGAGAAAAGACACAAATTCCCTGCAACTTAAACAAAAGGTTAAATTATATTTTGTGTTTCTCACAAAAAGATTATGTTTTAATGCCGTAGGTCAAACAAACATGCCTCCCAAAACATCTGCAAAGCCACATTTTCATCTCATTTTTGTGCAATCAAGTTTGCAGTTTTCATCTTCTTTACTGATTTTGTTTGCACATTGCTGTTTTATTACTGCCAACAACTGCCAGCACGTTGTCAGGGACCCACTCAATAACAGCATGTTTGCATAGTGATGCAAGTGGGAAGATAAAGCAGAAATGCTTGTAACTAAACTCTGAATCACAAGAGGAAAATTTAACCTTAGAAATACAGCAAAATTTGAACAGCATGCCTGCTCTGTGTATATGTTTCTATATTAAAAGTTCTCTAGAAATGCTGTTGTGGTGTGTTGGACATAGAGCCTGTTTGTGTGTTCTGTATTTTAGTACATTGTTTATGCTGTGCATGTGTAGCAGAATTAGCAGATGTTTCTTATAAAGCTATATTGTAGAGTTTTTAGCATTAATATTAATTAATATAATTATATTATTATTATTATAATGTAGTATAATATTATTATTATTTAATATAGTGCAGGACACATCGATGCAAATTCACATGCATTAGGACGCTGGTGAAGCATTCTACCAAATGGTTTCTCACTATTCCACTGATTTAGGTATGAATAATCAAAGCAACACAGGGAGAAAAGGTAATTTAATGACCATGCTAGGGGGCTACTTTTAATTTTTAATTTTACCCAGACCTTCAAAAAAATAAAAATTGAAATAAAAATAAACAACTTTTGAAACAATTACAAAAGAAAAAAAAGTCCTTGTTATGTATTTAACTATAAGAGGCATGTAAAGGTTTCCTCGATAGGCTGTTTTGCTTTAAGCCCTATTTTCCAGAATCTCTTTACAGTTGTGGTGAGTGCAAATACCCATAGGATCAAACAGCCACATTTATGAGAAGCATAACATGTTGAAATTCATGGGAAATTTCCTTTAAGCAACAGTGCTTAGAGCTCCGCTGGCCATCATAAATCTGTCCCTGGAGAAATGTCCTTGGTGTGTTTTTATTTTTCTTGCACACCTGTGGCTTATTATATTGTCAGACCTTGTTCTCTGCTACTTGTCTCAACAGTTGCATCTTATTAGCATAAAACATGCTGCAGGTAGCCTAGCATGTGAGGCCAAACATGTTTGTAAATTGGTCTTGTGCCTCTCAGTTCATTTTCAGTTTCTATGACAAATTATCAGTAAGCTTTTATCAAAATGCCTCTGAATGCAAGTGAAAAGACCCTAAACCAATCAAAGCAATTGAACATGAACTCCAACCAATCAGATCAAAGGAACAATATGAAGCCCTAAGGAATAAAATTTGATTTTGTGGTGATGCTTGATCTGATTCCAAGGACGAAAAACAGCAGTCTGTCCACAAGCATTTTTAACCAGTTCACTTTAATATGTTTCCAAAAAAATCTTGGGCAAAAAAAAAAAATAGGCAATAAAATAAAACAGAATCTCGTTTTGTATTTGATGGGCATTGCCTAGTTTGACAGTTTGATCGCAGTTTAGCGAGTCCACTGAGTTGCCCTGGTGCAGCAAATCAGACATATATGACATGTGACTTTTCAATCTGAACCAATAAGGCTCCTCTGTCAGTCATGGTATCAAACCCACCACGAGTGAAATGTTGTGAATGGCCTGACTCGTGCCAGGTCAGGTGGAAATCTGTCTGAATGGGAGGGGGGCCAGACCCATCTGCCAGAGCGAATAAATGATAAGCTTGAGAGATTGGTCTGGTTCCCAGGCTATGCTGTGCACAGACCAGAATTTGAAAATTTAAAAGAAACACTGTCATAGTATTCCAGCATATTCGTGGATATGGAAGGAAATAAAAAGCTGAAGCAGGTGCTCCTCGTGTTAAAAAAAAGACAGCAAAACAAACAAACAAGAAAAACAAAGATTCCTCGTATTGTTCAGTATCTGGTTTGTGTTAGGTTTTGGGAAAAGGCAGAAAGCTGTTGTATGTTGCTGCATATGTGGTTTATAGTTAACAGTAGTTGTATATTTTGCCTTTCCACTTGTTTGTAAGTAGGTGTATATCAGTTAGAAACAGAGAGGTTCAAAAAACACACAAATGTATCTAAATACAATCAAGATGAAACAGTCAGAAATACTCAATGATTGGAACTTATGGCAACAGTCCAACAATATGTAAAGGAAAACCATGAACTCTGCTTTTGGAGCGTGGGATGTTTTTTCATATGGATGTGGTTCTGCTGGGTTGAGACGTATCTGAGCATGTGCAAGTCCTTGAACTCAAAACAGTACTGTAAAGCTGCTGTACTCTTGCGCTTCTGTTTTTCTTTCTCTTGCTTTACCTCTCCACTCTCATAAATCAGCCTTTTTTTTGTTTTGTTTTGTTTTGGGTTTTTTTAAACCATACTAGCCTGCATCCCAATGTCTCTTTCTCCTGCCACCTCACCTCTCCTACTCTGGCTTGCACACTTGGACCTTTCAAGCCTCAACTTCTTGTCTGTTGTACCTGCTGTACCTGCTGTACCTGTTGTGCTCTAAGGTTGGTTGACACAAGCAGGGCTTTTTTTTGTGGTTGTTTTTTACTGACAGTTTCTGCATTCTCAACTGAAAGAATCCATATGCTTGCAGGAAGCAAACACAAATGGTCGCTATGAAATGACAGCAGGGAGAGAATAGTGACATGCTGAGTTAAAATACAAGGTTGTGCAACTATTGTGAGGTTTTTCATTTGGATTTCGGCTTTTCAGCACTTGCTGGGCTGGCCTCTGGAAAGTAAGTGTTTTTTTTTTTTTTCTTTCCTAGCCTGTAAAAAAAAGGCATAGCAAGATGTTGACAAAAAATCTTTTGAATGTCACTTCTGCCTGCATCCTTCACCGAGGAAAGTAATTCTTTCCCCCTTGCCTCTGTAAAGGTTATAACAGGAATGAGCATCCTCCAAAGTGAGAGACAAGGCTGTAGAAAAGTTTTATATAAGCGCATTATTTTGCTCCAAAAAGTGCCAAAAATACATGATGCAGTGTTCCTGTTTCTTAACACCCTGTTTAGATGACTTTGAGAAGAGGAGGCAAAACAAAGCGTGAGACGGAGACAGGAAAGGGAAAGGGAAGTATAAGGTGTCAGAATGAGCTTCAGGGAGGAAGAAGGAAGGGCAAGAATTAGAGTTAAGAAAAAAGAAAGAAATAGTCACTTAGGAGAGGAGGCAAAACAGATTGTTTTCCAGAGAGACATGGGTATACTGTGAAGAGAATGCCCTTCAGTCACCCACACGAAATCTCCAATTATATTTAAAATTTGCAAAGTGATGCATGAAATGTTGCTGCCGTCTTCCACCTGGAAATAGATCATATAATGCAGAATAAAACATTTCCTCCGTTGAGTCTGAAACATATCAAACAGCAAGCGAAAAAAACTAAACTAAACAAAACTAAACAAAAAAAAGCTATTTCACTGAAAAGGAAGTTTTGTCAGCCGTTTCCAAAGTCATGAACAGGGTCATAGAGGAGGAACAGAATGAATCACATCCCTCAATAAGGGACCATGTGACATGTTTCAAAAAAACAAGTCAAGGCTGGTAACACGAGTGGGTATTACAATGAAATTTATTTGCTAATTTTCACAGAAGGTGTATTAAAGCTTGGTTATGATTACTCATAAGGGAGTGGAAGTACATTTTTTCTTTTGCCATTTTACATCCAAGGATGCAGGTAAATAGTTATAAAGAAAGATGTTATTCCCATTCTTAGTTCCACCTAAACTTTAAATAGTTGACTGTTTCTCCAACCAGGTGTACAGTAATTTAAATTCAAGACTAATTGTCCCACCCATGAGATTTTGTAAACACGTGTCCCATGTGTCCGCGCTACTACCAGATGCCATCAATCACCTTCCTTCGTTTTTCTGTTGTTTTGGCTGAGAAACATCTTGCGAAAGAATTATATTTCATGTGTTTAAGTAAAGGGTAAGGTGCCCGAAGTTAATAATTGACAAGCAACCACTTTAAATTCATTAAGTAACCAGCTTTTAGTTTCAGACCAATGGAGCTGCCGTGATTTAATATTTTCAGTAGCCATCTGTGCCTCTAAAACACTTATGGATACATGTGGCGAGGGAATTAAACCACATGCTTAAGGATGTTGCAAACAGATCAGAATACAAGAGGAGTCGTTTTAGGGATCAGCAGATGAAATATGTGTCCTCAGTGCCCCCCCAACAAAAAAAACATAAATAAATCACATCACCCTGGCATTGAGACCATCCCTAACAGTACCCTCAGTATATTGTAGTTTCCATGCTTAGATATCAAAAAAGCTTAGCAATGATCATTCAAAGACCTTTGCTGGTCAGTGATGATTGGACACTTTTGATTCTGTCCCACATTATGATTGAATGAGGAACGTGCTTCCATTACTGCTACTGGTACATTTAAAAGGAAATGAAAGGAATGTTTGTGCAAGAATCTGTCCAGAAACCACAAATAAAAAAAATAGCACGCAGCTTTGTTTCACAACATATCCATCAAACCAGCAGCAACAGCAGAGCACTTGTTAATTGCGAACGAGCCACCAAAGGTAGCTGTGACAAGAAAGTAAACAATTCTGCCGTTTGGCCAGAAGAAAGATATCATCTGTACTCTGTCACACGTTTTAAAACTGACAACCACTTGTGTTAAAGGGATTTGTTACCTTACATGAATACAGTACAATATTTTTTATTTTTTATTTTTTTTAATTTAGAGAGGCAGTGATGACTGATGACTGATAAATTAGTGGATGGATGACCAAAGCAACTTCATAGAAAAACATGAGATGAGAAAAGGAGGCAGAGATCCTTTGGGCAGAAAACAAGGTGCAGAGAGGAATGGAAAGGTTTTTATGGACAGTAGCTCCATTGTGACAGAGACACATTGGACAGTCCACTGAACTTGCCCTGACAAGGAACCAGGAATTCTAACACTATCACCGTTAGCAGACAAATTGCCTCTTTCTTCCATCCCATGAACATCACAGTGCAAGAGCGAGTGAGGTACTGAATCACAGAAGGCAAAAAGAGACTGCAAATGAGACAGACATAAAGGAGAGGAAGCAGGAGGTTTTCAACCGGACAGCTTTCCATTTTCTGCAGTTTCACCTGACAAACGGCCTAATTTTTTTTTGCACTTTCATCCAGATTTTCCGTGCTCCGACTCATATTTTCTCTCTTTTTTATTAACTCTGTCAGTTCTGCTCTTTGTCACGAAGGTCTTGCAAGTGAGAATGTCAATAATGACAACTATAAGTTCTGTAAAAGAAGAGATGAAAGCAAAAGGGTTGGGAGTAAAGGCAGGTAGTTTATGAGGATAGTTTCTCATTTTCACAAGCATTGGTTTCAACCCTAACTTGCTTCTATCTCCCAAATCCAAAAAAAGTACAGATTTTATTACTACTGTTCAGGGTTTGTTTGCTCCGTTCTTTTCACTTCCTGGATGGTACTAAAGGTTAGAGCTTCTGGGAAAAGCAGAAATTGAGGGAATGAGGTTTAAAGGTTTTGACAGAGACAAAGCGACCAGTCTGGTCCCAGCTCGGTCTCTGTTTCCTTCTGTCTCTGCTTTCAACAACACCTTTCCTCCTGATGAATTGCTTCTTTCCTGCCTAACTGACTGATGCGGCAGAGTGTTGTCTCTGTCTGTGTGTGTTTGTGCAATCATGCAAAATATGCGATTTTTATAAAAACCCATGAGGTGTTCGAATGTAAATGCATGTAAGTATGTTTGCCGGGGTGTGCATCTGATGAATGAGTCTGTCTGTGTTCAAATGTTTGGTTGGTTTGTGCACATGTGAATTCCTGTGTGTGTGTGTGTGTGTGAAATTCTGTATGTTTCTGCTTCAATATGACGTCTTACCCCCTCTAACACTTCTGTGTGTTTCTTCCACAGAGAACTCTACACACTGATTAACACAAAGGGAAAAGTAATAGTATCTACAAAGCAGAACCAAATGACAAGCTCAGGTATCATCTTACATGGTTAACTGAGACTGTGTAAATTAAATAAATGTGAACTCATTAATCTAAGAACACCCTGACAACTAAGCAGATTTCATATATTTTCTAATCTAAGAAAATAACCTGCACATGTTGACATTGCATTACCAGTTTTTAAGGAACATTAGTTGTAATATGAGGAGCTCTGTTACTTTTGTGAAGACTTTGCTTGCAAAGAAGTTATTTGAAGCTGCGCCACAATACACCCCAATTTCTTCATCATCACATTCGTCATGTTGACCATGTTTACTGATGAACAATTTGATTTGAAGTGATAAATCAAAGTGTCATTTGCTCATTTACTTACTGCTGCTACCTACTAAAATCACAGTTTTAGTAATCGTTTATTGCTGCAGTACAGTTTACACACGCATCTGTGCATATGTCTAACAATAAATGAAATACTATAGCTGATGTCAGAACAGTGAAGCTAAGTCAAAGTCACCTAGACAAGCCACTCTGTACAGTACTTACTGTCAGAGATCCCAGGATGATACACAAAGGGCATGTGCAAATGTTTAAATAAAGGATGTTTTGTCCCTACGCTTGACTGTCCCAGTTTTTGTCCACGAGACACGGCCATGCTCAAGAAAATGACAGCCATGATGAGAAGCTTCAACTGGCCATCACCTGTAGCTACAAGGGACAGCAGCCCACAGCGGCTGAAAGAAGGCAGCAAATTACAAGATGAATGAAACATACAACATCTGATCTTTTATGAAACAGAATGCTGTTTTGAGATATAAGGAGAGATATCGTTTTCACTTCGGTGTCGTCTAATTGCAGTCTATTTTTAGTTTTAGCTGGTCGTGCACTGCTTCCCTCGCTCGTCCTGAAGGCTCACCACTGGTGTGTGGACAGACTGATGCCCATGCTTGACTGATCTGGTCTTTGTCTTACAGATGACAGTGAGCAGCAGGTGTTGTGTTTCACCGCAGACGGGGGAGTAGGATGTGAAAGCTGACTGCAGTCTGAAACCTGGTACAAGGAGAAAAGTCACAGATGCAGAGCCACAAAAAATCTGCTTCACATTCTGCTGCTGTTTTGTTTTTGTTTCTTATTACATTTATATATATATATATATATATATATAAATTAATTAATTAAAAAATAAGTGCAGTTTA
>JAPZDV010000026.1:2530335-2545809 GCA_029814665.1 Acanthurus lineatus
TTAATTAAAAAATAAGTGCAGTTTAACATTTATGTGGGATTCTGCTGCCACAACTTATTAATTGATTGTTTTTTATAGAAATATTTTGTAATTACATTAGGTAATAGGATTTAATTTTATGTTTAATCTACATGGAGCGCCACTCTCAGAAAAAGGAAATGATATGCAATTTATTAAAACAGTCTCATAAGTTTCTGACTATCAGTTTGGAATGATGATAAGCAATTAATTTAATAACCATAACCGAGGCTAACAAATCACTTGTCATTAAGTGCTGAGTGATTCAGAGTTATGTAGAGGAAAGGTGAGCAACATTCACTCTTGTGATCAGGAAACATAAAAATACACAATGTATTATCTATTAAGGCACTGTATACAGGTGAGGGTGTGTTTGTGTGTTTGTGTGTTTGTGTGAAAGTTTGAAGAGAACAAAGAGACAAGATCCCAAATTGTGGCCAAGGTGCACTGAGCCGCAGAAGAGGAAAGTTTATTTCAGCCCTAGAGTAATGGGGTAAAGAGAAAAGAGTAGTGTTTTACTTGCCAAGTTTAGAAAAAGGGGATGAGAAAGGGTAGAGCTGCGTTTTATTGACCTGGTGACACAGGTCCATGGATCTGTGAGGGTCTCATTCAGCTGAGAAAAAGTAATAATTTGGTGTCAGGTCAGTTCTCAGACTCAGGTGGTTTTTGCAAAGCCTCTGTTTTTTTTAAAACTACATGGCATTTTCCTAACAGTTGTTACAAATATGAAATATGTTTGAATTAAAGCTGCATGTTATAAAATGATTTATCATTTTGCCTACTTGGGAGAGGCGCATCAAGCTCTCAACACAAAATTAGACATGTTATTATCCTATAAAGTTGTTATTGCTTGCAGACACTGTCCATTGTTTCTCTATGTTCAGATCCAGCAGTTAGCAATCTGCGCAGCTCTAGCATATAATTACTCTACATAGGCTTAGTTGATAAGTTGTAACAGAATTTGGCAGTGTTGACAGGAGGAGGAATAAATGATGACAGTAACTAATGAACACAGGAGATTTATTAATGATGAAAAAAGGTAACTTGTATTTAGAAGGAAATAGAAAAATGAAATTAAATTTACAATTCAACTCAGACGTAATAAGTATTCTTGTGGCCACAGAACATACTAACCATAAATTAAACTCTGGACATTTTAATCAGTTTTCTTTAGGGTGTATACATTAGACTGGAGTGCAATCTGTTTGATTTTCTTAGTCTGGTTAGGAAATTCATTATAAACTACGATGCCCCTTTAATTATTGACGCAAAGTTCAACATCAAATATTACTAACCTTAATCAAAACATACAACCAACAAACCCTTGATATTCAACTCCCAATGGAATTTTTTATCCACAATTTCTCTCTAGCCCTCTAAGGGAAATAAGTTCAGTAATAGGCTATAGAGTCAATTTAGTATACCATAGTCAAAAGGGGAGTGGTAAAAAGCTGGGGTAAATGGAAATTTGCAATTTGTGTGATTGAGTGTGAGCTGGTTACTGAGTGATCCCACCTTCCAGGCAGGATGACGATTGGAATGTTGAGTTTAAGGATCTTTGCCTACATATGTGGCATAAATGTATGCAATGCAGTTCAGTCCGTTAGGTACCTCGCCATCAAAAGAGCAACGCTCTGTCCAGAAAACCAGGACAGCATTGACATTCAAATTCCCCCACATTAGCAGGCAGACCGCTACAATTTAATTTTGGCATACTACACTATATTAAGATAAATATACCATTTTAAATGAATGACACCAACCTACAGAAAACCTCGCTGCTCCACAGACACCACTCAACTAGTGATTGCCTGCAGCTGCTACCTGAATGAAACCCGGTGAGCACTTCTGCTCTATTTTGATATGATTTAATGTTATGTACTGACACATTTATATTATTATTACTATTATGAATAAGACCAGGGTTGCAAAGTCATGTGTGTTTACTATCAATCTGTCTGACCTACCTCTGGGCAGTGATGGCAAAGGGAAAAGAAGACTGATCTGAAGATATCTGAAAAGTCACGATACTTGACTCTCTACCACACAGTGCTACTAATGTCATCAAAGTGTTACTAAGAGCACTGTGCGTTGATGAGCCTACCATCAGCCCAGCGCCACTAGCTCCAGCTTTATGCTCAGCTAAAGATGGAAATGATTGAGTATGATCCTCTTAATGACCTTCATCAGGTGAGAAGTAAAGGCTGTAGGTCTAACGTGATGGTCTTCCCTGGGGTGCACAAGGCAATTTTCTACAGGACTGGAACTCTCCTCAGGTAACAGCTGGGATTTAAACCGTTCACATCCACTTCAGAGCAGGTCTGCACAGTCCTTGGGCCCTGGGGTGGAGGGGGTGCGCAGTGACCAGAGAGAGATCTGACTGGGACACTTGCTGGGCAGTGCCCCTCTGGGTGGGTTCACTTGAATCAAGAAGTTGAAAAACGACTTAAGCATTTGCTCACTTCAGGTCTCCAGATTCTAAAAGCCTCCCACAGCCTTTAAATCTTCAGCTGGTGTAAAAAAGGGATTTGTATTCAATCAATAATCTGCAATCATTTTCAGCCCTCTTCATGGCCTCCTTAAATTATTGTGTTTGAAGTGCTCCTCTAAGTTTCTCTTGTACTTGTCCTTGCCTTTCTTTATCTAATTTTTTGAAATTCCCTTTGAGCTCACCTCAGCTCTTCTTCGTGTCTGCTTCTGAAAACCCTCTTCCTTTTCAGCAGGACAAGCTCTGGGGTCACCAGCCATTTGTTACTGGAGAAACATATACTCTGCCTGCTTTGTTTCTCTCTCTTGTCTTTAAATGTGATGTTTCCCCACAAGAGTTAAAAACTTAACTTGTTTCTGCTGCAGCTTCAGTGTATCGCCCCAATTTTGTGATCTGCTATCTGTATTGTTGATTCAGAGAGAGCAACCGATGTCCACTGGCCTTATCTGTTGTTCCAACAAACCAACTTCAATTTCAGGCTGCTATCAGCCATGTAACACTCTTCTCGTTCCTGTGTTGGAGTTCCAAGAATTGATTATGGTGCTGCTGTTTGAATTCTTCATGACAAGGTGACAAAATACTTGAATCCTCAAATATAATCACAAAAAACAAACAAAGAAGCTCTAACCTTTTGCTGCACCACTGTTTCTGTCTTATAATAAACAAATTAGTCATAGCATGTACAAGCCTATAGAGTTTAATACATGAAAAATGATCTTTCAGCTGGTCAATTCTCATAAAAATATAGTGAATTAAGCCAAATTATATGGCAAAAATTGTTTGGTGTCTTTGGTGTCTCATTCCCTGCTGCATAAACATGTACAAACATGTACATGAACATGTACAGAGGGTGGGATTAGAGGGGAAGATATCATCTATGGTCAGTCCCCAAAGTCACAGGCTACAGGAGATGACTGAGCAGTGTTGGTTGTGCTAAACTTTACATGCTTATAATGCCATGTGTTGAAGGAGCAGTCCTGGTGCTTAGAGGGGCAGCTTGAAATAGTATGACTTTAATTCAACATTACATTCACACATTTTCTGATTCACTGTAGTCCTTTTTTCTTGTTCGGTCCACAATCAATGGAGCGGAAACAGAGATATTGTCCTTTTAAATTCCATGCTTTCTTCTTTCAAGTCAAACCTCGGGTCTACTTTACCCACACTTCACTTGACTTCAGACAGTTCAATTTGAACATCTGGATGCCTAGACACCCACATCTTTGCCATCATTTGCTAACTTAGCCAGAGGTTTGGTGAGATCTTCCACATTTTCCACATTGGTTTTCATTGTTAGTCTTTAAATCCATCCGACGGACAGCATGTCTCCCCCTCTCAAGACTTTATTTTTTTCAAATATGCAGTAGCACTCCAAACAAATGTTTATGTGAGAAATCAGTAAGGTTCCCACTTGTAAATAGGCAGCTTAATTGAAAACATGTTGGATGAATGATGCAGAAAGTGGGACTTGTCATCTTTGAATGTAGCTGTGCAGCTCAAGTTAAGGCTACATTATCCATTCTGTGTTGATGCCCCTGCTTTAAATTAACTATTAAGCAATATTTTGCCTGAATATTTTTGAAAACCTGCTCTGAAATAAATGACCTGTCTTTTGTACACATGAATCACTATCAAGAATAACTGTATTATTGTTTTTATTGTTTCAAACACTGTTATGTGAGTGCATATTACCATGGAAAATAAAAATCAGTGCTCAAGTTTATGTAGCATGATGATGACGGGAAGAGATGAGGAAACATGAAACACATAAGTTATATGCACACATCACTTCCTTTCAACCTGGAAAATCAGTATCCTCTTCTACTGTATCTGTATCAGCAGCTTAAGCTGACCATCAGTCTCTATAATGGATTTCATGAATGATAATATTGTTTTGCACTCCAACGTGGCTGCACAAACTCCAATATTTAATAATACATCTTAAAAAGAAACTTTATGTGAGAGTCTAATAGTAACTGTGACATAATTTGAATCATTTTGTCTTGCTTGTGTAAGTAATTTTACCCTTCATTTTCAGTCTGGAAGCTGTGGTAAAAGTAGATAGCAGCATGTTACATCGAAAAAAAAGCATTTTCTAATTTAGTAAGTTGACTCAATGCCAATACAACAGTCCTTTATTTCTCTGTCTGAATGCATTCTTTTGCCATTTTCCAGTGTACAAAAATTTCCTGCTTGATAACCTACATTTATTTAATTGTTACAATAACTCACACTCAAGTTCACAGCCACTATGGATTTTTAAGTCTGTATGTATCTCACAGAAGATTCACCTGACCTTCTACAATTCCACTCTGAAAAATATGACCTGAAAAAGTATAAAATATGGTTAGATGTGGCCGGACTGCTTAAAGTGTGGCCGAAAGATGCCAATAAATCTGCAGTGGAGAAAGTGTGAAGCTGTTTTCTAGCAGAAGAGGCAGAAATTGATTACTTTCCCAAAGCAGAGAGTAGATAACTTCTCAGCTGGCAACCTTACTGACAAATCTGCAGAGCACTTTCTCTTCCCTTCTCACCATCTCTCTGCTCAACACCCAATAATTCATTGACAGAGTTCTTTACCTTGAGGCTTTCTGGTGAGAATGCTGGAATAAAATAGAAAACAAAGAAAAGTACAGTAATGGAACGATCCAATATCCAGAGGATTTGACAGATCAGTGCCCAGTTGTATGTACATCTCTCATTTCTAACCCCAACATGTCATCGAATTCAGGTTTACACTATGCCAAATAAAAATACTGACTTAGAAACATCCTTGGGTTGGAATAACAAGTACTTCTTCATTGCATTTCATCCATGCAGCCTAATTTGACATACTACAACATGGTGATGGGATTTACCAGGAAAACAGATCATTTATCTATTGTTTTTCCAACATGTGGCTCTTATCTAAACAGTGCTGCATCACTGCGGGATGTAATATCTCACTATCACACACTACGGGAGCTTGTGAACAGAATATTTAAGTTTCTTGCACGAAAAAGTGTTGAACTTATTCACACAAGCGTTTCCACCTTGAACAGGTTATCTGTTGTTATCTCTTTTGCTCAGTTTTGATTTCAAATGCTAGTCCATCAGTCTGACAGGAAGTATTTGCTATTGTAGCTATATCTTGATGGGATGTACTCAACAGGGCAACCAGCCAGCTAATCAAACCAGCTTTAAATTCATCAGTGAGCGGGAAGTTGAAGGTGTCACAGTGAATCCATTCATCAGTAGCATCATCTGCTAAGCCAGGTGGCATCACTTTGTGGTGACTACTTTGTGTTTCTTTCAGTGTCCCCACACATCTTTGTCAACATGTCCTTATTATCCATTTATCGCGGGTACAGACACATAGAGGCTTGCCAGATCTGGAGTCATTAACGAAGTGGCCAAACTGTCTTTTATAACACCTACTGCTAAATCGTTCCAGCTACATCAACACCCCAGTCGTGTTCCCTTGTGTTTTTCTGCATTTCGCTGTTCTCCCTTGTCAGCCTCTCCGTGTTTATGTGTGTGTGTGCTTTTCTGTCGTTAACATTCTGACATTCACCCTCTTGGTTCCTGGATCCCTGTTCACCGGCACAATTGTCATCCATCAGCTCATCACCTCACCAATATATTACCCCAGTCTCTTCCCACCGTCGTCAAATCATCATTTTACCCACAGGGGGAGTCACATTCCAGATCAACTTTGTTTTAATCTCTAGTGATTTTGCATCATGTGTCAGTCTTGTTTTATTTAACTAACCTGTCTCTCTTATGACCAGGATTATCATTTGCCTGCCTTGTAAACAAAGATGTTCATTACAGTCAAGGGTTATGCAAAAAAAATAAAATAAAATAAAATATTTAAAGTGAAGGTGCACCTAAACCTCTAGGTTTGGAGTATTGATCAAGATGTGATAGAGGTATTACATACTTCTAGTGGCCTCACATTCTTATAAGTCAAGTTATCCTGATGGTTTTGCAGATGGCAGCTCATTATACAGCCATGGCAGACACATGAAGAGGTAACTGCATGATGCAATGCTATGGAATTGTCATGGAAACCGTCCTCAACGAGTTTGTAGGGAAAACAAAAGCATATGTTTCAACAGCTGTTGATGCCCTCTAAGCCATGCTCACATCTTATATTTTGATAGGACAAATTATTGTCTACATTAAAAAAAAGGATATTGTTAAAAAAGCATTAAATGCAATCAGACCAACTGGACCCAAATTATGTACTGTCTCTGCACTGCTGTTGATGTTCTCGCATGTCTTGTTTTATGACAAGTTGGGGGCAGGCAGGAGAAGCTGTCATGAAACCACTAGACTACAAACAAAATTGTGAAAGTCTGGATAAAAAGCTAAATTAATATCATTGCTGTAGGACAGTGTAAAAAAAAACACCATCTTCTGGCTTTGGATTAATTTCTCGGCAACTGCTTTGTTAAATGACTCTGTTAACTTTTGTTTAACAAGTTACTTTTAAGAAATTATAAACACTCTTTAGTGCATTTGGGCAGACAGCAGTCTACTTAAAAGCTGCAGCTTAGTTAACATGCTGCCATACAACACAAAGGGTTAAAGTTCAGCAGCTTCTGGGTCTCAGTTAAAAATGAGTTTAAAGCTACTCAACTGGAACCAGTCACTTTGCATTATTGGATTTTGCTTTAATGTGAATGTTGGACAAATGTCCTGACTTTTAATTTGTCTAACATTCCCATTAGACTGACATGGTGTGTGTGTGTGTATTTGTGTGTGTAAGTGTGTGTGTAAGTGTGGTGTTTGTCTAATTTAGTGTGTTACATAACTTTGTGAATTTTTAATCATGACCTGGGGAAGGGCTGCAAATGAAAATCAGCTTCAATCTAGCTCTCGTACAGGGCATCAAACACTTTACTTGCTATTGTTAATATTATACTCGACCCTTTACTGATATAATAAAAAATAAATAAGGATTGTTACCACACAACGATTGAGGGTAATCAAAAAGACAGAAATATATTGTAATTTCCCTTCAGAACTTGAAAAGTAACTGACTAAACCACAAGAAAACTTTATCTTCAAATGACACAATTTTAACCATATAGGAATTGTCTGAAAAAAACCAAACAAGGTACATTTATATAGAGACCTGATAGTAAAGAACTTAAATGTCACAAGATTTAGAATGTTTAATGTCTCTCCAAGTGCTTTGTGTTTGCTAATAAATTCCTTTTTTGATTTCCTCTTGAGTTATTTAGCCAACATGGTAGACTACTTAGATGGAAGCACATGTGATCACCGAACTGAAGATCTACTATTGACGACACTTTGGTAACCATCAGTGAGAGGACCAAGAAATTTTAGTGCAGAGGGGCTGTAACACTTACCTGGCCTACAGCTGTCATGATTTACAAAATCTCAGAGGTATTAAACCTATAAATCCATGGGCTGGAGATTTTTGACAGTATAGTGTCCGATGTAAGATATGCCAGATTTTGTTTTCTTTTTTTCAGAGCTGCATGAGACGTCTTGTTGTTCTTTTGGCCATTCAGGTCATTTTGGGACCGTGACCAGTTTGCACTGGAATCTGATATCAGTCAGATTTAAAAAAAAATAATGTGAGGAGTCATATTAAAAGAAAAAAAAAGGGGAGTAAATCTGAATCGATCACTAAGGCTTGTAGTGTGAACGCACACACGCATACACACACACACACACACACATGCATTCACATAAAATAGGGTAGAAATTCTAGAATGAAGATAAATCAAAGGGCATAGAAGTTTCAAAACAGTTATGGAATTTCCACACACACATACAAAACCACCCACACACGCACACACACACAACAAATCTCTATTGTGAAAGTCACTGTGTAGAGAACAAACTGTGGCCAAATACGTTCTTTGTGTGATGCCAGACATAAAGGGGCACACATTGCACAAAAATGACCAGCTGTGGTGTAGCAATGACACTAACACAAAGCTGACTGAACATATTTCAACAGAACACATCTTATAGTGATATCACACTGTAAATACCACACACTGGTCACTTCAAATCCATTGGTGATCTCTCACTTTATTTCACATCCGAACAGAACACAGTGCTTCTGTGGAGTCACAAAGCGGTGAATCAATGTTATAAAATTAAGAGTTAAACTTATAAAAGTAAAGGAAGAGGAATTAAAGCAATTTCTAAACTCTTTTGATATGTGTTTTGTTGTCAGTATTTCACACAAGCAATTGTAAGAATGTAAAAGAAACTTGTGTTTCATGGACATTGGTGTGGGCATGTTTCTTTGTCTTTTTAAGAACAATCTCTGACATTTTCTTTAATAAATGCATGTATCTATGAAAATATGACAACGTGATTCATGGGGAGCACTTATCTTATTCCCCTGATCTTATCGCTGCTATTTCTGCTTATCACTACTAATGGAATACACATCTGAAAATGAGAACAGATGAAGCTTTTTTGGACCAAAAAAGACAATTTACTGTACGTGACTATTACATCTACAGTCAGATCAAATAATAATTCTTTTATCTGATTATTCTCTTATTATCTGACTCTGTTGGAGAGGGACTGCTATTTCTTTACTGTGTCTTGAGTTATTTTCACTCAATAAATATGACTAAAGATGATTATAACTAAAAAAAATGCCAATGTGTCCCTTGCACTTAGATATCATGTTTCAGCAGTGCAGATATGTGTGGTACAATTCAACATAGCATGATGTAACTTTTAGCACATAGTGTCAGCAGGATTGCGTAAAGCTAGAAGTTTGAGTTTTCACACAGTAAAAAATAATATTCATGTTTTTTTTTTAAAGATGGCCAGAGAAAGATGAATATTTAGACACACAATGCAGTGATGCTGGGGTATATTCTTCAATTAAGCAGTAGAGGAGAGATTAGACTAAATCTTTTTTTGTGACTTTTACTTGGCAGCTCTGTACTAACCACAGAGACAGAACTTATGTAAATTTCCCCATCCAACTGAATATGGATATTTTCCCCAAATGCTGAACCTTTTCTTTAACATATTCTTACTTACTGCTCTAAAACAGGACTTAAATAACAATGGAGTGTCAGGTTGTTGTTAGTTCATACATAGTTTTATGCAAAATCATCATAACAATGGCAACAACCAAACAAACAACTCTGTGGAACAAGGCCACCACCTAAATGCCAACAATGCAGTGCTGTAAAACTGCAGAAAAACATTAATAATAATGTTTAAAGTCAGAGAGTTAAACATGAAAGACCAACACAGACATGTAAACACAAACACATCTACAGGCAAATTACATGAATACACACATACAAATACACATAAGGACCTCGCGGCACAACAGCAGATGAGATAACACTAAGTCAAAGAGACAGCTTTTTCTTTCTATGAGTCACATTAAATGTAGGGTACTAATATCTGCACTCATTCTTTCTGTCTCTTTCCCTCCTCTTCCCCCTTCAGTTTCTGTCTAACTTTTATTTTGTCTGTTTTTACTTATTCTGTCTATTCTTCTGCTCTATTTCTTCTTCAAAGCCTTGATTTGTTCCTAGAATTAAATTAAAATGCTAAGTATTCTTAATTAAATACCATATATTTCACATATTTTCCAACACATGCAATTGTATTTTGACTTGCTGCTGTTATCCACACCACTATGTCACTTTGTTTAAGACTGCACAGCAAGTTTAAATGCAATATTGATTATCATTAATAAATATGTACTGCTCTCATTATTATATGATTTATTTTAATTTATTTCTAATTTTATTTACCTCTAATGTACCTGAAATAATTGATTACGTAAGAGAGTCAAAAAAACTTCTGTTGTCTTGCATTAAGCTCATTTGTAATAAATTACCACATTCTCAGCCTGCCTCTAAATATCACAAATTTTGTCATGCCTTAACCCTTTAACATCAATCGTTTTTGGCCTATTTGAAAAAGCTATATGGAAAAGCTTTTAATAGAAAATTATTAGCCCAAAAACAAATATATGCAAAAATGATTCTGTTTGTGGGTAATCAAACAAATCAAAATCTGTCAGGCATATCCAAAAAAAAGGCAAAATTGTTAACACTTAAATCCTAATAGCTTGAGCTTTATGGATAGCTGTAATGTTCATCTAACTTTTAATCTCAAGACATCATCAAGACAGGCTGAAACTATCCTTTTTCTAATACCTTAAATTTCTGAAAAAATACTGAAATACCAAAATGCTTCACAACAACATTCCCATCAACTTCAGCTGCACTAATACAGTCATGCCAACATTCTAAACTAAAAAGATGAATATGGTAAATAATATGCCTGCTAAACATTAGCATGTTTGTATGCCGACTTAAGCATTTAACATTGTCGAGGCCCAGCTTCACAGAGCTGCTACCATGGCTGCACAATCTTTGCCTTGTTTTTGTTCCTCCAACTCTCTCAGCTCTGCAGGCTCAAAAACCATAACTATCTTCACCTCAAACCAAGAGTGTGAAAAAATAGCTAAAAATACTTAAATAATAGATAAATTGTCAAAGAAGAAATCAACAGTGTCTTCTTGTATCATTTACCAACTGTGGATCTACTCACACTTCTTGTGTTATTCTACTGATGTCACTTTAAATCACCAATATTTTTTAACGTTAACAATTTTATTTTTTTTCAAAAAAAGGCAAAGGCATTTGCATTGATCCACACAATCATAAAGCAGACATTTAAGAAAATTTTCCATAGTGAAAATTGAAGAGACAATGCTGTATATACTCTAGCAACATTTTTATATGAAATATCACATAGGCAAACACATGTAATTTTCAGTGTGTCTTATACAAATAATGGCTCATCATGGCTTTATCAGTCTCTTTGTGTCAGTGCTACAGAAACAGCATGCATACAAGGCCGTCCATACACGTGCTCTCTCTTCTGCACATTCATATTCACATACACTCAATACACTGATATTGACTTTACTGACTGAAATCTGTAAAGCATCCTTTGTGCTTGCATTTCAGTCAAAGAAAGGAAGAGATGAAGACTGCTTGATTAGTATTCAAATGCTAATGTCACATATGGACGCATTTTATATTCACAGGCTCATTGTTTAAGCGAACATAATCCTCAATGTGTGGTAGCATTTACAGAATCATATGAGCTGTGCCTGACTGTTCACTGCTGGAACAGAATGAGGAGACCTTCAGGGTCCTGCAGAAACAAACAGGTTCCTGTCTACATAACATGCTTCATTTTCCTGGATAATGTTCTTTTATTGATCATGTGTGACAATTTTTCAATAGCATAAATAATTCTCTCGGCTACTGCACTCTTTGAGATTGTCAATATCGTGAAAACAAGCATTACAATTAGAGATTTGTTTGTGTATTTCATATGATGAGTCTGAGTTGAAGTCATCCCTGTATTCGTTATTTATTGAGTCAGTCTCAAATGAGATCTTTGGTGTAAGAACATGATATTAGTTCTGGACTCAGATGTGCTGTAAATGGTTGCTGAGCTACAGTGTAATGTAGATAGTAGATGTATGTCTTTTGTTTGACTGTCATAACCAATTGTAACACAGTGCCAGGTAGCTGTCACAATAAAAAATAAACCCACATTTTTATGTCATACTGTGAAAATGAGTGTGTTATATCAGAACATAAACAAAGTATGTAGGTGGATGTCAGTGTCTCAGCTACACAAAGCAAACTGCAGTACAGAAGTGAGTTAGTCTTGGATCTCTTGACTCAAATGCAGAAATGACTTGTTTAGTAATGCTTGTGTGTTTGTTCGACATTCACAAAGTCAATGCTTTTAAAATTCAGACGCGCCAAACACACTTTTTTTGTATTTTCATGGCCAAACTAGCCTGGCACACCTGCAGCCAGCTGGATAGGAGGCGGAATTGGAGAGAATACATTAGTATAATAGTTGGGGTGTAAGAGGCTGTGACAGTCATGGCCTATGGCATTTGTTAGTTTCATTACTTTTTATATCCCATAAAACACAGGGCTCTCCTTGTCATGACAAATGACTTTGGTTATTTCTTTCTTTCTTTTTTTTTACCCCAAAGAAACCTTCTGAAACTGCTTCTGTTGCACACAAACTGTGAGCTGCACAGTAATATGCATATATTGGGTGTAAAGAAGTTACTAAATTATTTCAAGTTACATCACTTAATCATCACCAGCACCTGAGTTAAACCTTTTTGTTTTGTTTTGTTTTCTTTTCTTTTGCGACAGGTTTGTGCACATTTCTTTGGGTAGGAACAGCATTCCTCAAGGATCTAAGAGAGATACACAGAGGTCCACTGGGACCAACCACTGGGATGGTCTGAGTTTTCTAAGGGCACTTTCACACCAAAAGGTTCAAACCAAGGTTCAAGTTTTTGTTACATAGTTTAAATTTGATCTGATTGGTTTCAATTTCACACTGCAATTTTATAAACAGACTAACAGACCTTACATGACAATACCTTGTTTTGTAGCTTGATTGTAGCTTTATGAGTGTTTTTCGAGTTGGCCCTAAATAAAATCGTTGGACCAAATGTTAATAAGATATTTGGTGTCCTCTACCCCTTACTTGTTTTTTTTTTTGATATTCTGACTAGCCTCCTGTAACTTCCTGTCATTGTTTTGAAGGTCCAAAGGTCCCAACCTTTGCTTTAACACTGGACACAAACTGAACCATGGTTCAGTTTGATCCGGACCAAGGTTCGGCTGTTTGGTCCAGATCATGCACCAGAGGAGGTTTCACACCTGCTATTATGTTTTGGATCAAACTGAAAAGTCTGGATCAAACAAGGCAGGTGTGAAAGTGTCTTAATACCAAAACTGTGACATACTAGAAAATGAAATCATGACAATAAATTGCTTGTCTGAGAAAACAAAGTCATTGCTCTCCATACCCCTTACTCTCACTGGATGTAGCTCACTGACCGCTCTTCCTGTCCCCAAAAACCAAGTTTCAATACTAGCCTTAGATCACTTTTAGGTTCTTGGTGAAAGTGCAATTGCGCACATGCCAGTGCTCACAAGAATAAGGGCAAGTTACTGTCAAAGATCATTAGATGATGCCTGAAGGTACCTGGAATATTTGTTCATGAGAAGTTGCAGCTTTCACCTTCAACATGCACAATGCTGTTTAGCAGTCTGTGTGAGCCCTTTGTGTGTGTCCTTTGTATGTGTATCTCTTATAGTGGCTAACTAATACTGCCATGAGCAATTAAAAAAAAAAAAAAAACTTTCTAAACATATTTCATGATAAAAAAATGCTCCAGATCCAACAGTCACTTTTTTTTACTCCTTAAACAATGTCCAATTATATTTTGATCACAGTGATCAATTTAAAAACCTTCTGCAATAAAATTAGAGGGCTCTAAAGGGAGTTAAAGATTAAAGGCAAGAAAAACTTTATCTGACTGACATTAATACCATAATTGGAATTAAAAAAATGTTTTATGTATCATCATTTTTCAGCTAATTTTTCAGCTAATTGAAAAATGAGTAGCATTAAAATTGGCAGAATAAGAAATTGCTTAAAGATTTCTTAAATTGAGTCCTTCTACCTTTGGCCATGAACTCATTAATCATACCTAATTCATCTCATTTATCAGTCATATCAAATTATTAACTCCATGTATTGATTTGTGCATATTAGGTATAAAAAAACTCCTTATCTGCAGTAGTAATGGACATGGAAAATAAACCGCATCATCTGGTAATCATGTATGTGTATCACCATATTATTCAGTTTATTTCTCCAAATACTGAATAAATGGAAATGAATATAACGCTTTAGCTGGTGTCCTGCTTCAGTTATTCATTTCAATTTGGGTGAAACTTAGCAGTCAGGCATCATCTTCCATTTTTTTTAGTTACTGTCTTTCTCTTTGATTTGTATTCAAAAACACAACTGGAGTGTATGCATCTAAAATAATAATCACCCTTTTGTGCTGTTCATTGATGCCAAAGAGCATGTATAAACACATTTGTTTTCAGTCAGTGTTGTGTCGCTCTGTATAATTTAAAATTCACAGTTCTTAGTTAATTTGTAATAATATGAACAAAAAATGGACCAGAAGTAAAAGGCTACAATCAATTTTTTTTCCTGGTCCAAACAACACAACCTAAACTCTATATCATGAAAAAGAGATCTTAGATTTTAGATTTTTTTACAGCTTGAAATGAAAAATGGTCACTACAGTTTAGGCTTGAAAGTAACGTGATCTTTTCACACTTTTTCCTATTGACACTTAGATCACATGGCTCTCAGTCTAAGTAACCTCAGGTCTGGTTGACAGACCAGTTTTATCCACAAGCGATCAAAAGTCATCTTTGTAACAAATTAAAGATGCTTATCTTTGCTCTTACATTCATAGCAATATGTGGAAATGTCTATTTAAAGCCACATCATTTTGTTTTCTTATCTCTGAGGTCAAACCTAAGTCAGCTGAAAGGGTTTCCTCTTCATGGACTTTCCTTCAAAATGATTTAAAGTCGGTGTGTTTGTGTGAAAAAAAGTGTAATGATGGATCTTGTGGCAGACTGAGTAAAGAGCTGCCTTTGCTTTATTTAGCCAAGATTGAAATAGATTTAGGCCCATGAGCTGGCTGGTTTGGTTTGAAATTCTTTCTGCTGCAGCACAGTTTGACTCTGATTCCAGTTTTCTTCTGCACTTAGATGTTTTGCTTGACTCCTTACAGTTTACAGTACCATTACATATTTATTAAAGTCTCATCTCAAAGAAATATCTTTGAAAAAAAATACTTGTCAGGTCAAGTAAAGGTTTTCTGGAAAATACTTGAGAATTTTAAGCAGTGAAGGAAAAAGAAATATGGTGAGCTTATTTCGGAAAGCATTTAAGTGTGTATTATACTGTGATGGAATTTTTGTATGCTTTTGTAATTAGTCTGTAGCTTCAGCTGTTCACTGCTGTTTTGACCTAAGAATGACCTGATGCATCCTGCTGTTTGACGCCTTGCCACAGATTATATC
>JAPZDV010000026.1:2555279-2571640 GCA_029814665.1 Acanthurus lineatus
TTGGATATAGTAATAATAATAATAATAATAATAATAATAATAATAATAATAATAATAATAATAATAATAATAATAATTTGCTGTCTAATAAAATGATGAAATTGATTTAATGTATCATTGAGTTAATTGTGGAATAGGTGAAGTGTGACACTGAGGTTTACAACTGGCATTATTTAAGGCTTCAATAGCAAAATAAATGAAAAATCAATCAGTGATGCAGCCTGTAAGAAAAACAGAAAAAAATCTTTTCCCTTGCTGCCATAGCAGCTTAACCACTGCTGTTTTCTGTCCCTGCACAATATCACGAATGCACGTGGCTCGGGTATGCTGCCATGTCTAAGTCAAGCTGTCAGCAAATTTAATGTAAAATGTCGCCCATGCCTGAATTGATGAACACACACACACCACAGATAGATGAAGCCAGCAGTGTTGCATAAAACACTGAAAATCAAGCAGTGAAACTTGGAATACTTACAAGTCATTGCTTACACCTACTTTATGCACATACTGCATGTGTTAGTGTCTGTTCTGTTAGTGAGCAGCAGGGACAGTCTGGGAATTTTGATTGCAGCTTGATACTTAGATACTGAGATATTTATGTCACAGTTCAGACAGTGAAATAAGACAAAGAAAACTTAGAGCATGTGATTGAATAAAAAACAAGCAAACCTATCTGATTCTAATTACAAAAAAGAGCAACTTATGCTGCAAAAGTTGCATTAGCTATTTATGATTAAATTGTCTCTAGTAAAACTAAGATAAACAGAAAAAAGATTGCTCATTCCACTTATTTCTTTTATAATAAGTCTTAGAGATGTTTTTCACATTATTTTACAAGTCAGATTACAATTTAATTCCAAAACTTTTAGTCTAAATTTGTTTTGTGTACCGATTATTTATCTTGTCAAAGGACATGTGACTGAAACAAGCAGAATTTTTGTCCCAGCACCCTTTTACCTGTCGGACTCACCATCCAAATCTGTATATTGCATATTAAAGCCATTACATGATTAAAAGGGCAAATAAAGGGGAGTTTGTTGCGGATGTCACAAGCATTTTAGTTAAGATAACTGTACAATAACTACATATTCACAAAAGCGTCTGTCAGCCAGGACATTAATAATGTGAAGTATCCCAGAATATCATGTAAAATAGTAAAACTGTTCCTGTGAGGCACCTGGAAAAGGCATTTGACAGATGGTGCTCCTGTATTTATACAAGAAAAAGCCATCTAGCCACGTTCACTAGGGCTGAGAAACCCTGTTAGGCTGTTTGGGTTATCGAGGGAGCCGCTGTTATCACAGAGACAGCACTGGTTTCAAGAGCCTGGACACATGGACAATATCCTTCACACATAAACTGTATCTTTTATCGGCAGGGACAGCACTGCCAGGTGTAAAAAGGGGGTCATAATCACACATGATTGTGTAGTTAACTTAAAAACCCTCAGACAGATGTTAAAAGAAATGAGGTTAAGAGCAGGTGCATCTCTGGCATAATCAAGTAGGCAGCTTCGCACAGACGCAGCACTGGAGGCAGGATTATAAAATCCCTGCTTCCATCCCCTCCCCCCTCCGGGGCACTTTCCACTCTTTAAAGCTATGAATCGGGTACAGAGAAACAAAAAAAAAAGCAATGAGCTGAGGGATGGATAGATGGTACACAGGATGAGGTTATTAATTCAGAGCTTTGTTGAAGCCGGCTCCCTCAGGACCACCTGGCTGTTTTTCAAAATGCTAAACTGAGATACAGTCAGATATATTAAGTTGTTGAAGGACTAATGCAAAACAGCTCTGAGAATAGGCCCTCAGAAGTGTGCTTATTCACAAACCTGTTCCGGATTAAAGGGTCAAGTGCGGCTATGCCATCAGGGGTTATCACACTGACAACTTCCATTATAAAGATATCATCGGAGACCTGATCATCAATTCATCACAGTGTTGGGAAAGTTTCCCCTGGGTGTACATGTTTTCCACTTACAAGATACTACCCAGCTGCAGTGGGAAATAGCGGTGATAGAGGGCAGAATCCCTCTCAGGAATTATCCGTTGTATTTGAAAAACCTGGAAGCAGGTAACCACATGCAGCACAATCCTGCTGTCTAAGCTAAGGTGTATGCTTACAAACGAATAGGAATCAGAGAAAGTGCATTTGCATGTATCTGGTGGAACATCTTTTTTTTTATTGCACACACCTCCCTCTTTGTAGGCGTGTGCAATAAAAAGGATTTTTTTCTATTTCACAGCATCTTGTGGTGTTACTGCAAAGCATAAAAAACCCAAACTGTTCAAACAGAGTATGATTTAATGACTTAAATATAATTTGCTAAATCTTGTGAAAATGAGAGGTGCTGCATTTGTACTTGGCTTTGAAAAAATGAGAGAGTGAGTCATCACCTCTCATTAGTATACATTAAATGATCAGAGTGATTAGAAGTTTACAAGCTCTGGGACTGTCAGGATGCACAATTATTTATTAGCTGTAATGATTTTATTAAATAAAAAGCTTTTTGAAATCTCCTTTATGCTTGTGTTAAACCTTCATTGACAGTTTTTTTTATAGACACTTCAGGTCAGTAGAAAAAAGCTTAGAACAAAACACTAACCTGTCATCAACTTTGAGTTTTTATAGCAAACTTGTTAGCAAACAGTTGCTTATCTATACAAAGAGCTTTAAAGCAACTTCAGCATATATTTAAGATAAGATAAGATAAGATATGATATTCCTTTATTAGTACCACTATGGGGAAACTTGCATTGTTGCAGCAGCAAGTAGACATTAAAGGACATAATGTAAAAGAGCAGCAATAAGAATAAAGAACAATAAGTAATAAGTACAAAATAAGAACAAGAAATAAACCAATATTTACAAGAGTGACGGTATGAAGTGGTAGTATTCAGTTGCACAGATGAAATTAGAGTAATATACATGGATATTGCACCTAAACGAAATTATAAATACACATGAAATACTACTACTAATAATATTATAGAGTATTGTGCATTGATGTGCAGTGTGATTCAATTTTCCAGGCTGGCGGGGGTGAGGTGTACTGGGAGCAGTGCTTGTTGTAAAATCTGACAGCTGCTGGGAGGAAGGACCTACAATATCGCTCCTTCACACACTTGGGGTGAAGGAGTCTATCACTGATGGAGCTCTCCAGTGCTGTCAGGGTGTCTTTCATTGGGTGGGAGTCGTTGTTCATCAGAGAAGACAGCTTAGCCATCATTCTCCTCTCTCCCACCACCTCCGCCAGGTCAAGGGGGGCATCCCAGGACAGAGCTGGCCTTCTTCTCATATTGAGTTTGTTTACACTTAATGACTTTCATAAAAATAAAAAGAATAAGAATCATAAGGTGCTTTTCAAAACACACATCTTGCATAACATGTAAAAAATAACACTGCATCAACATCAAAAAATCCAATAAATTAGTAATAACTTTATAAAAGAAAGAGGTATAAAATCATATCATATTCAACAGAGAAGATCAAAATTGCCTGTTTGGGTATGTGCATCTTTAGGCAGGATTTTAAGAGAAGAGAGAGTCAGTATTGCAAATGTCATTAAGCAGGGATTTCAAAAGCAAAAGTTCACCCTTTTTGTAGCCTAGTTTTTGGTTGTTACACAGTCTTAAGGGAAATATCTGATCCTTTAGCTGCTAGATGCTCTACTGCATTTATCTGCTATTCTTTAACTGTCTGTCTGCTGTGTGCAGATCATATGCAATGAAATTTTACAAAACTTTGCTGTGAGTGAGAAAAAGCAACAAAGCAAACAAAAACAGTTAAGTAGCAGTCAGAAAATGAATTACTACTAAACTATAGATCTCCATAAAACTAAAGGGAGCTGCAGATTCAGTCATTAATTTCTAAATAACTAAATCAGGCTACTGTCACTAAATCAATTCAGTTAATCTCTTGGGTTCAAGTTAAATATAAGACACCTTAACTATAGCTGTAACATAAGCATTTACCTACAATGTAGAGCACACAGGGAACAGATGACAGTTTACATATGATCAGTTAAACTGAGACAACAAGAGTGCAATTAATCAGGCAATGTGCAAAACATCAAGAAGTTTTTCCCTTTTGTTCTAGCTTAAAAGAACTGTTTGTTGGTGTGCCATTGGGGTGTATCATGAATAAACATCAAGAACCAACGTAACGACACACATTCCAGTGTCTAATAAACAGTATCTGATATGAAAGAGCCCATAGCCCTAAGTGACTACTTGTATTGTTCCTTTGTTGTTTTCCTGCCTGTCTGGCACATTGAAGACACTAAACCCCAGCTGGTGTCGGATGTTTTGCTCCAGGACGCCTGAGCAGAGTGGAGACCTGGAACCATGCAGATGGTCATGTTTTGGTTCAGATTGTTGGAGGAGGTGAGTGTTTTCTTTTAAATTGTAACATGTAAATGTCAAGCGTTTGTTGTTAGTAGCGTACTCACTTTGAAAACCAGATCTACGAAGCTTTGTCACAGCCCAGCTACCGATTGATTATTGAAGAAATTCTCATTTAGCCAAGTTAGGTCAAAATGTTATTTTGTTGATTTTGGTTAGGCCACATGTTGCAACAGAAATTGAAATGAACCCAATCAAGGTGTTTCCATTTTAAATTTCCTAATTTTATGTCCCCCAAAGTCTATTATTTCAAAGCAACTTTGTCAAAAAACAATTTCTGCCAGAATTTTTAATGCTGTTTTTAAAAGACGTGATCCTAATTACTTGGAGCTTGTATTGTTACAAAAAGTACAATGTCATTGGTCTAAGAGTCAAAATCTAGTATTTATTTCTCCCCAAAAAATGTTAGACCCAAAGCAACATTAAGCTTTTTTTTTATTTTATTAGTCAGTTACTAGTGTTCTGCAGCTTCTACTGGAGTGTGCCTCGATATGTTATTACATTCAGGAGCCAAACAGACATAAAGATTGACAGGGCTGCAGCTAAAGGGTATTTTCATTGTTTATCCATTGTTTTAGTAAAGGCAGTTAGAGTGATCTATATTTAGGTTATGGGGATTGAATTGACAGAGAAGGTTATGGCTGCAGCAGCTACATACAGACCATTAAATGTCATGCTCTCAAAAACAAGAAAGGATGAAGGCCTTACTTAACACATGGGTGACCTTGACTAGCTTTTCCCCTCACCTCGCCCACTGTGTCAGTCTGTGTGGTGGAGGCACACTGTTTAAGGTTCAACACAAGAAGGGCTCTGGTCCTCTTCACAGCTAACAGCTGTGTGCTGAGCTCTCTGTCCATGTATGCTGACAAATAGAGACAGACAGATGATAAATAAGGATACTTCAGGGGTGGTTTTCATATATTGTCCGTGCCACTCTCCTCTACTGACACTCCAGCTTATCTTTACATCTGCCACCTAGCAGACACATGCAAGACCCACCCTCTTGAGATGATGGTTTGCCCTGTCTAACCAAACATCTAAAAATGTTCAGTTCTCTTCAACATATTTTTATCCCACCTCTTTCTCTTCAAATGTCACCACTGTTATCACACCTTGGCATAGTAAAAGGTAGTAAAAGGTTAGGTTAAAGCCACAAAACTACTAATGCAAATACTTAGGAGTTTTTGGATACAGCAAACACGTCCACCATAAGTTTGAAGAAATGTACAAAAACAGTCAAAATGTCAGATCTCACATGCTATATTACCTTTTCAGCTATGTACCAGAACAAACAATAATGTTGTTAAATGCCTCTGGGTGAAATCTTTTATTTAAAAAACAAAGGAATTAAGCACGTGCTATTGGAATCATAAGCACTGCCTCTTCATGAGTGAAAGGATAAATTATTTTAAATGTTTCAAGTGAACAAACAAAGATGGCCTTGATTAAAAATTTAAACATGCTGCGAGAAGAATGCACTTGGGAAGATTATGCTTTATCTTTGTGGTATTCTGATGTGGATATAAATAAAGCTTTTTCCATTTCCAAGCAAGTAAGGCCTCCACTTCCTCCTCTTATATAACAGTGGGTGATGGGTCTGTCTGCTTGACCATGAATGGGCCTTTGTGTTCAACAGTCAGTCTGTGGAATTGATTTAACACATGCCTGTGGCTGGAAGAGTGAATAAAAACAAATCAATTATATTTTCTTAGATGGGATTTATTGAATGGATTAGCTGACAGCCATAACATATGCCAATGTTCAAATCACAATTTCCCTTCAATGTTATTTCATCTTGCAAGAAAAAGGATTTCTTTGTCTGGCTTGTTTTACTGCCAAGCCAAGGACACTTGATTTTCATTCAACATGTCTCAGTCTGTGGAACACAGTAGAATGTAGATATGAAAAAAACAAAACAGTTTTTGTCTTCTCATTGATTATCCAAAAACTGCTTCCATCTGACTTTTACAGCATTTAAAGCAGTTTGACCCAAAGCTTGTTAGATACTCATATGATAAACTTCAGGAGGAAGCACTCGAGCCTTTTTCAATCTGATATATTTTTGTTGATAACAGTCCTTCAAGTTGAGCCTTTTTAAATTAAGAAGTAACACCCATACCTATATATTTTCTTAATAATTGTGTCTTTGCAAAAATAATAAAGCAACTGACAACAATGAACCTTCAGTGCCTTCAGACTCTTCGCTGAAATAGATTCCAATAAAACTCCTATAGTGTGCACAGCTCTTCCTAAAACTGCAAATTAATCATCAGCAGCTTCACAGAAGTGGCCAGTGGAACAAGTGTCTGTGGTTAGTTGTATAACAACAACAGGACCTGTGGCGAAGATTTTTTTTTGAACAGCAGAAATATCTGCTCAGACATGCATCAGAGGAGATGGCTGATTGTTGTAAGGGATCAAAGAAAAAAAAGCAATCAGAGGAGCTAAACTCGTAGTGGTTGATTTAAATACAGGAACAAAATTTCATGCAGCAGAACTAAATACTTTGTGTATTCTTTTCCAAACTCAGTAACTCACCATGCAACTTAATGTAACCATCAACAGTTTGGTTGGTTGTTTTGTTTGCAGGAAATAATGTTTTTAGCCTTTAGCCTGCAGCAGATACGAGGTGCTGGCTAAAATAGGTTTGGTGAGCTCATTTCTATCTGATTCCACACCATCAGATGTACATACTTTTTTTTATCTTCAGACTTGTAGTTTTCAGCTCCAACTGATGCTGACTTAAGGAATGTCACTTGAGGACATTTGTCAGTATTCACAGAGATCCCTCTGGAGACACAGTGCTTTTCTTTACATATGCTGCAGTTCTCTTCAACAGCTGGAAAACAGACTTAAATCTGTGGAGTTGTGAAGTGCTCCATCTGCACTGTGCTAAAACATTTTCAGAACTGTATTTTTTAGTATTTCAAGAAATGTTTGTATTAGCTTTTTTGAATGTCTAAGTATTCACAGGAGCCATTGCTAAAGCGGTTAACGATAGCATTAGCTTGTAGATAATGCGGAACGTAAACAGCAGCTGCCCCAAGGTTCACATCAGGGCTCATAGGTTCTGTTGACTGTGACCCATCTGTTACCTGCTTTTCATCCACCATTTTTTCACGTATTTTATGGACTCCATCAGTTTTGTACAAAGAATACAGTGATTTCAAAACTAGTTACCTTGATTGATTGATTGTGAGTGACCATTTTGCTACTTTTTTTTTTTACTTAATACATTTATTTTTGGACGAGTTTAGATTTGGTGCTGATAATCTAAAGATTTCGAAAAAAACCAGCCACCTGTTGTGGTTGGTGTTAACACCATACAACCCTGTGTATTCCATCTTTCCGCAAATAGCTGTCTTAACGGACTGACAAGAATCAAGTCTCATACATTGCATAGCATTATAAGACATTCTCCTACAATTGTGAGCAAACATTTATGACATCAAGCTGTATTTAGGAATCTCTTCTGCTCTCCTTATTTTAAAACCAAACTGTCTCAAGGCTCACTGTAGTTTTTTTTTTCCTGCCTACAGAACAGAATAGAAGTTATGCCATTGTTAACTAACTTTAGATAAATACCAAAATAAAAACAAAATGCCAATTGTCTCTTTCAAGAGTCTGCATCTCTGCTGATTTTACACCAGTGCTTTTTTTAAGCAATCAATGTATCAATTAAAAAAAAAAAGTGTAAAGCCACTTCTGCTCAAAAAAATGAATTCTTTAAGTTTATGTCTGCTAAAATGTTAAACCTTGCCTTATATCTGTGCAAAGTTTGTCAATAGATGTTTTTTGTTTATTTTATGTATTTATTTATTTTTTACATTTCTCCACTGGAAAGGGGGATGTCTGTGCACTACACTCAAATCTTAAATTCAAAGATACCCCAGGCAAGCTAGATTAGTTACATCACAAAATGTGAAAGCTGGAAATGAAACCCAAACCCTTCAGTGCAGAGAGAATTCATCAGTACAGTCAGTGAGAATGTCAATAGCAAAACCACAAACAACATAAATAAAATATGTTAACTTCACTTACCATTCTGTACATTTGCTAGTTGCCCATTTCATGCCCATTTTTGTGCAAAACAGACTCCTCACCTATGACCCAAATATACTTGAGCATCAATCAGAGATTTACACATGGAGCTATGGCTAATTTTTTCCAGCGTGTCCTCCAGCTTACCATCTTGATCTTCACAGATCTCCCACTATTCAATCAAACACATGCAACAGTGGTGGGTTGAGCATGAGGATTGAGGCTCATTGATCCATATTGTATTAATGAAAAAGACAGAGCAGATTAGCCCCAAGCCACTTTTTTTTCATTCTTTTGGTAGAAAAACAATTTTGAACAAAATACTGCAGTATTTTACATACTTTGGAATGTGTCTAAAGAGGGATTTTAAATGTGATAAGAATTACTATCAAACAAAAATATATTTTTCTCACAGAAAAAAAAAAAATCTACAGGCCAACATGCATGTATTATACAAGATGCTATTATAAATACCACAGAAATCCATGTATCCATCCTTCAGAATGTGCTAATACTGACTGGAATTATTCAAATGTGTGTCCTCCTCTTCTCTCCTAGTCCAAGGGTGTTGGCACCCACATGCATGCTCTTGCCATACCTTGTTAGTCAAACTCATAATGGCTGTCTTGGGACATTGGCTATGGGTGTCACAGCTTCACACCTCAGAGGAGCCCTAATGATTGCTCTGATTCAATTTAACAGTCTTTCTTAGCCACAGTGCATGATCAGTGACAATATGTAAGAGTGGAAGAGCAGAGGACTTTTATTCAACAGAGGGCAAAGGGGCAGGAAGAAGAGGAGGGTGAAGAGGTGAAAAAAGAGACAGGGAGGAAGATGTAGACAGAAGAAGCAGAGCATGAGGAGGAACATGGAATTTTGAAAAGGGTCAAGGAGAGAGATATAAAGACAGCAGAGGACTTTAAGCCAATATGGCGAGTGAGAAAGAGCTGAAAGAACAGATACATACATAAATTTTTAAATCCAACAAAGAGAAATAAGAGATGAAAGTGAAGTGGATTTAAGGAAGAAAATCAACTGTCCAATGTAAGAAACTGAAAAAGTTGAATTACAATATAATTACAAATGTTGCTAGTTATGTATTAAAGCCAAAAAATACTTACAGAAAATAATTAGAGGGTGTTTGTTTAATGAAATATAAAGTCAAAGAGTCAAAAAAAATACAATGTTATGTGATAAATATGAGACTATCATTGAAAACCAGTTAGCTTAGCTCAGTATACATTTAAAGAGGGGATGAGGAGCTCTGTCAAAGTAACAATGAAGTCATTGCACCTTGCTAAGACAAAGGCCAGGAAATATTTTCCAATAAAGCCAAAGAAGCACCACATTATTACCCTATTTTTCAGATGGATTACATTAATGAGATAAACTTGTTCATTAGCGAGCTGTAGTTTGCCTTCTGGCTGTTTGGCCTAACATGTCCAAAGATTCTTTTTCTTAGCAAAGATTAGAGTTCATGGCTCTCTGCAGAAGAGCTGTATTAGGTTCTTCTTTTTTATACACAAGAATGTTTTTATTGCAGACTTTCTAAGCTCTGATAGGCATAACACCAGCTGTTCTCCTGTCTCCAGCTCACAGCAGAAATGCACTCTACTACTGGTGCATGCAGTCAAACCACTGAACCAACAGGTTCTGCATGTCAGTCACATATTGTAGTCAGTAGCAGTTTTCCTATTTTCCTGTTTTCTCTTACATTATACACACTGAAATGATAACTCATTCTCTTCTTTCTTGGGTTAAGTAGAAGCAACAACACTGAACTGATGACCTCCACTCTACAAACATGCTGAAAACCCAGAAACCACCTGTCACCCAGCACACTCTTTCAAGGTTAACATATCTGTTCCGGCTGCATCCTCTTGTCTCATTTATCAAAAGTTTGTCAAGTTACATGTGAGCTGAAAAAAATAATCTTCACCTCTAGAAATTGTTTATTCTGATAGCAAAGTGACCTCTATTTTCTCATGAGAGATGCATTGTACAGAAGACAACAGGCTTCTGATCTAATCCAAACTTTGCCCTTTTTCTCCATTAATTCAAATACATTTTTTTTCTTAACATGAGCTGAGCATTATATCTGCACCAAGCCTGAAAACCAACCCTGTCAACTGCACCATTCTGTGAGGCAGGCGGAGGGAGGGCAAAGGTACCCAACTTGCTTGTACCACATTAGGCCCTGTTAGAGCTCTTGTACTCCATTCAACACCACATGCTGTGTGCACCCCACAGGAGCAAAGAAATAGCCAGCTGACCCATGCCCTCAGAATACCAACAGGAAGTTTTGATTTTTCTTTTCCTTTCAAACACTGAATGAAATACAGCTACCATTCTTGCTGAAGATGCTGTGGAGAACTTACAATCACTACCATCACTTTAATCTCTGTAAAAGCCTTCTACTTGCTCCAACTCACTCCTTTCTACATCATTTATTATTCACTGTCCTTGCACACAACACTGAATGAAAGTCATCCAGGGTTAAGGTACTTTTCATTTTTGCACTCAGTACATTTTGCAATTTTGCTATTGACATTTGTTACTCTGAAGCCTTTTACCTTGTAGTTGAGATGATAAATTTTGATTATAGGATGTGTATATAGGTATTGATATATGGCATTCTTTTATGCCAAGGCTGCTTTCCAAAGACTGTTCAGCAAACTGTGTTTGATATTACATTCTGATGAAGAATTCTGATAAAGATTAAATCTTACTTTTATGTCTTCTGTCCAGTTTTCTTTGACAAGCCTTTGACACGCCAAACACCCAACAAAATGGTAATTCGTTCCAAAAGTCAAGTAGCAGCTTGTGTTTTGTGACCTCCACTCTCAAGGGGGCAGGGATGAGCACATTAAAGCCTGGTGAAGAATTTTCAAACAGTGTTATTTGGTTTTACAAATGGAAGGTCTTTAAAGATTAAAAAACATAGTGAGAAACAATAAGAAACAACACACAGCCACTTCACCTGGCTTCCATGATAAAACTGACTCGGGGCAGAAGTATCACATATTCCATTCTAAGCCACAATACATTTTTTTTAGATTTTAGTCAGTACAAAAAGAAATGTGTCAAAAGTTGGGTGAGGATTTTTGATGAAGCCTAATACTTATATTAGAAGGGTGGTTTCACCTGTCATCATGCTCTACAGAGACTCCTATGACAGGTGACACCAATCTCAAATCTTGATTGAGTGTACATTTAAGTTGCTTTTGAATCCTCCTCCTGTCCATGCAAATAGCAGATACTTGCCCCAGCATTATTGTGTTAACTTAGACTATACCTATAATACATATGAATACATAATAAAAAAGGTATGTAGGCTTACTGGTATATTTTGCCCATTATTACAGCATAATTGTCTTGTTATAATACAACACATCAATCATTTTCTTTTATTCACGATAATGTTGCCGATTTGTTTTTTAGAAGAGAAAGTTTCTCATCAAATAATTTTTCTACAAGGGAATACAAGGTAATTTATTCATCCTTGTGCAAAACAAGGTTGCATTATAAATCTAATATTTGTAGCCCCTCATTCAGTATAAGACAAGAAATCAGTAGAAAATTAAAGGAATATATCCAGTTATTTATATACTACTGTATAACATAAACATTTATATATACATGTATACCTACAAACATGTAGACCAAGCAAGTGTGGACAAGTGATTCTTTTAAAAAAACTTCTCTGGCGTTGACTGGTGCCTTTTATTTACAGATTATTTGTCTCACCGATAAAGACAGAAAATAAAGAAGACGATTTAAACAAAAAAGTGAAGCAACTTGAAGGATCCTCTAGCTGTTGCGTCTGGATGCACTGCTGTTGAATGGAAAAAAAAACAAAACAACAAAAAAAGCAAAATAAAAAAATGTCAGTGTCTTGTTATAATGAGCAATGGTGTCATTGCAGAACGAAAAACTAAGAAGAAATGTTTCTCACGGTTGCAGCAACACTCTGCTGTACGTCATTAATGCCACACTCATTATCATTTCCTCAAGTGTACAGACAGTGTACACAGTACATCCTTTATGACTCACATGGTGGCATTCTTCCCACACAGGTTCAAATCAAGTTCAGCCAGCCTTTTTGGCATATCACATGTTTCTGTCACTTGATGATGCTCATCATTTGAGGCGGAAAAAGTGAAAAAATGTTTTTGCCCAAATGTTTCAGGTGCAGGAATACTTTACACATCTACCTCTAATCACCAACCTGAATGAATATATTTTAGGATTGTTCATAATTGCATAGCTACTGCGATCCTCATTCAGTAAAGGTCAGTCAGCTCTTGATAATTTTCTGGGACATTTCCTGGAGAGGATTTTGTAATTTGGTACTAATCATGATAAAAATAGACTAAGGCATTGTTCAGCTGTTATGCTGCGGATTGACCAATTTAACCCAGACAGTTGTGGAACCCAGAGAGCCTTTTAGTCAGTACTCAACAGGTCAGGTGAACATGAAGAAATGTAGAATTTGCCAACAGGCAAGCACACAGTTCAATATATAAAAAGGAAAAAGGTTGTCCAGACCTATAGCCAATAAACTGATTTTAAAAAGAGATTTAACATGTTCAGTCTGGTTTTTTCATATGTTCAAGTGATACCATACAGATGGGGAAAACCAAGAGCTCAAGAAGTGATCCTTGTGGCACTCTTTTTTGCTGGCACTAAAAACTGATTAATACTTTCCAATTTCACACAAAATGACCTTACTGAAAGTTGAATAACAAGACCAATGTAAAACCACACCTTGAATACACAGACAGTTTTTTTAAGATGCTTATGCTATGATCAGCAGTGTCAAAAAGCTGCAGGCATTTAGCACTAAAAAAGTTTGGGATTTTTTTTTCATTACATTAATGTTACTTGTCCTTTTCTTGTTTGACTTTGTGAATGTGCATTCCACAAATCATGAGTTGTACGTTTGTAGCTCTGCAAGGCTATTTTTTTTAAGGCGGCTCCTGAGTAGGACAAGGTTGCACACCACTAATCTTAGTGTTGGTGGTGCTCTATTAACCCTACAAATTGTTAATGGCTCAAATACAAAAATCTCCATACCTTTTTCTCTTATAAATACAGTATGATCTATATTGAGTGTGCATACAGTAAAACTAAACACTTGTATCTGTTTTACAGCAAAATACCTGCATGGTAGAAGTGATGGGAATAACTGAATGATAGAAATGTTTCCATTAAAAGGGGAAACTTTAAGTAGCAGAGGGGTGAGAATGGTGTGATTCTATTTTTGTTCTAATGGAATAAATGTTTTGAAAATGTACTCTACTAGTGAGTGTGGTATATTAAGTATATAGTACAAGTAATTCCACCTTCGTCTGTCAATCTCCTTTACCCTACCTGTATTAACCATCAGACTTTTTTCCAGCTGGCCTTTTATTTGAATATGTAAGAATAACCTTGGTACAGAGGTGGATATTATTTGTTGGTTTGTTAAGTTTTTTTATTACTGATTTACTGATCACTGATAACCTAAAAGGGTCAAACAATAAGGGATGAAAGAGCATGATAAAAAAACACATATTATTCTTAGTCACTCTAAAAACAAAACACAGTACCCCATAAAACTCAATAAATAGATAAAGAAAACAAACTAAAAATACAATATAAAGAACACAGCACCAAGACAGAAAGGTTTATACAACCACAGACAACAAGGTTAGTAGGTATAGTGAAGGGATTCTGATGCATACATACATTCATACATACATACCTAAATACATACCTAAATGCATCATGACATAACATAAAAACTGGGACCTATATGAATCAGCACCTCCATATCTTTGTCCATGTTGGTCACAGTGTAGCACTAAAGCTGCTTGCATTGACTGATTGGTATCAGCTGTGCCATTCATTCATGGCAATCGAGGCTCACATACAGCCAGCAACCTTTAATCATATTTGCACAGCAGTATTGACCTGACCATCTCACTATTGTTTTCCTCGTATGCTAGAACCAACACTGTTTGCTGCAACAACTTCCTCCACCACCCTTACCTTTTCTTTACGTACTCTCTGGAATTTTTAAATGATTGAAATGTTAAAATTAATGTTATTAATGTTGAATGGATTGTTTAGAGACAGGTAGGGAGCTTTCGGAGCTGACATTTGACATTTTAATGAATGGTAATTAGAGTAACATGCAAGCCACACCAAATGCAATGAAAAGTCACTCTTTCTCTGCTTGGGAATGTTCAGATCACACAGAAAGACATCGTTTTTTTACCCATATCTTTAGTTTAAAATGCCAAGACTGTCTGAGCCTTGTACGAGTCACCCTGATACTCACCTCTATGTTAATCCATCCTGAACTAGGCTTGTCCTGCTTCCTCTCAGATCCAACTAATGTCCCAGCTCACTTCTGTTCCCCTCCATTTCACCCCCATCTTCATCCTGTCTTTCATCTCTCTAACCTCTCCTGCTCCGCTGTCGTTCTCTGTATTAAGATCAATGCGTTTTGGCTGAGAGGGAACGTCCGCCGGGTTGGTAGCTGCTCCGTTTAACCTCCTGTAGTGGCTCACAGAGGCCTGCTTGAACACACATACACACACACACATCCACACATAGAGAGGCAGACACACTCTGACAAACCTGCAGGCACGTACAGACAGAGACACACACACCGGTGTACGATCACTTGTGCACATTGTGACATGCTGGCAGAGTGTGTGCTCAAAGATGTAATCTCACACACGCAAACGCACACAGACGCACACACACTCACAAACTGAATCACAGAAGCAGAGGCAGAAAGGTTACATTGATCTTAGTCATGGGTGAGATTGCAAAAGCCTTCATCCTTCATCTCTATCTCTCTCTGCCTCTTTCTTCCTCTCTCTCCCTCTGTATGTCCAAGCTGCGCTCGCCCATGCTCTCCATTCTTTATTTCTTTACCTCCCACCACCCTCCATCACCCTCGCCCCTCCTCCATCACCTGCATCTCTCCCTCTGTCTCTGTCTCTCTTTTACTTTCTTCCCCTCTGCCCCATCCTCCTTCATCCTCCTCCTCCTTCTCCTCCTCCTCCCCCCTGAGTGCCGGTAATATTCGCCATAAATCATGACCGCCCTGACACACACACAAACAGACTGCCAGACAGCGCACTCAAACATACACATACACACTGCGACAGCCAGCTGTACATTGCGGCAGGGTCCTCACGTTAGTAACCAAGCATCAACTATGTATTGGCTTTATATTGTGAAGCACATGTGTGTGTATGAGTGTGTGCATGTGAGCACAGTGAAGATCCGAATGATTTAGCTGCAGTCACAAAGCTGCATTATTCATCAATGTACGTGCACACACACACACACACACACACACACACACACACAAACAAGACAAACACACAGAGATAATCATCACATCTTCTGAGACAACACTGAAGTTCCTCTTATAATAACTTGCCACTATTCAACCAGGCCATTGAGTTGGAAGCAGACAGATCTTTGTGATGAGATTCTCAGCGGCAGAGCGTGATCAGAGTTCAGATTTCTTTCCCACCTCTAAAGGAAGGATGCTTTTTTTTTTTTAAATATGTAATTCCAGGCTGGCATTAGGCATGGCACATAAGAAATGCTCTGCAGAGTGATGTCATGGTGAATAAAGTGTATGTTTAACTATGTCTGGATGAATTTCACTGCTTTGGATGGTAATTATACAGTCATGAATGTTAAATAATAATTTAAATGATTCCCTGTCTTTTTCAGTGATTTTCTCTTCAGACAAATGACTTCTCAGCCCATTTAAATTGTGAAAAATACAGAGAAGAACGAAGAGACCTGTTACCCCTGTTAAAGAATTTAAGTAAAAGTCTTACACTGAGAATTTTCTTTAGAAAAACTTTTTCCTCCTCTTATTATTATTATGGAGCAGCGTTC
>JAPZDV010000026.1:2577775-2609274 GCA_029814665.1 Acanthurus lineatus
CTTTAAGATGTTGCAAATCTGAAAAGCTGTTTAATAAACATATGCTTAAAGGCATTTAAACGAGGTTAAATGTTGGAGTTTGTATTATTCAAAATTTTGACGCCAATATTTTCACTTTTACTGCAGATGAATATCGGCCCGAAATATCGGTTATCGGCCTCCCTGACTACTAATAATCAGTATCAGTATCGGCCCTGAAAAAACCATACCGGTCTATCTCTAATACATACATACATACATACAGACATACATACATACATATATATACTCACATACATACTCATATACATACTCACATGCCTTTCATCACCTTGCCCAGAGTAATTTCAACCTAAAGTATAATTACATCCACCTGTCTGCTCTTTACAAATGCATATTGCAGCCATGCCTTAAAACAAAAATGAATCAGTTTCACGTCCTAAAAGGATAGGTATATTGTTATAGCAATAATAGGTTAACATTATAACATAATATTTTTACATTATAAAATTATATGTTTCACATTATAAGGTAATCATTCATTGTTATAACAAAAACTTTTCATGTTGTACTGTGATAAGTTTGTTGTTGTAACAGTATATTAAGATGTTAGTATTTGATAGGTTTATTGTTAAAACAACAAATTATCATGTTATAATTTGTAGTAGTGGTCAGTGGTTCAACCCCCACCTCCTCTAGTCTTCATGTTTAGGTATCCAAGATATGCAAGATATGCTCCCCAGTGGCTGTGCCAGTGGTGTGTGAATGTGTGTGTAAGAGCTTCTGACAAGCAGGTTTGCCCTTTGCAGAGTAGCCACTGGTTATTAGTTTGTGAATGTGTGTGTGAATGGGTGAATGCTAACATGCATTGTAAAAGCGCTTTGAGTAATTGACAGATTAGAAAAAATATTTAAGTACAGTCCATTTTAGTAATTGAGATTTTTTTTTTTAGTCTAGACCAAGGTGATGGACCGGCAAACCAACTGATGTGTTGTCTACACACAATGGTTATTACATGTGTTGTAAAAAGGGATAAGATGAACATGCACTTCAATAGTTTCACAAGTTTGTTAATTAAGTAGGAAATGGCCAAAATGCAGAGTTAATTTCTTTATGTTTCTTAAGATGCCCAATTAATTTAATGTGCCTTGGTTTTATGAACCATTATGAATTTTACCGGTAGAATGTGTTTAAAGGGTTCAGACTGAACTATTTTGGTTGTCAAGTGAACTTAATTTCTGATTATGATAAGGGACTGCAAAATTGCAAGGCTCTGATGCTTTGCTATGTGGTTGTCTTTTTCCTTTTGGCAACTGCTGTTGTAATTGTTGATTATAGCTGCATGCTCCTGGTCTACCTTTTTAAATTATTTTAGCTGGTTTCTTATACCCATTTCCACACTTGGGTGCCTTTTTTACAAGTAGAATAGCTGCTAGCTACTGACTTGTACAGTAATGCTTTCTCTGATTGCTCACTTAATTATGGGCGGCTATGTATCTATGAGTGGATGGAACGTAGTGCTTACTGTACCAAGTAATAATGTCCCAGTTTATTAAAAAATAGTACTTCTTCATAAAAGAGGACTCAGATGTTATCCATGGTGATGCCTAGACTCATAATGTCAACTCTATCGGCAACGCATACTAGGACATTTAGTTTGTGACAAAGTTCTTATAGCAAAACCTTTAAACCAGGCTAGACTGAGACTTATCCATGTTTTTCCATCTATGAAACTCCATGCAGAACCTGGAATTTCTCAGCTACTTAGTCTTCACTGTCATATCTCCATTGCTACTTTTCTCAAAGGTTGAGTCATACAGTAGCTTTATCAGGTACATATAAATGTTGGAGTCTGACAACATGTTATGAAATGTGAGGTAATTTACACTATCCCCCTTGCAGGAGTCATTTTGGCTCACTGATATGCTGTTATCAGCTGCAATAGCTGACTAAGATCTAGTGTGTAGCATCCTTTGCTCCCTGGAGGTTGACAGAAGACAACAGAATTTATCTCAGCCAAACTTTATGTAGCTCTCACTGTAGTGTAAATGAGGCTGCCACAACAAGCTTCTGAAATATAGAAAACACTGGCAAGTGTTGTGGAGAAAGGGTTATAAATTGACACAAGTTTTAGTCTCTTTTTTTAATGCAAGATCTGTTTTTAATCTTTACTTTTTTGCAAAATGTGGAAGAAATGAAGATTAACTGATACACTAAAAAAGCTCATCCTATACTATTGCTGGCTGTTAAATGTTCATCATTTTGAGTCATACATCCCCCACATTGCAGACATAAGCTACTCTGATTAATTTGAACATCATTAATAAGTAAAGGTAGTCATAACACTGCAACAAGTTCCATCATAAATCTCTCAGTGACTAATAATTTTTGGGCTCTTTTTTAACAACAGAGTTGCTAGCATATTTGAAAAGGAAGGTTAGGATCATGACAATAACTGTGGCCTTATCAGAACAAACAGAGAATCAGAATTCACTGCACTTCACTATATTGACAATGCATTGATCCACTCCCTACTGGCATTTTGACTTTTAAATGAGGGCTGCAGTTTTAAAAATATCACAAAAAAATATGTATGTATGTATGTATGTATGTATGTATGTATGTATGTATGTATGTATATATATGTGTGTGTGTGTGTGTGTGTGTGTGTGTATATATATATATATAAATAAATAAATAACAACTTTGAGAAAAAAAAATTGAATGTCATGAATATAGGTGAAAAAAAAGAGTATACTAAAGGCCGTTTACAGTCTTTCCGCAATTCCCAAGTATTGATTTGTTATTGTTGAGACAACACAAAAAACCTTTTTATTCAGTATTAAAAAAAAGACTTCTTCAACTAATTAGATCAGTAACCTGACCACCTATGCAGGAGAACTAAACTAACAGTTACAGTGACTGCATGCAGAGTCTGTTGGTGTTTTTGTTTATAACAATGAGACATCATATCAGAAGTTATCCGAGAGGCTGTTCAAAATGAATTTTATTGCTTATTTCTTGATCCCAAACACAGAGACACAGTAGAGACAGTTGCACTGTTATCCTTCACAGTCACGTTCTGCATGACACAGACTTATTATTATATAACAAGATGATAATTCCAAGTTTTATCTGCATAAAATCTATTTTACACATAGACATAATACTTAATTGTTTTAATTTATGTTTATAGATCAGACCCATTACCCATTAGTGCACCTTCGAGCTGATTTAATAATCGTATGTGAACAATGCAAACAATATTAATAACTTATTAGCCTGTAACCTCACACTAATAAGTTAGCATGAGTCACAACAACCCCTTTATGCCAAAGCACATAAATGTGGAACCAAACGTATTTTCATCCTTGCTGTTCACTTGTTTTATTGTCAGGTCATTATCTTCTGTACCTAATGAGTGGAGATGGCAGTGACTAATATTGTGCTAATAAATAGCTTTGTCCAACAGGGATTGTATACCACAGCTAGATGTAAACAGAGGCTGCATAAAGTCTGAGCTCAAAGTACAGCGAAGTGCCTAATGACACACTTATCGGGTCTAATTTGTGCTTTAATTGACAAAAGAGTGGAAGAGAGTGGATGTGTGGCTTGTAATGGGTTGAGGTGAAATCAGGAGAATCATCAGGAGTGTGCAATTCAGCTGGAACAGGGCTCATTGCAAAGGAGAGTACAGTTACTGTAGATTCATTTTTGTTAGTAATTTCATATTATGTAATTTTTTGAAGAATTATACAAAATGATAAAAAAGTTAAGAAAAAAATTGCTTGTTTCAAATATCTAATATCCATCCGTTAAGCCTGCTGTTTTCAACTCTGGCTGGTGGAGTGCAGCACATGCTTCATCTTAAAATTTTCTAAACTTCATGTCCAAGGAGATAAGACAAAATGGTTAAACACCAAGGGGACTTACTTGAACTCATGAATGAGGTGCCTCAATTGAAAATCCAAATCAAAGAGAAAGATAAGAGGATTAAGACAAGGAATGGAGAGTTTATGAGATGGAGAAAAATTCAAGCATTGACGATCTCATTATCAGTGGACTGGAAACAAAACAGCAAAACCTACGTCAGGGCTGCAGCTGGAGACAAAGAAGGTGAGGATTCCCCCACAAAGGGAGCTACACTCATTGGAAAAACAGGTCATCCATTTCTTTGAGAGACAAACACTTCCCAAAGGAACAACACTGTGGGCTGTCATGTTCATGTCTGACACTTGTCAAAGCAAAGCTGGTAATCATCATATGGTCTGTGAATAGAAAACACAAAACCAAACTACTGAAGCAGGACAGAAAGCCCAAGGGATCTGGAAGAGAAACTATCTAAGAAAAATGCTGATTTTGTCAGACATGCAGGGATCCTGAAGAAAACAGAACAGGGTATGGACAAAGAATTGTTTTATTCTTTTTTCTTTTTTCTTTCTTTTTTCTTTTAAAACTGCACAGGACACAAGAAGAGGCAAATGTCAATGCTTTGCTATTGGTGTACTCTCTTTTTTCTGCAGGGAGAAGAATTGCATCAGCTCTTCTTGCACACCTTGTACTGGGCCAAGCTAAAGACGTCATGCATTTACTTGAGTATTGAACTGTGGTACAAAACTTAAAATTAATATTGACCCTCTCTTACTTGAAAAGAAAGGGTAAGGGGAGACGAGGTGAGGGATGGAGAGAGGGAAGGCATTATGGGGAGAGAGAGAGAAAAATAAAAATAGAGACAGAGATGTGGATAGATTAATAGGTTTAGAGACAGAAAAGGAGAGAAAGAGGATTGTCAGTAATGGAAGAGGGTGATACCAGCAGAGAAGGTGTCTGTACTCTTCGCCTGAGAGAGTAATCGATTTCAGTCTCTCAGGCTCTTTTGTTGCCCCTCAGACTGGATGACTGGCACTGAAATAACTCCATAGCGCAGAGAGAAATGGATAAAGAAAGAAAGAGGAACAAAGATACTGTATTCAGACGGAAAAAAGATGGTGTGGGAAAAGAAATAGATACAGTACAGTGAAGATATGGCGCAGGGAGACATCTCATTTATAAGGGTATGGTACAAGAGAGAAAGAGCCACAGAGAAAAATACTGAGGCCGATTAAATAAAAGAGACAGTAAAAGTGTGTTCATACAGACTAATATTTTCTGAAAGTTACCTCTCATAGCATTTCAAAATCAATTAATCACCGCTCTCATTAGCATCGAGACATATTTACTCAGAACTAATGCCTGCCAAGAAGCTGGATTTGGCAGCAATTCTACCTTTTCTTTATGGTTCAACAACAGATTGTTTCAAAGCACAAATCAGAACGCTGTGCACATAATTTGTAGCTCAAAAGACAGTTTTTCAAAGTAACTAACATGAATGCATGTTGGCCATTTTCAAGAGCAGTTATTAGCTCTTGGGCTAATGCCAATGAAAAGGGAGTGAGGGCATCAAAAAGACCTTCTTTGGTACTTTAACCATAACCTTTGTATGTGGTCCATCCATTTTTTTTTCTACATCTGTTATATGTTGCCACAGATTCATGTGTATCCAATTTCAGGGCTTAGCTCATGCTCCTTAGGGCTGTAACATGGAAACGCAGGTCTGTTCTGAAACATTTGAAAAGTTGATTCTTATATTCCTGTAGAACTTAAGTTTTTCCTTTTCTCCTGCCACCTTCTTTCCAGTTCGTTTGTTTGATTCATAGATCTGCACTACATGCTGGTTCTTTTGTAAGCTTCTGCAAGTTACCCATAAAACACTTCTCTGCATGGTTGACGAAATGTTAGGTGTATTTTTGCCTGACCAGTCTCACAAAAATTGTGTATATTAGGCCCGCGGATAGTATGTGTGTCATGTTTTGCCTCACCTAGGTGTAATAAAATACATTCATGCGGAACCAGTAAGGGGTAGGAGTGAAGGGCCGAAATCGTGTTAAGAGCAAGAAAGTACAGGGCTTTCACACTGGAGAAAAGGGTTTGTTTTTCCATTAGAAGTCAGTAGTGAATGTTTTTTTTTATTATTTTGTCTCTTTTTTAGTTTCTTGAACCCACTCAGGTAGTCTTGGTGCCCAAGTGCCTGAACCCACCTGTTGCCATCACCTGAAGTGTTTCTCAGCAAAAATGTGACAGTGACTAAGGGCATTTTTTTTACACTAGGGTGATGTTTTTTACAGTGATCGAGGATGATGCCCCCCCTCCCTACATTCGTAAAATGGTTCTGAGCCTGAGCACATATGATGACAATTCTTTTATAATTTGTCGCAGTAACCCAGAGGTAAAGCTAATGTTACAATGTAATTTCAAAGGACTGTTCAATTGCTTGTGATTGGCAGCCATAGCATCAATCTTTTTCAAACAGGGACAACCTCAGCTTTAAACAAGTTCAGAGGGAACACTGGAGAAACCAGTTTTTGCAGTATGTCGTTGACCACGTCACGAAAGTATGTATTCCTCTTGATGTTATTACCGTCACACTCATTTCTCTTTAAAAGTTTTACAATATGAGTTTAGCAAGCCTTTGTTCCAACATAATGAGCTGTAAAAATGAGAATAATGGCCCACAATTTGTTCTTGAATGCGCTCATGAAGTTGACCTTGGCTGTGCACACAAAAGGTGTCAACGGTTTTGTGGGGAATGAAAGAGTTTCAGAGAGGAGTAAAACCATGCCGCAGTGTCCCATCTCTGAACACCTGCAATCACTGTGTAAAGTAGAAATATTTGTGAAGTTTAAAAGGAGAAAAAAAGTCCATCTTTTTCCACGATATATTATTATGCAAACTGCGCACCCAAAGATCGTCCAGGGAGGAGTGAAACCCTAAACTGTCTCGCAAAGAAGTGACAGTGCTACACTGAAACATTGTGTCACTCATAAATGTGGGCCCAAGTTTAACAAATGAACACCATTCAGAGCCAACAGAAGTGCTGAACAAAGTGGACTAAATAAACTAAAGAGGTGCAGCTGTTCGTGGGAAGGTTGATGCAACTGTGAGTTTATGGGGTGATTGTTAATCGTCCATGAAGGGTGTAAGTAATATCTGCCTTAATATTACAGCGAGGATGGAACCAGGGGGAGAACTGAGTAAAATGATACAAGAAACCCAGCATGTCCTCACAGACATACCCATACCTAGCTTTATATACTCATTTATCTCTTAGGGGAAGATTTGTTCAAATTAAAGCCTGTTCACCTGCCAGTCTGTGTCTGCTCCGTTCATCTCTGCCCACAAGTGACACTCTTGTGACACAATCACATTATGCAATCGAAAATTTAAATTGCTCTGCTGAGATCTAGTGTCTTTAAGAGTCATTATGAATATAATTTGCATTTAAAATGATCAGGGGGCCAAACTTTGGAAGAAATGGCATCAACACAATAATACATACAATTATTTCTAGAGTGCTGTGACCCTGTATAACAGCATAAGCACATCAGTTTATCAGGAGAATATGAAAGGCAAGAGTCACTAAAAAATCACTCTCATTAAGACAGTGTCAGTGGTTTGAATTTCCCCGGGTGGTGGTTTAAATCTGGGTGGATCGTATGAAAGAAGAAACATTCTCTTCTCCTTATGTGACCCCTGGCAGTGATTCTCTGTTTGTCAGCACAAGGATGACAAAACAGTGCAAACGCTGTACAAAAAGTCTCTCTCAAGTAAATAAATCGGCACTCCATTACTTCTGGGGCTAAGTACTATATACAGGTTTTAATAAGAATTGACAGCATGTAGCACAATATGTGGGCGATTGAAAAATATGAAATGTAAAGCTACAATTGCAGCTCTCTCAGGTAAGGTGGTCTTTCTGAAAAGTATCTAAACAAAACATCTAGAATCCAAATTAATTGCATATGTCAGCAACAACATTTGACATGTTTGGAGTGGACTATAACTGAAGGATTCCTGCTAGTGTGTACCACTCATTAATGTTAAATGTTGCTCAGTACACAACAGTACGTACATAATGTTAGATCATTAACTGACTTGCAAAGTCATTACTATTGGTTTCATTAGCATTGTGTGAACTTGTAAGGCCAAGGTATTATAAAAGAGACATTATTTTTTGTGAAAGAGACCTTAAAAAACTTTTTTAGGACTGTAAGCTTTTTTTAAATTCCATTTTTAAAATGAATAAACCATCCAAAAACATTTAGGAATAATGACTACATGCACCACAGTCTGAAGATTGACCCCTGAGGTGGATGTGAAAGCCTACAGTCTGCCTCCGCATTAGAGAGAATGTGGCTGTGGTAGCTTTTTCACACCTCCACATGCTATTTCTTTTCTCATATTACTTCCTATGACGCCTGTCTTTCTGTGTTACGTGCAATCCAAAGAAACCCGCAGTGAGCTTGAACAGATTTAAGTCATTGTTTACTGAGGAGGGAGAAGATGCAGGCCGTGGGAGGGGAAACAGAGATTAATACTGCCTGGTCAAAAGCCAGCTCAACAAGGCTGTCAGGGTGAAGGGCCAGTTTGCCAACAATGACTCAGGATCAGCATGAATGGCTTGCAGCCAACACAATCACAGGCTGCAAGGAAAGAGCCTTCCTGAAATACCCTTCCCTTCTCCAGACGTGTTAACAGCTCTTGGTTGGCAACCTACTAAATATCCTAAAAATGCTAAGTATTATGTTTTAGCACCCACAATTGTTTGCAACTTTTTAAAATATGTATTAGTTTCAAGAAAACTTTTAAAAGATGTTTTGGAAAAAAAAAACTTTCAGTTTTACATTACGTCTAGGAGTAATTTGTCAGTAAAAACTGCGTTATTTCACAGCAAATAGGTAGACGGTGACTGGATTGTATTAAACAGAAAGAAAGTGGTTTTCTTGTGGTTAAAAAGCTTTTTCAGTCTACCTTGCAATGATGGGTATTGGAAAATCTAAAAGAGAAAAATCACTTGTATCCAGTTAGATAGGAAAAATGGAGCATTGTTCAGGATAAAGTGGGACATGTTGGAAATGTCGTCTTGCATTTAAGTAAACATAAACTCCAACATTGTGGCTACAGATATTTCTTATATTGTCTTCACTTTCATCTCATTCGTCAACCACTCTGGCACTTTATCCTTAAAGCCCTAAGAATGACATTCATGTTGCATGATTTCACTCTTTCTGTTTCATTTATTATACCTGACATCTATTTGATAAAACTTATACTTGCATGATTCTTGCAACTTTGGGGTTTCATGCAATTTGTAAAATTTACAACTGTTAGTCGCTATTGACAAAAGCATTAGTCAAAATATTGTGTAAACATTGGCTAAAAAACATCAAAAAACAAATAATTCAGTAAAACTTTATTTTGAAATTGGGCCCTGTTATTACATAATCTAGTTTCTCAATCGTCAAGTACAAAGGCGTAAGATATTTTTAAGTAGATCATCTGGGAGGCATCATCATTAATCAAAGTATGTTCATATGAAACTGCTTGTTTTTACACTGACAACTCAGACTATTATTCTAAATGCATAACAACATTATGGAATGCCTTTGGATTTCACATAGCCAATTAAAATGATCACATTAGTTTAAAGTATTTTCCAGGAGAGGGACGAATTAATCACTTATCAGTTATTTTCATCATATTTTGCTGATAAAATAGAACAGAAAAAAGTTGCAAAAGGTTGCAAATGTGCCACACTTTGGATGTCTATTTTTGTAACCTGACAGAGATGACCAGAAATGGTTTTAAAATACTCATGTGTGTGCTGTCAGTAAGGGTGCTTATACAACAGTAATAAGAGTCTTATCAAAAGATTAATAAACAAGAGAAATTAGGAGAGACGACAGGAAAGGAGAACACATGAAAAGGAAACATGAAACAAGTCAAGAGGATGAAGCTTCAAACGGAAAAAAAAGACATTAGAAAGAGTAGCTTTATTCTTTTTTGGAGGCTTTAATTTAGAGTTTCAGAGAGTTGGGCTCAGAGGGAGCAAAGGAGGAAGAAACTCATTTCAAACATGCACTGAATGACTAAGTACAATGCCTGAATAAAAAATATGATTTATAACCGTGCTGTGAAAATAAAATTGAAAGTTTTTTTTTTTCATTAAATCATTTCAGGGGCAATAAATTTAATCAATTATGAAGTTGATGATTTTACTGTTTTTGTCTTAAGAACATTTTCTGATCAATGAAGTATGAAGTTGGGTAAGTGTGTTGTTAACCATGATAGAAGCAAGACTCTGGAAGTTTTAATCTAGACTGAAATATTTTTTTAACTGTTGAATGCACTGACATAAAATGCTGAAGAGAAATTCAATGTCCTCCGTAAAATGAATTCACTAATGACATTCCCATTACTTCCAAGGTTATGTGCTATTCAGGAAATGTTTGCAGGCTAACATGCTTAAGATCTGTGTGTTTGCATTCATGTCCTTGGATTTACAATGACAATGCTAATACAGCTGTGCTCATGCAAGTATAGCTTCACAGAGCTACAAGCCTGTCTAAAGTGTCTTGGTATTGTTTGAGTAACTTGTGTAAAATATGGTCCAGAGGATTGGGGTTAATACATTTTGTTTGTACTTGCCAGGAAAAGCAAATGGTCATTTTGCCCACATCAGGACTCAAGGTCAAATTGGCCAGCTTCTGCTCACCTGAGTGAAATATTGTTCGGTCATTTAATGAAAAAAACAGCTGAATAAATGGCTGAAGCACACTACAAATTGTCTAGCATCGCTGACATACTTGAGGACAATCTACAGACTGCATAGAATATATATGTGGGTGAACTCCATACATTTTTTAGAGTGAAAAGCCAAATATCTTTTGTACTTACATTTGTTTTCCTGAGTTTTATATTTTTTCCTCTATATTTGATTTATATTTTATGTATATATATATATATATACATACATACATACATACAAACTTGCACCTTTAAGTTGCCAGTTAAAGGCATGATCTACTGTAATCAATGTCCTTCTCCCTCTTACTCTTTATTTTTACAAAACTTTGTGATAAATAATGCATAGCTTCACTCAAATGATTTTTCTCCTCTCAGTCTCTAGAATAATAAATGCATAACTTGATGTTAATTCTCAAATCCCCTGTATCTCCCTCTACTTCATTTTTTCCCCCTCACTGTGAAACTTCATTCACGCTCTCTCTGTCTCCCTGTGATATATATCCCTTCCTCTCTCTGTAAATAATCACTCTTATATTCAGCTGCTGTATACTATAACGGTTTACATTCAGTTCTTGCATTGCAGCTTTGAGATCTTTGTTTTTAGTCAGTGCTTGTCTCCATAGTCTGTCTCTCAGAATCTTTAGTTCCTCTTTCTACTCCATTGCCCAGTCTGTTTACAAAGAGGAGGTGAAGCATATGTTTTCATCTAGAGGCAGGACAAATTAAGTCCTATCTGGCCCAGCCATGCTCACAGGGCACTGAGGAGAAAGGGGAGAGTTTATGTGTGCGTCTGTGTGTGTGTGTGAGAAAGAATCACAAAATAGCTATGGCAGGAGAGGTGTGTATGACATGAGTACAAGGAAACATTTACAAGTGTTTGCGTGTTTGTGTGTGTGTAAACAGAGGTGTCATGGAAGACAGAGACATTAAGGATTTTGGGGGGGTTGTTGAACAGCGGGGTTCATTGCTTTAATAGACCCTGGTAGTGAATTAAACAGTTGGAAGCTTTGTGTTGTTTACGCATGCAGGTTGAATTGCTGTGGGTCAGCAGCCTGGAGATTCAGCAATAAATGATGATGTGAAAAAAGTTTTTTTTTTTTTCCCTCTCTTACTAAGATGAACAAAGTTTCTACTTGGAGTTGTAAGATCTGTATCGAACAGAGAGATTAAAGGTCTTGCACTTGGCTCGGACAGACACAAGAAACGGACACGTGGCACAGACTGAAGTAAAATCTTTGCTGCTTATGTATTCTGTTGCGGTGCACACACAATAAGAACCTTAGCAAGGAGGTGGTGAAGGGGCTTTGGTTTTGAATTAAAAATGTAATAGAAAGAAAGCTTGCAATGCGGTTTTCCTGCTATGAATTAAGATGTAAAATACAGTATGTATGAAGTTGGACTTCTTGAATTAAGGATGCAATTATGTTATTTAAAGTGCCATGAAAGTGGGTCACAAAGTAGAACACTTCAGAGGTGCTAAAAGCAGCATGGTGTTAACTACCTGGATTATTACAGATTGTTTCTTGTAGCATAGACACGTGTTCAGTGTACAAAACATGCTGGACTCAGCACTCAGCTAAGGGGTAGAAAACATCTTGCAACAATATTATAATAGCTCAATTATGGGCACTTTTATTACAATAGAGACTGGAAAGCAGCCAAAATTCTGTTTCAAGATAAATTTGCACGCAGCACCTGTCCTTGAGTGTTATGTACACACAAAGTTATTTCTAGAGGTAACCAGAAATGTCCTAAACACTGAACAAACACTGAATCTCGATGTGGCAGATGATTGCTGTGTCTTTTTCTAAAATAAATCAGAAACTTCATGTATGTAAGATGGGTTACATTAGCACAAAAGCTTGTATCAGATAATTGTGATGAAGGTGAAAAGGCAAAACTTTTGTAATGACACCTTTTTTTTCACCAGGTTATTTATAACCACCTCTCAGTATTTTGCACCATGTAAAATCCAAGGTTTGAAAGTGGTTCTAACAGCCTCACTTTAAGCCAATCAGAAAGTTTCCTGCTTATTCAAATTTAATTTTTCTCATCGATTTCTACTATTATTTGTGCTGTGTAACATACAGTAAAACAACCTGGTAGTGTTCTAGCTCCTGGTTCCACTTACACACGCGCACAGGCACACGCATACACCCACAACCAAACAAATAAACAAACACAAGCGCACGTGAACAAACACATACACACTTATTCACATGCAAACACATACAATTAGTTACTAACACTATGTAATACACACTTAATATTTAAAACAATATAAAGAAATAAAGCTAATAAATTAATTATATATATATATATATATATATATTAAAACTTACATGTTGTAGAGAAGTAAAAGAATTTATTTTTCAAATAAAGAGATGTAACTCCATAGTCAGCAACATCAACACTCACATAAACACACACACACACACACACATGCATGCACACACGCACAAACACACAAATTCACATGCAATAAGGTCCTGAAGAAGTTCTAGAATGGAGATGAATCAAAGGCATGGAGGGTTCAAAAGATTTGTAGTGATTCCACACATAAGAATACACACAGACACATAGACAGACACACACACAAATTCTAAAATCTATGATCCAATCCAATCTATAAAATGGATAAAATGCTGTAAGTCCAACAACACTGCTCAACACTGTACCAAATGATATGAGAACATTATTTGTATTGGACTACTATTTTAATGTAAGAACATAATAAACCCTGTCATCCACATAACTGTGAACACATTCCAGTTTTATTAGTCAAGGATACTGTCATTTCTTGTAACACTGTTTCTGTGTCTTTCCATATTGCTGAAACAGTAGGGGGTAAACATTTATAGAGGCATACATTTGCATATTTGATTAATTAATCCTAAATAAAGAGTCTATGGTGTGCTCTGATTCCACAGTGATGAGCATGCAGTCACTGCTTGAGGTAAATTGCACACACAATTTGTACGTGGCCATGTGTCTCATGAATTGCCATACTTTCTCACTGAGGACATTTTGATCAATTGCAAAGGTAGAAAAGTAAACGTTTAACTTGTAACATTAACATTAACAGCTCTGTTCTGTTTAACATTCCTAATAAATCATGGCAGTATAAGAGTGTGCCAACACAAACAATACCAAAAGCCAAAAACTAAAGTACCTAAGTGGAATTCAGCTATTAGTCATTTCATGAATTTTCTTTATCCTGACCACATTATCTTTCCTTTAATCTGACCCTCACTTGTGATTTTCCTACTGTTATGTTTGAATCTCTGTCCAAATAAAATTAAGGACTACTGAGACAATAATTAACTGATTATTGCTTCAATTCAAGCCATACCATCATTATGAAAGTACTGATAACAGGCCAGTATTTAAGTCAAAAAATAAAATAAAACAGAAATAAAATAGAAAATGCAATTTTATACCTTCCACATCACAGTCATGGTCATACTGTGAACCTATCAACTCTATATGCCCAAAAAAGGAGAAAAAACTCAGAGCAGCCATGCAAAATGTGTCTTTAGCACCCTGTTGAGGTGTTGCTTTGTTCCTCTGTCTTGTTTGAATGGTAGAATCTTAACTCTGACACAACATATGCTGTGAGACAAGGTATCAATTACTATGACATGAGTTTGTACACACCAGGGATGCTGGGATGTGATGATACAAGAATTGCAGATTGATCTCCCACCTCACACTTTTCAATCATAACATGGGCCTCTTTCCTTTTCTTTTCAAGTATTCCCACTCTCTCTCCTGGGCTGCCTGGGTATGGACATGCATGCAGTCTAGTACAGCCAACCAATAATATTGGATTTTTTTGAAAAACAAAAGTGGTGCAGGAGGCTTGCGAATTCAAAGGAGACCACACACACAACATACTGTGCATTTTTTAAAGTCCCATCCGCAGTGTCTACAAACAAGACACGTGCTTTGAAGAGTAGGGGGATTGTGACCTGTTCATTTGCAGTCAAAACATACACTGTAAGTGTTGTTAGCATCACACATGGTCAAAGAAAACTAGAAAGAACTTGATACCCATGATAAACATGCTGTAGTGGTGTAGACAATGAAAAATTGATGACACTGCTCAGGGGCAATCACCCAGAGAGATTGAATGACAAACTAAGTGCATTCAACAGGTGCCAATGAGCAAGTGGGACAACAATCCTGAGGCAGGATACTTGCAGAGACATCAACTAACACTATTTTCAAACAAACAAACAAACTACATGAGGACAGTGTACTGCTTCTCCTAAATATCCTGCTCCACAATGCGTTCAGACTCCATTAGAAGATGAGGCAAAATCATCAGTCCTAAGTCTTTGCATAATTGTTGAGTTCAGCAGATGGTTAAATTTGTTTTTAGCAGTCCGGGTAAGGCAATTTAGCAGATGTTTTCTCAAGTTACTTTTTTAGTGTTAAATCCCATTTTTTGTGGTTGCAAGGATGGTGTATATCCTTCCACTGAGCTGCAGTGGAGGGATATGTGTAGTAAGTTTTGCCGGGACAAAGCTTAACTGTCAGGGTGTGTTCAAGTAGTTTGACTGACATAGACTGCGTCATGTTTGACTATAAGTACTATGGTGGAACAAAACCATCATAACTATATAGGATTTGTTTGTTTGCTTTGTTTCTCAACCTGCAGGGTCCTGTTCAGTTCATTTACAGTTTACTTTATGGGAAAGATACATTGCATTTTCATACAAAACAAGGCAAAGACTTTCTTTGTTAGTTAGTTTGTTTTGCTTTGTTTCTTGTTGTTTTTCTCTTATGGAGGAGGAGAATATGATTAAGAAATTAACATCAAATAACATACTGTGGGTGACAGCAGCTCATAAATAAATATTAGAACTTTAATCAGTTCATATGTCCCCTCAGACATCCCTAACATCTTTGTTTTCATTGTATTCATGGCAAATGTTATGAACTCTTATTTTTCTCTGATTTGTCATTCACCAAACACGCAGGTCTTCAGTGAATTTTCTACCTGCAAGGGCAACAGGAGCTTGTGCAAATCATCCTGGTACATGTTTTCATTGCATTAACTCAGAATAACTCAAGGTTTTTCTTTCAATACAGCACACTGAAGAATTTATTGGTTAAACTGACTGTATTTACCATTCACTCTGAATATACATGCACTTAAGTCGTGGCAAATTTTCCCCATAAGCATAAATAGAGGTAAGTTAAGTGTCAGGAAGAAATGGACCAAAAAAGCTACAGAAGAAAGTAATTAAGAACAACTGAAAGACTGAGGATGGTTTGTAATGCGCTGATTTCAATAGCTGTTGTTAGAATTAAGGGTAAGATTAAGTTTGACTGTAAGATGTGAAATCGTACGATGTTTGCATTTTAAGGGTGCTTTCACACCTACCTTCTTTGGGGAAGAGACTGAAGGTGCAGCAAAGGAGTCAAGTCCACGGGGACACCCCCCTGAATGTCCATCGGGGTTGGGGGCGACAGAGGACCCACTCCGGAGGAAGGGCCGGAACCCCAAAGAGTGCTGGGTCAGACGAAGGAGGCTGAAATGGTGGAAGCTGTCACTGCAACTCCAAAACTGTAGCCAGGCGAAGCTGCTTCCTAGGCACAGGAACTGGGACCGGGGACAGCCACCGCCGTTGCCGAGGAGCAGGAACTGGAACCAGCTGTGGTGGGGACACAGGAACCAGGGACAGCCGCCGCCGTTGCCAAGGAGCAGGAACTGGACCACTCTGCAGTGGAATCACAGGAACCGGGGACAGCCAGTGCCAAGACACAGGGACTGGGGACCACTGTCGCCGCTGCCGAGGCACAGGAACTGGAGACAGCAGATGTTAAGACTCAGGGACTGGGGACCGCTGCTGCCGCTGCTGAGGAGCAGGGCACTACTAGGCACAGGAACCAGAGACAGTCGACGATGAGGCACAGGAACCGGAGACAGAAGACGCCCCTGCTGGGGCACAGGAACTGGAGACAGTCGATGATGAGGCGCAGGAAATGGAGACAGAAGATGCCGCTGCCGGGGCACAGGAACTGGAGACAGCCACGCCTGGACCTCTGACACTGGGGCCGAGGTTGAGTCCGCCAGAACCCCAGGTGAGTTCCCCAACGCCGGATTGTCCTGGAACTGCAGAGCCCGGCCTCCCCTGAACTCTCCGTCTGCTGCCCGGGCTACCCACCCAGAGTGGATCCACGTGGTGACCCCAACGTCTCATGACGGATTTTTGGCCCCTACGTGCCAGACGGGTGCCGGCGTAGGAAGCCCGAATGGGCAACTCCGTATCCTTTGGCTCGAGTCTGTTCTCTGCTGATCGGCTCGCAAGTAAAAAAAAAAATACTTAAAGAGTGACATTTGAGGTTGCACAGATTTGTCCGCTGGGTCCATGATTTGGTCGGATTGTTCTGTCACGTACTAAGTAAAGGATGGATCCAAAATGCAGACAAAGGCAAAAGTTCCAAACAAAAGGTGAGTTTTATTGGAATCTCCAGGAATGGCTGCACATAACACCACTGGAACCACAGGCATCAACAGTCATCCAACAGGGACTTACAGTAATCTAACAGTACAATCTGACGAAGACAAAGGGAAACAGAGACTATATACACAAAGAAAAACAAGTGGGGCAATTAACACAGATGAAACACATTAGGGTAGACACAAAAGGCAGGAAGTAAACATAAAGACAACGCAAGGGGAGACAAGGCTATCAAAATAAAACAGGAAATCATAAGACAGGGACACCCAACAAAACCAAAAACCCCCCTTCACCGGCTGGTCATGACAAAATGTGTTCATACTCCATGTTGCAAAACCAAATCATAATTATTACAGCTATTAAAGCAATTGCAATAGTTTTCTGACCAATAGATGAACAACCTGTATGACTGTGTGTCATTTGTCTACAAATTTTGGTTTGCTTAACACAGGAGAGTGTGAACATTAATGGGAGCAAAAATAAAATACATCAGCGTGTCATTTTTTCCCTTGGTCCTGACTAAGGTCCAGACCTACAGATGTTAAAAGACTGTTTACTTTACACCATGCTATTTATATCAAGTTGTTTTTCTTTTTCTAAACATGCAGTAATGCTGCAAGCTTTATAGCCACTAGTGGTTAAAAATGACTTAAAACAATGAACTAAATCTGTTTTCTTAAAAAAAAAAAAAAAATTAAAAAAATTTGCAACCTCAGGCTAAAGATGAGATAAATTAAACCTCTAATCCATTTTCTTCTTGTCTCTGTCCTCTCTTAGATTCTCTCTATGTCACACAGCTCAGAGAAATATGGTCTTTATCTCTTGCACTCCCTTTACTTGTCTCTCTCACTGGAAAGGCTATTAATTTTAATATGATTGGAAATTTCCCCTAAAAAACTCCAGGGACTCTTTCAACTAGACCGGACTGCAAACAAGAGATGAGAACTAGTTTCAACACTCCAGCCACTTGAACATCAACTGCGCTGTCATTGCTCATAAAGCCCAATATATCCAACTAAACAGCCATCCCATCTTTCTCAAAATCAGGATCAAAAGCAATCAAGTCATCCTCCCTCCTACTCCAAACCAACCCCTCCTTTCTAAATTGTATTTCAAGTAAGTTAAATTACTGTCAAAATAAGTGGGAAGCTCTGATGAAATGCTAGGTAAGAACTGGCAGGAAATTCAAGAGGCATGATTATTTTCAAAATTGCTGCGACACTTTGAAAGGCTTCCAAATGAGAAACATCACAGTGCTTTCACTAATTTGAATGCAAAAATAAGCAACACTGATGACACTTGAAATCAGGAAGAAAAAGAGTTATCCAGCATTTTGCAACTTGACATTACTGACACATTTATAAATATTCACCGATTTGCTTAAAAAAAAAAGGAGCACAATGAATATGAGTATCAGGAAAGATGTCTCACTTCTGATATTTAGGACAGTTTTGGGAGGCTGTGGCTCAGGAGTAGAGCAGGTCACCCACTTTCACTCCTCCAGTCTGTCATGTTAAACTGTCCTTAGGTAAGACATTAACCCCAAATTAATCCCATCAGATTGTGTGTGTGTGTTCTAAATGTGCAGGTTGGCACTTCAGAGGACCCTGCCATGAGTGTATAGCTGTGTGTGTGAATGCCAACTTGTCTAGTGAAGCTTTGAGTGGTTGAAAGATCAGAAAAGCACTATATAAATGCAGTCCATCTGCCAGGATGGTCAGTGGTTTCAGTCTTCTTTTGGCAGGCTTCATTTTCTTTTGTGTACTGAACCTTAACATGCTTCTCTTTGTGCTCAGTAAATTTTCATGACTCTCGAATGTGCAGTCAAGCCGACGATCCAAGCAGTTATTGATTAAAAATGATAAACTATCTCTCATAAAGCAGATGTCATAAAAGCAGAAGTGGATTATTTATGATTCTGCATTTTGCACTTATTACAGCTGTAGCTGGGGTCACACATGAATCCTTCAGCTTGTTTATTGCTTTTCCTAATAGAGTAAGAATTGCTTCACTGCACAGAAGCCCATCCTGTCAATAATTTAGACCGGTATCAATACTGAAATTACTACATCCAGGATCTTATTACAAATCTTGCAGCATTTAAAAAATGAATAAATAAAAATGAAACCCGTAACAAAATAGAGTCTAGTAAAAAAGCCACAGTACTGGCTCTGGCTGTAAAAATAAATCAGATCACTCATCTATATCCATCAGACTGAAACATGAACATCATTATTCATATTACTTCCCATTTTCTGCTTTGGTGGTATAGGGAAGAGTTTGGAGAATCACTGGTGGAGCAAACTCTCAATTAACTCACTGATGTTTCCACTTACTCATCAATATCACTTCTGAAATTCCCATTGCTCTGCAGAAGTCTTTGTTTGATTTGCAATACATCATCCTCAGGATCCAACAGATGTGACACAGGTTTCAGGTTAATTTCTTTGTCAGGTTTATTTGTCATCCAACAATCCCACTCTGCACAACCAAATGTTGGTTGAAGTCCCTTTATGCAACAGAAGATTTTTATGGTGGAGTGGAGTCTCAGAGCGTAAGGGAAATAAAAGTTCCCTGGTAGTCTGTCTGAACTCACATCGATTTTTACATCCGGCTGATGAAGGCGATGTTATCTACATACTTCCTCACTGAGGTCTCTCAGTGCTGGTGGTTGCAATCATGGGTGTACATCAAACATGTTATGAGTCTGAACACGCAACCTTTGGGTGCTCAAGTGTTTAGCAACACAATCCAAACTGTCTGCAGTCTGTTTTATAATGAAATACAAACACCAGTTGCCGAATGTGGCACTCAAAACCAGAGTCCTATGTTTCCCAATCAGTTTGATGTGCTGAACGCTGAGCTGAAATCAACAAACCTCTTTTTGATGTTGGTGTTTGTACCTTGAAGGTGTGTGAAGACTGAGTGGAGGGCAGAGGGCAGAGACATCCTCAGTGGATCTGTTGGTTCTGAAGGCCAATTGGTGAGGGTCCAGGCTGGCTGGGATGTTGTTGTTGATGAGCTGGGGAACCAGTTTTTCAAAGCACCTCATCAGAAAGGGGTGAGTGCCAGAGGCCAGTAGGCATTCAGACCAAGCACTGCAGATTTTTTTGGTACAGTTCGGAACATGTCTGTAAAAACATCCAATAGCTGATTAAAAAAAGTGTGTTTAGTATACAGCCAAGGATGTTATATCATTGTTGATTTATAATTCTCAAGATTAGTGAGGTGTGAGATGTCTTTAAACGGTCTGTGTGCTTAAAACTATCGTGTAAAGCCACTAAAGCTTCATCTGTCTACACGTTAACACATTTTATTAATGGTTTAAAATTTTGTATTGAATTTTAAACCATATAAAATTCATTGTATTGTTAGTAAATTAGCAAAAAATTTAGAAAAAATATAAAAATATGGAATTATAGAATTAATGTCAACAGTTTTGAAGCCTAATTGATTAAAATGACCAGCTGCTATAAAAATACCATTTATTGTCTTTTTCATACAACAGCTGATGACCACTTCAGTCCTTGCAGTGTATTTATTAAAATTTGACTCTGTAAGAATTCAAACAGCAGCAAAAACACATTGTTAAAGTCTCTGGACAAATAATTTGATCAATTTCTTAACATTAAATCTTTATATGCCGTAAATATTGTCCACCAAGCATCATTGATGTAAAAACATAGTCACCAGTCCTAATGACTTTGAAAATTGTACATGATGATAGCATCTGATGGAAATGGCATGAGATCACCAGTCTGTTAGAAACACTAGTTTAAAACCAAGTACTAGCAAAATTGAAGATCATCTCATTGGCCTCAGCTCTACTTTGTATTCAGCTCTAATTAATGAATATGCTATCATGCTAAACAACAAAGGTACACATTATAGCTGCTAAACCTGAACATGTGTAGCATTATCACTGTGAGCACCTAGCTCAAGCACAGCCTCACAGAGCTGCTGACTTAAAACTGTATGATTGTTCAAAATTGAACATTAACTGCTGTACTATCCTTGAGATCATCCGTGCGTGTGTGTGTGTGAGTGCACGCTGAAGTGTGTGGGTTTTAAGGCAAACTGTGTGTGACTGTTTGTGTGTAGCCCAGGATAAGGCATGAAAAGACTGGAGAGAGTTAAAGGCCACCTGGGAAGGCAATCCACAGGGGATTTCACCCCCCCACACACACAAGCACACACACAGACAAACCCAGATACACAGCATTATGCTTCCCAGGTGGCCAGAGAGTTTCCCTCCAACTCGACAAAGACTTTATTTTTTTTAAGACACACAAACAATACATTCACACACAATAGAAATAAAAATACTGTGTTGCCCATGTAAAATGTCAAAATGCTTTTTTTTTTTTTTTTATTCAATTGGGTTTTGGGGACGCTGGGGGGATGTGGGTGCTTGAAATACCAAAAGTCAGCCAGGAGCTGTGACTGAAAAAGACATAAGCTGAGGTCAAAGCATCATCTTTGGACTGAGACAGGAGGGATATGTCACATCAAGGTTCTGATATCGGCTCAAAGGTGGGCTGTCATGCATAATTCTCTCACAGCCAAGTGTTTTCTTGTCCAAAAAATAGGCTAAGCAGACATCTGACCTGACTAGCCAAAAAACAACTAGATCAGCAGTTCAGAAATGAACGCTATCAGTAATCAGGAGTAATGGCCCCTGAAGGATTTGTTTGAATATTCTCCATAATAGTTCTTTTATTTATTTCTATATTCTTTAAATGGAGTCTCTTCCCTGGCACACGGTGAGATAAATCTGATCTAGTGTTGTGATGTTCAAGACTGATCCGATTCTATTGAATCGCTCTTTTGGAAGAACAAAGAGTTCCAAGTCGCACTTGGGAGCCGTTCCTTTAATTTGCTATCATTCTCTGCCCAGTTCTAATCTGGCCTAATCCACCTACTCCCCCTGAGAAGAGAGGATCAGTCAGTCATGAGAGCTATATGTTGTCAAGGCAGAACACAGAACGCTTTAAGTTTTCCGCTATGTCCCCAAGGAGAGAGACCAAATGGCAGTCGAGCGAGCTACAGAATAAATGCAGAGAGCAAGCAGCATTACAGATCTGCACTTAAGAGCCACAGTTTTGAAAACATTTTGGGTAGGATGTGCATGAGTTATCCTAAATTGATTATATCAGTATCTTGGTAAACCCAGTCATGCCACCCCCCCAAATAAAAAGGAACGATGAGCTGTAAGATCCAGCTCCTAAGAGCTGTTATTCCCATCACTAATCTGACCAGCTGTGATACAATGTGCTGTGTTTAAGAAGCACTTTGTATACTTCAAATTTTGCCTCTTGAATTGCTGTTTTGTTTGTGTGCTGCCAAATCCTCTCTAATGAAGCTGGTGCTTAACAGTCTTTGATGGAGAGCATTCCCTGTGACTCGGGGGATATGTGATATTCTCCGTGTAGTGAGAGGGGGAAGAGGCATCGTAGCTGGCTGCTCTCCGTCTAACAGATGTGCTGAACATGATACGTTATATTGGGTCTTAAAAAGACTTGCAGCTATTAAAACCAAATCATGAGTGACTGGAGAAATTTTAACCAGTGTTTAGGTTGCAAAAACTAAACCTAAATTAGTTTAAATTTTCTTGATGTTCAATGTAAACCTACCATTCTTAGGTATGGCTTTTTATCTGTTGCCCATTTTTCTATTCCTTCTTTTTTCACTTTTTTTGGAGTAACTTTCTCTTTTTCGATCCCTCTCATCAAAGATACATACATACATGCTAGTTCACACATGCAGAGATATATACACACACTCACACTCACACAGACGGAGGCATTTCCAACTTCATGTTAATTATACATCAGTTTCTTGAGCTGAGCCTCAGGTGCTCGACATGTGGTCGATGTGGGTTTGTGTGTGAGTGTGTCTTTGTGTGTGTGTGTGTGCAAGAGAGAGACACCGTATGCATTTGTAATGTCAGTAGTAAAACTAAACCCCAAGCCAATTAAAGGCTGCTACATCAGCAGTAGCAGCAGAGCTTCCAGGCCTCTTGAACAATGTGGGGTAATAAACTTTGCTGAAATGTAGGCAGTGGTAGAACACATGGCTGGTCAAAGTGTCAGCTATGCTAACATACTTTTCTACTAATATAATGGAGGTAGAAAGCCCAATGTGGTCTTGACCAATAGGTAAAAAGGCCTCATTGCCTCAAGCCCTGTGCTGTAAGCCCCAGCAGCTGCACATTATCTTCCCCTTACCTGTGCCTCTGCCACCTGTCTTTTAGCCACGCGCCACATGCTGCACCTTAGACAGCTTCCACCTGAGCTGCAGCCTCCTCACCAGTTCTCAATTTGGTCAACAGGGCTGAGTCAAATGTTTATTTTATTGTGACCATAACAACAGTATCTTTGGGGTTCCTATACAGATGACCATAAACTAGCCCCTGACTTTTTATGTATTTAGGGATAGTAATCAAGCACTCACTCTCAATTTTCAAGAACCTTTTAAGCCAGATCACCTTCTTTTTTATCCTTGGAATATGAGGATAGTCATAAAAACCCTGATTTACTTAAGCAGAAAAAATATGAAAATCAATCATGGAAATAAAGAAACACAATGCTGAAAGTGGTCATAGCCAACAGGAAAGATCACCTTTGTCTGATTCAAACTTTCATAACATAAACTTAACTTCAATTCACACAATGACATTACTTCAGTTTAACTTCATAGTAATACTCAAAACTCTTCTTCGATCCAGTAATTATAGAGGTGCTGTATAAATAACAGATGACACTTTATACAACCAGATACCATAGAAGGATCTAGTCTACAAAGCAATCCGATTTATTCATTCATTAGGCATAAGGTAAGCGTGAAGGCGCGCAGACACAGAGGGATCACTGTACAGCAGCCAGTCTTATTTAATTATACAAGTGAGAGAGCAGAGATCCATTTTCAGACTCTGAGGAATGTGGTATTATATGCCTCCTCTGCCAAAGAATCAATCCTCAAGCTCACGCTGTGAGATTTCGATATGAGGTCGGTGAGTCGGCCCTGGAGTCAGAATCTCATGGTAGTTGAACCAAAGCCAAATGTTCCCTGGATATGGTTGGCCAGTTGATTTGGAAGAATTTCAAAATACAGGCTGGCTCATACTGGTTTGAGAGTCAACCCAAGGGGAAAGGGAAAGAAACATGTTGGTGATCTGTTTGCCTAATATGGTATTTCCTGTCTGCCTCTACACCGCTGTATCTCCAAGCGAGTACTTGTACCACTGTAGAAAATGGGGAATAAAATGGATAGTGATGATGTTTTGTTATAGCTGACTCATGATTTGCAGCTCATAATAATAGTTTAGCTGACAATTTTGTCAGTTTGCCTGCACATCTACCTGCACATCGTGGTCATGGACAGCTGGAAATCAACCACAAACCTTCTGATTCATGGACAATCCTCCTTAATACCTCAACTACTGTACAGTCATCAGTGTTGCTGTCCAGGTTGATCTCAAAGTGCAATTAAAGGGAGTGCTGCTCTTGATGAATCTCAATGTCTGTTTGTGTGATTAGTCCAAATCATGATGGTCCAAAGAACCTCAACTACTGGACAACAGCTGGAACTTTAAGCTGGTTTTAAAGAAGATTTCACTGAACTGAGAACATTTCTAAACATCACCTCATATATGACCCTGAAAGGGTTCTAACCAGAAATGCTTTTGTGGTTCTTTGTGCAGAATTTACAAGGACACAAGGATACAAGGAAGTTTAATGAAATTAAAATGTGGTTCCCTCTTGATTGATTAATTGATTGTATAAAAAAGATAAAATAATTAAACTTGGAGGAGTGCAGATGGTGCATTAAGTGGTCTCAGAGTCTGAGGGAAGAAGCTGCTCTGTAGTCTGGTGGTACGGCAGCGGATACTTCTGTATCTATTGCCTGATGGCAGCAGGGTGAACAGGCTGTGGCTGGGGTGGGTGTTGTCTTTTAGTATCCTCTTGGCTCTGCGCAGGCACCTCAACCCCCCCATATCACTGATGCTTAGTAGATGGGTACCAATGACGTTTTGGGCAGTTTTAATCACTGGTTGCAGACTCTTCCTGTCCTGGGCCATGACCTAGTTAAGCCGTTAGTTGACTTAGTTAACTGCTAATGCAGGTATTTAAAGAAACATGTCTGTGCTGTTTAGAGGAAAAACAAATAAGCATTCACATGTTTCTGTCAGATTCTCTAGTTTCCTTGGTAACAGCAGAACATTTTGACACAGCAACTTGGCTGAGGAGAAGGGAGCAGAAAAAGAATAGGCCAGTTTATTCATTTTTGTTATTTCTTGATTTTTATTTGTTTATTGTTGTTTATATTAAAATTCTAACCCCAAGTAACTAGTGCAAGCTGCTTTCATGCATATATATTATACATATACAAATACATATATTTAATGTGTATGTGTTCGGTTTATTGCTGCATTTTAATGGTTTCTTTGTGGCATTTGGTCTTAACATGGGTAGTGAAAATGTGAAAATGTGAATACAGCCTGTAGTAGTAGTGTTTCACAAAAAGTAATAATGCAACTGAGAATAAAACATACTTTATATGCACAATATCAAAATGATCCAGGATGCATGGATTACTTGATAAGAGAGGAGAAAAATCAAAACCAAATAAAGGAACCAAAGAGGAAAAAAAAATAAATCAATTATCTTACTGAGAGAGTCAGCTGACAGAAAGTCTTGACAGTGTGGTGAATCATTCCCCTGAATATCTCTCTGTCTTCACTTGCCATGCTGTAGCATACTTTGTCTTTTTAACCAAAAACACAATGCAGTGAGCTTGCACCTCTCACCCTGCTTTATAAATCAGTGCTGATCCTCCCACATAGGTCAGTATACAAATTTATGGATCAACCATTAAATAACTGGTTTTTGCTGTAAGATTTCATAGCTTAAAAATGCCAGAGCTGTGATTAGCCCTCAAGGTCAAATTCCTGAACTGTGATTGGGTAACTTCAGATCAAAGGGAGTACTAGTTGATATCTGTTGTAAGTATTTCTTTTTCTGACCTTTGTAAAACCCAATATATACAAAAGTATCTAAGTGGTAACCCTTTGTTTTGCCATGAATCCATACATATATGTGCTATGTTGTGTCCACTTACTTTTGGAATCAGGTTTTTGTAGTAACATGAGTATATCCAATCCAATGTCGGATATAGGTGATGAGATATTCCATATTTTATGGCTTGGTACCGAGAACAAAAGCAATGGATTGTTTTCTTTGTGAGTCCTCTAAAATTTTTTTGTCAGTTTCATATCATATTGAACCTGAACTTACATTATGGAAACTAAGTCTATTGCTGTACTTAATATCATATTTGCATGTTTTCTGACAGCTTCAAGCAGCTGTCAAGTTTCACTAAGATTTAGTGATCATTCAATTTTGTTGATGCATTAATATATTTAGAAATTGTGGGCAAAATTAAATTAGGAAAAACAGGCATCAATTTGAATTATCCAGCAGAACCACATTAACTTGATTAGAAATTTAATATCATATTCAACCTAAATTCAACCTGTATTATTCCAGTAGACTGTCTCTTTGTGACTGATGAGCTGGGATAATAATGCACAAATGAATTTTTTGGAAAGAATTACATTTGTTACAGCTAGAGAGAATAAAAAAAATATGATGTGTTATACAGCTAAAGTTACAGAAAAACAAGGCACATCTTAAATCTTGTCACCCAAGACAGCCTTTGCGTAGGAAAAATTGCGCAAGGAAAGTCAACAGATCAGAGCTAACATCCCCCACACCAAAAAAGCCACAATTTTGGAATCTTTCCCTCTTTCTTTTAATCAAGTTTGACAAGTCTTCAGTTCTTCTTCAGGAAAAACACTGAAAGTCTCACTGCTACATTTTAGTTTCAAAGTGCATAGCTTCTGCTGCATTGACACCTGACATCCAAAAAAAAAGATGTTCCTGACTTCTAAATTCTTCTTCTGAATTCTAAAGTTCCAAAAAAAGAATTGAGACAAAGTTTAGACCACTTATGTCATTGTCAGACAACCATCCATGTTCCCTCCAGCTTGACAAAGGAATTATCATGCTAAGTGGACTCAAATCTCATGCTTTGCAATGAATTCCAGCAATACTGTCAAGATGCTCTTTCATAAAAAAAGGACCAAAAAGTAGAGAACAACACCATAAATGCATTTAAAGAAAAAGAGATGGATTGTGTGCACTTCAGGTCCTGATTAAGCACAGTTGCTGGACAAAAACAGCTGCATTTTTGGGTCACAGAATTAGACTAACATTAACATTTCCATTAACATTATTAATCAATCAATTAATCAATCAATCACGCTGTATTTATAAAGTATTTTCTATTCAGTAATTAATGGAAGAAACACAGTGCCCTAGAACACCCTCCTCCAACCCCCCACACACAGGCACACACATACATTTAAAAACTTAACTAAGCTAAACTAAAATATAATAAAATAAGACCTGAGAGAACCAAAGAAACACAAGAGATAAAATACAAGTAGGAAAAACCTATGGTAAAAGTGTTAAAAGTGTCAAAAGGAAAAAAGGCAATAAATAAACAAAAAATAAGAGAGAGCTTAAAAAGGATATGAAATTATATATATATATATATATATAAAATAGAGAATAGAATTCCAATGGTAATTTTTTTTTGAAAAAGTTCAATAAATAATTGAGACAATGACCCTGCAGTGATAAAAATTACTACATGTTTAATAACACAGTAATATGTTAATAAATTCATAAAAAATACTCCACAATTGGAATGTTTTCTGGGAACTGACTTAATAGTACTTTTTAATCTCTGTTTGACTGAATGGATTACATTTTGATCACCTAAGAAGTTAATTTAGGGTGTTTGTGACAGTTAAAGGTATTTTTTAACAATTGTGTTTGGGTAAAAAGTCATATTAAGCCATTTTGCATGGTGTGACCTATACTATCAAATGTGGTCAAAGTCAGTTTAAGTGCTACCTAAAGCAGAATGACATTGTTTCATTGGAGTGACTGCTTTTTCTGTTTTTGTTTTTGTTCACAGGCAGAAATATAAAAATACATCACAGAGGTAAGACACATACACAAAGCTTCAGTCTGAAGTAAAGGAAAGAAGAAAATGTTTACTGCATTTACTCATATGAACTCCAGAAATCTTCCTGAGTTACCCTTTTACACATGTAGCACACAGCATGGTCATTGGCCATATCTGACCTGTTCTCTCATACTGGAAATATTTTGATCAAAGCTGTCCCCTCTATAACTGAGCAAATTCTGGGTCTGATTTGCCTCCTCCGAAAATCCTGCAGGTATTCCCATTTTTGGCTGGTGGGAACCAATTACCTGTCCAAATGATTTGTAGTGTGAGCCTCCTTCAACTTGTAAATGTCAAACACAACGTTAACAAGTTAAAATCACATAGTGTGAAAGGAACAGCAATAGAAATCTGAAGACGCAAATGAACCAGGAGATGACACCAACTGAATGTAGCATATGCACAGCAGCATTTGAGAACAAATTAAAGTATTTCATACCTTCAGCTCCCTCAGCAAAATGTAAAAGCTGTGCTGATTTCACTTGTCCTTTGTCCACAGAGTTTTCCTCTTTTGGTTTCTTTACTTTCTCTGTTGGTTTTTTGACCCAAAGCATGGCACACACAAGTTTTACATACTGATGAAACAAGCCACTTCCATGTTGTTTTTACCTAAAATCACATTTGATCATGGGATATTACCGTAGTTTCCATGTTCCCAGACAGCTCACTAAGGTTTTGTTTTTCTTGTTCTTACTTCTTAGTTCTTATTTCTGTTTTTACCCAAAAGTTGAAACACTATGTAAAATGTAAATGAGAACAGAATACAATGATTTGGACTATCATGTAGATACAGTCCTGTGTGTGTGTGTGTGTGGGGGTGGGGGGGGGGGAATTACGGGTAAGTGGACTGGACTTATAAAGTGCTTTTCTAATCCGTTTTCTTGTCACAGCATTTTTACAGTACAACTCACTATTCGCCCACATACTAATGCTAGATGGCTTCTTTACTAAGTGCCAACCTGCTCATCAGGAACTCATACACACATTCACATGCTGCTGGCACAGCCACTGGGAGCAATGTAGGATTTAGTATCTTGCCCAAGGATACTTCGACAAGACCAGAGCAGCCAGGGGTCGAACCACTGACCTCTCAGCAGTAGATGACTTGCTCTACCTCTTGAGCTACAACTGCCCCTAAGGATTGCTGTGAGGGTAAAATTGCTGCAAAACTGTTTGTAGATTTCACCCCAGCATTTAGCACAGTCTCCCCTAAGATGATTGTAACTTAGCACTTTGAGTACCACACTCTGCAGCTAGATATTGGACTTCCTCACAAACAGATCCCTGACAGTTCTGATTGGGAGTCACACGAACCTGACTGCTGTTCTCCACACACAAGCCACCAAGGGTGTTGTGCTCCGCCCCCTACTGTTCATTCTGTACACACATGACTGCAACCCCAGACCTGGGAAGCTCCATTATGAGGTCTGTGGATGATGATATCACAGTTATGAGCTGCTTTTCTTAAAATGCTGATGGTTCATACTGGAAGTAAATTAACAATCATACAGAGCGTCGCACAGAGAACTACTCAATGCTCAGCCTCAGTAAAGCAAAGGATATGATGTTGAGCTTAAAAAAAGGAGGGGAGGATGGACACCCTTCTCTACATTGATAGCGCCTAGGTGAAGCAGGTGAACAGTTTTAAGTTCCTTAAAATCATCATCACCAGGAACCTGACATGAAAAGCGTACATCTCCACTGTGTTAAGTTTTGAAATGACTAAAAATTTTTAAGAAACAAATTAATGCAAAATTACTGGTTTCTGTGACCTTTGACATGGAAAGCATTCTAGATGGAAACACAGGATGTGCACAGCTGAGGACACTGCCACTGGACAGATTAAGACCAAGTCAGATAGTGCATCGCAGACTATGACCCTAATGTTAATTAGTTTAGAATCCCACTCCCCAGGCTTGTAAATTCTTACCGTGAGGGAGAAGAAAATGACATTAGATATCTCTGATACCTCTGCAAAGATGCCTTTTGGTCATTTTGGTGCCACAACTTAATAATTCTAGCTACTGCAAACAAATAATAATTGGCATTGCAATCAAGCAATAGGATTATATTTAAATAGATTGAAAAACCCCCAACCCCCTGCAAATACACAAGCATTTTCATTTGTTTTTTACCATTTTGCATGTATGTTTGAATGTATATCATCTGTGTACTGTGTATCTGTGTGTATGTGCGCGCTGGTGTAAGAGAGCAATGCCACTTGCGCCACCGACGCACAGTTTCTCAAAGGTAATGAGAGCAAACTCTCTGATTAGTTATTGCATTTTTGCCCAGAGAAACATCCGTGAAACACCAATGATTTGATGAATAATTGTACCCAACTGGTAGGACTATCCCGCTGTGCAACAGTGGCGCAGAGGGCAGGGCAGAGCAGGAAACCTCTGCAAAGGTGGCTTTGGATGTCCCCCTGAATAAACTAAAACTTCTGCGCCATGTGCTTTGCACTTTTGCCAGTTGGGAGGGTAAGACAAAGTCCTATGTCTTAATAAAACAAAAAAAGAGAGTGCTTGAATTATGTTAATAATAATGTTAATCTTGAGGCACCACTTTGTTGGGGGCTTTCAGGGGGGTAGATGTCCTTCAGGTGACATATGATCAGCCCCTGATGTGTTATTTGCAGCACAAATCATACATTTCCTGCAAAAACCTTGTGCAAAGGTTGAAAAGCCTTATGTATATGTCAAGTTATATGGGTTTGACATCGGACTGCCCAAACTTGAAAATGGCCTGAAAGTGGGGACAGAAGACGCCTTGGGCAACTCAGCTCAGCTTTTCTTTGATTTTATTTTACAGGTTCAGAAGTACACTTTGCGTTGCTTCGCTTAGTTTCACTTGGTTTGCTTTCGCTTATCTTCACTTTGTTTACTACGCTTAGTTTCACTTTGTTTGCTTCACTTAGGTTGATAACCTTTAAACACACAAGAAAACACAAGATTAGTTATAGCCAAACGTTTTTAAATTTCCAAGAAAATAAACAACTTCAGCATATAAGTATAATATAAATATAAGAACATTTCTTTCAACATTATCATTTTCTTCAAATAACTTATTTTCACTCTTTATTTCTTAAATTGTCAATTCTTTTACTTTTCTCGAATTAAACCAATACGTTAGAATACAAACCATTCAACTTACCTACTTTATAGGTGGATTTATTTATTTACTAATATTTAACTTGAACAAACTCCGTACTAAATTTAAATATCATAAACGGTATCAAATAACAATAAATCCATTTACAGTTATTAAATATTAAACATAAATTTGCGCATTTCACACCAATTTAAATTACTTAAATTACTTAAA
>JAPZDV010000026.1:2626200-2637201 GCA_029814665.1 Acanthurus lineatus
TAGACTACAACAGTCCTAATTGCAGAGGGTTACAAAATAAAAACAAATAAAAACAAACAAAAAAAAACAGTTCTCAATAGCAGCAAAGTTGAAGCACAGTAAACTTGTGGAAAAACACAGTGTGATGTCATACTTTGGTGACCCAACAGCTGATCACCCAACCAAAGAGTATACAGCTGAGAAACCTTGTTTGCATTTGGGCACAGGCTGACCCTCCCACACCTTTGCAGTGTGAGTTTGCACGCTACAAAAAGTTGTTTTGACCTCTTATTACTTTTTTTCATTGTCTTTTATGTTCACTTCAATAATAAATCACAGCTACCAGGGGATCAATTAGAAAACTAATCAAACAAAGATTCTTCTTTAGATATAGCAATGTTCTATAGAGCAATGACTGTTTGAAACTTTATGAATTTAAACACTGACAAAAGAAATTTTTGGTAATCAGCATGAACAGTATTGAAAAGTAATTGTGTACATGTAGTATATTTTGTATTTTAAAATATAAAATAGATATAATCAGCCAGAGTTGCTAAAAGAATAGAGCAGTTAACTATCATCAAGACTTTGATTTTTAAAAGTTAATTAAGATCTCATATACATATATATATATACATATATTTTAGTAAAAGGCTCACATTTAAAATATACCATTTATTTTGCTGCCTTGCATCTTCTGTTTTGATCTTCATCCTCCATATATACACAGGCTCCATTCACAGCTTAGCTTTGGTAGTTTAAAGGCCTGAGGCAAAGAACAATGTGAGGCCCATTTTGCTTTAAAATAGTGTAGCTTGTGAACAAAAACTAAATGAAAGCAGCTATTTTTAAATAAAAAAAGCTGAATAACTAAACTCAACAAAGAATTCGGACTGTTCTAACTGAAGAGCTTTAAATGGCATCTGTCACAAAGAGTCAGTTAACTTGACATGCAGATTTTGCACAATTTATCTGCAGTCTTTTTTATTGTGATGGTACACACCTACCCTGGCGCAGACCCCATTAACACCACCACTTGCTAACATATACAGTTAATACATTCATTCTGTGTTTGACTGATGATTAAGGGTCTTCATAGGGACTTCGTATGTGTAATCAGGATGAAGCCTCGTGAAACACAACATACAGAACTTTGTCAGCTAAAGACGTTTCAAAGTCAGAGTGACTAAAAAGCTAATTTCTTTTGTTTTCAGAGGAATCTGCTATGTAGGATTATGATTCAGCACAGAAACAATACAATGACGCTGTGTGTGTTTGTTGAGATGAATTCCTTATGATGCCAAATCATGTCAGCTGTATCTTGAGTCTGAGATATAATAAGAAATATTAGGTCTGCAAAGGACAGAAGACTAGAATATTATGCTCATTCAAAAGCACCGTTACTTTACAGACACTTAATCAAGTGAAAGTAAAATTACTTGTGTGAATACACACAGATAAAAGTTCAAATTAAGTCAGTTACTATGTAATCAGGTAATATGTTGTGAAATTAGTGTGTACATGTGTTTATGTGTGTGTGTCATATATGATGCTTTTTGTTAAATAGGATAACATCACATCTCAAAGCCCTGTTGCTCAAACTAGAAAAAAATCTAATTTCATAGAGAGATTTTGCAGCCTGTGTGCACGTAATTATTCAACATAAATATGCAATAGCCCTCCTCCGTAACGCTGCAATACACCTACCAGAAAAGAGACAAAACTCAGACAATTAAACACAAAAGACCAATAAAAAAAATAGACAGCTTTAGACACCAGGTGCAAAAAGTAAATTTTTTTCTACAGAAAAAACCCAGAATTACACATCAACAAACTGACAACACGCGGAGGTGTTAACTGTAAACTCCAAAACAACTGCAGACGCAAAAACAAAAAATTAAAGCAAAGAAACAAATACAAATTTAGCACAAAAACACAATCTGTCTGTGAATCTACCTTTTAATCAGTTTAGAATTCAACCAGTCCGCTTGACTTGTTGTATATACATATTGACACGGACAGGCTGAGGCAGCAGTAAGTAAGACATAAGATCTATGTTCAGAAAACTCAATTCTTAAAAACCCTTCTTCTTCCTCCTTCTCTTCTCAAATCTACTTTGACAGTCATAACAACTGTCTGTCTGTGATCATAACTTTAATTGTTTTGTTATTTGATTTTCACATAACCAGCATGCAAAAAAATTGAGCTCAAGGTCAAATGGTTTATTGAATGGGAAATGTGGATTATAATAAATATTGTAAAAACACTGATTTTTAACTTTTTTTTAATATTATTACAATGCCCATCTCTTTTATTGATACAACTGATCTTACTATTGTAAATACTTGTAGTGGTGTAACAATGTTATTATAATTACAGTTTACATAGTGGATATTAAAATGCAATTGATAAACTATAAGAAAAAAGACACATTTACTGTCAAGGATCCATTATTATGTTAAAAATTTACATAAATACAGTAATGAATAGCACTTTTATTTCTAGTAATACACCTAATTCATTTAATTTGAAAATACAGTGAAACTGCCTTTGTTAAGTGAAGCAGTTTTCTTATTTAAGATATTATGATCTCTTTATTGCTATAAAATCAGTGCTTCATCCAGAGTAACCTTCCCAACTCTGACCCTGAGTCATCACTGGAATCCATTGACGCAACTGAGAATCTAAACTTACTACAACTGCAGTCTTCTCCAAAGGACCAAACCTCTTTGGGCAACGGAAATCTATTTTTATTTTATTATTTTTTATTTATAATTATTATCCATAAAAGATTTCACTGGAGTTCATCATCTCGTGTCATTGCAGCCAGATCAGCTGTGTGTGTTTCATGACACCCATTGCATCTATTATTTGTTGATGTGCTGTGAAGTTGTGCTCTCATTCCATGCTCGAGTGCTCCCTGTTTAAGCTAGGAGCATTGAATGACACATAATATGCCCCTACAGTGAAACTCTGTGTCCCACTTGTGTTGTATTGTCCCTGTCTTTGTTTGTGTACAAATCTATCTATCTATCTATCTATCTATCTATCTATCTATCTATCTATCTATCTATCTATCTATCTATCTATCTATCTATCGCTAGCTAGCTAGCTAGCTAGCTAGCTAGCTAGCAACCATAAAATGACAAAAAAGCTAGATAGATATAAATACATGTTTATGTATGTATGTAGACAAAGAGATATATGTTAATGTATGTATATAGTCAGAGAGAGAGAAAGGGAGGGAGTTTGTTTGTGTTTAGAGAGAGGTAGGGAGTTGCTTGTTTGTGTTTTGCCTTGTTTATATTGTTGGATTTTATCTGCATTCATTGTAATTATTGTTGCTTGCCATTATAAGAACAACCAAACAGTGGATGACCACTTCAAGCTAAAAACAGACAGCCATTACACAATGCTGAAGTGTAAGTGATAACTCCCAATACAGCTCAGAGCAGTGTTAGATTGTTTCTTTTTTCAGATTGCAGTTTTGTTGTCATCATTTTAAAATTCATTTATTTCTGTTGATCACAGTGCAGTGTTCTCTGCTTAAGAGCTTCAATGAGTTTTGATTGTTGCAAGTTGCATTGAAACAGAGAAATCAAAGACTGCATTGTCAGAGGAATGTGTCACTGTCCATAATAGTGAATGGTAAAAAGTTTAACATAAAACTGATTATTTTACTTAGTTCAACTATACAGTACATATGTTTACTGTCAGTTCAAAAGAATAATCATAATACTTCTTTACCCTGGAAGGAGCACAGAAAGCATAAGATGTCCTGCAGGAGAGGGACTTTGAGGACAAGAAAGACAGGCAGCACAAATGTTTATGTTTTTTACCTGCCTGCAAAGCAAATTTCCCTCAGGGGACAATAAAGTTAAGTTGAATTTGAAAACAAAGTCCTGAAATGGTATGTTTTAGCCGGGTTGATGTAGCAAAAAGCTGGGCCTCCCATTGAGTCAGCTCTAAAAATAGCAGCATTACACTGTTTAATGCTGTAAGATCAAAGAGGTCCTCCTACACCAGCATCAGAGACAATCATGGACTTACTTTAATATAAGTCACAATATTAGATTCTTTGAGGAGGCTGTTGTACTTACACAACCAGTTACACTGTAAAACAATAGAATATGGATTACCAAATGCTTGAAAACTAAGAAAATTACGGAAGAAACATGCTCCTCCCTCTTGGAAATTGCAGTATTGTGTAGAATGGAGAGGCAAAATGAGAGTGCAAGCTTTAACTAAACAAAGCTGAATTAAGTTGTTAAGTTATAGGAAGAAAACTGCAGAGAAGTTTTGATATATGAAGTGTCTAGAATAATATGTCAGTCATGACAGTCAGAACTTGACGTTCTAGATGTCAAGCCCTCACTCCGTCAGTCCTCAACCAATGAGAGCCTTGGCTCTGACAAGATCAGCAGTCACATTCTCCAGCACTGTTCAGATTAATGTTGTTCTCCTGCTGTTTTCCACCTCATATTTCAGCAGCTTCACTGGTTAAGGGGGAATCTGGAAAACTTATCCAGAGGCAGTTTGTAGGGGATTCACTGGTGCCCCTGCAGTTTGCATTCAGGAATAAACTGGTTTGATGATGCTGTTCTTACCTTTCCTACTTTTACCTTTAATTTTCAAACAAATTATTGCCCAGGTATACATGAAGACTTTTTTTTCAGAGTTCTTTTCAGCCTCAAAATAATCTGTTATTTAATTCTTTTTTTTTCTAATTTTATATAGAGCCCCAGCGTTGGTTAACTTATAGATTCTCATACTTTCTAAGAGAACTCACTGTGTCAGAGTATATGACACTGTGTCTTATATGTTGTGCTCTTCCACTGCATCGCTGCAGGGCTGTGTCCTGTCACCTATTTATACATTCTGTTTACTGACGGCTGCAGTAGTCCACACTCTGGTAGGCACATTGTGAAGTTGGCAGATGACTCGGTTATAGTGAGTCTCCTGCAGGGGAGTCATACTGCTCTTGACCAAGTAGCTGTCAAGTTTGTTTAGCAGTGTAGTGACTGTCTTGTTCCTCTTTTAATTTGATGTCATCACAACTAAATCTATGTGTGTAGATTTAATAAGTAAGCCCTGCATGCCCATTCAGTCAATTGTTAAGGGTTGATTCACTGAATAAGTTTAGTGTGAGAAATATCTTGAGAGTTTAACTGAAACATGATGACATTCACATTTCACAACACAATAATTTTTATGGTAATTCTCAATAGGCAACAAAAACAGGTACCGATATACAGTTTTAGAGGGTAGTGTTGATGCAAGGCTGCCTGATCCGTCTCAAAAATATACTCAAGTAAAGAGCAGAGGTACAGTTGTTCTGTGATGGAAGATTCAAGCCAGAAATCTACTTTTAAATTTGATAAAATGTGCTATTCATACCTCCATCACTGCTAGTGTGCTCTAAATATGGGGATTGAGTTTAGAGGGGTTGGGACTGTGGTGCATCTCAACTGCACATGCCAAGTTTCCAGGTGCCTGAAAGAAAAAGAAGCACCAGCTGTCTTTTGACCTTGATGCAATTATGAGGGAGAAAAACACAGAACAAGAGGCAGCTTCAAGGTACAATCCTCGTCCACATCCAGAGTTTTTATACCAAAACTTATAAAAGACAGTAATTTCATGATAAAGTGCTTTGTGTGCCTCCTGAAAAACATTGTGATCTGTGCTTTTATGAATCATTCTTCTCTAAATTTACCCATTAGTAACAGACAGAAGGTACAACCTTTTCCACCGAAAGTCTAATCAATTCAATCAGTTTATTTGTTTCAGTGTAAGGATCTTCGGTGTGAGAATATTTGAGAAACACTACATTGATTGTTTCCTCATGTATTCATGTACTTTATCATTCTTGTGTTCCCTAGTCTGTGTCCCAGAGGCTCTGTGTGTTCTATGTTTTACCTGGCTGCAAGATAAATTTCCCTGAGGGACAATAAAGTTGTAGCTGTGAAGTACACAGAACTGTTTGGACGTCATTAGTGCAGCATAAAAATGAATCTTGGTTTCTCTGTGTGTCTCTGTATGGCATTTATCTCAGTTTGTGTCAGAGTTAAATAGGAACTGATATTTCCTACCGGTCACATATGACAACATTAGGGACAAGCACAGTCGTGAGCAAAGGCGAGAAACATCATGAGCTTGTTCCAAAAGAGTCGGACACGCACACACACGCGCACACATACACATACACAAGCACACACACATACACACAGAGCTACACAGTTGCCTCGGTGCAGCTCCCGGTAACAGTGAGTCACAGAGGAAAGGCAGGCAGAACTGTCTTTATACAAGCAGCTCAGGAGAAAATATCAAACCGTGAGTGTGTGTGAGTGCATGTGCATGCTCGTGTGCATGTTAGTGGGCGAGAGCGGTTCCTTTTTTTTGCAGCGTGATGAGGTAAAAAGGAGAAACGTGTGAACGTGTAAAAGGCAAAATGAATGGGCTCGTCTGCCTGCACCTTTTTTGTAAGTGTAAGAGGATGTCAAGCAGAGAAGAAAATCACTTCCCCACAGCTCATTACTCCAGATTAAAGCCAGCAAAACATATGAAGAGTACGAGCAAGACTCCTTCAACACATTGTTCTGAATTTAGAATGAACGCAAAATGCATCCAATACGTCATTCTTCCTTATGTGTTGCTCTCAGCAATCCATTTTCTCATCTTGTGTTCCAGCAGCTGCAGAGTATTGAAATTACGCTTCTCTTGCACTGGCTGTGACCTTGAGCTAATCAGACCTCTTTCATGCTGTAAACAAAGGAAATGGAAAGATTTAACACACATAGAGGCAGCTATGAACAGATGGAGAGTTACACTGAGTACAATGTCTTTATCTATCGGTTAGTGTCATCTTACAGTCTTTACTGCTTTTGAAAAGAAGATATGATGTGTTATTCCTTTGAGGTAGTCATGGCAGTTTTGATTGTATATTGCACGTATTTAGAAAAAGATGGAGGGATAAAAGGATTTGTACAATTTGTACAAGAATCCTGACAACAGTACAGTCACAGCTCAGTCATCTTTCTGTTTGAAACTTGTAAGGTCTTTATTTGCTTTGAGACTTAATGTGCTTTTCAGTTGTTTCCCTTTTATTTAATTATTCTGCATTTACTCTTTTCTGGCACTGCACTTAGCAGTTTATATAAAATAACTACAACTGTATGAATGTATGTCTACCTCTCAAATGCAGGATCTGATTTATTGGAGTGTAGAACACTAGCAAGCTCAGTCAGTACTTGCTGTTTTGTTTCATAAAATCGATGAAATACTCGACTCTTGCTACCTTTGTTACATTTTTTTTGCTATTTCTTTGGCTTTATTGCTGAATCACACACTTCCTGTGAGAGAAATACATTTGTCAGCACTGGAAAAGGAAGCACAAGGTTTGGATTGGTCTCAGCAGATTTCTGAGATGATCACTGTCCACCACTGAGCCAGACCAGCCTGACCCCCCCGAGAAAAGCCCACAGGTTGTCTGCCTACCTCTTTAACTCGATACAGATGAGAAATTTCAGTGCCAACAGTGTTGTCTCACCTCTGTGATTGTCTCACATGTGCCACTGCCAGCGGCAAGATGATCCTGATTCAACAAAACAGACGCATTTGCTCCTTCATGAAGATCAGATTTCGTAGGTGTGCAGCTGTATTCCTCTCTGCAGGCCCTGGTAACTGTCAACATCAGGCTGCTGCGGTTTATGTGCTGCTGTGTATGGTGATGGTTTGTCTTGCTCGAAAACAGTAAGATTCTTTCCCTCTGACTTCCAGCAGATCTTCTTCCTCACAACATTTGTAACAGCAACACGATTATATGATGTGTGATTAAATAATCCCTGTTCCAACTTGTCCGCACTGCAAAAGCACTGTGAGACGCTCCAACATCTGTGCTTTTCCTGTTTGATACAACAAACGATCCATCACACAGTGTGTGTGGCTTTTTTTATTTCATCCTGATTATTGTGGTTTCTCTGCCCGCAGCAGATTAATCTCTCTAATTTTCTATAATAACTGTACCTATGTACTGTCACCCCAGACTCCCCTGAAGTGTTATTGGTCTATCCTTATAACTTTTTTGCTCTTCGAGGAAATGAGCTTAAAATATATTTTTTCCCACACTGCCTTAGGTTATGGAGCATTATTTGTAAATAAACTCAAGGCAAATGATGATTTATGACAGTGGAACGATTTAATGATATGGCTTTATTATTTCTTTATAGTAATTATCATTTTAAATGCAGTTCTCCCTTGTTTCTTTCACCTGACTCTCACTTAACTCTGCTGTAAATGCCGTCAGGAGACCAGAGCTCAGCTCGGTTCCAGTGACACAAAAATCTTCTTCGACTCCAACATTTTTATTTAATAATAGTATTATTTCATAAAATCTAGGATTTGCTGCGAACTCAGTGTATTGAAATATTGAGCAGTCCTTCAGAAACCCTGCCAAAGTGTTGATTCAAAGTGATCCAACAAAGCACTGAGACCAATTTGTCTGTCTCATCTGTCTTCCTGCATGGCAGCTGCAGTGAGGAAATTAATCAAATATGCTCTTCCTTCAGATAAGTTGTAACAAAGGCAGGAAAAGTTATTTGATCTTTTTTTAGAGAACATTCATATCCAACTTCTTGAGTTTCTCTGTTTGTTACCAAACTAAAAAAATCTATCAATGAATTTGATGTATTAACCCCCCATCTCTGTCTCCCTACAGCATGACAGCTATATTACTGCAAAAATAGGACGTGAGGTAGATAATCAGTTAGAAAGCAGGGTGATATTTTAATTTGAGTAACATTACATGAGTTGATGTGATTAGTTTTTAATTAGAAAAATAATGGTATGTGCAGCTTTATGAGCAGGTTTTAAACAAAAATAAGAGTTTTCTTTCATCAGTTGTAAGGCATTTTTGTCATTTTATAAGACTTGAGAGAAACACAGTGTGCATGTAAAGGGAAGACGTGATAAAGAAAAAGTTTGTTGTGTCTTCACTTGTTGGACATGATTTAAAGCATTGTTTCCTCCACCTACAACTAAATTACAAAAGCCAGACATGAAGAACAAATACACCAAATGTTGTTAAGCGCCTTTATTGTCTCAGAGAAAATAAAATCTTACCAATAAAGACAGAAATGTGTTCAAACTTCCCCTTTCGGGTTCAATATAAAACATCGGCCAGAGAGAGCGATCAGGAGAGCGAAGCCGAAAAAAGTACAAAGGAGATATGGAAACACAGAGGTTGATTAAAGCAGCTTGAACCATCAGTATTGTCAGTGGAGTGATGCCTCTTCTGCTGATCCTATTGCACTAACTGAAGTGTGGTCAGATTTAACAGACAGCAGTAGCCTTAGGCATGATCTCCATGAGTCAAAACAGAGTCTAATTTGTCAGTAATGTTTTTTTTTCCACATTGTTTCAGCGATGGTTTAAAACACCACATACAATACATGCCAGATTACTGGCTTCAGTATCAATGCAGAGTGGATAAATAAATGTTTTTCACTTTGATATACATACACGCTTTTATTTTTCACCACAAAGGCTCTGCTGAAAATATGATAAAAGCACTGAAAATGTCGAACACTAATTTATGTCACATGGTAGTTACTGAATTGACTTCACAGTGGAAAATGGCAGCCTTCCTCCGTCACAAAGACCACACATTGCTCTGGTGATGTGTGTACAGTGGAGGTGATGATGCGTCTTGCTAAGCTGAATGAGTTGCTGCCTCAGGGTAGAACAGCTTTTTTTTTATTCCTTATTGCAAAAATATATTTCTCGAAAGCAACGTGGATTCTGGCAGCAGATGAAACACTGATTGCCTCTGGGGAATAAAGCGAAATGAAATAAAGAAAGAAAGTGGGGCAGGGGACTGGAAAAGAAAACATTGCATTAATCAGCTGGCAGTGGTTTTGGACCAGCAAGCTATGGACCTCAATGGAACTTGGAATTAGTTGTGGAAGTCAGCTCATTCTAGCTGCCCTACTTTTCACAGCAAACACAAAACCTATGCAAGCTGCTCCTCACATAGAGCAAATACAGAATATAACAACCTGACCCTTCATGACAAGCTGCCAATGAGCTTTGTACTCCTTTCATTTCTGTGCAAATGTACTTGGTTAAAAAATTAGAATTGTCTGAAAACTAGTATTTATAAAATTTATAAAATAAATCCAATGGTAAATGCATTTTTTTAGGCGAGACATCCTCCTGATTGCAGTGTCATGGTCTGAGAATTAAACTTTCAAGTGTGTTACTGAAAGTACAGCTGTCTGTGGTTTCAATTGTTGACACAAAATGACATACTTTTTTTAGCTTAATAGTAATAAAACAAGAGAATATGACATCAGTTGTAACATTTCTGACTGATGTCACCCAAGTGAGTTGACTTGTCTCTTAGTGTGTGAAGCTTAAAGTTGTCCCCTAACTGAACTCATAATGAGCTTCCCAGAAGCATCTCCATCTCTTCCTAAACTTCTCTTTATGTTTTCATTTACATTGTGATCCTTTGGCTCGAGATCAAGGTGGGAACATGGCAGCTTTCTTCATGTTGTCTATGTGATCAGTAAGAAGCAGATAATAAAATGCACATAGATATGAAGAAGGATAATTCCCAGATTGGAGCTGTTGCATATTACATGTGCAAGTTTTGTATTTAATGTCATTGCTCACAGACAGTCTTTTCAAAGAGCAAATATTGTGGCTTTTCCTCACCTCACCTCACCGCTCTGTTTAAAGTTACAGAGGTATCTTTCAGGTGAATGTTCTGTCTCTTAGTCAGAAATCAGACGTCTGTGTAAAAAGCTGGCCAGGCAGGCCAGCATGGGGATATGATGTCTGGAAACTCATTAAGAATGTGACCCTCTAGTGGGAAGTAAGTAACAGTTAGAAGCTTACTCAAAAAGAAGAAGGAACAGCAACCTGTAACCAGTGTTGGTAATAACGCCGTTAGAGTATAACGGCGTTACTAACGGCGTTATTTTTTTCAGTAACGAGTAATCTAATTAATTACTTTTCCCATCG